>JAJOZX010000567.1:690000-1300000 GCA_023014485.1 Bathynomus jamesi | reverse complement strand
TACACTTTCTTGATGGGATTATCTACAGGACCAGAAATCCTGTTGTTTAAGAGATTTAAGGAAAGCTGGAAATCCCTTGATCTCTCATCTTTCACACCCCTTCAAGGGGAGCTGGAAGATGCAAATGTCACTCAGTTGATTTCTTTTGCTACAACAATACTTAAAGATGAGCAACCAAGAGAAGATTACCGGGAACTGCTGGAGCTGTGGATTATAGTTCTAGGTGAAACTCCGCCAAGAGGTATTAAATTCAAAAGGCCTGGAGCCATACACAGAGCAAGATGGATGTCAAAGCTCATTTATGCCATCAAATTATTTCTTTTCCGACATCAAATGAATATAACTGCCAGAGAAATAAGAGGAATCACGAGGTTTGTGATTTTTGTTGTCCGTGTGTATCTGGTAGCCTGGTTCACTGCTCCATTGGAATCATCCCTCCTCGTCTAGATCTAGCATATATGGCAAGGCTCAATGAATTCCATGATCGTGAGCTTGCGGAAGCAGTTCTCAATGTTTTCAAAAGACACTTGTGGTACTTAGGAGAAGAGTTGGTTGCTTTCAGCTTCTTTGACGATGAGGTGGACATTCGCGAAAAAAAGGAAATGGTAATTGCATTGGAAAATCGTGAAAAAGGTAGGCGTCTTAAGGCATCTAGTGATGGAACATGGAAACCCTTACATCATTACGTTACAACAGCAACAAAGAAGTTCTTCAGCAAACTGAACCTTGATCTAACCTTTCTGAAGAACGATCCAGCTTTATGGGAAGAGGATGAAAATTACAAAGTAGCAAAAAAAAATTGTTGGTTCTTTACAAGTCGTGAACGATACAGCGGAGAGAGCTGTAGCTCTCGGTGAGCTCTTCTCGGGGAAATTGACAAAAGATGAGAAGCAGTACCAATGTCTCATCCAATGTGTGAAGCAACACCGGAAATTGTTTCCAAACGTCAAGAAGTCAACTGTACTGTGATAGTCATTACATTTGAGAAATACCGCTATCTGAAATATCTTAATAAAACAAAAACAGTAATTTTAACATTCATGAATAATACTATCTTGGAAAAAACTTTGGCTCTCTTGAGGCACCTTTTATTTTTGTTGTATTGTAATGAAAGTTTATAATTTTAGTTTTGTATGAAATGGAATAATTTTAAATGATGAGAGAATAAATTTTTAAAATTTCATTTTTTTGAAACACCCTAATATATATATTATACATATATATATTTATTTATATATTATATATATATATATATATATATATAGATATATATATAATAGATATATAACAAAGTGTAGGGCAAAGTGATACAAAATACAAAAGATAGCACCGAACAGGAGCGAACATAACTTTTAGTCTTAAAGAACTATCTAAAGACGACTCCATCATAATATCACGCCCTGACAAAGGTAAAAACACCGTCCTTCTTAATAAATAATATTAATAAGGTTTACAACGTTCTCAACGATTCCACCAAATTCAAAAAGATTAATGACAATTCCTTAACACTTTCCCTAAAACTTGAAGACCAAATCAATCGTTTCCTCAGAAAACTACGATCAGAATAAAATTTCGGAAGACATTTAGAACCAAGTACGTTCTTCCGGCTCGTCTCCAGGTGCTCTTTACGGCCTCCCCAAAATACACAACTCATTAACGTCGACTTCACTCTCTTGTCAAACTGTACGGCTGTGCTGGAACCATTCGATGATATCACAAAGATTGAGTAGTTCCACCTCTTCCATATCTGAGGTTATTCCCTTCGTCGTTTCCTTGAAAAATGTGCTGCAACCTCGAAGTGGTGATTCTGAAGCTGATCGTAGAATTAAAACAATGAAGGAGATAATGGGCACAGAGCTAGCAAGATTTGATGGCCTAGAAACAAATGACATGTATTCTTTGGCTACCTATTTAGATCCATGATACAAAGCAAAAAATTTTCCGCTTCACATGTCACAAAAGGTGTTCAGGAAAAATCGGGATATCTTTGTAATGAAATGGACAAGACTCAAGCATTATCGGACTCGGAGACAGCCAGTGAACCACCGGCAAAGAAACCACCGATTGATTTATGCCAGGCATCAGCTTCTACGAGTAAATCAATAACAATAATGGACTCAATGAGTGCTCTAGTGGCTTCCAGTAGTGATGACGAGACCGAAACTGAGTCAAGCAGAGACTCTCAAAAAATGATCGAGAAATATCACAAAGAGAAAAGGATTGGACAAGATGATGATGCTTCGACTAGGTGGAGGTCAAATCAAAAGAAATACAAAAATTTGAGCAACCTGGCTCAGACATACCTTGGATGTCCTCCCTCAAGTGTTCCTAGTGAACAATTATTTAGTGGAATCAGGGATCATCTACGATGAAAAAAGGAATAGGCTGAAGGGGCACAAAGCTGAAAAACTTTTATTTTTGAAATAGTCTCCCAGCAATTCAATTTAAATATAAGGATTAAATAGTGTGTGTTTGTATATGTATTATATATATTTATTTATATATATATATATTTATATATATAAACACCACTTTCGAATGGGCGGTGGTTCTACAGATCTACAGAAGCTAAGGCTAAGAAAGACGCTAAGATCCACTCTAAGGTTAGCCCGAGAGAAAGAAGAAAGTAAGGGGTTAAAAGAAGATAATAATGGGTTAAGTAAGTAGCAAAACCTATCATTCGTGGGTTAAAATTCATTCAGAAAAAGAGAAGGAAAGACACCATCACCATCCGCCGGCCACGACTGACAAGTCGGAAAAATAGTCGAAGAGAATACTTCCAGCTGTTGCAGACCAGTCCTCCACTCCATAGAGGTAAAGGATGCAGCCCACTCTGCCGGAAAGGGGTGAAAGATGAAAAGAAGTAAAATAAGAACGCATTACAAACCATGCAACACATTCTTAACTCAAACACTATCATACCATGCAAACTACAAACATGCAATGAAGAGAGTTACAGACATGCAAATAAGGAGAGAGAGAAAAAAAAGTAGAAAGAATAACAAAAAGTGGGTTAATTTACGCTACGAGCTACATCTAAGTTCGTGCTAGTCTAAATTTTTTTTTGTTTTTGCTGGCATCACACGCTGGCATGTCACAAGCTGGCATTATCATCAACAGACTCATCCTCGATCACCACCACCAGAGCTCCTGTTGCTAATGGTTTTATTATATTAAACAACGTTAATAATTCTAACAAGAGAAAAGGAGGCGGCTCGGAGGGAAAAGGGGGATTGTTTTTTATTATATTAAACAACGTTAATATTTTTAAAATGCCTATCTAAACGGTTCTTCAAAATATTAACGCTGGTAGAGTTTGCGACTGGCGCGGGAAGATTATTCCATTTATCAATTACTTTAAACGTAAAGAAGTTTTTAGCGATATTAGTAATGAAACGTCTGCCACGCAAATTAAATCCGTTATTATGAGTATTGCTATTATTGAAAGTGGAGAGTTTGTCAAAATTTACCTTCTCGATTTTATTAACGATTTTGAAAACTTCAATAAGCTATTTTAGCTCCCCCCTTAATCTCCTAGTTTCGAGTGAATGCAAGTCTAACTCTTTAATCTTATCTTCATAAGGCTTGTTGCGCAATGACGGAATTAGTTTCGTGGCACGACGCTGAACCCTTTCTAACCTATCAATATCCTTACTCAAAAAAGGGCACCAAAACTGAACGGCATATTCTAAATGAGGCCTGACTAGAGACTTGTAAAGGGGCAATATAATATTCTTCGATTTAAATTCGAAGTTACGCGCTATAAGGCCTAACATCCTATTAGCTTTAGCGCAAGACTCCAGGCACTGGTTCCTAACTTTTAAATCCTTAGATACGCGTACGCCTAAATCTACTACTTCGTCAACGCTCGCTAACTCTCTATCATCCATCGTGTACGTGTAATTATTGTTACGAGAACCAATATGCAAAACTTTACATTTGTCTACGTTAAATTGCATCTGCCACTAATCCGTCAACTCCATAATCCTAGTTACATCGTCTTGGAGCCAATTTCTATCGTCCTCGTTAACAACCTTACCGCCTATTTTAGTATCGTCCGCGAATTTTGACACGTTACTAGTCAAACCTATATCTATGTCGTTAATGTAAATTACGAATAGCAATGGGCCTAACACTGAACCCTGTGGGACACCGATACCTACATCCAACAACCCCGATTCACTACTATTAAGAACGACCCTCTGTCTCCTAGCACGAAGCCATTCCTCTAACCAGTTAGCTACCTGATCGCGTATACCGTGCGCTTTAACGTTCGCAATTAGTCTTCTATGCGGAACTGTATCGAACGCTTTTTTAAAATCTAAATAAATAACGTCAGCCGCTCTATGCCTATTCGTCACCCAGACTCTGTACTGAACGGACGCATTTCCTGAGCTCTCTGATATTGCCTCTACTTTTGCATATTACTAATAATTTTACTTTTGGAAAGTTTTGAATTTTATATACTTGTGTTTATATTCACATTGTTATAGTTAAATTATTGAATATTAGTGGATTTTAGCAATTTAGAAGTTTTCAGAGCGTGCCGGCTTAATTTAACTTAAACTTGTGACGGTTGTAAACTAATTTTAACTGCGCGATGCCGTCGCAGAAAGCGTCATGTGTTAGGTGTGGGTTAAACCGGTGGTATTCGGATTTAAAGGATTATAACGGCGGTCCTATGGCGATTACCGAGAGATCAGTTTGTTTCTTTTGCGAGTTAAGGGAGGAAATAGTTGACATAAAACGCAGTGTACGTGAGGTAACGGAAAGACATGCAACGCTTGATGAGGGCAGGGGTAGGGCTACGGTTGACGAAAGCCGAACCAATACTAACGTTGAAGACGTTAGTAATTTGAAGGGTGAGGTGCGTAACCTAGTTTCTAGTTTAGGTAGCTTATCGGGAAGGTTGGATAGAGTTGAGGAAGGGGTTAAGGTTGGTCCGAGATTAGTAGATGGGGAGGGATTTAGAGAAGTTAAGGGTGGAGCTAGGCCGCGTACGTTAGGTGATAGGAATCCCCCCTATCGAGGTTTCGAACCCTTTCGCCCATTTGGAAAGGGACGTGAATGAGGGGGAAACTATTTTAATTGGGGACTCTTTAGTGCGCCATATGGACACAGAGTTCGTTGAACGGCATCCAACCAAGAGAGGAGGGTCTGTCTCCCAGGGGCCAGGGTTGACAGAGTTAGAGACGAAGTGGATAGGATTGACGTTGCCTCCCGTCACTCGATGTTGGTGACGATGGTAGGGGGCAACGACTCGTATAGGCCCGATACGAGAGTGCCTGACCTTTTGGAGAGATATAGGGGGTTAATTAGGTCCCTAAAGGCGAGGTCAGATAGGTCTTTAGTTCTAGGTATTACCCCTAGGCACGGTTTGGGTCTTAAGATTACGTCTAAAACGATATTTTTTAATACTAAATTAGAAGATATTTATGCTGAAGAAAATGTACCCTTCGTAAAGCTGTGGTCAGATTTCAGTGATCCTAGCCTTTTTATAAAGATGGGGGCATTTTAATGAAATAATTAATGCTAGGCTACGTAGGTTAATTGACGAAAACGTTCGAAAGCTCTATAGGTCGACGCCTTCTTTAAACGTTGTGGGTCCGGGGAACGCGGGCCCGACGTGAAAAATAGTTTAAAACGCCGGCCCGTAGTAAAAAATAAACGTCTTTTATTGTAACGCGCGTTGTATTAGAAATAAATTAAACGAATTTAAGGCGATAATTTATTCCGGCAACTACGATATAGTTGCTATCACTGAAACGTGGTTAAATACCGTGACTCGGGACTTGTTGGGGGAACTTGATATACCGGGTTTTAAACTCTTTACTAATGATAGGTTACATAGGATTGGTGGCGGCGTTTTGCTGTACATTCGTAATTCCCTTAGGGCTATCGAGGTTAAGATAGATTTTCCGGCAGCAATTAATGCGATATGCGTTGAAGTTAGGGCGCGTAGTATTAGTTTTAATTTTGTTGTTGTTTATAGACCTCCCGTTCAACCCCTCGATACCGATACTAGATTTTACTCACTTCTTGGTAACTTTATTGACAATCGGAATAGTATAATTGTCGGAGACTTTAACTGCCCTAATGTTAATTACGAGACTTTTACTGGTAATGAGGAGGGTTTGAGATTGATTGAGTTCATGGAAGATAATTTTTTACGACAGATGGTTACCGAACCAACGCGCGGTGACAATATTTTAGATTTGGTGATGACGAGCGACGAAAATATAGTCGAAGGTTTAGAAGTAGGCGAGAGTTTAGGATGTAGTGATCATCAAATTCTTAGGTTTAAGTTATTGATAGAAAACACTAAGGATAACAACGTAATAGAAGTCCCTGATTTTCGTAGGGCTAATTTTGATAGTTTTGCGGATAGGATGAGAGTAGTGGACTGGGATAACTTATTTATGGGGAGTGACACAAATTTGCATTGGGAGGCGTTTAAAGAAATTTTATGAATAGTGAAAGGAGTTTATTCGTCGTAGGCCCAAGCGCGATAGAAATCATAGTAGGCTGAAGTGGTGGACTAGGGAAATAGGCGAGTTCATAAACGAGCGTAACAGAGCGTATAGACTTAATAAGCGCAATGGCACGGCAGCTAACTTTAATAGATATATCGAGCTTTGACGTCAGGTTAAAAGATCAGTTAGGAATGCTAAGCGTAATTTAGAGATACTTATAGCTGCGGATAGTGAACATAATCGAAACACGTTTTTTGAATACGTCAATAATCGTAAGCCGATAAAAGATAACATAGGCCCTCTAGTGGATGTTAACGGCGCTTTGGCTTCCGACGCTCAGGCGATGGCGGGTATTTTTATTAACTTTTTTGCGACAGTTTTTACTGTACAAGACGTAAATAATGTCCCCGACGTGGACGATATCGTTCCATTTAGTAGCGAGACTATTTTGGATGAAAAAACTGTTTACAAGGGTGAGATTGCGCATTATATGGATAGGCTGAAAGTTAGCAAGGCTCCAGGCCCTGACGCTTTTTATCCCAGACATTTGAAAGAATTGAAAGACGTTATTTTTAATCAGTCACTCGAAACGGGGATTATTCCTGAAGACTTCAAATTAGCTAACGTCACGCCCATTTTTAAAAAAGGCGACCACACAGTAGCTAGCAATTATAGGCCAATTAGCTAAAACGTCAATTGTCGGTAAAAGTTTGGAATCTGTTGTTAGGGATCGTATCATCGATCACTTAGAAAGTCGCGATTTGATTAATAGTAGTCAGCATCGGTTTCGACGCCATAGATTTTGTTTAACTAATTTGTTAGAATTTTATAACGAAATAGTGCGCGAATACGATAGGCATAGAGCGGCTGACGTTATTTAGATTTTAAAAAGGCATTCGATACAGTTCCGCATAGAAGATAAATTGCGAAGGTTAAAGTGCACGGTATACGCGGTCAGGTAGCTAACTGGTTAGACGAATGGCTTCGTGCTTGGAGACAGAGGGTCGTTGTTAATGGTAGTGAATCGGGGTGGTTGGATGTAGGAATCGGTGTCCCACAGGGTTCAGTGTTAGGCCCATTGCTATTCGTAATTTACATTAACGACATAGATGTAGGATTGACTAGTAACGTGTCAAATTTCGTGGACGATACTAAAATAGGCGGTAACGTTGTTAACGAGGACGATAGAAATTGGCTCCAAGACGATGTAAATAGGATTATGGAGTGGACAGATAAGTGGAAGATGCAATTTAACGTAGACAAATGTAAAGTTTTGCATATTGGTTCTCGTAACAATAATTACACGTACACGATGGATGAGAGAGAGTTAGCAAGCGTTGACGAGGAAGTAGATCTAGGCGTACGCGTATCTAAGGATTTGAAAGTTAGGAACTAGTGCCTGGAGTCTTGCGCAAAACTAATAGGATGTTAGGCTTCATAGCGCGTAATTTCGAATTTAAATCGAAGGATATTATATTGCCCATTTACAAGTCCCTAGTCAGGCCCTCATTTAGAATATGCCGTTCAATTTTGGTGCCCGTATTTGCGTGAGAATATTGATAGGTTAGAAAAGGTTCAGCGTCGTGCCACGAAACTAATTCCGTCATTGCGCAACAAGCCTTATGAAGATAGGATTAAAGAGTTGAGACTTGCATTCACTTGAAATTAGGAGATTAAGGGGGAAGCTTATTGAAGTTTTCAAAATCGTTAACATCGATAACGTAAATTTTGACAAACTGTTCACTTTCGATAATAGCAATACTCGTAATAACGATTTAAGTTGCGTGGCAGACGTTTCATTACTAATATCATTAAAACCTTCTGTACGTTTAAAGTAATTGATAAATGGAATAATCTTCCGCGCCCGTCGTGAACTCTACCAGCGTTAATGTGTTTAAAAACCGTCTACTGTAGATAGGCATTTTAAAAATATTAACGTTGTTTAAAATAAAAAAAACAATTGGCAACAGGAGTTCTTTGGGTGGTAATCGGGGATGAGTCTGTTGACGTCTAATGCCAGCTTGTGACATGCCAGTGTATGATATGCCAGCAAAAAAACAAAATATATATAAAATAAAAATTAGACTAACACGAACTTACTTTTAGCTTGTTGAGTAAATTAACCCACTTTGTTATTCTTTATACTTTTTGTTTCTTCTCTCCTTATTTGCATGTCTGTAGTTTGCGTGGTATGATAGTGTTTGAGTTAAGATTGTGTTGCTTGGTTTGTAAGCGTTCTTATTTTACTTCTTTTCATCTTTCACCCCTTTCCGGCAGAGTGGGCTCTACCAGACCCGGATCTAGGTGGGGGCTATGTGGGCTGCAGCCACGGGCCCCGCATTTGAGGGGCTTCGTGCATTCAATATGCTTATGCAGCATCAGCTTGGAGAAGTTTTCCCCAACGTCTTAAATGCATACAGAATGTACTTGTCATTGATGGTGACCAATTGTACCGGCGAACGGAGTTTTTCTAAGTTAAAGCGACTGAAATGTTGCACACGTTCAACAATGAAGCAAAAGCGATTACAGTCACTGGCAATTCTCTATGTTGAACATGCTCTGGCCAAAGAAGTCGATTTTCGAAATATTATTAATGAATTTGCACAAAAAAAGGTTCGTCGGTTCAATCGGTTGCCAGCTCATAATCAGTAGGTAGGTGTGTATAAAATTATTAATTCATGAAAATATAATATGTAAAATAAAGTAAAATATTTGTAAAGTAAAATATGTTTGTTCTGAAAACTAAATAAATAAAGTAAAGTAATATGTTTGTTCTGAAAACCTTTAATTTTCCTCGTAAACAAAGCTTATAATCCTTATATAATAAAAATTGTAGCCAACGGGGGACCAAAAACAAATAATTAGCCACGGGCCCCCATTCTTCTAGATCCGGGCCTGGGCTCTACCTTCCTCTGGAGTAGAGGACCGTTCTGCAATCTTTCTTATTCTATCCGACTATTTCTCTGACTTGTCGGCAGTGGCCGGCGGATGATGGTGAGTCTTTTTTCTCTTTCTGAATGAATGTTAACCCACGAGTGATAGGTGTTGCTACTTACTTAACCCTTTATTCTCTTCTCTTAACCCCCTACTCTTCCCTTTCTCTCGGGCTAACTTTAGAGTGGATCTTAGGGTCTATGTTAGCCTTAGCTTCTGTAGATCTGTATTCGCGCACTATTTCGTTATAAAATTCTAAAAAATTAGTTAAACAAGATCTATAGCGTCGAAACCCATGCTGACTACTATTAATCAAATCGCGGCTTTAAGTGTTCGATGATACGATCCCTAACTACGGATTCCAAAAGTTTACCGACAATTGACGTTAAGCTAATGGGCCTATAATTGCTAGGTAATGTGCGGTCGCCTTTTTTAAAAATGGACGTGACGTTAGCTAATTTTAAGCCTTCAGGAATAATCCCCGTTTCCAGTGACTGATTAAAAATCTTCGTTAAGGGGCCTACGACAAAGTCTTTCAAATCTTTCAGATGTCTAGGATTAAAAGCGTCAGGGCCTGGAGCCTTGCTAACTTTTAACTTATCGATATAATGCGCAATCTCACCCTAATAAACAGTTATTTCATGCAAAATAGACTCGCTGCTAAATGGAACGATATCGTCCACATCGGAGACATTATTGACGTCTTCTACGGTAAAAACTGACGCAAAAAAAGTTAATAAAAATACCCGTCATCGCCTGAGCGTCGGAAGCCAAAGCGCCATTAGCATCCAAGAGAGGGCCTATATTACCTTTTATCGGCTTACGATTATTCACGTAATCGGAAAACTTTTTTGGGTTATGTTTACTATCCGCAGCTACAAGGATCTCTAAATTACGCTTAGCATTCCTAACTGATCTTTTAACCTGACGTCGAAGCTCGATATATCTATTAGCGTTAGCTACCATGCCATTGCGCTTATTAAGTCTATACGCTCTGTTACGCTCGTTTATGAACTCGCCTATTTCTCTAGTCCACCACTTCGGCCTACCATGATTTCTAGCGGGCTTGGGCTTACGAGGAATAAGCTCCCTTTCGATATTCAAGAAACTATCTTTAGACGCCTCCCAATGCAAATTTGCGTCATTACCCATAAATAAGTCAAACCAGTCTACCACTCTCATCCTATCCGCAAAACTATCAAAATTGGCCCTACGAAAATCAGGGACTTCTATTATGTTACTATCCTTAGTGTTTTCTATCACTAACTTAAACCTAAGAATTTGATGATCACTACATCCTAAACTCTCGCCTACTTCTAAACCTTTGACTATGTTTTCGCCGTTCGTCATCACCAGATCTAAAATATTATCACCGCGCGTTGGTTCGGTAACCATCTGTCGTAAAAAATTATCTTCCATGAACTCAATCTCAAACCCTCAACGTTATCAGTAAAAGTCTCGTAATTGACGTTAGGGCAGTTATAGTCTCCGACAACTATACTATCCCGATTATTAATAAAGTTACTAAGAAGTGAGTAAAATCTAGTATCGGTATAGAGGGGTTGAACGGGAGGTCTATAAACAACAAAATTGAAACTAAGACTACGCGCCCTAACTTCAACACATATCGCATTAATTGCTGCCGGAAAATCTATCTTAACCTCGATAGCCCTCAGGGAATTACGAATGTACAGCAAAACACCGCCACCAATCCTATGTAACCTATCATTAGTAAAGAGTGTAAAACCCGGTATTTCAAGCTCCCCCAACAAGTCCCGAGTCACAGTATTTAACCACGTTTAATTTATTTCTAATACTACACGCGTTACAATAAAAGACGTTTAAGTTATTTTTTACTACGGGTCAACGTTTTAAACTATTTTTCACGTCGGGCCCGCTTTCCCCGGACCCACAACGTTTAAAGAAGGCTTCGACCTATAGAGCTTTCGAGCGTTTTCATCAATTAACCTACCTAGCCTAGCATTACCTATTTTATTAAAATGCACCCCATCTTTTATAAAAAGGCTAGGATCACTGAAATCTAACCACAGCTTTACGAAGGGTACATTTTCCTCAGCACAAATCTCTTCTAATTTAGTATTAGTGCGTAGGGGTAATACCTAGAACTAAAGACCTATCTGACCTCGCCTTTAGGGACATAATTAACCCCTATGTCTCTCCAAAAGGTCAGGTACTCTCGTATCGGGCCTATACGAATCGTTGCCCCCTACCATCGTCACCAACATCGAGTGACGGGAGGCAACGTCAATCCTATCCACTTCGTCTCTAACTCTGTCAACCCTTGCCCCTGGGAGACAGACCCTCGTCATCTTGGTTGGATGCCGTTCAACGAACTCTGTGTCCATATGGCGCACTAAAGAGTGCCCAATTAAAATAGTTTCCCCCTCATTCACGTCCCTTTCCAAATGGGTGAAAGGTTTCGAAACCTCGATAGGGATGGGGGTATTCCTATCACCTAACGTATGTGGCCTAGCTCCACCCTTAACTTCTCTAAATCCCTCCCCATCTACTAGTCTCGGACCAACCTTAACCCCTTCCTCAACTCTATCCAACCTTCCCGATAAGCTACCTAAACTAGAAACTAGGTTACGCACCTCGCCCTTCAAATTACTAACGTCTTCAACGTTAGTATTGGTTCGGCTTTCGTCAACCGTAGCCCTACCCCTGCCTTCATCTAGCGTTGCAAGTCTTTCCGTTACCTCACGTCCACTGCGTTTTATGTCAACTATTTCCTCCCTTAATTCGCCAAAAAAAAACCGATCTCTCAGTAATCGTCATAGGACCGCCGTCATAGTCCCTAAAATCCGTATACCACCGATTCACCCCACACTTAACACACGACGCTTTCTGCGACGGCATCACACAAGTTAAATTAGTTTATAACTGTCACAAGTTTAAGTTAAATTAAGCCGGCACGCGATGAAAACTTCTAAATCACTAAAAACCACGTATATTCAAGTACTTAACTATATAATATAAACGCAAGTATATAAAATTCGGAACTTACCAAAAGTAAGGTTATTGGCAATATTCAAAAGCAGAAGCAATATCAGAGAGCTCAAGAAATGCGTCCGCTCAGTACAGAGTCTGGCTGACAACTGGGGAAAGTAGTTGGCGGGATGCAAAACGCGTTGGGTTCTCGTCCCGCATCCTTAGTTTAGATCAGGGGTCACCAACCTGGGCGGTAGCGCCCACTAGTGGGCTCACATTAAAGGTAATTAAACATTTTATTATTTATTTTATCGATTATGTTGATTTATTCTTTTTGATCTAAGGTGGGCGATAAGCTTTTTTAATTTTCAAAAAAACGTAAAAGTGAGCGGTGAACAAAAAAAAGGTTCGTGACCCCTGGTTTAGATTATAGTTATTATATTGTAGACTGTGAAAAGTGTGGCTAAAACGTGTTAGTTTATTGTGGTGTTTATTCTAAGGTAATATTATGATGTTATAGGGTACATAACTGCATCTGCAACCGCAACGAGCTTTATTTGTAAGCTCTGCAACCGCAGTATTATGAAAAATGACAACCGCTACATCACTAAAATATGTATATAAGAAAGAAACGGTATAATGAATCAGATTCGAATCCGAATGCATTTGGATTCGGATTCGGATTTAACCCTTTTTCGGTGTATTCGGATTTGATTCCAACCCCCTCGGATTCTGCCCACCTCTGAAATAAACATGGTAAACGTAGTAAAAGTTCCGTGCATCGGTCTCTCTTCGCACGAAGGTTAAGCTGGTGGCCTCACCTCTAGGCCTGGATTGATGGAGGAGTGAGTTGATTTCTTGCGATCTCCATCGCACAGAGCCAGCGATACCTGGCTCATCTGGTCCCTAAAATCCGTATACCACCGATTCACCCCACACTTAACACACGACGCTTTCTGCGACGGCATCACACAAGTTAAATTAGTTTATAACTGTCACAAGTTTAAGTTAAATTAAGCCGGCACGCGATGAAAACTTCTAAATCACTAAAAACCACGTATATTCAAGTACTTAACTATATAATATAAACGCAAGTATATAAAATTCGGAACTTACCAAAAGTAAGGTTATTGGCAATATTCAAAAGCAGAAGCAATATCAGAGAGCTCAAGAAATGCGTCCGCTCAGTACAGAGTCTGGCTGACAACTGGGGAAAGTAGTTGGCGGGATGCAAAACGCGTTGGGTTCTCGTCCCGCATCCTTAGTTTAGATCAGGGGTCACCAACCTGGGCATCTAGTCTTCTTTTGAAGATTTCAACTTTGACCTCTCTTACGTTCCCTTATTGGGCCTTTAGTTTGGGAACACTACACCTTCTACCTTTCCTATTTTCAAGTGTTGTTTGGATGTTAGGTTAGGTACCAAGTTTTCGATAATTTTCCATACGTAAATTTTAGTGGATCTCTCTCTTCTCTCCAGGGAACACAGATTTAATTTACGAAGTCTTTCCCAGTAGCTGAATTCTTAGCAACCATCAGTTTTGGCTGTGAAATTCCTCTGTAATTCTTCGAGTTTATTAATTTCTTTTTTTGTGTGTGTAAAACTGTTTACGAGGGTGAGATTGCGCATTATATCGATAAGCTAAAAGTTAGCAAGGCTCCAGGCCCTGACGCTCTTTATCTGAGACATTTGAAAGATTTGAAAGACATTATCGTAGGCCCCTTAACGAAGATTTTTAATCAATCACTGGAAACGGGGATTATTCCTGAAGAATTTAAATTAGCTAACGTTACGCCCATTTTTTAAAAAAGCGACCGCACAGTACCTAGCAATTATAGGCCAATTAGCTTAACATCAATTGTCGGTAAACTTTTGGAATCCGTAGTTAGGGATCGTATCGTCGATCACATAGAAAGTCGAGATTTGATTAATAGTAGTCAGCGTGGGTTTCGACGTCGTAAATCTTGTTTAACTAATTTTTTAGAATTTTATAACGAAATAGTGCGCGAATACGATAGGCATAGAGCGGCTGACGTTATTTATTTAGATTTTAAAAAGGCGTTCGATACAGTTCCGCATAGAAGACTAATTGCGAAGGTTAAAGCGCACGGTATGCGCGGTCAGATAGCTAACTGGTTAAAGAAATGGCTTCGTGCTAGGAGACAGAGGGTCGTTGTTAATGGTAGTGAATCGTGGTGATTGGATGTAGGTATCGGTGTCCCACAGGGTTCAGTGTTAGGCCCATTGCTATTCGTAATTTACATTAACGACATAGATGTAGGATTGACTAGTAACGTGTCAAAATTCGTGGACGATACTAAAATAGGCGGTAAGGTTGTTAACGAGGACGATAGAAATAGGCTCCAAGACGATGTAAATAGGATTATGGAGTGGACGGATAAGTGGCAGATGCAATTTAACGTAGACAAATGTAAAGTTTTGCATATTGGTTCTCGTGACAAAAATTACACGTACACGATGGACGATAAACAGTTAGCAAACGTTGACGACGAAGTAGATTTAGGCGTGCGCGTATTTAAGGATTTAAAAGTTAAGAACCAGTGCCTGAAGTCTTGCGCAAAAGTTAATAGGATGTTAGGCTTCATAGCGCGTAATTTCGAATTTAAATCGAAGAATATTATATTGCCCATTTACACTCCCTAGTCAGGCCTCACTTTGAATATGCCGTTCAGTTCTGGTGTCCGTATTTGCGTGAGGATATTGATAGGTTGGAAAGGGTTCAGCGACGCGCCACGGAACTAATTCTGTCACTACGCAACAAGTCTTACGAAGATAGGATTAAAGAGTTAGACTTGCATTCACTCGAAACTAGGAGATTAAGGGGGAGCTTATTGAAGTTTTCAAAATCGTTAATGAAATCGATAACGTAAATTTTGACAAATTGTTCATTTTCGATAATAGCAATACTCGTAATAAGGGATTTAAATTACGTGGCGGACGTTTCATTACTAACATCGCTAAAAACTTTTTTACGTTTAAAGTAATTGATAAATGGAATAATCTTCCCGCGCCCGTCGTGAACTCTACCAGCGTTAATATGTTTAAAAACCCTTTAGAAAGGCATTTTAAAATATTAACGTTGTCTAAAATAATAAAACAATTAGCAAGAGGAGCTCTGGGGGTAATGGTCGAGGATGAGTCTGTTGACGATTAATGCCAGCTTGTGATATGCCAGGGTGTGATATGCCAGCAATAAAATTATTAAAATAAAAAATATTAGACTAACACGAGCTTAGATGTAGCTCGTAGCGTAAACTAACCCACTTTTTGTTATACTCTTCATACTTTCTTTTTTCTCGTCCCTCTCTTTACTTGCATGTCTGTAGTTTGCATCGTATGACAGTGTTTGAGTTAAGACTGTGTTTGCATGGTTTGTAAGCGTTCTTATTTTACTTCTTTTCATCTTTCACTCCTATCCTATTCTCTTCGACTATTTTTCCGGCAGTGGCCGGCGGATGATGATGGTGAGTCTTTCTCTCTCTTTTTCTGAATGAATGTTAACCCACGAATGATAGGTTTTGCTGCTTACTTAACCCCTTATTCTCTTCTTTTAGCCCCCTACTCTCTTCTTTCTTTCAGGCTAACCTTAGAGTGGATCTTAGAGTCTTTGTTAGCCTTAGCTTCAGTAGATCTGTAGATCATTACCTTTTCGTCCTTTCTTTTGAAGGTTCTTAGCAGCTGTCCTGTAACTCTTTTTGCTTTGTTTATCGCTATCCAATTCTGTGTTTCAAATTTTGCATCATCTCTCATTATTACCCCAAAATCTTCTTTGCTTCCGTGCTTCTCTGAGTTTCGTGATTATCTGAGGCATAGGAAGCTGTCTGTTTAAGTTCTTCATTTCTTCCACATCTCAAGAGCTGAAATTTCTCGGTGCCGATTTTTCTGCTGATCTTTGTATCATCAGCAAAGGATGTTACTATGCTCTTGTCATCTATTTCATTGTCTATATCTGTCAGTATCATAATAAATAGGAGTGGGACTAATACTGTTCCTTTTGGAACTAATCTGCGTGCTTTCGGTTCTGATGACGATTCTGATACCTTGAAAATTTAAGTCTTGCTGCCGTTCCCTGAGGAAGTTATACATCCGTTTGCCCACTTTGTCTGTTATTCCTGTGTTTCATTTTATGTGCTATTATGTCATGATCACACTTGTGGAATGCCTCAGCAAAATCCGTGTATATATTACATCGTAGGTATCATTGCTCTGCGTCTATGATATTGTTATAGTGTTCTATCAGTTGTGATAGGCACGATCTTCTTGATCGAAATCCGTGCTGGTTCTCATTGAATCTTTTGTGTCTCCAAAAAATCATGTATTTTCTCCCTGACAATTCTTTCAAATATTTTGGTGAGATGTGATGTCAGTGACACCAGTCTGTAGTTCTTTGCTTGAGACCCCCCTCTTTATATATAGGAACAATGTTCGCTCGTTTTAGTATGTTCGTATTTCCCTCGTGTCCACGAATCTTCTCCATATCCAATAAAGGGGTGTAGCTATTTCGTTCTTACAATTTTTAATCAACAAAGCATACCATTTGTCCTGGCCTGCAGCTGAATGTGATTTCATTTGACCTATAGCTTTCGCAAACTCGAAATCAGTTATACATTCCCCACTTAATTCCTTTTCAAAAAAGATATTTCTGTCAGGTACTGCTTTAACTCTATTTGGGATACTGAAAGCTCTCAATATTTCAGATATTTCTTTTAGAGCAACGATTAGTTCATTATTTTCTTTCCTTAAGGGTGCGATAGTGGTCCGCGTTTTTGGTTTTCGCGAAGCTACAAAAAATATTTTGGGTTACCTATTATTGTTTTCACACTCAGTAACCTAATGAATAAATCAGTAATACTAGGTATATTCCCTAACAGTCTGAAGGAAGCCAGAGTATGCCCTGTATTTAAGTCGGGAAACCCAAACACTCCATACAGTTATCGCCCCATTTTCGTATTGCCAACTTTAAGTAAAGTATTTGAAAAAATCTTTTTCAATAAACTTACTAAATTCTTAATCATTTATGATATTTCAACTAAAACACAATTTGGGTTTAGCGGGGGACATACCACGGAAGATGCCATAAACATGCTATTACAAAATGTGTATCAGAAATTAAACAAAAAACTGCCTTGATCTTCCTCGACTTGTCAAAAGCATTTGATACACTTTCACATGAAATCTTATTGAATTAAGCTTCACATATATGGAATAAGAGGAAATATTCTCCATTGGTTTAAATCATATCTGCCAAATCGCCATCAGTACATCAGATTAAAAGACAATTTATCCGATAAGGCGATGCTAACTAGTGGAGTCCCACAGGAATATCTATTCATGGGTCGTTACTATTTCTAATTCATGTCAACGATTTTCATCTTTCTACCACATTAAATTGCGTACAATACGCAGATACCACACTTACTGCTTTCTATCATAACGCAGACTTTCTGATGAATGAAACGAACAGGCAATTAGAAAACGTATATAAATGATGTGTGGTAATAAACTTTTACTGAACCTCACAAAGTCATTTTATATGATTATTACCACAAAACACATCAATACAAACTGTAAAATAAAATTTGGGAATACTACGATTGCAATGGTGAATGAGGTTAAAGTATTTGGCATTAATTCAGATGAAAACGAAATTTCAAAAGTCATGTATAACATATCAAATCCAAAATATCAAGATTTCTCTTCATATTTTCAAACTATAAAAGACCCTCCCTCAAAACGCACTTCGTACCCTATATTATTCCTTCATTCATTCACATTTATTATATTGCGTTACAGCATGGGGTAGCTCAAAGAAATACATAAAACATCCTTTGGAAATCATTCATAAAAAATGTCTGCGAACCCTCTTGAATAATTATAGCAGACAAAGCCATACTTCCCCAATGTTTAAAGAGCTAAATTTAAAAACTAAATGACTTATACAAATTCAATGTTGCTGTCAATATGTTCAAAGCTATTAACAAAAATCGACATACATCACCCATTAGGGTGTCAATTTTGTCAACTTTTTACAAATCAATTTTAGTAGTGAAAATATATTCTTTTCATGTCATTACTTGAAATTGGCCAACCAAAATGAAATAAAATAACCCTTACGTACATCAATTTTACCTTAAAGTTTCAGAAATTGACTCGTTTACTAAATAATAGGACATAAATTGATTAACTATTCATCTGTCACAGAATTATTCCACTGATCGCATATGGAGTGTTTTCAAGGTCATATAGTTGTACAATGTACAAGTCACAACATGAATAGAACTGTCCCTCACTTTCAGTCCTCAGTTGCCTCTTACATAGATGTCATAGACGGTGGTTTGCTGTTATTGCTCTTGTACCTACTTCATAGTTATTCTACTAGACGAATACTACAGTTTAACTGTAAGTATGGATTATTGATTATTACAATTATTTATTATTATCATATTCTTCTGTCTAATTATGTTGTAATCCCATGAAATATTTTTTTATTGAATTTTAGAACATCGAATGACTAAACTTTGAAACATCGTAATTGATATAAAATACTTAAATGTTTTTCTTTCTTTTCAGATATTCCTAAGATGCCAAAATTGAAGACAAGAGGTCAGTCGTCATGCCACTTGAGCCTGTTAGTCGGTACAGGCAAGGAGCTTCCCGTATCAGAACTACAAACAGTGCGAGACATGCTGAGACTAGGGTTACTCCTTCGTGAACAAAATACAAAGGATAGAAGGAACTATACAGAGAAAGAGCTCATAAGGGACATGATTCCCCCTCTTCTGCATCAGTGGAAAAAAGCCAATGTGTTATTCAAACCACCTGTACTCAATCAGTATAGAACTATTGAGCTAAAATTAACGAAGCTGTGGCACAAAGCAGTTGAGACATCAGTTGGTAAAGGAAAACTAGCAAAGAAAAATAAATTTATGCACACACTTGATACTCTTCTTGACATTTTTAACTACCAGTGTCCCATAGAGTTGTGTTCTGAAGCCAATTGTTCTCCCTCATGCAGAAGAGAACCTCACCCTCACATTGATTGTCGCTGTCCTCGTGAGAAGAAGATCCCTGTTTTGGAGCTGGCTTTCATAAAGGCGCAGAGAACAAAGGCAGGAGGCCAAGGAAATATGCAGATTGGTTCGGCAGATTATTCAGAAACCAAAAAACAGATTGTTATTGCTAAGAAAAAAGAGAAAATCCGAGAGAGGGAAGAAAAAGAAGAGTGAAGAAGCCACCCAAAGAGATGAAGAGCTCTATCAAGAGGTTTCTCACTTCTTTAAAAGCTCTTCAGATGAACAGAAAGAAGCAACACCAGATGATAGCTCCAAAATGCAATCTGAACCTTCGCCGAAGAGAATGAAATACAACACTAAAGACATCTCAAACATTGCCCTTGCCAGTATTCGCCACCATACGGGGCTACGAGAGACTGCAGAGATTGCCACTGCCGCTTGGATAGATGCAGGCCTCATCAGCCGAGAGGATACATCCTTAGTGATAGATCATAATAAGATAAGAAGAACACAAGAAAAAATAATGAAGGAAATATCTGATCAGCATGAAAAAGATTTGAAGGAGGAAGGTCTCTCTTGCCTTTTGTTTGATGGAAGAAGAGATGACACAAAAGTTCTCCTAGAGGTAGAGGGAATGGACAGAAAGTTTCCCGGTCTCATCAAAGAAGAACACTACTCTGTGTGTTCCGAACCTGGTGGCCGCTATTTGTTTCGCTTTGTTCCTGAAGCAGAAGTAGAAGGCAAGAAACATGCAGAGGCAATTGCTGATCAAATAATATGTTGGCTTCAAGAAAGAAGACTTGACAGTTCACTGCAGGCCGTTGGTGGAGACTCAACTGCGGTGAACACTGGATGCAAGGCGGTGTTATGACGCATTTAGAGAAAAAACTTGGAAGAAGGCTTGTTTGGATTGTATGTGATTTGCACACAGGGGAACTACCTCTTCGTCGTCTCATCCAGGAACTTCATGGTCCTACAAAGAGCAACAACAAGTTGTCAGGCCCCCTTGGCAACATGCTAGATGAAGCAACGGAATTAGAAATAAATACAAAATTTCCAAAGGTCGAAGTAGGCCCTCCCCTTCCAGTGTTGTCTGAAGAAGTTATGAAAGACCTCAGCACGGATCAATCTTACTCTTATCGTATTGTTCAAGCAATCAGATCAGGAGAGTTGCCTCAAAATCTGGCTCTCTTGGAGATTGGACTCGTAAGTCACAGTCGTTGGTTAACTACAACGATTCGTTTCTGCAGGATTTGGGTTTCCAAACATGCACTGAAGGGCAAAATGTTACAGAATTTGATGTTGATTGTTGAATTTATTATTGGGTTTTATCTTCCTCACTGGTTCAATGTAAAACTTAATCCAATGTGGATGGAGGGGCCCAACCACATCCTGTTTCAATGACAGCTACTGAGAACCCAAAGGAAAGTAGTGGTGGACATCGTGTTACCTGTGGTGAGAAGGTCCGCTTGGTATGCTAGGCCAGAGGCAGTTTTGCAAGCAATACTCTGCAGCCAATATACCAAAGAGCGAACTGAGGCTGTGGAAATCATTCTAAAGCTTAGAGGAACATCACTAGATGATGACCAGCTGGGAGACTGCTCTGTTCAGACAAGGAAGGTACCTCCGATAAACGTCAATGCCACGAAATTGTCAGAATTAGTTAACTTGAGTTCGGAAGTTTTGGAGCCTTCTCACACTCAGAGTGTGGAGAGATGTGTGAAAATGGTCACAGAAGCAGCTAGTCAAGTTTACAGTCGCGAGAGGCGAGAAGGCTACATCAAAGCGCAAGTAGCAAGCCGAATGCTGATGTCAAGGAACAGCAGCAAAAAGGACATGACTGCATTGGTTACTTTCAAATAAAGACTCTGAATGATATCTTATTGCCACTTTAAATGTTGATAGGATGTTTGCGCACATTTGTTATTTTGTTACGAATTTACGAAAAAATGGAATTTTTGAATTAAAATTGATGTAGGTAGGAGTTATTTTTTATTGTTTTTGAAGCAAGGATATTATTTTGTATGCCAAATGATTACATTAAATTGCTACCAAATCACATGATTTTCAATTTAGTCATTTCACCCCCAAAATTGACACACTCTAATCACCCATTCAAAGAGCAATCAACCACGATCAAATACACCATCGTTGTAACCACAGACTGCCCAGTGTTTTTATACACAAACCTAACTATACAATAGAAAGTGCAAGAAATACACTTCTTTCAAAGGGACATATGTATGGAATACAATTCTCACGCATATCAGGCAGGCTTGATCACTAAGTGTATTTAAAAAATCACTAAAAAAGCACTTCTTTAGCACTGCATACGTTCACTCGTCCCATTTTTAGCAAAGTAATCAATTTTGTAATCAACTATTTATTTAAAATATGCTAATTTCATTAATGACTTTTAATTTCGTAATCTATTAATTTTATTATTATTATTATTATTGATAAACAGTATTAATTTTCTTTTCAATATACAGGGTGTACATAAAGTCAAGATCTATTTTTGTGAAGCACTTGGAAATTATATGGAATTCAATCATAAAATGATAAAGTGGTAACATTTATTAAATAATTAAGAGTAGGGTTCGACGTGACGCCCATCAGTATCCCTGCACAGCTCAAATCGTTCCGCAGCATTTCTAAACACATTCTGGAGCATTTGCGGGTTATGTTATCTGCAGCAGTTCGTATACGTGTACGTAAGTTTTCAAGACTCGTAATCTTCGTCTGATAGACGTGCGATTTGATAAAGCCCCATGCAAAGAAATCTAAAGGGGTTAAAAAATCTGGTGATCTCGCTGGCCAAGGTCTGTTGCTTCCGCGTCCGATCCAGCGATTTGGAAAACGTCCATTTAGATAATCCTGAACAATTTTGGCATAGTGACAAGGAGCACCATCATGTTGATAGACGACGGGGATAGGATTGATAGTACCGTCGTCTATCAACATGATGGTGCTCCTTGTCACTATGCCAAAATTGTTCAGGATTATCTAAGTGGACGTTTTCCAAATCGCTGGATCGGACGCAAAAGCAACAGACCTTGGCCAGCGAGATCACCAGATTTAACCCCTTTAGATTTCTTTGCATGGGGCTTTATCAAATCGCACGTCTATCAGACGAAGATTACGAGTCTTGAAAACTTACGTACACGTATACGAACTGCTGCAGATAACATAACCCGCAAATGCTCCAGAATGTGTTTGGAAATGCTGCAGAACGATTTGAGCTGTGCAGGGATACTGATGGGCGTCACGTCGAATCCTACTCTTAATTATTTAATAAATGTTACCACTTTATCATTTTATGATTGAATTCGATATAATTTCCAAGTGCTTCACAAAAATAGATCCTGACTTTACACCCTGTACAATAAATCATTTAATTTAAAATTATGTAACATTTTGTAAACTTTGAATAAAATAAATAGTCCAGTTTCACAATTATTTATGTCATTGTAAATTGTTAAAGTTTTGTATTTCTTTTGTCAATAAAGGTTGTTCAGTAGTCAACATTTACCATTATTAGTCTATATCACTGGTCGACAACATCAAACTGTTTTCTCTTATCAAAGATGTATCACACTTTTCTAGACCAGTTTTGTACGCCGATTCCAAATCTGTTTTCGGTTTTCCTCTAGCACACCGAGTTATCGAAATATGACTGGTGTTAATTTCAGTACAATTTATCGTAAAAGTACAACTTTATTCATAAAAAGAAATGTACACCAACCTAAAAACGTTGTGAGTACGATTTTCTTTTGTAAACCTTGTCCGGATCGTCGCGGTACAACATCCAGCAGTAGTCTGCCAACATACTTTCGTTACATAAACTTTGGTAGCGATTTTCCATTGACTGGATGTCTTAATGTAAGCGTTCCCCACTGTTCGTCACTCACGCGCCAAGGTTTTCGGGAAAGAAATCTAGATGCGAATGTAAAGAATAAATTTTCAAGGACATGCGACAGCCCATTTCTTGATATGCATCGAGCAGTTTCTGAACTCCATCTTTGTATGCGGGAGACTTGTGGTTACTCAAGAAGTTTCCACAAATCCATTTGAAAGGCTGCCATGCTTTTAGTTCTAAGGCATTGAGGCTTTCTTCAAAGCCTTCATCCTGCAGAACCTCCCTGATTTGGGGCTACACAAAGATTCCCTCCTTCAATTTCGCGGCACTGATGTTTGCAAATTTCTCAACAAGGTATCGAAATCCTCTCGAATTCGCCTTACCCAGCGCTTTCACAAAATTTTTCATTAAGCCGAGCATAATGTGGAGAGGTGGCAGGAAAATCTTCTTTTGATCAACTAAAGGAACACACTGGACACTGCCCGTTCCTGGCTCGTATGTGCTTCTTTGATGCCAGTCACGTCTGATGTAATGATCCGCGGTAGCACGGCTGTCCCATAAGCATAGGAAACAACAGTATTTCGTGAACCCTCCTTGCATACCCATTAACATACCAATGACTTTGAAATCACCACAGATATTCCATTGATGAGTGCTGTATTGGATTGCTTCGAGTAGTATATTCATGTTATCGTACGTCTCTTTAGATAAACAGAGTGGGCGATCGGGATGGACGGCTTTAAGTTCCCGTTATGCAGGAGAACCGCTTTCAAGCTTCGCTGTGAGAAATCAATGAAGAGGCGCCACTCAGATGTTGTTTGTACCTGTGACAAGTTCTCGAAAAGTCCATTGATATCATAGCGATAGCAGAGCGGACCGTCTACTGTAAAGAATGTCGCCAAATCATGGTTTCGTTTTCGATAGTGACACACTCGGACGTTCTTCTCAAGTAAGTGTTTCTGCTTGAGTCTCGGTGAGAGAAGTTCTGATTTCTCTTTGGAGAGAGCTAGGTCTCTAATGAGGTCATTCAATTCGTTTTGGGTAAGCTTCTCCAGCTCCGATTGCTCTTCGTCAGATGTGTAGTGAAGATCGGCCGAAGGTCCCGCATCTCCGCCAACTGCAGCTTCGTCGGATTCCCTTTCGTCTTCTAAAGAATAGAGTCCATGCTGTAGAGGTACCGGAATCGGCATCGTGTCATCGTGAGGGATCGGTCTGATCGCGGAGTCTACGTTCGGATAAACGATGTTATGCTTGTTCTTCACGGAGAATCCAGTTATGTTAACATTGCAAAAGTAACAATCGCCATGATGGTCTCTCGGCTCCCTCCATATCATGGGTATAGCGAACGACATCGACATTTTCCCTTGGTTCAACCAGTCACATAATCCATTCGAACAAGCGATACAGATAACATGTGACGCCCGCACCTTATCTTGGTCGCCTAGTGGACAGCCGAAGTATAACCGGTAAGTTTTCCGAAGACCCATCGTGATTGTACGCCGTTGTGATTTAGTCACGAACGAGCCGCACACGTAACAGAAATTGTTGGGGTGATTTTTACACTTTCGAGGCATGATGATCGATGAGTGGGTTGATGTAAATCACCTAAAAAAATAAAATGTGTAAGTGGGCCACACAAAACAAAACACACAACTAGACATGTGACTGTTACGCCAAAGAATAAAAGGGTGTACATGTGCAACGTTTGCAAATTTGTGGCCAGCAACTGCTCTCACCTAAAATACCTCAAGACAACCTGCGGAAAGCCTAAGTTGAAACGATAAAATGCCATACATGAGGGTACAGAAATGGTAAAGCAGAAACCTACACCTAAGCTGCAACGACAAAATACTCCGCTACATGTATAAAGGACCCATATTATATATTGTATATATAGTATTATATTATATATAACTTGATTGAATGGTTTGTTCTTCGGGAAACGTAGTTTAGCGAGGAATAGGAGGACGAAAAGATGGTACATGTTTATTTACAAACGTTTCTGAAAAGTTCAATTTCCATCATCAGTAGGGTGGATCGATTTTACATTTTGTTCGATTTCCATATTCTAATAGAGACAAAAACTTGCGCATGCATGAGAAAATAGCCTCTGCAAAATTTTAGCTTAATAGGTAATCATCTTCTGCCCCCGGCAGAGCGATGAAAATCATATTTTAGTACTCAAAAACGTATTTTTTTTATAATTTTTAAAATATTTCAATATGCATCAAAATTATTCCTAATAACTATAAAGTCGATGAAAAAGACCTCATATGATCGTTTTTCCAAGCGCGTTGTCCTACGTTAATATCTTTTGCCCCCGGCAACAACGTCAAATGTTGAAAAAATAGGTAATTTATATACATATTTTCAGATCGGCTCTTTGTCTTAAATAATGCATTTATATATTTCCCATAGCATTTATATCCTTGCTTAGGCATGAAATAACACACACGCAAAATTTTATGACTCTAGGCTAGGGTTTAAAGGTCATCTCTGGTTCAGTGGATCATATGCCTATTACACGGTAATGAATTAGCACTGCGACACCTCATTCAAGACTTGGACGGCAAAACAATGGGCCAATGGGCTTTACTGGACCAGTTGGAAAATAACTGAACGACTGCGAAAAACTTCCAATTACAGAATTCGATGCCATTCCATCTCCCGACATTGACATAGATGATGCCGAGTTGAGCACTGACCAAAAATATTTGTTAGGTATCTACAGAGCAGTGTCGAGCGGTAGCTGCTCTTCAGCTCTCGCGGCTCGAAATCCAGGTAAGATGGCGCATTCCAGGTGGCTGACAACAGCAAATAGATTTCTGCGCCTCTATGTTTCAACCAGTGAACCCTCCAGCACCTTCAACGAAATTGTGCGATTCATTATGACAGTTTACGCACCAATTTGGTTTAAGATAAAGAAAAATTCGTTTCACTGAGGGCGCAAAACATTTTTTCGAAATGATGCGTCTCTCTCAGACCATGCCTCAAAGATCTAAGACAATCGCCAACAAAGTCCTCCGTAGAAATTCTTTCTTTGCTCACCCAGAAAATATTTTGATCTCCATGCTACATGCCGATGAGCAACGCATAAGAGAATTGGGATGGAGAAGAATATTAAAAGCACGATCAAAACAATCACCAGCGGGGGAAATTCGAGCCTTCACCATGCCTGAGCTGCTCTACGATAGTCAAAACTATTACGAAATGATCAACTGGCAAACGGCTGAGGTGACCGAACCCCCCCCGTTACAAAAACAATACCTGATACCCGAATAAAAGAGTTTGTTGAGACGGGAGACCAGCCTGATGGACTGATCCCACTATTCCCTTGTCATACTCAAGCGGTCGAGAGACTCATCAAATTAGTAACCGAAGCCTCTGCCAGTGTAAGTGGAATAGAAGAGAGGGACGGATTCATCCGTTCCCGTCTTCACTCCCGAACAAAAATTCCACGATTTGATTCTAAGAAAGATTACCGTATGTAAATCGACATGCAGCCAAAGGAAGGGTGGTTGGGGCTGGATAGGGTGGAACTCGACGTACAGCCACCTCCTCGTGGTGAGTTCTGGGTTGCTAATTTTATAAAATTAGCAAGCGAGGAGCTGTACTTAGTACTTATCTTACTTATAACATCGCATTAACGTAATTATAATCCACATTTAGACTTTTCTCGGGGACAGAAGATATTACTCTAGCTAGAGTCATAAAATTTTGCGTGTGTGTTATTTCATGCCTAAGCAACGATATAAATGCTATGGGAAATATATAAATGCATTATTTAAGACAAAGAGCCGATCTGAAAATATGTATATAAATTACCTATTTTTTCAACATTTGACGTTGTTGCCGGGGGCAAAAGATATTAACGTCGGACAACGCGCTTGGAAAAACGATCATATGAGGTCTTTTTCATCTACTTTATAGTTATTAGGAATAATTTTGATGCATATTGAAATATTCTAAAAATTATAAGAAAAATACGTTTTTGACTACTAAAATATGATTTTCATCGCTCTGCCGGGGGCAGAAGATGATTACCTATTAAGCTAAGATTTTGCAGAGGCTATTTTCTCATGCATGCGCAAGTTTCTGTCTCTATTAGAATAAGGAAATCGAAAAAAATGTAAAATCGATCCACCCTAATCATCAGTGCTAAAAAGTTTAAAATCAAATAGAAATAAATAAGTATAAATAAGTATAATAAACAAAAACAAAGAGTATATTAAAGTGAACATGCGACAATGATTACAATATATATTAAATTAAAATTGAAAGATTAAAAATGAAATAATATAAAGTATAAGAGTGAGGACACTAAGTAAAAAATATAAAACGGTTAAAAGGTGAATCGGAATTAAAGGGGGTCTTACAGGTTGCTAACGTTGTGAAAGACTAATTGTAAGGAAGATTGGGGATGGTTGTCTTGTTGAAAAAGTCCATATTAGAAAGATGGAGCCAGGCGGAGTGATGGAGGATTTCTTTTCTATATGAGAGTTTATTTGGCGATGTTTAGGTTGAAAGCGGAACTGTAGTCGTTGAAGGTTGGCTGAATACTAAGTATATAAAGGGACTCAATTATGCGGAGATCTATTAGTTGGTTGGCAGAATTAATGATTTTGAAATTGGAGGGAAGTAACGGGTGGTTGTGAAAGTGGCAATGATCCCTTATTGCTGATTTGGAGGGTTTGTTCAAGGGTTGCGAAGTTCTACTGGAAATATCACGATGCTCGTCCACTTTTGTTTGGTAATGGCGGATGGTGGGCGAAGCAAGTGCTTGGGGTGTTTTTCTTTATGGTTAAGGTAAGATTCGATACTGTTGTTGTTGGTGAAGACAAAATTAAATTTAATTTGGGGGTAAAGCGGGGTGAGTAGGAGACGGAGTTCTGAAAGTATTTTGTGGCTGATATGGTTGTAATAGGGAAATGAAAAATATTGTACGTCTTTTTTAACAGTGGGAACTTTAAGGGGGGGGGGGGGGTTGATAAATATTTAAGAAAGTTTCTGGTTAAATATTGTAACAGATGTTTTGGGAAGTAGTTATTAATGCTGAAATTATGAATAAGTTCTATTTCATGGTGGAAGGATAAGTACGAAGAGCATAGATGATAGGCGCGGTGGATTAAAATTTTAATACTGTTTATTTTATATAACAAAGGGGTATGGCTTAGGAAATTAGTACCTAGGCCTGTGTACGTAGGTTTTCGATATATGGAAGTGCTGAATTTGTTGTTTTGTTTAGTTATTGTAATATCTAGGAAGGGTAAGGTGTTATTGGATTCGTCTTCTTTGGTGAACTTAATGTTTTTATGTTGGGAATTAAGGTAGTTAAGGAAAAGGGGGACGTGGTTAGCATAGTGGAAAAGGAGAAAGGTGTCATCAACGTATCTTTTATATAGGTGTGGTTTGTAATGAGTGGGGCAATGGAGTAGCCAGTTATTTTCGTGATGGCTGAGGAAGATGTTAGCTAAAATGGCACTTAAGGGGAATCCCATGGCTAATGAATCCGTTTGTTGATAAAGTTGTTGGTCAAAAAAGAAATAAGTATCTGAAGCGGCAAGTGTAAGCAGTTTGGTAAATTCTTGTTTTGTTAAGTTCAGGACTGTGTTCGGATTGTTGGCGAAAAGGCTGTTAATAAAATCTCAATGGCTTCTTTAATTGGAACATTGGTGTAGAGAGATACTGTGTCGAAACTATGCATGTGGAGGTTGTTGGAATTATTTATGGTCAAAATTTCTTTGGCAAATTCGTAAGAGTTGGTGACGGAATATTCGTTTTGGATAAGGGGGATTAAAAAGGGAATTAGGAATTTTGCTAGTTTATAATTGTGGGTGGTGTAGGCCGAAAGGATAGGTCTAGTGGGTAAATTGGGTTTATGTATTTTGGGGAGACCATAGAGGGTACCTGGGGACGAGCCAGAGGAACGTATGTGGTTGTAGATGCCCTCTGAGATTTTATTCTGATCATATAGTTTTCTGAGGAAACGGTTAATTTTGTCTTCAAGTTTTAAGGAAAGGGTTAAAGGATTATCATTAATCTTTTTGAATTTGGTGGAATCATTACGAACGTTGTGAACCTTATTAATGTAATCTAATTTATTAAAAAGGACGGTGGCGTTACCTTTATCGGGACGTGAAATAATAATGGAATCGTCTTTGGATAGTTCTTTAAGGCAGGAGAGGTCTTTTCTATTAATAAGAGGGGAAAAAACTTTGTGAGGTTTAAAATTATAAAAGTATTTATTAGCGATATGAGTAACTGAGGACTTTAAAAACGGAAGTTTTGTCTCGTCAACTATTGAAAATATTTTTAAACTATGAAAGTTTTTCAAAAGATAAAAAGTGTTTAAAATAATTTATCTTAAAATTTGGCACTTTAAAATCTAGGCTTAAAGAGAGGAGTCATTTTTCATTAGTACTTAGAGTTCTATTAGAAAAATTGAAGATGGTTTGATCAGGATTCAAGGGCTGAAGGTTGGAGTTTAAGCCTAATAGGTTTAATTCCTATTGTGCCGTTGCTGAATCTGTTTTCGGTAGATATTGGCGTCTTTAATGGTTTGGTTTTTTAGCATTAAATAGTGTATAAGACTTACTCTTTTAGTTAAGAGGATATTATATTTAACAAGGAGTTTTTTACTATTAGAGTACTTATGATAAATTTAATTTCTTTACTTAATAATTTGCAGTGGAACGATTTGTATATATTAGAGTTGTAGAGTCGTTTATTATAGAGTTTAAATTTAATGAATTTGGGAACAGAATTGTAGCTCTTACAGACGTTTAAGAAATGAAGATCGCAGTTTGTTTTCGTCCATTTTCGATAAATGTTCTTGGAGTCTTTGTACTTCTTCAGCGTGACTTGGTCATATCTTTCTATGATAACTTGGTTGAATGGTTTGTTCTTAGGGAAACGTAGTTTAGCGAGGAAGAGGAGGACGAAAAGATGGTACATGTTTATTTACAAACGTTTCGGAAAAGTTCAATTTCTATCATCAGTGCTAAAAAGTTTAAAATCAAATAGAAATAAATAAGTATAATAAACAACCCTTGAACAAACCCTCCAAATCAGCAATAAGGGATCATTGCCACTTTCACAACCACCCGTTACTTCCCTCCAATTTCAAAATCATTAATTCTGCCAACCAACTAATAGATCTCCGCATAATTGAGTCCCTTTATATACTTAGTATTCAGCCAACCTTCAACGACTACAGTTCCGCTTTCAACCTAAACATCGCCAAATAAACTCTCATATAGAAAAGAAATCCTCCATCACTCCGCCTGGCTCCATCTTTCTAATATGGACTTTTTCAACAAGCCAACCATCCCCAATCTTCTTTACAATTAGTCTTTCACAACGTTAGCAACCTGGTAAGACCCCCTTTAATTCTGATTCACCTTTTAACCGTTTTATATTTTTTACTTAGTGTCCTCACTCTTATACTTTATATTATTTCATTTTTAATCTTTTAATTTTAATTTAATATACATTGTAAGCATTGTCGCATGTTCATTTTAATATACTCTTTGTTTTTGTTTATTATACTTATTGGTTAATATTCGTTTTAATGCTTTGTTCGTTTTCGATAGAAGGAGACATTCTATGACAATTTAACATATAAATTCGTATTCAGGACACCTTGAAACCTCAGGGAAACTGATAAAAATCAAGGAAATGTAATAATTATTTTTTATGGAAAAAAAAAATTTAGACGTAAAAAGCAGCCATTATAGGCCATTGACCGTGTTTAGCTCTTAACGCTGTTAAAATTTAACCGATCGTCGTCCTCTCCAGTTTTATGGGGAGACATCTCGTGGCAAAATTAGGAAACATAGGTCAAATCAGCCAATTAAATCTGGCTTTTGTTTCACGTGACCTTATCCGACCAATCAGAGACGTACATTATTATTATTACACAAGATTGACTAGGGACGAGCGCGGCAGAAAAAAAAAGTGTTCCTTCTCTGTTTCCCGTCGAAAAGGCACGTGGGTTGAAAAATCCCACCTCAAACTGTGGCAAAACTTATTGTACGTTGGGTTATTCTTGACAAAGCTAGATGCACAGCTCTATTTAGCGTTGGCTTCCGAAAGTGCAGTTAATTGGAGGAGTTTTTGCTTCGACGTCTGTGAGCATTGGCTAGGGCGGCGTAGGCCAACAAGTTCAAATTTGTGGGCCTGGCGAAATCGTCTATTTATTCCTGTTGGTCGCCGCTCATTTGTATAAACACCTCAACGCTGCTATTGAAGGTTAGAAATTGCGAAAAAACGCGGGTTAGGTTAAGTTAGGTTGTTAGGTTAAGTTAGGTTAGGTGGTTAGGTTAAGTTAGGTTAGGTCTGAACCAAAACACATTTTTCTGGTGTTTTTTGGTGTGATTTGTTCAAATCTGAACTTCGTTTCTTTGGAAAATGAGCCGTTTTTGAGAAATTTTCAATTTTAAAATTTCTCAAAAACGGCTCATTTCCCAAAGAAACGAAATTCAGATTTGAACAAATCACACCAAAAAACACCAGAAAAATGTGTTTTGGTTCAGAAAGGAGAAAAAGCACTAAAACGAATAATTACCTACTTATTTATTTCTACTTGATTTTAAACTTTTTAGCACTGATGATGGAAATTGAACTTTTCCGAAACGTTTGTAAATAAACATGTACCATCTTTTCATCCTCCTATTCCTCGCGATATTATATATAGTTATATGCATATTTTATATATGGTTTTATGCATATTATATATAGTACAGGGTGTTTATAAAGTCCCTATCTATTTTAGTGAAAACGTAGCAAAAAGGGTGAAATTCAATAACAATATACCGTATATTACGGCAGATTAGGTGACCTTTGTATAAGACGAGGCACAAGTTTGTCTAAATTTTATGATTTTAGCTCATACCTGTGGTATAAAACGACTCCCCAAACCACCAGCAGACTATTGTCAGTAGTGGCAGTTTGTGGTAAGTTAAAGGTCAATGACGGTACTGTTTGTGACGTAGTCAACCTTCAGTCAGCTAGTGGGTATATTTCTTCAGTATATTTCTGGCTTCTCCCTCACCCAGACACAAAAGTTTTAATAATGGAGCCACCCGCAAAACGAAGAAAATACGAAGCAAGTTTTAAGTTAAAAGTTATTGCATTTGCAAAGGAATCGAACAGCTGTGCTGCTGCAAGGAAATTTGACATAACTGAGAAAATGGTAAGAGAGTGGATAAATAATGAAGCGATTTTAGAAAAAATGCTAAAGTCAAAATGTTCGATGAGAAGAGGAATCACTCGCTGGCCAGACTTGGAGAATCACGTCGCAGAATGGGTAAACAAACAGAGGCAGGATGGTTACATCGTCACAAGAAATGGGGTACAATTACATGCACTGAAGTGGGAAAAACGACTTTTCACTGTCAAACAATGGAAATATGGATGAAACCCCCATGAACTTCGACATGTTGGGTAATAGAACAGTGGAATCAAGAGGTGTGAAAACTGTGCTAGTCAAGAGTACAGGCCATGAAAAGACAAGGTTCACAGTTGTGTTATCGTGTATGGCCGACTACACTAAGCTAAAACCCATGGTTATCTTCAAGCGCAAAATGAAGCCTAAAATTAAATTCCCACCCGGTGTTTTTGTACATGTTCAGGAAAAAGGGTGGTTGACAGGATTAGGGTGTCCCACTTATGACATTTTGTTTTAGATCCATTGAACATACTTTTTTCCTGTTAGAAATGGTTCAATTTTACTAAATATGTTAAAAAAAGATTCAATTTAACAATTTTGGGGTCCCCGACCTACTCCCGAAAATGGGCCCTCTGAAAATGCTAGAAATACCCATTTTTTGTATTGTAATCAACCTATTGTGTCCCACTTATGGCTTTTTTTTCAGATTTATTGAACATAGTTTTTTTCCTATTAGAAACGGTCCACTTATACTAAATATATCAGAAAAAAATTCAGTTTCAATATGTTATGGGTTAAGGTACAGTAAAAGGCATTTGATCAGGTTAGTAGGGCTCAAATCCTCAACTAAGAAAGGGACTTTTTTTATTTTAGCTAAGAAAGGCGCAATAGCAAGAGTTTATTGTGGAATTAACCATTTTGTGATTTTTTTCAGGTATTTAGATAATAAAATATGTTTAATTATGAGGTATTGTAAGAATGAATAAAAATAAAGCTGTATTAAGAAACAATCCAACAAACTTCGACTCTTTGCTTGGTGCATTAAAGGATGATCTAAGTGGCCAAGAGAGATGCATGCTGCCATCAAAAGGAGACGTTTTGAAGCATTTTTTCTACTTGAGAAGGAAACAAATGTAAGGCCCTAATATTTCCAAAGAGGAAAACATTTTGAATGTTTTGAAAAAAGTTCAAACAATTTGGGAAAAGACGGGCATTCCATCAAAGGATGTCGTAAGACATAAAACCCCAAGAACCATGCTATTAAACTTGATAAAATTAAATGAAACAATAATAAAGAGCAAAAAGCTAAATGTTATGAAACCAAAAAACAAAGTTATTTGGGTCAGTTGAATGATCTGTTTGATATTTCTACACAAAACGTATTTCATGAGATAAGAACAGATTCTCTAAGAACTCAGGAACAAATTAAAGAGGACATAAATTTCCTAGAAGACCAAAGAAAGGAGAGGAAGATGTGTCTTGGCCCTTTAGATAAAGCTTATGTGTCAAAAATGCAAAGGAAAGAAACAAGATTCGATGAAGAAAGAAAGCGACAAATGAAAGAAGCTGAACGAAAAGCTTTGGTAAAGAGATCAGGCAATCCAACCATCACTGAGAGTGATGACACAGATAATTTTTCGGGTGAAGAATATTCTCCAGAACCCCAGCCAGGCCAATCAAAACCAAGACCAAGTAGTTTGCTTCAATCAACACTAGTATCAAACACAGCAGATCGTCTTGGACTCTCCATAAGGCAAAGTACAGTTTTTGCATCAGTTGTCGCCGCAGAGTGTGGCAAAAACATAGAAGAAATTAGCATATCCAAAACTACTTCAGCTCAAGCAGCTACAATATCAAGAAAAAGAACGTGGCAGGACATCCAAGGTGATTTCGTTCCTCCCCAGTATGTTCTGATCCATTGGGATAGCAAAAAGATCTGTAATTTATCAGGTGGAAAGGAGGGAAGATTGGCAATACTAGTTACTGGGGAAAATGATTTTCAGAAATTACTCTCCGTAGCAAAAATCAAAGCCAGTACGGATGAGCTTAAGCAACAAGCGTGTTTGAAACCATCTCAGAATTGAAGCTAGAAGACAATGTGTATGGGCTAGTATTTGATACAACTGCCTCAAACACCGGATGGAAAAAAGGTGCATGCCAAAAGGTGGAAGAACTTCTTGGGAAAAAATTACTCTGGATGGCATGCCGTCATCATATTTCTGAGAGGATTTTGGCTACTCTCTACATCAGAATATTTGGCAAAACTAATTCACCTGAAAATGAAGCCTTCAAGAACTTTAGAGAAAGTGTTTGGAAAAATATTGACACTAAACTGTCTCACAGATACCTTGAAATAAAAGATAGGTATTTAAGAGATATGAGAGAATTCAGCATCAGTTTCATGAATGATATTCTTAACCAAAAGAGTTCCCTTCCTCCTCATTCTGAATGAAGTGCCTTCCAGAGGAACTCATTGGATTAAGCCAGGAGCCTTCCATCATACAAGATGGATGGCTTCAATCCTTTACACCGATAAAATGTATGCCTTCTCTCACCAAGCTGGCTACGATGATGTCACTATTCAAAAACTTGAAAGATTTTGTCAGTTTACATCCCTCTCTTATGGAAAATATTGGTTGTCCTGTACTAAATCATCCGGCGCTCCTGTAAATGATCTTAGATTCTACAATGAATTGATAAAATGCAAAAAAATAGTGAGTTTGCCGAATCTGCCCTAGCCATTTTTCGAGGTCATTATTGGTACTTGACCGAAGAGCTCGTCCCCATGGCTTTGTTTGGCTCTGTTAATAATGAAGAAAAGGTTAAGATGGCCAAAGAATTAACAAAATATGATCCTCCTCAAAAGTTCACACCAGGTCAACCTATCTTCCCTATTCTGAAGCAGGGTGTCAGACTTCATCGCCTCACAGGTCCAAGATCTTGGTACCTATTCAGACTTCTCAACTCATCTAGGGAATGGATTAAAAAACCCATATCATTATGGGAAGAAGATGACGATTTTAAAAGAATGAGGGGCCTTATTTCGTCTGCCAAAGTAGTAAATGACACGGCAGAGCGTGACGTCAAGCTCATGCAAGATTTTCATGGGCATTGTAAGGCTGAAAGTGAGTTTCAACAACTTTTGTTGGTCGTTGAACAAAATAGACATGCAATCCCAAACATGACGAAGAAAAATTTGGTCACTGCTCTGAGGTTAAAATGTAACTAAGATTATTTGTTTTTGTTTTTATTTTAAGCTTTGTTTCAAGCGAATAAAAGTTTGTTCATTGCTTTAAGTGCAAAAGGTTCCTAAGATTACTTTCTTTTGTTTTAACCTTTATTTTCTTATGTTATTGGTAAAGATCTTTTTTGTTATTTTTGAGAAATAAATAAAAAAAAAACGATGGGGGCTTTGTTTACATTGTCAAAAGCTTAAAGTATTTTAATTTATATAATTTTAACCTAATTTTAACCTAATGTTTTCCCACTTCGATTCGATAAAATGAACAAAGTTCTTAATCTCTTATCCTTTCGAGGCCCATCGCCGCAGAGCTGCATTGGGATGATGCTCTAAGGGGGGCGGTAACACCCTCCTACTGTTTCTTGTACCTTGCTGAATAAAGATTCAAATTACCTTTCTTTTGATATCAAATATGTTGATATTTGACAAAAATCTTGTTCATTTAGGTTGATTACAATACAAAAACTGGGTATTTCTAGCATTTTCAGGGGGGGCCCATTTTCGGGGGTGGGTCGGGAACCCCAAAATTGTTAAATTGAATTTTTTTTTATATATTTAGTAAAAGCGAACCATTTCTAACAGAAAAAAAGGTATGTTCAATGGATCTGAAAAAAAAGATCATAAGTGGGACACCCTACTGAGGATGGTGTAAAATTATGGATCGCCAATGTGTGAAACAAGCGGCCAGGAGGTATGTGCAAGGAACGAAATTTGTTGGTTTGGGATATGTTTCGAAGTCATGTAACTGAGGATATTAAAACTCAATTAGCACAAAATAAAACTGAGATTGCTGTAATACCTGGTGGTCTGACTTCTGTACTGCAACTTCTGGACGTTTGCCTGAATAAACCATTTAAAGATCATGTGCGAGAAGAGTGGAATAAATGGATGATTGATGGTGTGAAATCCTTTACAAAAGGTGGGGCTATGCCTGCTGCACTACTTGATGTTTTGTGTGATTTCATAATCAAAGCATGGGATAAAGTGAAAGTAGAGACTGTCATCAAATCCTTCAAAAAGTGCAGTATCTCTAACACTATGGATAGTGTGGAGAACGATATGATGTGGGACACCGACGACGAAGCCGAAGCTAGCGCATCAGATTCGGACTGGGACCCTCACGACGCCGCCTCAGTAAACAATGTCACTCAAGATGTTTATGACGAATTCTTTGCTTCAGACGATGAAGATGGTGGATTTGGGGAATTTTAAATGAATGTGATGTTTTTTTAATTCTACAGTGCTTTTAATGTTTTAATATATGGATTTTAGTGAGAAATAAACATTGTAAACACTGCATTTTTTTAAGGTAACTTTTTGTATCCTGGCGTATAAGACGACCCCTGGTTTTAGGGTAGGTTTTTAATGCTTCAAGTGTCGTCTTATACGCCATAATATACGGTAATAGGAGGCATACATTTAATGAATGCTTAAGCATATGATTCTACATGAGCACCATCAGTATCTCTACAGAGTTCGAATCTGTTAGCAGCATTGCGGAACACATTTTGGAGCATGACAGGGGTTATTTTTGTCACTGCTGTTACGATACGAGCACGTAAATGTCCCAACTTCATTCAGATGACATTTTAAACACCGTCGTCTTTCAACAAGATGGGGCACCTTGTCATTACGCAAACAATGTTCGGGAGTACCTAAATGAACGATTTCCAAATCGGTGGATCGGACGTGGAGGCAACAGGCCCCAGGCGGCTCGATCTCCTGACCTAACGCCCTTGGATTTCTTTGCATGAGGCTTTATCAAATCAAACGTCTATCAAACGAGGGTTACATATCTGCAAGATTTACGTGCTCGTATCGTGACAGCAGTTACAAAAATAACCCCTGTCATACTCCAAAATGTGGTCCGCAATGCTGCTGACAGATTCGAACTCTGTAGATATACTGATGGTGCTCATGTAGAATCATATGCTTAAGTATTCATTAAATGTATGTCTTCTATTATATTGTTATTGAATTTTACCCTTTTTGCTACGGTTTCACTGAAATAGATAGGGACTTTATAAACACACCGTATTATATTATATGTATATATATTATATTTATTATATATATATTATGATCGGTCTCATCTCGAAAACTAGACGTGCTAGACTGCTAGAGGAAAACCGAAAACAGATTTGGAATCAGCGTTCCAACAGCTATCCAGCCGACCCATAATTATATCTGATGAAAAATACTTGTTGGCTAGTGAATTATCAATCAGAGCATTTCCAAAGGAATATTTCCAGCAATGCTAAAACATGGTTGTTAACACCCCTTTTTAAAGGGGGTGATCCTACACTAGCAACTAATTACAGGCCGGTGTGTTCATTATCTGTGTTTAGCAATTTTTCTGAAAAAAATTGTAAAACGTAGAATGCAGCGATATTTAGAATCCTACAATTTATTATCTCCAAATCAATATGGTTTCCAGAATACTGTAATAAAACAACGGAAATGGCTATTTTAAATCTTATGAAAAATGCAAATATAGCTAAAGAGAACAAAAAAATAATATCAATATTTATGGACTTGAGTAAAGCTTTTAATGTAATAGCCCATAATATTTTCCTTAATAAATTATATTAAGGAGCGTTGCAATAATGTTTAAACGTAGAAATGTAGTCCGTAAACAGGTTTTATTGACTCTTTACCATACTCTTGTTCTTCCTTATATAACGTACTGCACCCTTGATTGGGGAAATCCGCTAACAACGCAATTTACGGTATCTTTGTCATCTAAAAAAGATCAATAAGGTCATTATCTGATGCTGATTTCCTTGATCATTCTAGTGCATTATTTAAAGAGCTAAAACTACTAAAGCTCGATGTTGTAATCAACCTGGCACATTTTATTTTTATTTACAAGTGGAAGAACAAAATCATTAACTTACAATTGGTAAATAGATATTTTGTAACTCATCAAGAAATCGACTCGTATCAGACCAGAAATAGATCAAAGCATGTTGTATCTCAATTTAGATTGTCTTCATCTCAAAAATTATTTACCCATTTTCATTGGATTGAAACTATGGCATGATTTAAATGCTGATATAAAAAATATTGTGAATGTAAATTCATTTAAAACCAAGTTGAAATCCCAGTAAATAATGGCATACTAATAAAAATCTAGGATTAAATGTACAGTACTATTGTTTATTAATTTCTCGTCTGTAATTTAGTATTAAAGACACATTTCTTGTGATTGTTCAGTTCTTATCCCCCATATGTAACATTGATTTCTGTGTATGGTATTCGTATAATACCTTCAATAATGACCTTGCATTTGCTATATCGATAATGGTAATTTAAGATTAATACAACCTTAATTAATAATAATTATTCATGATTTATATATTTTTAATAATAACTTTTATTTTTAATTGGGAGCCCAGTAAAGCCTAAAGCTTAAGAGCCAAATAAAATAAATAGTCCAGCTTCACAGTTTTTTATGTCATTGTGAATTGTAAGACCACTGTATTTATTTTATTATTAATAAAGGTTATTCAATTCAATTCAGTTATTGCTGCTATTATTACACTGGCCAACAAGTATTTTTCATCAGATATAATTATGGGTGGGCTAGATAGCTGTTGGGACGCTGATTCCAAATCTGTTTTCGGTTTTCCTTTAGCACGTATAGTTTTCGAGATGAGACAGATCTTACTATATATAATAAATATAATATAGGTCTTATATATAATATAATATACATGTAGCCGATCGACAAGAAATAGACCAACAAGTAGACAGACAAATTCTTCCTTCCACGCCTTCATCAAACATTCTTGGAAAACACACGTGGGCAAAGAATCCAACAATGGAAGCGTCTGTTTTCTTCCAAACAAAAGAGAGCCCTTAACAACAAAAGGACGCGCGGGCAAGGCGTCTTAAGATTTGGCGCGAAATCCCACGTCACAGGAACTACGTATAAAAGCGAGTTTCCACTCACACTCGTTCTCACTCTCTTACTTGCTCTCCACCTTCACGAGCAACACCCGTCCGTCAACCGCCCTCCGGCTTCCCGCCGGAGGAGCGGCCTGCTGTCTCCATCAAGGCCTTCGATCTATCATCAAATAAGACCTTCTACAGACCGCTGGCAGAAGCAATCCTTTGAAGCCCAACCAGAATCACTTCGGGCCTACGGTCTACAAGGTCAGCCTTCAAGTTTCTCTACCGTCTACGAGAGATTCAGCACCTCAGACCTACGTCTGCAAGATTATTTATAGGCCATCCTGCACCTCGAGAAGTAACATCACCTCAGGCCTACGTTCTACGAAGCCTACATCAAGCAGCTCCATCATCTCGAGAGGCTTAACAGACAACGACAACTCGAGCCTACGGTAATAGGTTCCTCTTCAACACTCCTTCAACAGAGTTTCCATCGTCCCGGTAAGATAAGTGCATCCTTTTGTAAGTACTTTCGTGAAGCCTACATCAGCCTACCGCCGAACGGTAGACTATACCCCCAAGTGTAATTAAGCGTTCCAACTGACTCTCGTTAATGAACGCAGTAGGCCTATTATCCAATTCAAGTGGCATTCCAAAACCGTAATTCCGCGTATCATCCGTTATTGGGTTCAATTCATATATTTATGTGATGACTAAATATTCTCTTGGCGTAATCACTTAGCATCACATAATGCCCTGATTTATAAATGATATTTGTGTAACCATTGTCAAGCATTCAGTCCATTATTATTGGGCCGCATCATTCATTCTGTGTCATTACTAGGCCCATTCAATCATCTAGCCTACTTAATCAGAGTGTCACGCACACACAGTTCTGCATTATTTATATCATTTACTAGGCCCATTCAATGTACCATTTTGCATGCCATTTTTATATCATCAATGAATGTATTAAGTGTCATTTAAGCTATTAACCATTCATCTTGTTAGCTAAGTTCCATGTCATCAGCATAACGTAAAGGCTATCAAATAATCACTGTCAATCCTTTGTTAATTACTGTGAATAAATAACATCTATATTTTCATAATAAAATACAAAACAATAAGGTATTTTTATAACCTTAATATTAATTTGCTTGGGTGTAATCCAAGCTGGTGACCTCGTTGCAATTCATGTCACTTCCAATAGTATGGTGGGCCTACTCCATTAGCTACTTTCCAATCGGTGAAACTGTACGATATCATAAATTGTTAACCCAGCCTATCATTAATACTCAATCAATTTGCATCAATTAATCACTAGCATACAATTAAATCATTATCACCTTAAACGGCAAAAAAATAGGTCCACTATATACATATAAACAATATATATATATATATATATATATATATATATATATATATATATATATATATAATATGCATATAACTATATATAACACTGGTATGCTTCAATTTTGCTGTCAAGGGTTTTGTAAGTGATTCTTATATAGTTTTTCCTGCTGATTTCGAATCTGCAATCCGTTTTTCTCAATCAGCTCAGGTTATCCGGCTATGGCCTCATAAGTAAAATAGAATTTTTCGTGATTTTGTCAAAGCGGAATTGGAACAGTAACATCTATCATCACTTGTTTCACTTGTATAATATCTTTTTTTACTTTTCAGGCATATAGATAAAATATTTCATAATGAATAGAGCGTGTAAAAATGATCCCAATAGATTTTGCTACATATGTGGGACGGTTACCATGCCAAATAACCAGTCCCAATTCACTAAATTTGTGAAGACAATGTATAGAGCATACTTTGGAATTAAGCTAGGGGACCAGGACAAAAATTTCGCCGCTCATATGTGCTGCAAGACGTGCATTGAAAATTTGAGAAGATGGAGCAAAGGCAGAGCGAAACCTTTGCCTTTCGGAATTCCCATGATTTGGAGAGAAGGAAAGGATCACGTGACAGATTGCTATTTCTGCATGACAAACCTCCAAGGTGGGCTTATAAATTTATTTTTCTTAAATATTTTGAAATCCTCGTATGAAACTTGACATAATATTCACCATAATGTAATATTCACCATATATAGCATAATATTCACCATAATGGTAATCATACATTTACATATACATATTGTTATAGAAAATACATTCACACATACATATTGTTATACAAGTTACATTTACATATACAATGATTGTAATTTTCTTTCTTTTTCATTCATATTGTCCCCGAAGGGACAATATGAATGAAAAAGAAAGAAAATATACAGACTCCATCGACCTATTTCATATCTTACAGACCGCAGCCTTCCCTCACGAGCCGCCACTGTCTGAATGCTTCTTCTATTTCATATGCAAGATTTTATATCCATGTTTCTGTGTTTCTATTTTCAGGAGTTAACAAGAAGAATAAACACATTGTTGTATACCCTGACATTCCTTCTGCTATGAGACCTGTACCCCATGGTCCTGGAATTCCAATACCCGACCCACCTCAAACCCTGGACTTCGATGATTCTGATGATGAATCAATGACCAATGCCAATGACCAGTCCCAGTCGTATATACCTCAAAATACCGCGTCAAATGAGCCGAGGCCTCTCAACCAGGCCAAACTTAATGATCTTACCAGGGATTTAGGACTTTCCAAATTAGCTGCCGAGATCTTGGGCTCACGACTTCGAGAAGACAACTTGCTGGCTCCGGGAACAACATTCTCCTGGTATAGGAAACGAGAGGAAGAATTCCGCAAGTTTTTTGCAGTGCACGAAAATACCTCTTCCTTAGTGTACTGCTGCAATGTTGAGGGGCTAATCGAATCCTTGGGCCTGCCTTATAACGCATCAGAATGGAGGCTATTTATAGACTCGTCTAAACAAAGTTTGAAAGCAGTACTTCTCAACATTGGGAATAGGGTTGCATCAGTCCCTGTAGCACATTCCGTACAACTTACTGAGAGCTACGATAACATGAAAATTTTACTGGATGCTCTCGTATACGACCAACATAACTGGAGGATCTGTGGAGATTTGAAGGTAATACTAATATCATAAGTAAACTATTGCTGTTGACTATGTTGTTTTTCCAAAGGTTATTTGAGAGCGTATAAGAACACTTAACTTCCCCACAGAAGTGATACAGTCCAATGCATAGATTTTTTTATCTGATAGAACAAATTCTCTAAATTCTTTAAATATTTTCATTTTTTTTCAGATTGTGGCATTTGTATTGGGAATGCAAGGGGGATACACGAAATACCCATGTTTCCTCTGCAAATGGGATAGCCGAGCGGATGAGAAGCACTATGCACAGCGTGAATGGGCATCCAGAGAGAATTTTGAACCTGGGTCGCATAATGTCGTTTCAGTGCCCCTTGTACCACCAACAAAAATTTTGCTCCCACCACTTCATATTAAGCTGGGCTTGATGAAAAATTTCATCAAATCAATGAATAAGGAGGGTTCAGCATTCCGATATCTCGAGAGTAAATTTCCTCATATATCTGATGCTAAACTAAATGCTGGGGTTTTTGATGGTCCTCAAATTCGAACTTTGATCAAGGATACTCAGTTCGAAAACGCAATGACTCCAACTGAGAAGAATGCCTGGCAGGCATTCAAATCAGTTGTCACTGATTTTCTTGGCAAGCGTAGAAGTCCAGAATACGAGTCCGTTGTCGAAAACTTGATGGAAGCTTTCAAAGCTCATGGGTCGCGCATGTCCATAAAAATGCACTTTTTGTGGTCCCACTTGGACTATTTTCCTGAAAATTGCGGGGATTATAGTGAGGAACAGGGTGAACGATTTCATCAAGATATCAAAATAATGGAAGAGAGGTACCAGGGAAACTGGAATATCAATATGCTGGCGGTCTATTGCTTGTGTTTGAAGCGAGACGTGCCCGAAGAAAAACACAGACGGAAAGCCAAAAAAACTTCATTCCTTCCTCAATAAACTTTTTTCCATATTCATTGTATGAATAAAAGTATTTATTCACACAATGTTTTCATTTTTCACGAGTGTTCTTATAATATTACTCGTATCTACAGTGTTTAAGCTAAAAAAAATCAATAAATTTGGGGATAAAATTGGACTTATAATAAATGGCTAATAGAGAAAAAACCTGACCTGATTGAAGAAAACCAATGTCATTTTCGAATTCAGCATGGTCGAATTATATAATATGAGTTGAAAAAACCCTCACAGCAGACAAAAAAATTTCATATGCATACCAGTGTAATATATTATATATACAGTGTGTCCGTAAAGTCATGGTGGGATTTTAAATAGCTATATTATTGCAACGAAACATGATAATGAGATGAAACAATGCCAAATTTAAGAACAACTCTCAAAGTTGTATCTTGTAGTTAGTCTAGGCTAAGCTTAACCTTTATCTCGTAGTTAGTCTAGGCTGTCCACATGCCTATGTTGAACATGAGCGTAATAGCCCGAAAGTTAATGTGTGGTGTGCTCTAGCACGAGATCGAGTGATTGGCCCATTTTTCTTCGCGGAACCCACTGTGACGTCACACAACTACCTCGCTATGTTGGAACATTTTGCAGTACCCCAATTTATTGACAATAATGTCATCTTTCAGCAAGATGGTGCTCCTCCGCACTATGCCAACGTTGTTCGAGAATTCCTTAATGAAAAATTTCCACAGAGATGGATAGGAAGAGGAGGATGGAAGCCATGGCCTCCACGCTCTCCGGACCTGACACCTTTGGACTTTTATTTGTGGGGTTACGTCAAGCAAAGCGTGTACAGTGTACCCATTAGGGATATTCATCACTTGCACGAGCGAATCACGGAAGCTATCGCATCCGTCACTCCTGATGTTCTTGGGCGTGTGTGGCTGGAATTGAATCACCGCCTAGATGTCTGCAGGGCTACCAGAGGAGCCCATATCGAACTACGTTAAATAAAGTTATTCTTTTAGAGTTGTTCTTCAATTTGCCTTTTTTTCATCTCATTATCATGTTTCGTTGCAATAATATAGCTATTTAAAATCCCACCATGACTTTACGGACACACTGTATATACAATATGTAATAATCGTCCTTTATACATGTAGCGGAGTATTTTGTCCTTGCAGCTTAAGTATAGGTTTTTGCATTACCGTTTCTGTACCCTCATGTATGGCATTTTGTCGTTTCATCTCAGGCTTTTCGCAGGTTGTTTTGTGGTATTTTAGGTGAGAGCAGTTGCTGGCCACAAATTTGCAAACGTTGCACATGTACACCCTTTTCTTTGGCGTAACAGTCACATGTCTAGTTGTGTGTTTTGTTTTGTGTGGCCCACTTACACATTTTATTTTTTAGGTGATTTACATCGATCATCATGCCTCAAAAGTGTAAAAATCACCCCAACAATTTCTGTTACGTGTGCGGCTCGTTCGTGACTAAATCACAACGGCGTACAATCACGATGGATCTTTGGACCTTAGAATTTTTGTTTTCCCATGCTAAACATGGGACTAGTCCATGTAGCGTATAGTCATTAGATATTTAGATATTTGGACGATTAATTATAGTAGCCGAAATCCATATTGGGCTCAGACAAATCGCTCAACAGAGCATACAACCACCTGTAAAAAAAATTTTGTCAGTTAGGTTAGGTTAGGTTTATTTGGAGCCCAATATGGATTTCGGCTAATATAATTAATCGCTCAAATATCTAAATATCTAATAAATTTATACGCTACACGAACTAGTCCCATGTTTAACTATTCTTTATAGATTTATTTACAGTTTCTATTTTCAAAAACCACTTATTCATGGCATAAAAGGCTATTTGGAATTTATTGATAATTTTATTTTTTTAAATAAAACAAAAAAATTTCCACTATTATTATCTTTTAACCAAGTTTAATTGTATAAATATGCAGATTCATCATCAAGAAAACACTTTCTAATATGAGGAACATAAAGGGAATAAAAAGCATCTATGATCAGTAATAAGCTGAGGGATCAATTACGTCATCAAATCAACTATGACGAGTAAAGAAAGGATGAAGACAAATACAAGATATTTCTAAGTTTTAAGTTCCTTTTATGTAGTTAACTTTTTATTTCAGAGATATTTAATTTATATATTATTATTTTAAGTTATGATCTTTTATTTTTGGTATAAATTTACTGAAATTCGTAAAATATGTGAAAAAAGGAGTTTGGACTAAGTTTGAGTCAGCGTATTTATTTGTTTTCTAAATTGAAGGAAACTCATTTTGGATCACCTGAAGATCAGGGCCCCCAGCTTTCTCTAGTTAGCGTTATAAGGCTAACTAACGAAAATATCACGACGTAACCTAACCACTCGTCAAGGGCGGACAGTTGACCTAACGATTGGTTAGGTGAGGTCGTGATATTTTCGTTAGTTAACCATATAACGCTAACTAGAGAAAGCTGGGGGCCCTGATCTTCAGATGATCCATCATTTCTTATAGACTAGGGTGGCCAGACGTCCGGCTTTAGGCGGGCAGTCCGCCTTTTGAGCACTCTGTCCTTAGGGTGGCCATTTCCAAATTTCCAAAAAGGAGGACACTGCGTATGTGGCCGTACGTTAACATATATATATATAATAATATATATATATATATATAAATATATATATATATATATATATATATAATATATATATATTATATATATATATATATAATATATATATGTTAACGTACGGCCACATACGCAGTGCCTCCTTTTTAAATGGCCACCCTATTATAAACCCATGACAAAAGAGTAGCTCTGTTTCATGTCTCTTCTCTATCTCATGCGTATGCTAGCATTAGCTTGAACTTGCAGCTTAACTGGTCTATGAGCGAAGTTGACCCTAAAAATAACCTGATTTGTCGAACTTAAGGCTCAGTTCCTTTTATATATAATATCCTAACTTTAAAGAGTCACTGGCCCTAGTTGGGCGAATTTACTTGTTGCGTTACAACTTATATAAACAAAACAGTAACACAGATAGGCCTATCACAAAAATAGGGTCTTAATCCAAAAAAAATCTTTTTCATTATAGATTTAAGGTTATCTAGTCCTAAGAGTTAGTCCTAAATAAAATTAAAAAGAATTAGGTTTAGGTCCTATAGGCCAAGCGTCCTTTCAAAAAGTAGAGATTTTCGCTGGTTTGGGGCAATGTTCCCTCTAATTTTTTTTAGTCCGTGTGCGCAAGAAATTTTCGTTGTGCATACATTTAGATTCATGGTGAAAAATTGTGCAAACTTTTCTGAGCGCTATTATCTTCAAAATTAAATATATATAAATATTAAATACTTAATAAATATTATTTCCATAAGGTCATAGCTTGATCATTACGGTACTATTAAATGGATATTAAAAAACTGCTTACAATATTATATATTCTTAAAAAAGAAAACATTTTATCAGTGATGTAGTCGAGACCACCAAGTCCGAGACTGAGACCGAGACCTGATCCTGTGAGACCAAGATCGAGACCGAGATCAAAGGTTCGAGATCGAGATCTACCTTCCGAGATCGAGACCCTTAAAATTCGAGACCGAGATCGAGATCGAGACCAAGCTCATGCCCTTTCAATTTGTTTTACACTACTATGGAAATTAGACTATGTTAAGTATAATAAAACTAATAACTACTTTCTCAGATGTAGTGTGTTGAATGCAAAAAGTGTAACCTAGAAATTAAAAAATGAATATAATATACGTACTTTTTATTTATTTACTTCTTTTATATCTGTTACAGAAGGTTTAATGAACGTACCCACTACCCAGTTTGACTTGTGCATTTATTTAAAGCATGATAGGTGCTCATTACACTTAAGGAACATCAGCATGCTCAGAAGATCTGCTGAAGTTCGACTTCTGTGGGGCCTCATTATTATGCCTCCATGGCTAAATACACGCTCAATTGGAGCATTAGAGGCAGGCACTGTTAAAACAGTCATGGCAATATTGGCCAGTGATGGGAATTTATCCCTTTTCTGGTGCCAAAACTTTATTGGAGAGCAGTTGTCTAAATATGAGATTCATCGATCTCTAAGAGGTACCGCCGCAACTGTTCCCTGCGGTTCAAAATCTTCCCAGTTTCAACGTTCTTCTGCTTGGACCGATAGCTTTGATATTTTGCCATTAGTCTCGGAACTTTGGTTTGACTGTTTTATTTCGTCATCGCTGCTGTGAGAATGAGCGCTGTCTCTCTGTATCTGCTCATTCTCCGTGCCTGAGTTTCCTGTATAGCATTTTTCCAACACCATTTGTATGAAAAATAAATTGACATATCGGTACTATAAACAGAGGCATGGCAATTAGCATAAGGTCTAAATAATATATATATATATATATATATATATATATATATATATTAGGGTGTCCCAAACTCATAGGGGACCAAATTTTTTTTCGGGATACAAATCCGCTCGTGTTGCGCTTTTTGATGTTTCCCATTAGAAGTCTTCCTGTAAAATTTCAGAGAGATCGAAGGAAATCTAAAGGTCCCGAACTTTGAACACTTTATTTCTCCTCTTAACTGAAAGGCAAATTAACTGAAATATCTCTCTCAAAAGTTCCATCACAAAGATGATTATACAAAATAAACATGTATTTTAATCTTAACATACAAACAACAATTTCAAAGCATCACATTTATGCATTTTAACTAAACACGTGTTTCATGAGATCCGTTTTTGTTCCCTTCTGGCTCACATTCCGTCGGTGTGAGTGGACAGTTCGAAGGAGGAACTGGAGGTCTTCATCACGGCACAGAGGTTTGCTTGTGTATTTCTCAATGAGGGCGATGCCTCGCTCTGCTGCATCATTGACCACCATCAGTTCTGCAGCTCGGCTCTTTGCCAGACGGTAGTTTTCGTCAGTAGGCCATGTTTCAGGGTCTTTGGTGAGGAACGTGGGCTCACTTGGAGAAACTGGAAGTGTGTGGTGGATCGACTCATCACCCACGGACTTAAACGGCCATCCACTTGCAGTCCCTTGCCTTGGACCCGTTTGAGTCCTTTCCCAGGGCGCTTTTTCAGGTTAGCCGTCATGTTACGCTTTTCATTGTCGTCAACTCTGTCATCAAACAGTGCAAGACAGATTAAGTCCTCCGAGATATACCACAGATGACGGAGCACAGCCCGGTAAGCTGTGTTTCCAACGTCCTTGTCAGGGTAACCTACAAGAAGATTGCACAGCCTAACGTCATTTTTGGGAGATTTGATGGCGATGGGAGCCTCATGCCAGTGACGCACGTATACAAGGCTCACGAAGAGAGCCATACGGCGAACCCCTTGCAGTTCTTGGAGACGAAGTTCGGAGAACTGGGACTGCAGTAATGCTATTTTCAGGCAGTAAATACCTTTGGCCATCCATCTGGCCTGATGGTAAGCCCCTGGAGGCCGAAGCTTGTAACGTCCTACGTCATCTCCGAGGTACAAGAGGCTCAGTCGAAGTAGTTCTTCATAATCCTCTCGAGGATGATTACCACTTCTTAGGGCATCGCGGAGATAGTCTATTACCTCAAGTCGCATTTGTGAAAGGCAAGCATTGTCATTTATAAAGGCTTTAGCCACCTCGTCCTTGTCAAATGCATCCAACTGACAGTGGTTCATTGATGGCCAGGCCTCCTTGAATCTCCTGAAAAGTGGGATTTGAGGACTTGGTGGTGTTCCTACGCACACGACGAAGACATCCTTGAGAATCACTTCGTGAACGTGATGACAGCAAGCAAACCATAAAGAGATCTTCCCAATGCCGCTTCCAAACGCGCACACGCACCTTGCACTATCCCTGTGTTTGATGCCGTCATGTCAAACACCATGCCTATGATCTTGTCCTCAATTCCGACTAGGGTGAGCGCTTGATGGACTGCGCTTGCCATTTGCTGTCCTGTGCCGTCTATTATTTTCGGTGCTCCTAATAGCTCTTCCACACCATCCTCAGTCACCACAACAGCAATCCAATCGACTGACTTACCCTCCTGTTCGATGTCAGTGAGTATCTTTGTGTCCCAGTGGATCTGCAGTCGAGGTGGAAGCTGCTCGAGGTGGCCAATAACAGTGGTCCCTATCATTGTACGGGCCTTTTGTCGGAAGGTGAACCGTGCTCTTTGATGGAACACTGTCAGGACCGAGAGCTAGGGATTTTGCAGTCGCAGCAAACGCTGATGTTGCCTGTCGAACAGAAAGGCCCTCGCGATCCCAAGTTGCTGCCAGCCAGGTCAAGATCACTCAGACTTTCTTTTAGTCTGTCATGTTTGGGAGCTTTCGAAGGTTTAAGTCCACAAGTGACGGCTTCGTTTCCACTGTCAGCTGACGATGTGCTAGAACTGCTGTCGGTAGCCTCTTCTGTGACTCCTACAGCTAGAGCCTCCTCCGTTTGACGCCGGTGTGCCTGCTCAAGAGCTCTTTCCCTTTCCTGTCTTTTCATTGTGGCTGCATTATATTTTCTATCTTCACCTCCCAATCCCATGTAACTCTATGTCGATCTGCCCTTTGGGAAATGAGGAATTCCTTGTCTTCAAGAGGGCTATCTCCCCAATCCAGAACGTCTGAGCGGGCAACATCAGAAATATCCTCCATATCAGCCAAGAATACATCCCGCTGCATATTGTAAGTCATTCCAGTCTTGTTCTTGTTTTTATGCAAATTTCGATACCTCTGAACCAAAGCTTTCAGTTTAGTCGAGGCATGAACGGAGGTTGTTGCCAGATTCGAGTTGGCTCTAGCCCAGATTTCTAATACAGCCGATATTACAGGATTGACACTGTTGGAATCTGTCTTCTTTTGGTCGCGGTGATGGTAGAAGAAAAGGAGCAACACGTCCATATTACTTGGTAATCGACATTTAGCCAGCTCTGCTATCAGAGACCTCTCAAGAAGCCACAACTTGATGTTTGATCTTGTCAATGCCATAATGATCAATTCTGAAAACCAAAAAAAAGTCATCAAACGTCGGGACCTCTAAATATCATCTGATCGAGTTGAAAATCACACAGCCAATGCTTTAGCCCAAACCACATCCAGGCATGACACGAGTGGTCAGGTCGTGTTAAGAAAAAAAATTGGGACACCCTAATATATATATATATATATATATTATATATGACATTAATTCAACATCCACTGAGCCCAAAGAGATCTATAATGAATTTTAATGATAAAAAATATACCGGTATAATGAATAAATATAAATAATAAATAAATAAATAAATAAATAATATATAAATAATTCTCTATTTAGTGTTTCCATTTTCAATAAAATTAATCTGACGGGCGCGGGGGACAAATTTTTTTGTAGCGCTAACCTAAAAAAATCCAGACCCACACACTCCCGCAAGACAAACGTGGCAACTCAAAACAGGGTGACTGATTAGTGAATACCTAGAGTCCCTTACTTTTACAAACTTTCATAAACATTCTGAATTGTGTCTGTTCAACCAAGCCACCATCATGAGTATGCCAATAACATGTATTTCTCATTACGGTCTCGAGAGGTCTCGAAAGGTCTCGGGGAGAAAAACCGAGACCGCGTCTGTCGAGACCGAGACCGAGATCGAGACCGAGATCTAAATAGCGGAGACCGAGATCGAGATCTGCAAATTGGGTCTCGAGATCGGTCTCGAGACCGAGACCGATCTCGAGACCTACATCACTGCATTTTATCCATTCTAAAAATATGAATAAAATAAAAAGTAGTAAAATAAAATTCAACAAAATAAATAAAATAAAAATAACTAAATGAAAATGACTATTTTAGTTATCATTTCTCAAAACAATTTTTAGCATTTAGCAATTTAAAATAGACTATCAAGATTAATACATAATTTCATCCATTCACAAAATAGGAATTATGAGATAATTACTATTCGTTTTTATGCAAAAATAAGAAAGAGAAGGTTTATATTCAATGCGTTAATGTATAAAAGAGAAAATGCAAATACATAGAGTAAAAAAAATCCGTATTGCTTAATTGCGCGGACGTCAGCGAAGTCGGGCGGAAGGGGTTAATACTTAAAAGAACGACTATAGAGTATGTTGATGCAAATGGTCAGACCTTGTGTGACGGTATACTTTTTAAATTACTTCATTTACTGTCGTGACTCATGATACGCTTGAGCCTGTGCGCATTTTATTTTGCTGTGTGCGCGGGTTTCACAACGCGTGCGCGCGCGCGCACACGCGCACACCTTAGAGGGAACACTGGTTAGGGGGCCTATCTTCACTAACATTTTAACGTTAGAACTAGTCATACCGTAAGCCTATAGTAACTTAAGTTCTTGCTTTAGTTAATTTGGTTCTATAGGTTAATTAAGCTTGGATGTAATTCACTTAAGGCTTCGGCCTAGTCCAAACTCAACACTGTTGGCCTTAGTTCCTTCCTACTGTAAGCTTAATGTTATGTTATTGCGCTCTAGCCTATATTGGGTTGTCAGATTTTGAATATATACCTGCACATCTTCACTTAAAAAAAAAAGTTAATATTAATAAATAGTTAAAATTTACTGGAATTTACTCTCCAACGTGTCCAATGTACGCTTGATACAACTGTTCGAACACAAAATACGGGACATCCCATAGAATACTTGCCAAACTTACTTCAGCTCCTCTGTAGGCTTATTAACAACTTTGTTAAGAGTAACCTACTAGAAAAGATCCCAGTTGTCTTCTTACATAACATACTTTTAAGAATTTGCATTCCAAATACAAACAGATAATAATATTAATGTAACGTTAGATAAATATAGACCTAGACTTATTTATGCAATATAGGGTACCGACGCATTTATTCTAAGTTTAACGTTTTCATTTAATTAACAGAGAGCACTGAGATGGGTATGCGTCGCTCAGTAACGCAAACATCCGAAAAAATATTAGTCCTCTTCAAAGACAGACTAGGCTCGAGCCAAATAAATTGCGTGTAGAGGTCTCGTCACTGCCCCTCTTCCCCTTTTCTCAGCCACGAGTGCTAAATGGCGGTTGAAATAAGCAGGAAATTTTGATCGTAAAAACAAATGCAATTAAATATTGGTAAAAAGGGCACAACTTCACTTTCGGAACTCATGCTGCAATTCATGATACAAGTGATGTAATAAAGTCATAGAAATTTCTTCCAGTTACAAAGCTGCGTACATACATCATTCAATTACACTGGTCTACAGCCAAAATGCTTCGGAAATAAAAGTAGTCAATCTTTACTAATTTTGGGTCACTGAATACGAAAATGATGCCTAAAAGTGCCAATTGGCTCTATTTATAAAGATATCAGGCAACCTTGCACCCTACTAACTGGACTGCATCTGTCGCGTAATATGTAGACGCCTGTGACACATCGACGCATTGACTCTACTGCGCATGCGCGTAGTTATATTTTTTATTTTAATAAATTAATGTAAATATATACATATATATACAATAAAATGTAATTTTAAATTTATCTATTGCATTATGTATTTGTAAATTATTTATTAAAAAATAGATTGGATCATTTTAACATATTGCTTCCCATAATGTTTTTTATATTAATATAAATGGAATACTAATCTAACTTAACCTTACCTAATTTAAAATTATTAAAATGCAATGTAATTACATTAATTTATTAAAATAAAAAAAAATATAACTACGCGCATGCGCAGTAGAGTCAAGGCGTCGATGTGTCACAGGCGTCTACATATTACGCCACAGCATCAGTTCATTCGCGGAAGTCATACAGTGCACCCTTGTCAAACTCTTTTTAGTGTTTGCTTTTGAAACTGAATTTTTTTCAGCCTAATTTAAACAAAGATGCCTCGTAATTGCGTGAACAGTGTAGATAACTTCTGTTATGTTTGTGGAGAATTGACTTTTGCATCACAAAAGCGTGCTATAACCGCCGTGATTAGGAAAGCCTATCACCTTTAATTTGGCTGTAAGATTGGAGATCAGGACAAGAGCTGGGCCCCACACATATGCTGCAATACTTGTGCAACAAACCTTCGCCAGTGGTTGAATCGGAAAAGGAAATCTATGCCTTTTGCAGTGCCAATGGTGTGGAGGGAACCAGCAGATTATGTCAGCAATTGTTACTTCTGTATGGTGCCTCCAGTCAAGAAAGGTATTTGCAAGAAGAAAAAGTGGATTTTACGATATCCGAATATACCCTCTGCTATACGCCCGGTACCTCACGGAGAAGGACTACCCGTTCCTGAGCCCCCACACTCATTCTCCCTGGAGTCAGAGGACGAGGAGAATGAAGGAACCTGCGAAACTTGTGAGCCTTCAACTTCACAAGACCCTGAATTTGTTTATAACTTGACATCTTCTAAACAGCACATGATAACTCAGAATGAATTAAACGACCTTATCAGAGATTTAGAACTGCCAAAGAGTAAGGCAGAGCTGTTGGGCTCCAGATTGCAGCAGTGGAATCTCCTCGCTGGAAATGTTAGTGTGTGTAAGTTTCGTGACCGTCAAAAAGATTTTGTCCCATTCTTCATCATGGAAGGTGACCTTGTAGCTTGCAACGACATCGATGGTCTGATGGCCGCTCTCAACATTATCACAATCCTGATGAGTGGAGACTGTTCATTGATTCATCGAAGTTGAGTCTAAAAGCTGTTTTGTTGCATGTTGGCAACGTATTGCCATCAATTCCAGTTGGTCATGCAGTCCACATGAAGGAAACATGACAACATGAAGCAACTTTTGAACTGCATAAACTATGACAAACATCAGTGGCAGGTTTGTGGTGACTTGAAAGTTGTTGCTATCGTGCTTGGACTGCAGCCGGGCTACACTAAGTATTGCTGTTTTCTGTGTGAATGGGATAGTCGGGCTAGGACTTCTCATTACATCAAGAAGGATTGGCCACTCCGACACTCATTGGAACCTGGAACAAAAAATGTTCAGTATCCTCCACTTGTAGAATCGAGCAAGATTTTGTTACACCCTTACACATCAAACTGGGCGTCATGAAAAATTTTAAGGCTATGGATAAAACTGAGTCAGCTTTTAAGTACCTCGGTGGTAAATTCCCAAAGCTCAGTGAAGCAAAAATCAAGAAGGGTGTATTTGTTGGTCCACAGATCCGCGAGCTTCTTAGAGATGAGTTCGACCGTATCCTAGGTGGTGAGGAGAAGACAGCGTGCAATGCTTTCCGGTTAGTAGCAACCAATTTTCTCGGAAATACCAAAGCTGATAATTACAGGGAGCTGGTGGAAAACCTGCTGTTGTCCTATCAAAAAATGGGCTGCAATATGTCTTTAAAGATACATTTCCTCCATTCACACCTGGAATTTTTTCCGTCCAACTGCGCAGCACTCAGCGATGAACATGGTGAACGTTTCCACCAGGATATTTCAGCGATGGAGAAACGCTACCAGGGGAAATGGAGTCCATCATTGTTAGCAGACTACTGCTGGACAATAATAAGAGATGCTCCAGAAGTTGAATACAAGAGACAAGCAAAGAAGCGACGGGTTGAATCAATATAAGTGACTGCATTATACAGGTATGTTACTAATATATGGTATACATATACGCAAAATGTGTAACTTAAATTTTCTTGGAAAATGTAGCCAATCGACTGTTTTTATGGTCTTATTCGTTTTCAGCACCCCAAAATCCATAATAGGAAACACATTTTATCTCCGAAGCACAAACTTTTTCAAAATTTGTAGACCAGTGTTACTTATTAGAATAATCTTATATTCCTATGCTGAAACAGATACAGTATTAACTTGACAGTGAAAGTGTGATGGTCTTAACATTAAATGACTTGTATAAATTATTGGAGGACTCGCCTATTTACAGTTTAAAAACTTAGTAGAGTGATTTATGTTGTGGAAAGTGTTTGAGAAGTAAAATATGTTAAAAATGCGAAACATTTGGTTTTCGATCCAACTGGCGTGAATGTAGTAGGCCTATAATTATGACAAACTAGCTTAGTCTAGACTCTAGACTCTAGAACTTAGGTCTAACTCTCCAATTAATGAAAGGCCTACATAATTAATTTGGTTCAAGTAATGTATTAAATATTAAAATATTATTCATAGGTTCAAAAGTGAGTACCTGGGTAGTCTAGTGTTAAGACGCTGGACGACTGATCGGGAGGTTGTGAGTTCGAGTCTGGGCGAAGACTTTGTACTTTCTGACCACCCGTGGTGGGTCGTGGTTCGGATTCCACGTTAAGCTGTAGGTTTAAGGTGGAGCAACAAACTTGGCCTTCATCAGAATAAACAATTCGGGAGGTAGCAAAATCAAGGTAAACCAAAGTTAACCAAGCTGTATAATATAAAGAGAAAACGGCAATAAACGCCGAGAATTTGGACAATGTTTTGAAACTACGAGTAACCACAATCCAACAAGTGTTCCCACTTGGCACACGAGAAAGTAGCGTTATCTTTGTCCTAATGCAGCTCTCTCTACAGGAGGGGTGCTTGCTTCTGCTGGAGTCGCACCTGACGAAGAAGCAGTCTGAGAGCGCATGACGCTCTAAGAGAATGCACACGTGACTCCTGTAAAAGTAAGCACCCCTCCTGATAGGAACACTGTTGGTCTGTGGTTACTTGCAGTTTGAAATATATATATATATATATATATATATATATATATATATAGCGGATCGACAAGAAATAGACCAACAAATAGACAGAAATCCTTTCCTTCCACGCTATCATCAAAGAGTCTTGGAAGACACACGTGGACACGGATTCAGAACAATGAACGTCTTGTCTTCCCAAAGGGCGCGAACGCAAACCCTTATCAACTAAAGGACGCGCGGACAAAGCGTCTTAAGATTTGGTGCGAAGTCCTACGTCACAGGAACTACGTATAAAAGCGAGCACCCACTCACACTCTTTCTCACTTCGTTAGCGCTTCCATTTCGTTAGACTACTCTGTACGTTGTCACCCCTCATCAGCTTTAACCGGCTCAAGACCAAGGCTCACTTCAACACCACATTCAAGAAACGAAGCATCATTGGAAGTGATCCACCAATACTGCCGCAGCAAACCCCAACGACATCAGGAATTCCCCTTGGTCTCTTCATTACCGCATAAACCGGTTATCAATCATCCTCGAGAGCACCGGCAAGGTTGCAACGCTACGAGAAGCATCCTCAAGGTGGACATTGCGTGACTCGACGGCGGAAGCTACAAACCCAAATCACTCCACATCTGGTCAGCTTTTACCGCTTTACGAAGAGCGGTCGTCTACGAGACTCCATTAGGCCCATCATACCTTGACTTACGAAACAAACTTTCAAGAGACAACCACCACCGGGCCTACATCCCCTTCGCAAAAGGCCTAATCCACGACACGACCAACGCGTGAGCGACCAGCTTCCAGAGGACGATCAACGACACTCACGGTATTAGTTTCCTTTTCAACACTCCTTCAACAGCGTTACATCGTCCGGATAAACTAAGTACATCATATTCTAAGTACTCTTGTGAAGCCTACATTAGCCTACCGCCGAACAGCAGGCTATACTCCCAAAGTGAGTAATTAAATGTTCCAATTGACTCTCGTTAATAACGCAGTAGACCATTTTCCTAATTCAAGTGTCCTTCTGAACCTGTAATTCACATCATTCGCTGTTATGTTCACTATTATATTTGTGCGATAAATAAGTTCTCTACTGCAGGCCTAATTCATATACAGTGTATATTCCCTCAACTATCATTAGGCCTATCCCAAACGCACGTGCATTCTTTATATCATTACTAGGCCTATTCAATCATCTAGCCTACTTAATCAGAGTGTCATGTTTTCCATTCAATGTACCAAACGCACGTGCATTCTTTATATCATTTACTAGGCCCATTCAATGTTCTACGTTGCATGCCATTTACATACCATCGATGAGTATATTACTTATTACGTGTCAATTAAGCTATTAACATTTCATCTTATTAGCTAAGTCTATGTCATAAGCATAACGTAAAACTATCAATTAATTACCGTTAGTTCTTTGTTATACCACAGTGAATAAATAACGGCTTTATTTTCATAATAAAATAAAGTACCAAGACTTATTCTATTCAGTGTACCAAAACGTACGCGCTTTCTGTGTCATTAATAGGCCTCTTTCACAGATCATTTATGCATAATCTGTAGCTTCCCTAATCAGTATATTACATAACCTATTTGTTATAGTATTACGTACATGCATTATTTTGATTTCGCTAAGTTTCATATTTCACGTTGTGTCCCATTTTTGTATACCATTAAGCCTCACATAAACGAGCGCATTTCAAGGGTCATTATAGAATTGTTAAGCTTTCTAGTCAGTCTTTCCATTGTATTTTCACTGTGAAAATTAATATAAATATTTTCTTAATTAAACTATAACCATAAGGTACTTTTTATAACCTTAATATTAATTTGCTTGCGTGTAAACCAAGCTGGTGACCTCGCTGCCATTCCTGTCACTTCCAATAGTATGGTGGATCTATTCAAATAGCCTTTCATTAATAAGCAATCAGTCATTGCATACGATTAAATCATTTTCACCTTAAACGGCTAAAACTAGGTCCACTATATATATATATATATATATATATATATATATATATATATATATATACAGTGAAACCTCGTTAACTCGAAGTCGAAGGGCCTGATAAAATCACTTCGAGTTAACCGATATTCGAGTTAACCGATCGTGAAATAAAAATGCTCTTCTCATGCTGTTTTATGTTCTCAGCCATGCATATTAAAACAAGGAAAATACGAAAGAATAAAAACATGTTAGGTTTAATAAAAAAAATACAGTATAAGATATTCATATACAAACAGAACACTAGCAATATACATAGTATGTAATTACTGTATTCTAAAAAGTAAATTACAGTCTTTAATTGAAAAAGTTACATTCTATGTATGTAATTAATAATAGAGGGAACAACTTATGTGGGTAAATTTTATTTTTTTAATAAAAACTCAATTATTGATTTTTGCTTAGCATGGGATTTATTACGAATAAAATTTTCAATTTTTGCGAGAGATTGAAGGCACTCATCTGCTCCTTCTGATGCTTGGAGGAGTTTTCTTAGTTCATTACACATCGAAACTCCTTGTGTTGAAGTTATCATGGGAGAAGGGTGGTTTTCCGGTTCATCATTGTCTGATTCATTGTCAGAAGCTGTGGTGATGTCTTGTATTATTTCATCCTCATTTAATATTCCTGAAGTCGCAAGATGGTCGTCTGCAGTGACAAAATCCTGAACTTTACCTTCAATATTGAAATTACGGTTAACAAGCTGTTGCAGCGTCATTTCCATTTCAGGATCTTCATTGTCGCTTTCTGACACAGAACTTGTAATTTGTTCATCTGTCAGATCTGTGTAAAAACCAGCATGACGAAAGCAGTTGCAGATCGTTGTGGATTTGAGTGCTGTCCATGCAAGTTGCATATAATGCAATGCGTCAAAAATAGACAGGTTGTATTCTTCTTTGGTATCAACGAAGAAGACGTTGTAGTATGTGCTCCCTGTAAAGTTTCTTAAAATTTTGGATGACTCCTTGGTCCATGGGTTGCGTGTTGCTGGTTGTGTTGGGAGGTAAAAACACAAGCTTTACAGAGCGCAAATCAGCAATGCCCGAATGTGCTGGCAGTTATCAATGATAAGAGCAATTTTGCGTTTCTTTTGATGGCACACGTTGTCCAGCTTGTGAACCCATTCTGCAAAAATCTCCGATGTCATCCAGGCTTTTTTATTTGCTTTATACAAAGTCGGAAGGGTTCGAACATTTTTAAAACATCTAGGTTTAGTAGATTTACCAATCACTAGCAGTCGAAGCTTATCCGTTCTGTCATATTTGCACAGATTAAAACAGTGAGGCGCTCCTTTGATTTCTTTCCCTGGTGACATGTGTCACCTTTAACAACTAAAGATTTATCAGGAAGTAGGCGAAAGAATAACCCTGTTTCATCAGCGTTATAAATGTCTTCGGGGGCATATTCCCGCAAAAGAGTTGTTAATGCTGTTTTCTTGCAATCACTAACTACAGTTGGATTAACTGAATTTTCTTCACCGCATAGAGATCTAAACACTATTCCGTGACGCCTTTTGAATCGTTCAAGCCATCCATTACTGCACTTAAAATCTAAAATTTCTAATTTCGTTGCCATTTCATCAGCTTTGCTCTGAAGTATGGGACCACTGATAGGAAAATCTTTAGCACGTGCAACATTAAACCACTTCAATAGCGCCTGTTCTAAGCTTTCTTCTTTTGCTAAACGCATACGTTTACATTTGGGAACAAATTGGTGTTGCGTAAATGCTGTTTTAATTTTTTCAGAGTTTCTTATCCAAGTACTAAGCGTATTTGCTGGAATACCATTTTCTTTAGCAATTTGCAACTTAGACTTTAAACACGCTCAACTTCAAGCAGCGCTTCGTACTTCTGCTTGATATCTTTGGTGTTAAGTTTGCGCTTACTCATTTTGAAAGGGGCAGTAAAAAGTCTTTAAATAAACCGCACAACTTCCAGCGACGCCGATGGAAATACGACTGAATATCCTGTATAGTTTTAAGCCTTTATATATAGTACAAATACAGTACAGTATCTTATAAAAAGGATCAGTGATACGATTCGAATGTATCAAAGCAATGGGCGGCATCGTCTAGAAGATTAACACTTCGACGAATTAAGTATTGTAACGACTCTCCGGGCAAAGGGATCCACCTCACTATCCCCCTGGGACAAGCCTTCTTCTCCGAAATTAATAAGCAGGTATACACAGGATTGGTGATACGATTAGAATGTATCAAGGCAATGGGCAGGAGCGTCAGAAAATTAACTCTTCGAGTTAAGTATATGAAAAGGTCGCTCCGGGTCTTCAAATTCACCTCGAGGTATCCGGTTTTTCGACTTATGTAAATTAGCAGGGACTTAAGAATTATATCGACTTATCCGAGATTTCGAGTTAACCGAGTTCGACTTAACGAGGTTTCACTGTATATATATATATATATATATATATATATATATATACACAAACTCAGAATGGTTCCCTGAGAACATTATATGTTAAACACAGACCGTGCATGGAACAAGGAACTCTTCTGGGAAAATTAAATCCACTATAGTCCGAATAAGTAATGGTAAATGACAAATACCATAGTTTATTCGGACTATAGTGGATTTAATTTTCCCAGAAGAGTTCCTTGTTCCATGCACGGTCTGTGTTTAACATATATATATATATATATTACCAGTGCATTATACAACATCGTAATAACGTGCATACTGTACATACAACGTACCTGAAAAAACATTCTCAATACATTAAAACAAAATATGCATATCGCGTTATTCTGTAGCATTTGAGAAACATTTTTCATCTTACATTTTTAAATGTTAAACGTGACGACAAAAATACAACCAGACACGAACATTGTGTGAACATTCCTTGTTCACCCTCATTCTTATCATGCTGAACTACTTATTGTAAATTTTGTAAAATACACAGGCTGTAGTTTTTAGTAAAAAAAAAAATAAGGTCTTTTACCAATTTTTCTTCAATATTTAAAATATGGCAAATCACCTGCGCGGTGCGACATCTGGTTTGAGAAGAGAGCTCGTAGATGATGAGGTTGCATGCATAATAAAATTCAGTTTTATGTAATAAATATGTATAGAGTGAAAAAAAATGCTTAATAGTTTAATAATTTCTTGCACAATTGGTTTATTTCGTGTGTGTATATATATATATATATTATGAAAATTATTTCACGAAGGTAACACGTGGTTTTATTCATCATATATATATATATTATATTATACCGGGAATGGCAAAAAAACTATGTCATTATTTTAAATGTATATTTTAAACAATTATAAGGATTTTTTGTAAGCAAAACAAACGTACTAACGCTCGAAAAAGCGCGAAATCGAGGCTATAGGCCAAGAATAGGCTAGTCCCAAATTTCAGTAGCTGCTAAACCATGAGCTAGGCCATATTTCTGATTTAGCCTACGAAATAATGCAGAAGTATTCGCGTGAAGACGAGTTATTAATAAAAAATTGTTAGTTAGAATAAGGTTGGGGAGCACGAAAATTACTCAGAGTTTTCGAATAAGCCATGAACTCGAGCTGGTTTGAATTATATCATGGCCAAAATTAAATAACTGGTGATGTAGAGCGTAGAAAGGGTAGTGGGAGACCTAGAATGGCTCGAACACGAGCAAATATCGATCTCGTAGGGAAAAGAATATTGAGTCAAGAAGAACCTGGGATGCATTTAACGCCAAATGAAATAGCCATGGAAATAGGAATATCTGACAGAAGTGTTCGGCGAATAGCAAAATTTTACCTAAATTTGAGGGCATACAAACGAGTTTCAGTACGAACTTTAACTGACATTCATAAGCAAAATCGCTTGTTATGTTGCCAACAATTACTCATTAGATTTTCATTGCGCACAGTTCGTACGATATGGTTTAGTGATGAGAAAATATTTACAGTTAGTAAACCAATTAATAAACAATGATCGTATAAATGCCGCTATCACAAGGAAACGTGATATAACACCTGAAAGGTTGTTAAGAGAAACAGATTTTCTCCTACAGGGTGTCCCGTAAGTCTGGACCCATATGGAAAAATAATAAAATTACAAAATAGTCCAAAAATTTATCATAATCTGTTCAAAGTGTCCGCCGTTGTGTCGCACACATAGTTGAAGACGCAATCTCCACTGCGACAGCACTTTCTGAATCACAGTCGCAGAAATTTCTTGACACGCCTCCACAATGCGTGCTTTAAGGTGGAAAATGTTCTGAAGTTTGACCTCGTACACTTTGGCTTTCAAGTGGCCCCACAAATAAAAATCATAATAAAAAATAATAAAAAAATAATAATAATAAAATAATAATAATAACATAATAAAAAAATATATTATAAATCCCTATGGGTCCAGACTTACGGGACACCCTGTAGTGTAATGGTCAGTGAAGCATTTTCAAAACTCGGAAAGACAAGGATAGTTTTTGTAGAACCAGGAATACGAATGGATTTGGAATATTACTGTAATCATGTTCTCGTTCCATATTTTCAAGATATTAGACAAATATGCGGTGATAACTTCGTTTTCCAGCAAGATGGTGCACATTGTCATTGCGCTAGAGCTACAGTTGATTACCTGAGACAAAATGGCCCTGATTGCATAGAACCTGCAATGTGGCCGGCTAACAGCCAGGATTTAAGTCCGTTGGACTACTCAGTGTGGGAAGCACTAAAAGAAAAGGTTTACCGCCCTGGTCATCAAATCCGAAATGTTCAACAACTTCAATCGTCACAATGATGATGGAGGGTATTTTGAACATCTCTTGTCATAATGTGTAAAATAAATGATATATACTGAAAAAAAGGTTGTTTTAAAGTTTGTTTACATTATTTGTTTAAAATTTTAAAATATACATTTAAAATAGTAGCCTAGTTTTTTTGCCATACCGGGTATATATATATATATATATATATATATATATATATGGATGAGTTTCACAATTAAACACGTGAAATGAATGAATGATGCAAACCCACAAAGAAAAAGAAAAATTATCCCAAGGCCTTTTGTGTATTCAGACGAGGTGTACTTCTGAATACACGAAAGCACTTGGAATCATTTTTATTTTTCCTTGTGGTTTGCATCATATATATATATATATATATATATATATATATATATATATAAAATGCAAATTTCTCTTACATTTTCGTCGGTAGTCATTGAAATTACACGTTACATCTTTTGTTTTCTTTTTCAAATTTGTAATCACTTTCGCTTGCATTGAGGTAGATAGGAGTTCCATTAAAAAGTTTTGAGAATGCGCTCTTTTATCGTATATAACGATTATTTTTTCGAAGTTTACTCGCGTTAGGATTTTAATTAAGAATTTTCAAATCAAATTACTACTACTTCATGCTACCTCAAGATTTTACACACCCAGTTATTTTGTTTTATTTTATTTTAGGTTAGGCTTGGTTAACCTAACCTAAATTGAACCCCCAAAACATATCAGCTGGAAGAAAGTAGAGCTATTTTCCGTGTAGGAAGAAACTGATACAAAAGATAACATCGAATATATAGGGGCCTACATATTTGAAATCGGTACTTGAAAATGGATGAATAAGTTATGAGTATTGGAGAAAAGTGAAGCGAAGCAATAAAGAATTATGTGATGTCGCCAGACTTCGAAATAGTTTTATAAATAATAAATGAATTTTGAAAAATAAAGAAATGAAAACTCCCAAAATGTTACGTAGAACAAAACAAGAAATAAAATGTAAAGATAATAATGGTCATAATATGATATTAAATAAGTTTATTGCGATATGCAGGAGTTTCTTGTTTCAAATTCCCAAAATGAAAAGGAATTGGATGGATTAACGTATCATCGATGCTTAATTCACCTTAACAACCTAACCTAACCTAAGAGGATAAATTAGACTAAATTAGAACTTTCAACGAATTCTATTTTGAGAATGTTGTGTTTTCTCAGTTTAGATTCCTTCAGCCCGAATTCAATATTAACGTAATACGTAAGTTGAAAGATGAAATAAAGAGTTGCGCATGTACTGAAGTTTTGGGCGTTTGTTGAAGCAATGACAACCACTCCAAATTTAGTACAGATTGAATATTTTCGGGCACTTACACCCGAAAATTCGGGCAAACACCCAGTACACATATTTTAAATCACCACGATTTCACCTGAAACTTTTTATGATTTTCATATAGGATATCATCTCTTTGCCTGAAATGTATGGCTTCAGATCTTGAACCATGCAATATTTGATTATAGAAAGGAAAACCTGTCGCAAAACAGCAGTATTTAAGTACTCCATTTGATATAACCTGTTACAATTTACTCTATTGTTGTAACTTGCTTGGTGCCCAGCCTTTGTACAGTTGTGAATACCTGCAAATAGTGCTTAATAAATGTATGGCTTAAAAATCGATTTCTAGTTTCGTTTATTTTTTTTAGCAAAACTTGCTTGCTCCTCCGGACAAAATCGGGCCCCTATCCCTGTGAATAATTGAAATGTATCATATATATATATATATGTGACCAACTGAAGATGCAGAGTCGTTTGCTTGCAAACACCTTAACAGTATTCCGTCAACACAATTAGCGATATAACTCATCAAACCAAACACGATCAAGATGACGTCACAAGAGCATGCACGCTTTTCTAAATCCAACTTCAGGGATCCACGAGCTACCATCATGTGAACATCATTCGTGCAAACCCCATTTGGGCTTGGAGTCATTCACCTAACTTTATATAAAGATTACTCCTTACCGCGCGCGTAATTAAATAACAATCATTCATATTGTAAGCATTAATTCAAGTGTACACATTATTTTCAATGTAAACAATCAGGAATTCTGTCGCATTCTTAAATCAATTTATTTTGTGTAATAAAGGAAGAAAACTCCTATTAATCAACCTAATTAATAACTTAATTAGTAACATTCTTTGATCTGAAAGATCTGGTGGCTTCGGCCAGAGCATTTATTAATAACAATCATTTATAACCAAATCATTTATAAACATTCTCAAATAACGGTAATTACCATCATTCCTTATAGTACCGATTTACGCATCAAACATGGCTACAAACTGGCCATTAAATACATAATTATAAATTGGTGTGTGTGTGTGTATATATATATATATATATATATATATATTATATATATATATATATATATATATACAGGATGTCCAGAGAAGGACTCAAATAAACTACAAAAATGCAATCTCTTAAACAAAGTGACGGACGCATAAACGCTTTTCCACGTCTAACTGTCAGGCTCGCCAATTTTATGAAGCCCCACTCACACAATCATCACTGATTCAACAGAAATAACAGTGAAAACTCTGATCCTTATTATAAAAAATTCATCGTCAAAGACGTATATCGACGAATGATTTCCAGACCATTGCCTTATTTTCTGACTCTGAAAATCACCTGACCCTGGCTGTCTGTGGGGCGTTGTGGAAAAACATTGTTTACCGGGAGAAGAGTGACGATATAACAGATTTAATGACCGAACTATTCCTGCAATTAACACCAACCGACACCATTGACATGCTGATAAACACTTGAGGAGAGGCATGAACATATGTCGAGGCACAAAAGCTGCACATATTGAGATTTGTGCATCTCCCAAAAGTAACTAAAATCGCAATATAAAAAACCTGACACAATACTCACTTTTAACAAAGCCAATATATTAATTCTTGATAATTCGTGTATTCGTGCGCATTGTTCTGTTACCACCTTTGTTTACAGGATCAATTTTAGCTTTCTTTAACGTGAGTGGCATTTGTAAATAAACTGGCTTAGAAACACTCCTCGCATTTGGTTGGAAACAACCGTTCTCCGCACCTCGACACAATGCTGAGTTTCTTGTATTTGTGATGGAATAATAACTAATATCCCTTTCCGGGAATTGAAAATCTATTACAAGAGTCGAGTTGTGTTCTTGATTGATTTGAATCAATGTCGAAAAATTCTTTCGGATTTTCTATTTATTTTTCGAGTTTAGAGGTACTCAACGCAGAATTGAATTGTTCCTCGAGTATGTGGTTCAGTTTTATATTTTTTCGGGGGGAAGGGGGGTCATTTGTACTTTCTTTAAAACCATCTTTCAACAGTCCAATATTTACTTTATATTTCTATTTTTTCTGTGGTGTAAAAAAATATTTTGGGCTGTTTTATGTTTTGTGGTACTTCTTTGTGTTCTTTCTCGTTCGTTTTCAAAATAAACGTTTTAAATTTACGAGTATTTCTGTTTCGCATTTTTTCTTCACACGCATTCGTAACTTAACCCTACAAACAATTCCGGCGTTAAAGGGTTAAATTAAATTAACAAAAGTAATAGATTAGAACTAAAATAAATGTTCAAATTGATATCTTGTTTTGGGACCTTTTTTGTTTTTTGTTTCAGGTAGAATAACACGCAGTGGCTAATATGGAAGCGAGTTACACTCGCGAGGAAAAGGCCAGTATATATATATAGTGGAGCTAGTTTTAGCCGTTTAAGGTGATAATGATTTAATTGTATGCAACGATTGATTTAGGCAATGACTGATTGCTTTATAATGATAGGCTGGGTTAATAATTTATATTGTATACAATATCACCGATTGGAATGAATGGTTATTTGATTAGATCCACCATACTATTGGAAGTGACCGAAATGGCAGCGAGGGTCACCAGCTTGATTTACGCTCAAGCAAATTAATATTAAGGTTATGAAAGACACCTTACTTTTGTAGTTTATTATGAAAATAAATCCGTTATTTTATTCACTGTGATATAACAAAGAATTGACAGTAATTAATTGGTAGTTTTACGTTATGCTTATGGCATAGGCTTAGCTAATAAGATGAAATGTTAATAGCTTAATTGACACGTAATAAATAATGTAATACTCATCGATGGTATGTAAATGGCATGCGACATGTAACATTGAATAGGCCTAGTTAATGAATTGAAATGCTTGACAAATACACAAATATCATTTTATATAGAAGAACATCATGTGATGTTAAATGATTACGTCAAGAGAATATTTAACACACAAATATGACTTGAACATAATGACGGATGATACGCGGAAATAAGTATTGAATTTACACTTGAATTGGATGATAGGCCTACTGCGTTCTTTCACGAGAGTCAGTTGGAACGCGTAAATACACAATTTGGGAGTATAGCCTACCGTTCGGTGGTAAGCTAATGTAGGCTTGAAGAGTACTTAGAAAAGGGGGTACTTAGCTTATGGTGACGTAAACTTTGTTGAAGGCAGGTTGACGACGAACCTATTACGCAGATTCGAGCTGTCGTTGTTCGTTATGCCTCTTGAGATGATGGATGTAGGCTTCGTGGAGGCCTGAGCTGATGTTACTTCTCGAGGTGCAGGCTGGCCTTATGATCAGCCTGTGGTGCTGAATAATCTCGAGGAATGTAGAGAAACTTGAAGGCCGACCCGGCAAACTGCAGGCCCGAAGTGATTCCGGTTGGGCCTCGAAAGATTGCTTCTGCAGGTGGTCTGTAGATCTTACGTGGACAAATTGTAGGCCCTGAAGAAAGTAGCGTCCGCGGCCCCTCGGCCAGGGGGCCGGAAAGCGGTTGGTGGACGCGCTGCTCACGTGATGACATGCGTCCAAGTGTGAGTGAGAGTGAGTGAGTGAGTGAGAGTGAGTATAAAATGGAAGCTCCTTTTATACCGTAGGCCTGTGACGTAGACTTCATTCTTAAGACGCTTTGTCCACGCGTCTTTTAGTCGTTAACGGTTTTTGTTCGCTCCCATTGGGGAAAAATAGACGCTCCATTGTTTTACTCTTGCCCACGTGTGTTCCAACCTGTTTATGGTAGCGTGGAAAGAAAGTATGTCTGTCGATTTGTTGGTCTATTTCTTGTCGATACGCTACATATATATATATATATATATATATATATATATATATATATATATAGGGAGATTACAAAGGATCTTGCCGATTTTAAAGATTTATTATGAAACAACTAACAAAGGTACAGCGAAAAGCAAGATATAGAAATAAGAAATATTTCAGGGAATTTTTATTTGTAATATTAAACACGTTAGAAAAGTTCGGTATGATATGGTACAAAATAAATGCAAAAAACTTCACTTTTTTTTCTACGTGAAGGTCAAAATATGATCATAAAAACCCACTCTAATAGACAGTTTATTTCCACAACAGTTTCGATGCCCACTGACATCCTCCTAGGGTGGATACAGAAAAACGAATCCACCCGAAGAGGATGCCAGTGGGTATCGAAACTGTTGTGGAAATAAACTCTGTCTATTAGAGTGGGTTTTTATTATCATGGTATAAAATGTATGGAGGGAAACAGAATAACGCTTTGATATCTACAGAGCCACAAAAGGAGTTTATATTGAATTTCAATAGCTTGCAAATAAAACTTTTTTGAGTTCTTCTTTACTTCTATATCTTGCATTTCGCTGTAGCTTTGTTAGTATTTTCATAATAAATGCTTAAAATTGGGAAGATAATTTGTAATCACCTGGTGTATATATATATATATATATATATATATATATAATATATATATATATAGGACCGGATGCCAGTTTTTCAACATCTGCGGATGCGGATTTTTAATTTCAATATACGCGGATGCGGCTATTTAGTTAATCTATGAATATAATATAGAATTATGAACATATGACATAATTTTGCAAATTTCGTGATATTACTATTAAGGCAGGCAATGCATAAGAATTAAAATTAATATTAATGTTTTTATTATGATAAAAATAATAACTTTCTCAAGAGTTTCAACCACAGAAAATTCAATGAAACAAGTTTCATTCAATTTTCTGTGTTACCAGCTATTTATATTTTGAGGTTTATATATTTGTTGGTTCATTAATAATTCACAGGCTTGCGATGAGAAAACGTTTTTCATAATTTTAGCTGTTTACAATGTATTTTTGTGTGCTGAATTCGAAAAACACAATAAAAATGTCATACCACAAAGTTATTTCACAAATTCGATTTTTTTGTGAAGCGACTTCGAGAAAATGCCAGATTTCTGGAAATTACTAGAAACTTCTAAGAGACTATAAATACTGGGTTGCCAAGCCGTATGAGTCAGTTGTTACTCAGATTTACTCAGATTTCATCCAAAGCGAATTTTTTCAGTGATTTTGAGCTGTTTTTTGTGTTTTATATCAGCAAAATAGCGTGTTTTGATAGTGTTAAGAAAGCCTATTAGAAGACTGTAACCCCTTTCTTATTCTTTCTAAGATAAATTAAATTCAAGACTCTTATTGTGTTCTGGGTACTGTAGTAAGTTGTGAATCATGGCTAGCCGTGGATGTGTCAACAGTCCCGACAGCTTCTGCTACATATGCGGGGAATTTGTGATCAAGAAACATCAACGAAACGTAACACATTTTATTAGGCAAGTGTACCATGCCTACTTTGGAATGAAACTAGGAGACCAAGACAAACCATGGGCACCACACAAAGTTTGTTTTATTTGCGTAGAGGATCTAAGGAAATGGTGTAAAGGCAAAAAGAAAGCATTCAGATTTGGTGTGCCAATGGTATGGAGGGAGCCAAAAAATCACTGTGACGACTGCTATTTTTGCTCTTGTGATGTTAAAGGCTATGACTCAAAAAATAAGAAAGCCATATTCTATCCAAATCTTCCATCAGCTTTTCGACCTGTTCCTCATGGGCCAGAAGTTCCAGTTCCGCTTCCACCAGAAACATTGGAAGATTCTGGTTCAGATACTGATCATGAAGAATTTCAGTGTGATATAGGAAGTCAAGACCCCCAGTTGTTCACTCAATCTGAACTAAAAGATTTAGTGAGAGATTTGGGATTATCCAAGGAATCTGCTGAACTCTTAGGCTCCAGATTAAAAGAAAGAAATTTATTATCAGCTGGAACATCGATATATTTGTATAGAAGAAGAGAAAAGGAGTTTATTCACTACTTTTCACATGAGGGCAATTTAGTTTACTGTAGTGATATTGATGGTTTGGTACAGGCATTTGGCATTGAGTACAAAGCGGATGAATGGAGACTTTTCATCGACTTCTAAAAGAAGTCTAAAAGCTGTTCTTTTGCACAATGGGAACAAGTATGCCTCTGTACCTGTTGGTCACTCGGTACATCTCCAAGAAAGTTATGAGAGAATTTGGAATTGGTTCTTACAAAGATAAAATATTATGATCATCACTGGATGATTTGTGGAGACCTTAAGGTATTGTGCATGCTTCTGGGGCAGCAGGGATATACTAAGTTCCCATGTTTCCTTTGTGAATGGGATAGCAGAGCAAAGAGTCAACACTGGGAGCAAAAACACTGACCACAAAGATGATCTCTAGAACCTGGAAGCAAAAATATTTTGCGTAAAAATCTTGGTGACCCAAAGAAAGTACTTCTACCAGCTCTTCATATAAAACTAGGCCTTATGAAACAGTTTGTTAAGGCATTAGAAAAAAGTGGAGAATGCTTTAAGTACCTCTGCAAGAAGTTCCCTAACCTATCAGAAGCAAAATTAAAAGAAGGTATTTTTGTAGGCCCAGACATTAGAAGACTGCTGTCAGATGAAAACTTCTTGTCTACGATGACTGAAGTAGAAAAAGAGGCTTGGAATTCCTTCAAAAGTGTGGTTACTAAGTTCCTTGGGAATAATAAGGACCCTGAATATGCACTCATTGTTGAAAACATGCTGGAGAAATTCAAAGCTTTGGGATGCTCAATGAGTATCAAAATTCATTTCTTGCACACTTGGACTTTTTCCCAGAAAATCTAGGTGCAGTAAGTGAGGAACAGGGAGAACGTTTCCATCAAGACATTAAGGAGATGGAAAAGAGATACCAAGGCCGGTGGAACGTTAATATGATGGGGGATTATTGCTGGATGCTGCATCGTGAAAATCCGGAAGCAGCGCACAAAAGGAAATGCAACAGACGCAGCTTCACTGGCAAAAGAAAACGGGACTACTAAGCCTTTCCACTAAGTAAAGATGTAAGTAACCAAGTTTTATAGTTTTTTTAAATAAATATATTCAGAATTGGCCAGGAAATAGGTTTCATGTGGTAATTCTTCACTACTTATTTTATTCAGTAACATATTACAACATAAAAACGTCATAGCAAATTGTGAAAAAACTATACGTGATGGAGCAAATCTGAGGCCATTTTTGGATTTAGCACCCCAAATTCCTATAAAACCAGCAAACAATTTCAAAAAAGTTTTTAGGACCCTCAATTTTGCAGGCCTGTGATAATTAATACTTTACGTGAAATGTGCATGACTGGGCCTTATAAGCTACTATATAACCTAATTTAATTGTAAATTGCATAATTCATTAGAGGTAATATCCGCATAACATCCGCAGTCAGAGGTGCGGATGCGGATGTTAAAAACGATGCGGATGCGGATATCCGGTCCACCACTAATATATATACACACAGGGTGTTTCATAACATGTGGGACGCACTTTCAGGATGGATTCGGGACCTGAAAACAATGAAAAAAGTGTATATAAATATATGCCCGAAATCACTTTGTTTATATATATATATGTTTTATTCAGGGACTTGACCCAAGTGCACCGTATCTCCAAAATAAATAATACGAAAGCGCCAGTTAAGATCTTGGCAAACGTTTTGGGATTTTCTGTTCCCATCGTCAGTAGTCTAAAATTAACACTCAAAATTTAACATGAAATTTTATCGACCGCTGAAAGTTTACTTTCAAATATTAGATTAACGAACACACTAGATTTACCAATCATATTCTTTGAAATTTATTAATTTGCAGTTTAATTTAATTTTGTATCGAGTAAAACAACTTAAAGATAACTCACTTCGAAATTAATACTGAAACAGATTATTATAACTAAATATATGCTTATATTGATACACATACTTCACGATACGAAAAAGTTGCGTCTCTCTCTCTCTCTCTCTCTCTCTCTCTCTCTCTCTCTCTCTCTCTCTCTCTTAATGCTAGGTCGATTAGGAACAAGTTTTGCGAGCTACGGGCGCTCTTAGCATCAGAATACCAGGATATCGTTGCTATCACCGAGTTCTGGATTCATACTGATCGTAGGGACTACATTGGGGAGTTCAAAATTCCCGGGTATAGAATGTTTCGTAAAGACCGCACCCGTGGGGAAGGGGGTGGGGTACTAATATACGTCAGGGACATTTTGAGTCCGGTTGACTGCCAGTTCCGGTCGGAACGGGAGCTGCTTGGCGTCGATCTGAACGTGGGAGGGACGAACTATAGGTTAATCTTGGTGTACAGACCTCCGCATCTCCTCCTCGAGGAGGATACAGCCCTGTACACCGAACTCAGTAGCCTGCTAGGGGATAGGGTGTGTGTAGTTTTAGGAGAATTCAACTGTCGCGGCATAAAGTGGGAAGACAGGACTGCCGATGCTGAAGGGAGGAGGCTAGTTGACTTTGCTAATGAGAACTTCCTCACTCAGTGGGTCAATGAGCCTACACGAGGCGAAAGCGTTGTAGACTTAGTATTCACGACCGAAGACAACCTCGTCACTGGCCTCACCGTTGACGAATCGTTGGGCGGGAGTGATCACGGTCTTATTAGGTTCCGTGTGTGCGTCCCTCGGGTGAAGCGTAGTAACTCGAGAGGCAGTGAGCTCGATCTCCGGCGGGCGGACTTTGTTAGCCTCAGGGATAGCGTAGGTGAGATGGGGTTCGAGGTCGGCGGCGATGTTGAGGGAGTGTGGAGTGCATTCCGGGACGAGTTTATGGTGCTGCAGTCTGCTGCCATACCCTCAAAACCGGTCGCCCCTGCTTCAACGCAGCCTAAGTGGTTCAATCGTGACATCGCTTCGGCTATCCGAAATAGGAAAGTAGCGTATAGGAGGGCGAAGGCCAATCGTTCCCATGAGAACACTGAAGCGTATGTCCGCCTGTGTAGGGAAGTGAAGGCGAAGGTTAGGCTAGCGAAACGTAAGAAGAACTACGGGTGGCAAGCCTCTGCAAGGGGAAGCCTAAGGAGTTCTTCAGTTATGTTAATAGTAGAAAGCCCATTAATTAATAGTAGTTATGTTAATAGTAGAAAGCCCATTAATTAATAGTAGAAAGCGGCGTTCTGCGGACCTCCGACGCGGACATCGCCAATGTGCTTAATGAGTATTTTGCGGGAGTGTTCACCGGGGAGGACACCCGCATCATCCCTGAGCCAGGCGTGAGGCACGAAGGTGCTGGCTGGATAGTGTTCGATGTACCGCGACAGTCGTTGCCAATAGAATAGACAAACTAAGCGCGTTTAAGGCTCCTGGGCCAGACCAGTTTCTCCCCAGAGTGTTGCGGGAGGTGCGCGACCAGGTGGCTCCCCACCTGGCTACAGTCTTCAACAAATCGTTGGAGACGGGCCAGGTGCCTGGTGACTGGAGGGAAGCCAACGTGACCCCTATTTTTAAGAAAGGGGATCACGAAAGTCCAGGAAACTCTCGTCCCATTAGTCTCACTTCAGTTGTAGGTAAATTATTAGAAGGGATAATAGCGGATAGGATCGTTGACCATTTGGATTCCTACAAGCTGCTTTGGGACTCCCAACATGGGTTTAGACGGCATAGGTCGTCTCTCACCAACTTGCTCGAGTTTTTTCACGTCATGTTGAGTGAGTACGATAAGAGTAGGGCGATTGATATACTTTATCTCGACTTTCAGAAAGCCTTTGATAATGTACCTTACCGCCGGCTAATAGCGAAAGTGCGCGCGCTGTGTATCGGTGGGGAAGTAGGTAGGTGGATTGAAAACTGGCTGAAGAATAGGCGGCAGAGGGTTGTAATTAAAGGGGCCAGTTCGGGTTGGGCCTCGGTCACTAGTGGGGTTCCTCAGGGTTCCGTTTTGGGGCCACTGTTGTTTATCATTTACATAAATGATATAGACGGTGGCATCGTCAGTCGGATCGCCAAATTTGCTGATGACACCAAGCTTGGGGCCAATGTTGGGACGCCCGAAGCGATCGAGGAACTGCGTGCGGACCTAGGTAGGATAGGAGAGTGGTCCGGAAAATGGCAAATGCCGTTTAACTCGGGTAAATGCAAAGTGATGCACATTGGCTATGCCAATCCCAAGTCGGACTATTCGATGTTGGGGAGTAATATCGAGGTGACTGATTTGGAAAAGGACTTGGGTGTGCTAATTAGCAGCGACCTTAAGTTTACCAAACAGTGCGTAGAGGTGGAAAAGAAAGCCCAGAAGCTGTTGGGTTATATCATGAGGCAATTTCAGTTTCGGAACAAGGAGATTGTGCTCTCTCTGTACAATTCCTTGGTTCGGCCGCACCTGGAGTATGCAGTGCAGTTCTGGTCGCCCACCCTCAGGAAAGATATTGAGAGGCTGGAGCGAGTGCAGGCGAGGGCCACAAAGTTAATCCCTTCCGTTAGGCATATGGGCTACAATCGACGGTTACGCGTTACGCGCCCTGAACTTGTTTTCGCTGGAAACTCGGAGGCTGCACGGTCAACTGATCGAAGTTTTCAAGCTCTTACGCGGGTTCAACGATGTCGATTTTAGAAGCATGTTTAGTTTAAATGATAACCCAACTCGCAACAATGGTTGGAAGTTAGATTTGAAACGGTTTAGGACTAGTGTGTGTGGGAATTACTTTACGTATAAGATCTGTGACACGTGGAACAGGTTACCTTCGGAAGTTGTGAACAGTTCCTCTGTGGATCAGTTCAAGTAAAGGTTAGATCAAATCTTGCACACTATTTGAGGGTGTGGAAAGTTTTCCCTGGCACTGTTGCCATTGGTACCTCCTCGGTATGGGCCGCAAGGCCTTTTGAGGTACTTCTTTTCCTTGTAACTCCTTGTAACTCTCTCTCTATCTCTATCTCTCTCCGCAGGGGGTATAAAGGTTATGCACATTTCTTCTGGATGTTGTAAACTTTATACTTGGTGTGTGACAGCCCTCCGGTCCCGAGTCGTGGGATTCTAGAGAAATTGGCTGCCAGTTCCTTTAGGTCAGTGATGCACAAACCTGGCCCGCGGGCCAAATGGTCTTTTCAGTGGCCCCTCGGGTCTTTTCAATTCAATGAAAAAGTATTAAAAATCTGAAATATTACCCCTGGTTATAAAAATGCATATTTATAAAAAATAGAATATCTATATATCTGGCCCCTACATATAAAAGATGGTTGGTTTGGCCCTCACATCAAAAAAGTTTGTGCACCACTGCTTTAGGTTCTCTCTTTCGGGAGGGCGGGTGAAGTATGTTGCACAATCCTGTCCCGTGGGTTACTAGGACCCCATCCCATCCCTACTCTCTCATTTTAGCTTACGTTAAGGATGTTCTCCTCTGACTGGGGAATAAAAAAAAAAAAAAATTTTTAGTTTTACGTCTTTTTCTCTTCTTTTACTATTAGGACCCTACTGCTACCTCATGCGTGGGAAGAGAGGCTTTGGAACCTCTATTAATAACGCCATTTAACGCTCGTAGGTTGCGAGAGACTGGGATGGAGGGGTCCCAGGTGTAGGGGCGCGATGAATGGAGTGAGGCTAGTGCCCCGTTAAGCCCATTCCTAAAGCGTAATGGCCTGACCAACCCCCTGCGACCGCTCTTTGGTGACCAATTGATGGTGCTTGGCTGTACTGCTCTGAGGTGAGAGAGCTTTACTGCCCAGCTGGCTGCCAGACCAGCGTAAAGTCTCGGGCGTAGCCTCTGGGTCTGGTGGGATATCCCTTGAACACTGGATTCTAAGAGTCTGGCCGCTTATGAGTGACTAGTAAGACTTAGTAAGGGGCTGCATCTCGCTGTCGCTCCTGGCGGGAAATCCGTGACGCCTGCGTTGCGAGTGTTTGTCAGTTGGTAGCTGCGACACGTTTGGGACTGTCCGGCCATGAGGAGACCTTTGGTCGGTGCGGCAGCAGCGAGAGGTGTAGTCTTCTGGAAGGGATGAACGTCACTTGCAAATAGGTGGATGCGTCTACGCGCGGGAAGAATTCCCCCCCCCCTCCTTTTTTATATACTGGTCAGAACGTTTTTGATAGTTTTCATTGCTAGAACGCTTTATTTATTCAGAGTATTCAAAATTCGAAAAGAAAAAAGTTACAATGACTGGACCGCAGAAACTGAAGGCTGAATGTGCGAGGTGTGAAGTAAACCAGTGGGTGACGAACTTCAAAGAAGCCTGCTTCGAGAAGATCAACCACTCCAGCATGTGCCGCTTTTGCGAACTCATGCAGTTTTACTTGAAGCTGTAGGAGAGGGTCCGACGGCTCGAGTCGTCCAGATCGGCTGTTGGAGGTGCGGCGGTCACTGACGAGGCTGCGCCGCCCTCCAACCCGGAGCTCCTTCAAGATAGGATAGCTGCCGTGGAAAGGGGGTCCAGCGATGGAATGGACAGAGCTCTGGACCGCGGAGAAAGGGTAGAGGTGCAACCGGGGGCCAGGGTCCTAAATCAGTGTCAGGAATCGCCAGCGACCCACGTGGAATGCATGGAACCGCCGCGTAAGGTGGAGGGCATAAAGAAGGGGCCGATAGAGAAGGGTGGGAAGGGGCTGATAAAGAAAAAGGGTGGGAAGGGGCCTACTGATGACCCAAAGAAGCCGAAGGATGTAGCTGCCGGTCGGGGTGGGTCGGGTGGTGTAAGTGCGGCCGAGTCTATGGGTGGCGACGGGTATCGAAAGGTCTCGGGCAAGAAGGCTGCGAAGCCGAAGCCCGAGACCCCGGTTGTCCCTGTCAGGACCTCCAACCGCTTTAGTCTCCTGTGCGCGAAGGAGGAAGACACCGTTTTAATTGGGGACTCGCAGATTAGGGGCCAGGAGAAGTACTTTGCTTCTGCAAACCGAGACAGGAGGAAGGTAAGGTGCTTACCCGGGCGGGGAACGGCGCACATAAGGAAGGAATTAGAGAAGGTGCGCGTGGCTTGGCTAGTCGGAGGACTGCGATCGTTGTCCATGCTGGTGGCAGCGACTTGTTCCTCAAAGGCGGTAGGGTAGACTCAACGGAAGGGATCATCACCGAGATCATGTCTCTTGCGGATGATCTGAAACTTAAGAGAGACAGGGGAATGTTGATGGATATTTTACCGCGGATGAATGCCAGTGACCACACGCTCAGTAAGGTCATTGGCATCAACGAGAGGGTGCAACACTTGTGCGTCCCACTGGGCGTGAGGTTTGTTGACCCGTTCGACGCGTTTTCGGGTAGGTGGGACCTGTATCAGAGGCATGGTGTCCACCTCAATGTCAGGGGTAAAGGTGTGCTAGGCACGCTGCTTGACCGGCACCTATACCGTATGGTGAAGTCGAGTCCGGGGAGAGATGATGGGCCCCCACCGGGGACGGATGATGATGAGCCGGTGGCGGTCGTACCTTCAACTGAAGGGTGCGTCCAGGTACAGGTGGGTGACCCTCCTTCCACGTTGGAGGGGGCTCAGGCTCCTGCGGAAGTTGTCCCCTCGTTAGTGAGGGGCTCTTCAGCTCCCGACAGCCCTGGCTGTTCGGGAAACGGGTCGTGCTAGGGGGCGGTCAGAATAGGGAAGGCTCCCTCCGTGCAATGCTTTTTAATGATAGGTCGATAAGGAACAAGTTTTGCGAGCTACGGGCGCTCTTAGCATCAGAATACCAGGATATCGTTGCTATCACCGAGTCCTGGATTCATAATGATCGTAGGGACTACGTTGGGGAGTTCGAAATTCCCGGGTATAGAATGTTTCGCAAAGACCGCACCCGTGGCGAGGGGGGTGGGGTACTAATGTACGTCAGGGACACGTTGAGTCCGGTTGACTGCCAGTTCCGGTCGGAACGGGAGCTGCTTGGTGTCGATCTGAATGTGGGAGGGACGAACTATAGGTTAATCTTGGTGTACAGACCTCCGCATCTCCTCCTCGAGGAGGATGCAGCCCTGTACACCGAACTCAGTAGCCTGCTAGGGGATAGGGTGTGTGTAGTTTTAGGAGACTTCAACTGTCGCGGCATAAAGTGGGAAAACAGGACTGCTGATGCTGAAGGGAGGAGGCTAGTTGACTTTGCTGATGAGAACTTCCTCACTCAGTGGGTCAACGAGCCTACACGAGGCGAAAGCGTTGTAGACTTGGTATTCACGACCGAAGATAACCTCGTCACTGGCCTCACCGTTGACGAATCGTTGGGCGGGAGTGATCACGGTCTTATTAGGTTCCGTGTGTGCGTCCCTCGGGTGAAGCGTAGTAACTCGAGAGGCAGTGAGCTCGATCTCCGGCGGGCGAACTTTGTTAGCCTCAGGGATAGCGTAGGAGAGATGGGGTTAGAGGTCGGCGGCGATGTTGAGGGAGTGTGGAGTGCATTCCGGGACGAGTTTATGGTGCTGCAGTCTGCTGCCATACCCTCAAAACCGGTCACCCCTGCTTCAACGCAGCCTAAGTGGTTCAATCGTGACATCGCTTCGGCTATCCGAAATAGGAAAGTAGCGTATAGGAAGGCGAAGGCCAATCGTTCCCATGAGAACACTGAAGCGTATGTCCGCCTGTGTAGGGAAGTGAAGGCGAAGGTAAGGCTAGCGAAACGTAACGAAGAATTACGGGTGGCAAGCCTCTGCAAGGTGAAGCCTAAGGAGTTCTTCAGTTATGTTAATAGTAGAAAGCCCATTAGAAGCATGGACCGAAGCGGCGTTCTGCGGACCTCCGACGCGGACATCGCTAATGTGCTTAATGAGTACTTTGCGGGAGTGTTCACCAGGGAGGACACCCGCATCATCCCCGAGCCAGGAGCGCGTTTAAGGCTCCTGGGCCAGACCAGTTTCTCCCCAGAGTGTTGCGAGAAGTGCGCGACCAGGTGGCTCCCCACCTGGCTACAGTCTTCAACAAATCGTTGGAGACGCGCCAGGTGCCTGGTGACTGGAAGGAAGCCAACGTGACCCCTATCTTTAAGAAAGGGAATCACGAAAGTCCAGGGAACTATCGTTCCATTAGTCTCACTTCAGTTGTAGGTAAATTATTAGAGGGGATAATAGCGGATAGGATCGTTGACCATTTGGATTCCTACAAGCTGCTTGGGGACTCTTAACATGGGTTTAGACGGCATAGGTCGTGTCTCACCAACTTGCTCGAGTTTTTCCATGTCATGTTGAGTGAGTATGATAAGAGTAGGGCGATTGATATACTTTATCTCGACTTTCAGAAAGCCTTTGATAAGGTACCTCACCGCCAGCTAATGGCGAAAGTGCGTGCGCTGGGTATCAGTGGGGAAATAGGTAGGTGGATTGAAAACTGGCTGAGGAATAGGCGGCAGAGGGTTGTAATTAAAGGGGCTAGTTCGGGTTGGGCCTCGGTCACTAGTGGGGTTCCTCAGGGTTCCGTTTTGGGGCCACTGTTGTTTATCATTTACATAAATGATATAGACGGTGGCATCGTCAGTCGGATCGCCAAATTCGCTGATGACACCAAGCTTGGGGCCAATGTTGGGACGCCCGAAGCGATCGAGGAACTGCGTGCGGACCTAGGGAGGATAGGAGAGTGGTCCGAAAAGTGGCAAATGCCGTTTAACTTGGGTAAATGCAAAGTGATGCACATTGGCTACGCCAATCCCAAGTAGGACTACTCGATGTTGGGGAGTCATATCGAGGTGACTGATTTAGAAAAGGACTTGGGTGTGCTAATTAGCAGCGACCTTAATTTTACCAAACAGTGCGTAGAGGTGGAAAAGAAAGCCCAGAAACTACTGGGTTATATCAGGAGACAATTTCAGTTTCGGAACAAGGAGATTGTGCTCTCTCTGTACAATTCCCTGGTTCGGCCGGACCTGGAGTATGCAGTGCAGTTCTGGTCGCCCACCCTCAGGAAAGATATTGAGAGGCTGGAGCGAGTGCAGGCGAGGGCCACAAAGTTAATCCCTTCCGTTAGGCATATGGGCTACAATCGACGGTTACGCGCCATGAACTTGTTTTCGCTTGAAACTCGGAGGCTGCGCGGTCAACTGATCGAGGTTTTCAAGCTCTTACGCGGGTTCAACGATGTCGATTTTAGAAGTATGTTTAGTTTAAATGATAACCCAACTCGCAACAATGGTTGGAAGTTGGATTTGAAACGGTTTAAGACTAGTGTGTGTGGGAATTACTTTACGTATAAGATCTGTGACACATGGAACAGTTACCTTCAGAAGTTGTGAACAGTTCCTCTGTGGATCAGTTCAAGAAAAGGTTAGACCAAATCTTGCACACTATTTGAGTGTGTACAAAATTTTCCCTGGCATCCGTTGGCATTGGTACCTCCTCGGTATTTGCCGCAAGGCCTTTTGATGTACTTCTTTTCCTTGTAACTCCTTGTAACTCCTTGTAACTCTCTCTTTCTCTATCTCGTCAGAATCAGAAAGGTCAAATTGTTGGCCATCATACTAGTTTGGCATCATTAATTTCCTGTAATTCTGTATGAAGGCAGTTGCAGGATTATGTCTGATCCTTAGTGATCTCGCCCTCTGCTATTTATTTAACATTAATTTTGATAGATTTGATGGTCTTCCAGGTACGCTTTTATCATCAGTGATTCACTTCAGTTTCAATGTATTTCTTGATTATTTCTTCATTGTATATATATATATATATATATATATATATATATATATATATATATATATATATATATATATATATATATATAATCATGCGGGTTGCTTCTACAGAGCTTTAATTTAATATTTAGGAGAAATCCAATGACAAGGAGAAATGTAAATGCCATGAAAAGTCTTCTTTAATGCGCAACGTTTCGAGCAATACGCTCATCTTCAGGCTGTTTAATAACAATGTGAAATTAAAATCAATATTGAATGAAAAACAAAACAGAAAATTTCTATAACCTATTCGTAAAGACAAATTTTAAAAGACTGAGAAAAGAGGGTTAAATTCTAAGTTATACAGATTTACATATAAAAATTAAGAAGCTATTTTTAACTACATATAGTAAATGTGAAATTAATACACTGGAAAAATTAACAATAGTACACTGGAATAATGGATCTAGCTACCTTACACTGCAGTTTCCGAGGCTGACTAATTTGAACAGAGACAAGAACGGGAAACACAAGAGTTGGCGAGGGAGATTGGGGAAGGAGGGATTATAAGGAATTGGGGAAGGAGGAGGGATCATAGCAAATTGAGAGGGACGGCTGATGAGTCAACATTCAGACTAGGGGACAATGCTTTAATGAAAAGCGATTCTAAAATTCTTAGTGAGTTGGGACAAGTATTACAACCAAGAATTTTAAAATTGTCTAAAGTGACATCGATTTGACATTTAATGCTGTGTTCACGAATACTCGAGGCTTCTTTAGTTTTTAAAATTTTACCTGTTCGGCCACTTATTCCCATATGCGAATAAAATCTAGCCCTGAGAGAGCGAACAGTGCTGCCAATGTAATTCCCAAGGAGACACCTAGGGCAGGTAAATAATAAATACAACACCGCTACGCAACGAGTCAGGGGTTCGATCCTTCGCTGAGAAAAGCTACCTAAAGACGTTTTATTAATAAATATGATGCGGAAATCAGTATGATAAAAAAATTTCCTTAACAATTTTGTAAATTTAAGCTTAAATTCCTTATTCAAAGGACCCATTTCAGGTACCAAGAATATTTTATATCCTTCGGCACTGTAATACATGGAAGTTGAGGGCTATACACATTATTTAAGAAGGATCTAATTAGTTTGTCTACATATTGAACAGGAAAACTATTATTAGTAAAGTATGATCTTAGATTATTAAATTCATCATTAAGTAAGGTAAAAGTAGAAGTCAAATTATATCCTCTGAACAGGAGAGTTTTAATACAAGACATCTTATAGTTGAAATCAGTAAAACTAAAAAAAAATTCATGCCCAAACCAGTGAAAGTGGGTTTCCTGTAAACTGATGTAGTAATAGAATCACCGTTTTTCGAAATTAAAAGATCTAAGAAGGGGAGGGAGCCATTTTGCTCAGTTTCCATTGTATACGTTATATTGGGGTGCAAAGAATTTAGGAAGTTAAAGAATTGTTGCGCTTGTACCGCATTATCAAAGACTGCTATCGAATCATCAACGAAGCGTCGATAGAAAATTGGCTTGAGATGAGTGGGAGATTGTCTAAAAATTTCACTTTCTAAATGAGTCATAAAAAAGTCAGCTGCTAGCGGTCCGACTGGTGATCCCATCCCTACCCCATCAATTTGTTGGTAAACCTTATTGTTGAAAGTGAAATAGCATTGTTTGAAGACCAATTCTAAAAGTTCCTTAAAATGAGACAATGAAAAACCATGAAAATTATCAACTGAGCTAAAAACCCTATCTAAAATAATGGCAATAGTTTCAGATACAGGTACATTTGTGAAAAGTGACTTAACATCAAAACTGACAAAAAACTTTTTTGAATCGAAGTTTTTACCAAGGAGGTCTTTTTGGAATTCAAACGAGTTATTTATAGTGTAAGCATTTTTCGCAAAGGGGGACAGGAGACGAACAACAAATTTTGCCAATTGAAAGGTGTATTATACGAAGCTGGAACACCTCTCCGTCCTATTTTAGCTTCGTATAACTTACCCACCTTTCAATTGGCAAAATTTGTTGTTCGTCTCCTGTCCCCCTTTGCGAAAAATGCTTACACTATAAATAACTCGTTTGAATTCCAAAAAGACCTCCTTGGTAAAAACTTCGATTCAAAAAAGTTTTTTGTCAGTTTTGATGTTAAGTCACTTTTCACAAATGTACCTGTATCTGAAACTATTGCCATTATTTTAGATAGGGTTTTTAGCTCAGTTGATAATTTTCATGGTTTTTCATTGTCTCATTTTAAGGAACTTTTAGAATTGGTCTTCAAACAATGCTATTTCACTTTCAACAATAAGGTTTACCAACAAATTGATGGGGTAGGGATGGGATCACCAGTCGGACCGCTAGCAGCTGACTTTTTTATGACTCATTTAGAAAGTGAAATTTTTAGACAATCTCCCACTCATCTCAAGCCAATTTTCTATCGACGCTTCGTTGATGATTCGATAGCAGTCTTTGATAATGCGGTACAAGCGCAACAATTCTTTAACTTCCTAAATTCTTTGCACCCCAATATAACGTATACAATGGAAACTGAGCAAAATGGCTCCCTCCCCTTCTTAGATCTTTTAATTTCGAAAAACGGTGATTCTATTACTACATCAGTTTACAGGAAACCCACTTTCACTGGTTTGGGCATGAATTTTTTTTTAGTTTTACTGATTTCAACTATAAGATGTCTTGTATTAAAACTCTCCTGTTCAGAGGATATAATTTGACTTCTACTTTTACCTTACTTAATGATGAATTTAATAATCTAAGATCATACTTTACTAATAATAGTTTTCCTGTTCAATATGTAGACAAACTAATTAGATCCTTCTTAAATAATGTGTATAGCCCTCAACTTCCATGTATTACAGTGCCGAAGGATATAAAATATTTCTTGGTACCTGAAATGGGTCCTTTGAATAAGGAATTTAAGCTTAAATTTACAAAATTGTTAAGGAAATTTTTTTATCATACTGATTTCCGCATCATATTTATTAATAAAACGTCTTTAGGTAGCTTTTTCTCAGCGAAGGATCGAACCCCTGACTCGTTGCGTAGCGGTGTTGTATATTTATTTACCTGCCCTAGGTGTCTCCTTGGGAATTACATTGGCAGCACTGTTCGCTCTCTCAGGGCTAGATTTTATTCGCATATGGGAATAAGTGGCCGAACAGGTAAAATTTTAAAAACTAAAGAAGCCTCGAGTATTCGTGAACACAGCATTAAATGTCAAATCGATGTCACTTTAGACAATTTTAAAATTCTTGGTTGTAATACTTGTCCCAACTCACTAAGAATTTTAGAATCGCTTTTCATTAAAGCATTGTCCCCTAGTCTGAATGTTGACTCATCAGCCGTCCCTCTCAATTTGCTATGATCCCTCCTCCTTCCCCAATTCCTTATAATCCCTCCTTCCCCAATCTCCCTCGCCAACTCTTGTGTTTCCCGTTCTTGTCTCTGTTCAAATTAGTCAGCCTCGGAAACTGCAGTGTAAGGTAGCTAGATCCATTATTCCAGTGTACTATTGTTAATTTTTCCAGTGTATTAATTTCACATTTACTATATGTAGTTAAAAATAGCTTCTTAATTTTTATATGTAAATCTGTATAACTTAGAATTTAACCCTCTTTTCTCAGTCTTTTAAAATTTGTCTTTACGAATAGGTTATAGAAATTTTCTGTTTTGTTTTTCATTCAATATTGATTTTAATTTCACATTGTTATTAAACAGCCTGAAGATGAGCGTATTGCTCGAAACGTTGCGCATTAAAGAAGACTTTTCATGGCATTTACATTTCTCCTTGTCATTGGATTTCTCCTAAATATTATATAAATATATATATATATATATATATATATATATATATACGTGTATATATATATATATATATATATATATATATATATCGTCGGCAAGAAAAAAAGGAGACCTCGAACTTTGGCTTAAAATCCAAAGTTATGGTTAGATTTCAATATTTTTTTCACATCCCACAACTAAGTAAATTTCCTATAGGGTGAGCGGATTTCAAAGAAAACTAATGAAAATTACGGGTTTATTGAACATTTCCTTATGCCACTGGAAATTCTTCATTTACACTACTACTGCGCATTGTATGTGCAGATAAAAAGTTACAAAGTACTCACATATGGTGCTACCTTGATAAAAAAAACCCTGCTCGATATGTTTACCACGAACTTCTATAACCTTTTTCATTCTAGGACGGAACTCATCCATGGCTTTATTGACTTGTTCTTGTGGTAGCTCATCTCATTTTTCAAGAAGAAACTGTCGTAAATGAGCGACATTTCTTACTTTGACCAGATAAATTCTGTGATAAATTTTCCCAAAGGCCGTAATCGACAGGATTTAAATCAGGACCGTTTGGTGGCCAAATTTAATACCGCTACCTGGTATTCTTTTGATATCTCCTGTTTTATCGATTTTCTTGAGAAGCTTGTCCAAACCTCCTGCAGTTGGCTTACGTTAATTAAAATCGCTTTAATTATGCACAAGCCTGCGATGGTTTTGTTGTCCGAAATATTTTATCATTTATATAGTAATTTTTGCAAGCTGATTCCGAAAATAATATTCATTTTTCACCATCACGTACAGATTTTTCACAAAATGTCATATTTCATATTATATATGTAAGTAATTTTCAGTAAATTTTAATTAAAAACTACTGCCTATAAATGCTTGGTTTTACCAAGACGTCAAAGAAATGGAGAAGAGATGTCAATGAAGGTGGAACATCAGTATGATGGCTGATTACTGCTAGATGTTTGAAACTGGATACTCCAGAATTATTACATAAAAGAAAAGGAACAGCGCGTACATTCGAGATTAAAAGGCATAGATCTCACAATAAAACTCAGAACAAATAAAGATGAATATGTAATTCACGTTAATAGTCTTCTTTCTATTTAAAGTTGTTGGCATTTGTAGTTAGTATAACAAAGCGAAATAGGTACCTAATATAAATTGAAATAAATAATATTTATTTATGTTGTTTTTTCCTTCCAGTTTGCAGAAATTCCTTACGTGATGAAAAAATGGACACCTTATTCGGAATCAGCGTAGTTGAATTATAAAATCAGTTATTAGTAAGAAAATAACTTACACAGTGCTCATTCGCAGGCCTGTTTTATCAACTTGAACCTATGATTAGCAAGATTTTTCTGGAATATTCGCCATAAATCCAATTTCTCAGCTAAAGTGCTAAAAGATGGCAAACAAACCATAAAATTACCTAGTACTAACATACTAAAAATTCATGGTTCTATGTACCGTATTTGCCGAGATGTGAAGGATTTAAAAGGTCTCCATTTTTTTTTCCCGACCCTATATATACTGTATATATATAAGCCTTCCTTATTAATTTACACTTGACAGTATTCTCCTTTGTATCACAGTATTATAGTATGCTTTATTTTAAAAGAAATTGTACTTTTTCGCCATCTTTCATAATTGGAAGGATAAAAACTTACTAAAATTGGACTCAGTACTTCATAAAGTAAAATATTGGCTTTTACAAACATTGAAAGGTTTGGTTTCATTCATTTACAAAAGAATATTGGTAAGGTAAAATGGGAATATCCAAGAAGCTCATTTCCCTACAACGGAGGGGTGAGTGTCCCCCAAAGATTACCCGAGCCAGAGCAGAAAAGGAGTAAGCGGCCAACTCAACTCCACCCAACGCCTGCTGCCGGGAGCAAACCAACGCCACACCGCTCGGATTCCGCCACCATAACCACTGAGCTACGGTTCATCGTGAACCTCACTACGCATTAATCACCATAAAACCGGAGAGAATGTTGAAGTACACCTTCTTAAAATTTGAGTGAGACACGTTATGGCATAATACATACATCAGGGTGGTCCAAGAAATAAAAAATTTATTTTTGTACTTTCTCAAGGCTGCCCTTTTTTGAAATCATAAAAGGATAATTGCTACAAAAAATGAGCTCATTCCGACTACATTTAGAGGTCGCTACAAAATGAATAATTTTCTCTTAAATGAAAGAATAACGAAATTTGACAAAAGAACATGCAAATAGCTTTTAATTCTGTAAAGACATTTTAGAGGGGTAGGGAAACGTTCATTGATGGGTCTCAACATTGCAGAGAAGGAATTGTTTTTGCTGCTCATCTTTGGTAAGCATTGTATTGTACCGATGAATAAGAGCAATCGCTCTCTCTGCAGAGTCATTGACAACCTTCATCTTCAATGCTCTTTCTTTCAACAACTCGTAGTGTGTCGTTACTTGGCCAATCACTTGGTGGGTTTGAAAGAAACTCGTGAGCAATCTTCTTTCCGTTTTTTCCAGTACATCGAAGAGTTAAGCCGTCTTCTCGCTGACGTAAGTTTCCAATGGGTTTGCTCAGGGCCGTTTCCTGGCATAAGCAGACTAAGCGTCCGCTTAGGGCCCCGCTGCTACTAGGGGGCCCCTAGACAGGCTCCCAGGTCATAGCTCAGTGGGCAAGAATAGGAATATAGCTGAAGTTATTATTATTATCATTATTATTATTATTGTTATTATTATTATTATCCTTATTATTATTATTGTCGTATTAATTAAAGTTTTTGTATGAGACAAATGTGATGAAACGGAGACAAACGAAACGTTTTGGTCGTTATGTGTAAATAACTATTGTGAGATCTTATTTCTATATTATTAATAATATTGATAGTTATTGATAATTGCATTATTTTTTTATACATAGTTCTGTGTCATTTATTCTAAATAATGTATAAGCTAATTTTCAGGAATTTCATGAAGAGTATTTTTTCTGTTTGTCTTCTGAAAGTACATATTTGTTGTTTTGGACATAAATGTTTCACTAAAATTGTTTCATAATTGTTTTTTATTAACAGCCATTTTTTGTATGTGTGTGCTGAGGTGATGTAGTAAGGCGTGAGTTGGTGGATGGAGGGGTGGGGCCTCAAATGGGTATACTGCTTAAGGCCCCCTAATGGCTAGAAACGGCCCTGGGTTTGCTGTTTTGAACAGCTTTGAATCGAGGCGCTTCAGACCTTTCGCTTTTGCAGGATGAGATAATTTTTAATCATATTTTCTTTTACTTTGCTGTCCAACCCATCGTCAAAAAGTGACAGTCCAATCAGCTCTTCCGAGAAGTACCAGAGATGTCTCTTAAATGCCTTGAATGCAATTTCAGCCAAAACCCTGTTTGGATAAGTCTCCATAACTGTTAGGAAAGTTAAGTTGTTTCTTGGGGCCCTCACTGCCAAGGGTGCTTCATACTAATATTTATTATAAACAAGTGCCACAAAGAGACAAAAATCTTTCAGACCTTTTTTTTTCATGAGCAGTAAGTTTCATTTTCTCCTGGAACAGAAAGATCTTTCAAAGCATAGGTAGCTTTTGCCATCCAGCAAGCCTGATGGAGAGCTCCTGGAGCTCTGATGTTGTACTTCTTAGGCAAACTTGCTCCCAGGAAAATTAGAGAAAGATGGAGGAATTCACTGTAGTCATCTCTTGAGAAGCTGCTGTTTCCTGAGAGCGTCGGAGAGGTACTGTTACATCTCTTGACAAAGTTCCCACAAGTTTCTTTCAAAAAGTTCCATTCCTGCTGATACAAAGTTTTCTTTATTGATAACTGGCCATTGTGCATGAATCGCTTAAACAATGAGACTTGTGGTCCTTTCGAAGGTTCAAGAATACTAGAAAATACGTTAGCCAAAACGACTTCATACACATAATGACGACATGCTATCCACGTCAGAGAGCGACCTACAGCTCTCTCTATCAGGGTAGAAGCTCCAGACATCAGTCCAGTATTTGATGCTGTTGTATCAAATACAAGCCCCTGCAACTGGTTTCTCAAGCCCCACTCATCTAACATCCTGAGGCAGACATCAGCTTGTGCTTGTCCTGTTCCGTGAGGGATGAGTGGAACACCAAGTAGTTTATCTTCTCCTGAAACAACGATTGCGATGCGGTCCACATTTTCATGTCCCCCTGTTATATCAGGAAGCATTTTCCCATCCCAGTGAAGCAGAAGCGGAGTATCAGGAGAAAAGCTTGATTTTTCAGCAGTTGCGATAGTTTCACGAGCTTTAATTCGAGATCGACGAATTGTACTTCAAGAAAATGACATTGAGCCCAGATCATGGCAAGAGACTTAGCTGATGCTGCAATAACAAAGGCTGCATTGCGATCGTTCAGATTAACACAGTCGAGTGCCTGGGCTACCTCATCTGAGATGACGGTTTTCTTGCATTTGGAAGGAGGGTTCGATGATGATGTAGATGGACGACACGATGCATCTGAATCCGTGGACGAGGAGGAAGAATCCACATCAGTTATCACTTTGTCAGATGCCATAAGTTGCTATTTCTTTTGTTTTTCATCCTCGCTTCGCTTTTTTCTATTATATTCAGATTCTTCTCGTTGCTTCTTCCGATCCTCCTTTTTAGCCAAGGCTCGATCAATGCCTCCAAAACTGGCACAGGAACAATCTTCTCTCTGCTTGATAAGGAATTCTTTGTCCTCTTCGTTAGTCATTATCTTTAAGGCATCTGCTCTGGCGACATCGAAAATGTCTTCAAGATCAGCAGTGAATACTGCCACATTCATTTGTATGCTTTCTGAGAATGATTCTTATTTTTCTTTAGAGCGCAATATTGTTCGAATAGTTTTCTCAGTTTCCTCTCAGCATTGCCCGATCTTTGAGTTGGAATCCTTGCTTTATCCCAGATATAAAGAACAGCAGAGACAGTCTCTTTTAAACTTGCAGTGACTGTTCGTTTCTCCTCGATGTGATGAAATAAGAAATTGCTTAACACTTCACGCTTTGAAGGTAATCACCAGGTTAGAAGATCTTTTGTATGTTTTCCAATGAGCCAGGTAGTGGCAGAACTTTTGGTCGGCCGTTTGGCGTCCACCATGGCGATGAGTGACTTTGACAAACAGAAAACAAATCAATATTTTAATAACTTAAATTTATAACTATATAATAAATAACTTATAATTTATCAATCTCTTTCCTATCCTACAGTGAGGTATGTAAATGAAAAGAAAAGAACCATCTAAAATTGCATATTTTAAACGCAGCTCCGTCCATTCATATGTATATTTATTGTATAATGTACATAATAAGACTATATTATATATGGATATGCTACATATATTTTACACATGTAATTATATGCAAAGAATATTTGGTGCTACTGTAGTATGCGGTCTACCTACGATTCGGCGGTCTACCTTTGAAGTATAGTTTCTTATCTTGTTTGCTAATTGCTTGTTTACATCCCAATGTTAATCGCCCTTGACGATTGGTTAGGTTTAGTCATGATATTTTCGTTAGTTTTAACGAAAATATCATGATTAAACCTAACCAATCGTAGGTAGACCGCATACTACAGTAGCACCGAATATTTAATATATACACTAATTTATAGTTTATATACATATCAGTATATATGCATATAGTAGCTTTGTAGCTCCTAAATATTCTAAAATAATTCATAATATGAATAGTCAACATTTACATATACATATTACATATTTAATGAGATTTTTACTTACCAAAAATATAGGAAGTTTATTTCTGTTTTATCACGAAATCAATGTTTCACCCACATCATACAGCTGCCTACTACACACTGCATTAAGAGGCCCCACATTTCCAGCCTTTGCCTGTCAAAACCTGCAAACTCAGGGTGAATCAAGTCACTGCTATTCAAGCTTACTCAACCCAAGTCGAATTAATGTGGGTTTTGTACATGTATAATTTTGTATATTGTGTATCCTTTGCAGCTATCTCTCGTAACCTAGATTAATATATATATATACAGTGTTCCATAAGTCCGGCATCATAGGAGAAATTCATATTTTTCTATTTCTACAAACCATAATTCATATGCTCGGGATGCCAATTTCCCGTCCACCATTCTGTTCAGTGAAGAGGCTGTTTTTTATGGAAATGGTGAGGTAAATCGACAGAACACCCGCTACTGGTCTCAAAACAACCCTCACTGGTATACCTCTTCAAAGGAACAAGGTGCATCTCAGGTGATGGTATGGTGTGGCATTTGGAAGGATCGCATCATAGGACCCCTCTTTTTTCGACGAACATGTCACTGGAGGCACCTACCTACGTATGCTCAAGGAAGAAGCATTTCCCAGTGTCTTGAACGAAGAAGGAAATTTCCCAACATGGTTCCAGCAAGACGGCGCTCCTGCACATTACAGCACCCAAGTAAGGGAATACCTGTACCAACAATTCCCTGGTCATTGGATAGGACGTCGAGGGCCTGTGGAATGGCCAGCTAGAAGCCCGGATCTCACGCCACTAGATTTTTATCTCTGGGGCCACTTGAAAGCGCTGGTATACGCAGAGAAAATTAGGAGTGTTGAACATTTGCGGCAGCGCATTATTTGGGGCATGTAACACCATTACTCCTGACATCATTCACCGTGTGCTTGCTGACTGGGTATCACGTCTGAATTTGTGTATTGAAAACAATGGTGGACATACTGAGCACGTTCTGTAAATAAAAGCTTTTGTTTTGCCTTTTTTTATTATTTTTCCTATGATGCCGGACTTATGGGACACCCTGTATATTTGATTGTGCACCCTGTCCTATAGAGCGAGGAGTGTGTGCATTGATGCAAACTAAGAGGTACTACATTCAAATCTCTGGTGCAACAGTGGGGCCCTATGGGTGGAATATCATGCAAAACACGCACGAAAGCGTAAAATGTCGCACTGGGTGTTGAAATATGGACCAGACTGTACTAGTTTTGTACTAATCGTGGTATCGCTCTTGACTTCTGCTTAACAGGTGGTAGGTTCGAATCCTGGTGGAGCATTTTTTATTATGAAAAATCGTGTTTGTTCATGCATGACATTCGATATATATATATATATATATATATATATATGGGATGAATTTCACAATAAAACACGTGAAATGAATGAATGCTGCAAACCACAAGGAAAAAGAAAAACGATTCCAAGTTCTTTCGTGTATTCAGAGCTACACCTCGTCAGGGAATGAAGATAAAAGGCGAGATGCCCATAGATATATACAACGTACAGGAAAAACAAAACAATTAGCACATACTTAACAAGGGTTAATGAGAGGCAAAAGAAATTTTAACATGATATTGTCAATTTTATACATTCCCGCACTGTTATTGAAATTAACAGTATAATAATACTGTTAAATCACGCCTAATAATGAATAGCCATGACAATGTTGTTGGTTGTGTGTATTCGATCGGATGTACACAATGTAACTCAGTATATATAGGTCAAACCGGTAAAACGTTAGATATTAGGGTAAAACAGCATAAATATGCGTGTAGAACAGCTAATACTTCCAATGCTTTATTTAACCATATGTATATATGTAACCATAGCATCAAGTGGGATAGGTCTAAAGCGCTTGTTAAAAACAGAGATATAATAGAAAGAAATATTCTAGAATGTGCATTTATTCATTTTAAAAACAATTTCAATAACAGTGTGGGAATGTATAAAATTGACAATATCATGTTAAAATTTCTTTTGCCTCTCATTAACCCTTGTTAAGTATGTGCTAATTGTTTTGTTTTTCCTGTACGTTGTATATATCTATGGGCATCTCGCCTTTTATCTTCATTCCCTGACGAGGTGTAGCTCTGAATACACGAAAGAACTTGGAATCGTTTTTCTTTTTCCTTGTGGTTTGCAGCATTCATTCATTTCACGTGTTTTATTGTGAAATTCATCCCATATATATATATATATATATATATATATATATATATTAGGGTGCGGTGTCACCAGTGGTTAAAAAAAAAAATTCAGAAATTGAACAAGCCTGTGTTAGAGATTGCTGCATATCGATACAACATTCATGAGCAAAATCTCAGTAGATTTGCATGTTATCTTGTAGGTTCCCAACGTAAATGAAAAATTGCACCACATTTGATATTTAACCTATTTCTATCTAAAATACGTTTGGGTTATTATATATTTTTGTATTAAATTCAGTATGCACTGTATATGTAAATATTAATTATATAATTAAATAAAATGTATTTTATTCTTGTAAACTAATTGTATTTATTGCCTTTCAGAAAAAATAGTTTCACTAATCGTGACAGTTGTAAAATGTCGACGAAACCTCGAACACGATCAAATGATCCAAGTTGTCCTCTCTTTGGTAATCTGCATCCACTTGATAAACATCGATTACCATTGTGTTGTGATATTATCCGCCATTATCTGAGTGTGGAAAATAGACTGGAATATAACGCGGATGGAGATTTTATCAAATAAGCAACAATTGCAGAGATCTCGAAAATTGTGGCAGCAGATATAGTAGAACTATGGCAGAAGGCATCAATACCCACAATTTCTAACCAGCAAATATGTGCCAGAATTCGAAGTTATCATGAAAAGTACAAGAATTTTCTCAGGCATCATGAAGAGAGAAAAAAATCAAAGAAAATACCAAGAGAGAGAGTAAATACATTCAAAGAAAACGCACAACATGTATTTGATATAGCAGCTTGCAAATGTAATGATTTTAATATGTGCATATGTGTAATCGGAAAAAAGGTACCCATAAATGAGCGTCCATTTTTAGCAGACCAGCGTACATCTAGACGTATGGTAATTGGGACTATTGATAAAGTGGCTACGAAACAGTTGAAAAAACGGGAAGAACGAAAGGCACAACGAGAAATAAGTTTAGATAGTAAGAATAAAAGGGAAAGTGCTCACCATAGCCAATAGAATTTTACATGTATATATTGGAAGTTTAGAACCCTCTGACAACTTAGTAGCTCTGGTGAAGTATATTGTTACCGTCTATGCACCAATGTGGTTTAGGATTAAGAATCGTCCTGGCTGCACTGAGGGAGCACGCCATGTATTTGATATGATTTCTTTCTCTAGATACCTTCCAGACGACCAAAGATCTGTTATCGATAAAGTTATACAAAGGAATGCATTTTTCTTGTACGAAGAAAATGTGCTGTTAAGCATGCTAACAGATAAAAAGAGCCACATTAGGGTCTTAGCGACCAGACAAATCTTAGCTGCAAGAAATGTTGAATTTGAAAATGCATCATAGCAGGAAAGTGTAAGAATTTTCAAGGTGGCAGACTTAGATTTAAACGCTACAGATTATTGCAATGTTGTAATCATGAATCGCGCCAAAAGATTTGAGCCTCCAATTACGAAAAGCATACCAACTGCCAAGTTTAAAGAATTTATAAACCAGCCAAACATTGAAAGTATAGGTATTCCAGAATTTCCGTGCCACACACAGGGGGTAGAAAGACTCATAAAGGTTGTTACAGAGGCAGCTGCTAGTGTAAGCGCAGCATAAAGAGATGGCTATATTCTGTCACGAATCGAATCCAGGGAACTGATGCCAAAATTCAATTCAAAGAAGGACTTTAGTCTATAAAGTGTCATAGCCTGTCATGGTAGTGTGGTTGGGATGGGCTAGGTGAGGAACTCGGCATTCAGTTACCTCCACATGGTGAGTTCTGGGTAATTTGAGCTGAAAAGCTCAAATTAGCTAAAAGCTGAAATTTTATTGGCAAAATAATTCCCAATTTAGTTTTAATGAGTTGCATAATGCATATCAAACAAATTGTTTTAACTAATTATTCTTCCTAACAGTTTCTATATCAAATACATTCATAAAAATATATAGTTTACCTAATATTTTTATGGATAACAATCTGTATTTACACTGGCTCCCACATATATTCCATGCCAATCGTTAGTGTAAACCTACCGATGTGTTGGGGACCCAGAAGACATTGACGAAATTTAATAAAAATTTACATGAAAATTGCTGATCCTAATATGCAACAATCCCACACCCAGGATATTGCAATTTCTAAAAAAAAAAAGATTTCACCGCACCCTAATATAGTATATAACCTTACCTTACAACCTTACAAAGGTTTCTCATTTCGCGAGGTCAAGCTTGTCGCCCCTCCTCTCGAGGTGGCATGGTGAAGTAGTGAGTTGGATTATTGTGCTCTCCACCTCACATAGCCAGGTACGCCCGGCTCATCGGGGATTGTTCTGAGCCAGGCGTCTAGTCTTCTTTTGAAGATGTCCACTGCAACTCCCTTCGTGTTTCTTAGGTCTTTGGGCAACTGATTAAACAGTTTTGGTCCTCTCACTACAAAACTATTTTCTTTCAGCGTTAAGGATGTTCCCTGTCTCGCCTTCAGTTTGGGAATACGACACAGTCTACCGTTTCTACCTTCCACCGTTGTTTGGGGAGTTATAGGGTTCAGAGTAAGATTAAGGACTAGTTTCCCCATTATTTTCCCAAGTGTAAATAATGGTGTATCTCGCTCTTCTCCTTTCCAGTGAATATAGATCTAGTTCGCGTAACCTTTCCCAGTAATTTAGTTCTTTGCACCCATTGATCTTGGCTGTGAAGCTTCTCTGGATCTCTTCCAGCTGTCTAATGTCTTCTTTTTTATATGGGGATGTTAGGACCAAGCAGTATTCCAATTTGGGTATGATCATGGTTTTCAGTAGAGGAATCATTACATTCCTATCACTTCGTTTAAAGCAGTGGTGCACAAACCTTTTTGACGTGAGGGCCAAACCAACCATCTGTTTTATATGTAGGGGCCAGATATATAGATATTCTATTTTTTATAAATATGCATTTTTATAACCATGGGTAATATTTCAGATTTTTCTAACTTTTTCATTGAATTGAAAAGACCCGTGGGGCCACTGAAAAAACCCGTTGGGGCCACATTTGGCCCGCGTGCCAGGGTTTGTGCATCACTGGTTTAAAGGTTCTCAATATCTGTCCCGTTATTCTCTTTGCTCTGTTTACTGCTATCTTATTTTGTGTTTCAAATTTCGCATCATCTGTCATTACAACCCCTAAATCTTTTGCTCTGGAATTTCTCTGAATTTCCTGTCCATTTGGGGTATAATATTCCATGGATTTTAGGTCTTCTCTTTTTCCGTACCGTGATAGCTGAAATTTCTCGGTGTTAAACTTCATATTGTTGTCTTCCGTCCACTTGTAGATTCTGTTTATGTCGGTTTGTAGAGATCCTATGTCTTCTGGGTTTCTTATTTTTCTACTGATCTTTGTGTCATCCGCAAAGGATGTTACTGTGCTGTCTCTGGTAACGTCCTCATCTATGTCAGTTAGCATGATTATGAAAAGTAGTGGAGCTAATACTATTCCTTGTGGTACTGAGCTGAGGACCTCTGGTTCTGATGAAGATACTCCTTGTACTATAACGACTTGCCGCCGCTCACTAAGGAAATTATATATCCATTTCCCTACTTTTCCTGTTATTCCCATATATCATCACAGTTTTCATTACTTTCAAGTGCATCAATAATGTTGTTGTAGTGTTCCATTAGTTGTGATAGGCATGGTCTGTCTGACCGAAACCCATGTTGGTTATCATTTAATTTTTTCCGAATTTCCAAAAAGTCATAAATTTTCTGTCTAACTATTCTTTCAAATATTTTAGTGAGATGAGATGTAAGCGACACTGGCCTATAGTTTTTGGCCTCGGATCGATCTCCTCCTTTATATATTGGGACTATGTTCGCGCTCTTCAGGATGCCCGGTATTTCTCCCGTGTCTAGTGATCGTCTCCATATCCAGTATAGGGGCTCAGCGATTGCATTCTTGCACTTTTTGATCAGTGTGGCATTCCATTTATCCGGTCCTGCCGCTGAGTGTGTGTTTAGTTTCCCTATGGCTTGTGTAATATCATCCGTCGTAAAGTCGAAATCCGTTATACTTTGCCCTTGTGGTTCTTCAAAGAACGCGTTTCTATCGCATATCAATTTATCATTTTTTGGGATACTGAAAGATGATTCGTATTGAGCTCTTAATATTTCAGATATTTCTGTTAGATCATCAGATAAAGCACTGTTCTCAATTTTTAAAGGTCCGATAGTCGTATGGTTTTTCGACTTTCTTTTAGTGAAATTATAGAAGTACTTTGAGTTAGCTTTTATCGCTTCTATAGCGTCGTCGTCTTCTTTTTCTGTATGCTTCTCGATTAGTTCCTGTATGACGACATCGATACTTTGCAGTTTATCATTTAATATTTTTCTGATGTTGTTATCTTTACAATTACTTAATTTTGCAGTCATTCTTTTTCTCTTTCGAAACAATGCCCTCTTTTGTCTCTCGAACCTGCTTCTCTTTCCTCTTTGTTGTATCTTTGGGACATGTTTTTCCACAATTTCTACCGTCTTCTCCCCTAACGTCATTAGCATCTCCTCCGTTGTCTTCGCCTCGAAAATGGTTTTCCAATCTATTACTTCCATGCTGGATGTCACATCTTCCCAGTTTATAGCTTTGGAGTGAAAATTAAAAATTTAGAATTTGCTTCTTTCTGTTGTGCGTGTTCTTTCCTTTCCTGTTGCCTTTATATTAGTTGTTATTTCAATGATGTTGTGGTCCGATATCATAGTTGGGGATATTTCTACATTATCAACTAGATTACTGTTGTTTGTGAATACTAAATCTAGGCAGTTGTTTTTTCTTGTGTTTTCTGTTATTTCTTGCGTTAACATAAATTCATCAGCTAGAGCTCGTAGCATTTTTACCTGCTCCTGGTCTTCTCGTGTGCCCCCTTGTCCTGGGTGTACATATATTTTTTCCTATCCTTTTATATTTCATTGGAAATTAACATCACCACAGAGAAAAATATTTGGGGTTGGAGAGTGTAGATCTTTTACCAAGTTTCTTACCTCTGTAATGGAATCTGAAAATTTTGAGGTTGGCGTTTGGGGGTCTGTACATTACAATTAGTACCATATTTAATTTTTCAATTTTTGCTGCTACACATTCTACGTAGCTGTTTGAGGTACTTATAGCCATTTCTGCTATGTGCCTTTCGCGTGTGTAAATAGCATATCCTCCTTTACGTCTTACTGTTCTGTCGGCTCGGAGGATGTTATAGTTGTCAATTTGTATTTCTTTTTTGTCAATACAGGACTCACAATTTTCACAGTTCGCCTGGCAGTCCTTTAGATGAGTTTCCGTGAGGCATGCAAAGTCTCCTCCGGCTTCTTGCATGAGTCCTTTCAGGTATACAAATTTGTTCGTGGAATGGTTTGATTTAAGGCCCTGTATGTTGGCTAGGATTATTTTTATTTTTTCTCTTTCGTTTTCGCATACAGGTGGTTCCGATTTGTTTTCCAATGGGGGTGCCGGTTTCTTTGCCTTGTGGTCCTCCGAGAATTTACCTCTTTTTATCTTTGTTGATACCTGTTGTCCCGATAGCGCATGAAGTGCCTTTTTCGTGTGTGTGTGTGTGTATATATATATATATATATATATATATATATATATAGAGAGAGAGAGAGAGAGAGAGAGAGAGAGAGAGAGAGAAAGCAACTCGCTCCTCCACCAAGTCAGGCCTAGAGGCGGGGGCCATCAGCTTGACCTTCGTGTGAAGAACGCCCAACACACGGAACCTAAACGAGGTTAACGAGGTATATACAGGGTGTCCGGGCTTAAATGGCAATAAAATAAAACATATAAATGTATTTTATTGCCATTTAAGCTCGCACATCTTGTATATATACATATATATATATATCAAAGGCATATATTTTGGTATGGAATTTTATATGACATTCCAATCACATTAGATTAAAGTTCAGCTCCGACTAATACGGTTCGTTGTTTCACTTACTGTATATTAAAAATTACAAAGGAAAGAACTGCGTTTCGTCATAGATTCTTCTTATTTAAGCAAATTACAACAAATGTAATATTAATATGCTCTGCCCAAATTAACTAAAATTTCTTAACACTTATTATTTTCTTCGGTGAAAATAAGACGTTGAGTCTTACACAGTTATAAATTCCAAAATCAAGGTCAAGCTTGTCACTCCACTTTAGACCTACATTTTCACGTGGAATCCGAACCACGCCCGACCAGCGGCCCAGCGTCTTAACCACTAGGCTACCCAGGCCACCCATTTATCTACCAATCAATTTCTTTTTTTATTGTGTGAAAGGATGAACAGTTGGGTTTTGCTGCGCGCCGCCTGCCTCACCGGGTCTCGATCCCGTGTCCGATGGATTCGTAGTCAGCGACGCTAATCACTTCACCACCGAGGCGCATTCTTCTAGACTTTTTGTTTGATTTGTTTCATCACTTGAACACTTATCGGTATAATGTTGTTAACTAAATAGTTGTATGTATAAAATCCTTGGACGTTTCTCCCACTCTGTATAATGTATATACTGTATATAATACAAAAATCGTGTCCATGTCAGAAATAAGTAAATATAGACTATGAAACATGACGACATTAGCATCTAAATTACTTGCCATGCAAAGTTACACATCTTTTTTGACCCAGCACTTCGCGGACGGTTCTTCTAAAGACCATAACTTTTTCAGAAGGAACTACACCACACGCACTTTACATCAAAAGATAGAGGACGTCGTCCAAAATAATTTGATGTAAACATCGAACAAATTCGTTCACTACAAAAAAGTTTAGAGTAAAGTTTGTGACCAAAATGTTGTTTACTTGAGTTAGCCGTCCGTCCGCGTGACGCTGGGCGGAGCTTATTCGTCGAAAGTTCTAGGCTCCGCCCAACGAAGCTATTTCACAGTTAGTGTTGTTTGTCGTAAGAAAAATAAATCATCTTGTGCATCTAGCGAGACTACGCTTGTATAAAATTTCATACTCTTGTGAAATCGAAAGTGGTTCGTGAGCTTAAGTAAATGTTAAATTCTCACTGGCTTAAAAACCTCTGTTCAAAAAGTAGGATGAGCGTTAATTTTGTGCAAAAATTGTTTAAAACAAAAAGGTGTTGCCTACAAAAATCATGGACCAGTCTGAAAAATAGGTCCTGTAAAAAGGTAAATAATTTTTGTGTGCATAATAATAAACCTTAAAAAAGAACAGGACAAGAATACAGTAATACAAAAAACATTTGGCGCTAAAAATTCAAAGTTAAAAAACAAAAAAATATTTTTCGGCAGCATTAGAAAGAATATATATATATATATATATATATATATATATATATATATATATATACATATTAAAATATACATACTGAAACCAATGGGAAAGAGTATATATATGTACAGTATAAGTACAAAACTTTCAGTATATCTTAACGTCTCATGGCCGAGTAAGTAAATCTGATGGTCGAGTGCACAAATTTCGAATCATCAGTGGCATTGGTTCGAATCTTACCGAGGTAAGGTAAATTTAATTCTAATGTATTTTATCTTAAAACTTAAGTTGCTGTTAGTATGTTGTTCCTGATTTACATAAAACTGATATGCATGTAATTACACTCGGTTGATGAAAATAAAATGAAATGGTATTTAATTGACATTTCTTCTAATAGATGGTGTCACTCACTTCGGTTAAATTATTTTCAAGCAATCAATTCTCCGAAAAGTATTTCATCAAGCATCAAAGTTTGATGAAAATACTGTCACCACCTGAGGCCACTTGTTCGATGAAAAAATTTCCCACATCTTGTTAAAAATTGTAGTCTCAGTGTACATGTTAAAAGCTGCTACTAAATATTTTTTGTTTTATTAACTTTGATTTTTAACGTCAAATGTTTGTGTATGTTATTCTTGTGCTGTTCTTTTTAAGGTTTATTATTATGCACACAAAAAAGATTTATTATTATGTACAAAAAAGGTTTATTATTATGCACTCATAAAAGATTTATCTTTTTGTGGGACGCATTTTTCAGACTCGCGTATACCGCGTCATAGCAATCCTGGAAATTTGTGCGTAATTATTATTATTTTATACCCGTTTGACATTTTCGATACGGTCGAGCTTGAAATGTTTCAGAACTAAAGAAATCGTACATACGAAACTACTGTGTAGACTGTAGATTATAGGTTATATTATATAGGGGCGCGGAGGTAGCCGGAACGTAACGAAATCGAACAGGAATTAATCGACTAATACTAATCTTAATTAAATCCACTCTTGAATCGTTTAACTGGAATAATATCAAATCCGAGTTAATTCCGGATCGATCCAATTCACGTACCTCATTATGATATAGGAATTGTATTTTGTTTTCGCCTCATATATCTTCCCGATCTCCCGAACCGTACATCTTTACCTTCCGAAGTCTATGCTTGTTTAAAGGATTGTACTAGACATAAGACATGAACTTAATGTCTGCAAAATGCCAATATTATTTTCATTATCATATAATTTAATTAATGTGACCTAAGCAAGCGCATTGCCACTATAATATGTGTTTGACCATGAAATGATTTTGTATACCTTTCATAAAGTGTAGATACTAAAACATTACGCTACGTAAATGTAATAATAGAGATGGTATTTCTCCCGATTTTATGTACACAGAGAATAAATGGTATCTTTTCCAAAATGCTTTACCACATTCCAAATGACGACGGACATGTGTGTCACGCCATCGGTGAATGACATTTAAAATGTAAAATGATATTATATAATTATAGTACATTGTATGCAGGGTGTTATCAAATTATGTCTCATAAATTAGCATACATATTCAGGACATCAAATTGAACAAAAAAGTCTCAATGAACATAAATCCGCAATCGCTTCGTTTCCGAGATACATTGCCTTTTTGGCGAGGACGATGCAATTAAAATGAAAGTCATTGAAGTTTGTCAAAGTTTATTTACAGCAAGTGCTCAAAATGGTTCCCCTGCATTAGAGTACATACATGGGAGGCATGGTCCTGTCGCTTCGCCACCCAGGTCTCCGGGCCTAAATTGACTTTTTTTGTGGGGTTATTTAAAAAATCGGATCACTTTAACATATTGCTTCCCGAATGCTTTGGGAAGCAATATGTTAAAGTGATCCCTCCTGGGAAGCAATATGTTAAAGTGATTAACACTGGGAAGCAATATGTTAAAAAGAGAAAGGGTGGTTGGTTAGAAAGAGGTTGGTAATCTAGGAGATAACCTACCGACCGACCGTAAACAAAGCTATAAACGCCCTAACCTGGCATTCTTTATATATTTAATGTAGGTTAACTGAATGCCCGGTTAGGTCAGCTGTACGCCCTTGATGATTGGTTAGGTTAAGTCGTGATATTTTCGTTAGTTTTACGAAAATATCACACCTTAACCTAACCAATCGTCAAGGGCGTACAGTTGATCTAACCGGGCATTCAGTTGACCTAACCGGGCATTCAGTCGACCTACATTAAATATATAAAGAAAATGAAAGGATGCAAAAAGGAGCTACTCAATTCGTACTTGTGGCAAGTGATGTGGCGTGACCGATTCTTCCGAAATCCATTTTTCACTTTGTGTGACCATATAGCGCAACAATTCTAATAAATTTACTTTCAATCTAATATTTTAACATGTTATGATTTACTTTTTATGCCTTTACTTTATTAAAGCGAACATTTTTTATCGTACTCCTTATCCTAAATATTGGGAAGCAGTATGTTAAAGTGATTAACACTGGGAAGCAATATGTTAGTGATCAAAAAAATCTTGTTTATGCAAGAGAAGTTAATAACATGCATGAATTGTGGCAACATATTCAAGATTTCAGAAACAGGACGCGACCATGGAAGTGTTTCCGAACTTATGCGACAAAATTTTCATCGACGCAATGAAGCATGTACTCTGATGCAGGGAAGCCATTTTGAGCACTTGCTGTAAATAAACTTTGATAAACTTTAATGACTTTCATTTTAATTGCATCGTCCTCGCCAAAAAGGCAATGTATCTCGGAAACGAAACAATTGTGGATTTATGTTCACTGGGACTTTTGGTTCACTTTGATGTCCTGAATATATACTAATTTATGAAACATAACTTGATAACACCCTGTAGAATGCATAATAGTGTGCGTTAAAAACGTAAACATTCTGACAACTGAATCCCGTACTGAAATTCTTCTTTATAGTATCATATATTCCAAGACAAATTATGCAATACTCACTAAATCATTCGAATGATGGAGAGGAGGAGATTGTAGACACCAATCGACCAGGGAAGTTCTCCGGGAGGTGGAGTTAGACAGAAGATAGGAAGTGCTGGAACTCCCGTTTCTCCTGTCACTATCTTCCTTAACTGATCTATTTCCGTGTCTCATCTACCCTGTGAGCAGTCCAGCAGTCAAACACACACTTCTTTCCATATTCCTCACGACATACATATGCATCTTACAAGTAGTATAGCCGCAAAAGGGGAGAGTGCAAGAATGTTGCAAGTGATTACGTAATGTTGCAAAGGGGGTGGGGTGTTGCAAAGGGGGGGGGTGCAAAGAAAAAGAAAAAATAAGGAAAAAAAAGGAAAAAAAAAATAAGAAAAAATTACCCCCCCCCCCCAAAGGGCCCTTTGTTGCCAACCGGGGTTGCAAGGGGCATGCAACTTGGAGGCGGCGTTCTCCCCCAAGAGAAAGGAGAGAAAGGAGGAGAGGTGTTCACCTGGCAGGAGCCAAGTGCATATTAAGACTTCAGCCGAGTAGGCGTTGTTTTATAGGCTCCTAATCAGCCAGTTGGCTGAGCCAAGGGGGGGAGGGGTACACCTGAAGGAGAGAGAGAGAGAGAGTAGGTGCCTTTGATTGCAAGGCATGCAACTTGGAGGCGGAGTTCTCCCCCAAGCTATTTTCGTTTACCTAACCTAAGAGGCCTCTAAGGGGTTTTCCCAAAGGGCCAGAAAGAGAAGGACCAGAGGTCCTTGCTCGGCTGGGAGCCGAGCTTGTAATTACTCCGTCAGTCGTCTCTCGGTCTTTTATAAACCTCTATTCTGTCTGAGTTGCCAGATAGCGCCATGTATTCAGTTGCCAGATAGCGCCATGTATTCCAGATAGCAAAAACCATATATTAATCATCCATTTAAATAGTGTACCACAATATATATTTATATGACGGTAGTTAATCGATGAATCCAATTAAATTGTTTATTAAATAATTTTTACACACTTAATTTTTATTATAAATATTTAAGTCACGAATAACGAAACGAAATGAAAATTTACGAAACAATTCGAAACACACGCTCCTCATTCCCCCAAATCCCCCCGCCCATCTGTACTTGTATATATAATGAACTAATGAATCACTCGTGCTCACAAACCATATAAAATACCACAATATATTTATATAGTTAATCAATTGGAAGATTCAACCATATAAAATACCACAATATATTTATATAGTTAATCAATTGGAAGATTCATTTAAAGTTGAAATTTGCCAAAACACAATCCGCTATAACGGGGTCGGACGACTAATGACATCTTTATATTTTCGAAGAACACCTGCTGGTTGAGAGACCTTCCTTCCAGTCCGCTCTTGATAAGTCTCCCTTCACTCCAAATGAAAAGAAAATTTACGGAAAAAATAAAAACACACGATTGTCATTCCCCAAACCCGGATATATATATATATATATATATAATAAACGAATAAACAACTCGTGCACACACACACACACACACACACACACACACACACGAGGAAAGGCAGAAACTAGGTCATTTCGAATCGTCTCCCTAGAGACCTTTTTGGACGAGGCTTAATCCTTCTTCAAACTATTTGAGCAAAAAACACCGCTCACTCCGTTTCTTATTATCATCATTATTATTATTTCTACAATGAAAATATTTTATATTTACGCGTAACTTAGACCCACAGTTTAATGTGGAAACCGAATGCTCTTTTAAAAATATAATTAGGATATATTTACAATTTCTTTATTATAAAATGTGGAACATGCAGCCTTCAGTGAACAGCTGTTCTGTGGATCGAAATACATCTCGTCAGGGAGTCGTTGCTTACTCTTCCACATTTCAACATAACAGGATTATTGAACCGGATTTAAAATAACAGGATCATTTGTCCGAGGCAGTAGTATGACCGAGCGGAAACCGAATGCTCTTTTAAAAATATAATTAGGATATATTTATAATTTCTTTATTATAAAATGTGGAACATGCAGCCTTCAGTGAACAGCTGTTCTGTGGATCGAAATACATCTCGTCAGGGAGTCGTTGCTTACTCTTCCACATTTCAACATAACAGGATTATTGAACCGGATTTAAAATAACAGGATCATTTGATCCGAGGCAGTAGTATGACCGAAAAGCATGTTAATGCATCATTTGATCCGAGTCAGTAGTATGACCGAAAAGCATGTTAATGCATCATTTGAACCGAGTCAGTAGTATGACCGAAAAGCATGTTAATGCATGATTTTCTCTTTAATAATAATAATAACAACTAGCTCGAAGAGTGACAACGGTTCAGGTTTTCACTCCCTTAGACCCACAGTTTAACGTGGAAACCGAACGCTCTTTTAAAAATATAATTAGGATATATTTATAATTTCTTTATTATAAAATGTGGAACATGCAGTCTTCAGTGAACAGCTGTTCTGTGGCCCGAAATACATCTCGTCAGGGAGTCGTTGCTTACTCTTCCACATTTCAACATAACAGGATTATTGAACCGGATTTAAAATAACAGGATCATTTGATCCGAGGCAGTAGTATGACCGAAAAGCATGCATGATTTTCTCTTTAGTAATAATAACAACTAGCTCGAATTGTAACAACGGGTAAAGTTTTCACTCCACCTCAGACCCACAGTTTAATGTGGAAACCGAATGCTTTTTTAAAAATATAATTAGGATATATTTCTTTGAGAAAATATAAAGATGTCATTAGTCGTCCGGCCCCGTTATAGCGGATTGGTACACTCATAGCTCCACCCAGCTACACGGCAGCCAATCACTACGAACATCTGGTCTTTTGGGGCGGAGCTTGGCGATTGTGCATATAAAAGGGGATATTTTTCAGTTGGGAGTAACAGTAGCTATTTTCGCGTCAGTGAATAATCATTCCCTCCACCATGGACCTGTACGTCTCCCCGGATTTGTATGAAGAAAGTGACACTGCAGCATTAACGGCAATTAATCTTTTTAACGCGATTGACCGTGATGAATTATTTCCAACGCAAACCGTTGAAGATATTTGCAGTGACGCTCCTTACAATCCGACGCAAGGGACTACCATAGAAATGTAAGTGTCTATAATTCGATTTATATATATATATGGAGGGTTGTAGTATCTCGTCAAATACTTCATTTAGATACTCGCCAAAAATCGAAATTTTTTTATGGCAATCAATGTTATTTGGTTTTACCTCTTATCCCATTATGCTAAAATCGAAATTTTTTATGGTAATCAATGTTATTCCTCTTAAATGAACCAAAGATATCTTCACATAATGGGGATCTGTCTGATACTCTGTATATGTTTTAAAAGAATGAACATTATTCCTTTAAGGTCCGATGAGGATTTGACACGTGTTATACAATCTTTTGAAGAATCTCGTGTCATGAATACGGAGGATATACTGATCAGTCAGCAATGTCACACATCCTCCACCATGGACCTGTACGTCTCCCCGGATTTGTATGAAGAAAGTGACACTGCAGCATTAACGGCAATTAATCTTTTTAACGCGATTGACCGTGATGAATTATTTCCAACGCAAACCGTTGAAGATATTTGCAGTGACGCTCCTTACAATCCGACGCAAGGGACTACCATAGAAATGTAAGTGTCTATAATTCGATTTTATATATATGGAGGGTTGTAGTATCTCGTCAAATACTTCATTTAGATACTCGCCAAAAATCGAAATTTTTTTATGGCAATCAATGTTATTTGGTTTTACCTCTTATCCCCATTATGCTAAAATCGAAATTTTTTATGGTAATCAATGTTATTCCTCTTAAATGAACCAAAGATATCTTCACATAATGGGGATCTGTCTGTATACTCTGTATATGTTTTAAAAGAATGAACATTATTCCTTTAAGGTCCGATGAGGATTTGACACGTGTTATACAATCTTTTGAAGAATCTCGTGTCATGAATACGGAGGATATACTGATCAGTCAGCAATGTCACACCGAAATAATGTAAGTGTTTTTCGATCTTTTTGGGGTAAGAAGACAATATATTTTCATAAATTTATTAAATGAAAGAAATCAGTACAATAACCAACTACAGAATATACCGTTACAAATATACGAACAAAAATTATACTATACAACGAGTACGTACAATTGGAAAACGGATTTTTATCTGTCTGCATACCATTTCATCGTTTCGGCGAGTGTGACACGGGTCAAATAAATTTAAAAAATTTATAAATTCTTTATCACATGACATATGCGTGAGAAATGAGACGCAGTACATTCCGCAAACATTACTAAAATATCCTTGTATACGAAATGGGTTCCATACAACTTCGGGAATATGTAACTGAGCGAGAAATTTTACAATAATAGGGTCACTCCAGGGTTGAGTACCGAGTGAATCAAAATAGTACAGGCGCTGTCTATTTTTAAAATAGACAGCGATCCAGTGAATCCCTTCATTACCGATGACATCTGTGTTCACAATAAGACTACCGCATTCTCGCGTACTTGGCAAACTCAATGTTTCATTCTTCGCAAACACGCCGATAAATTTGGAACGTGTGACTCGTTCCATTACTTTCTGAAGTGTATTAGCATCCATTTTAAAAGTCAGTGATAACGCTCCTAAATCTATCTACTTCTATTAGGGCTTGCGATTCGAGATATACTAGTACACTAATAGGAGCGTCTATAGGCTTGGCGAATTCCAGCCGCACTGAGATGTTTCCGCTCTGCTGTGGGGTTAAATGGGTATTTACGCTAGCAGATAAGTCAGGTGTAATGTCAAACGGATAAAGGTTAAATTGATCAATGAATTCTTCCTGCGTTACCCCATTACCAAGCTCATCACAATCACCTGCAATATGGGTCAGATTACTATAGGCTCTGGCACAAAGAGGTAACACAGCGTCTGATGAATAGTCCGTACCCATTGTTCCACCCAAAGCAGTGCCATTAACGTATAGAGTTATATTTTTAAGTCCGAAATTCTCGAATTTAAAGGCACTCTTTTTATATTTTCCATTCACCGAAGCATGGTCCTGCATACCGATTAATATCCTTTTAGGAAGATTTCCCAGGGCAATGTTTTCTATCTGCTTCGATGCCAACCCTGCAGGAACCGTATATAGTTTGATTTGCACTCTGTTAATAGGATATTTCACTGTAGCGTTTAGTAAATTTTTCTCAATTTCTAGTTGTTTTGGTGAACTTAATTTCACTCGCCGTACGCGGAGGTATGTGTCCATAATGTGAACCACAACGGGCTTTGCACCCTCTTCTTGATCAGCATCCAGATTTAAGCAGATCTCAGGACTCGTGCGGGTGAGCTTTATTTTCATATCCACCCCGTTGACAAGCAACTTCTCCTGGAAAGTGAAATCTGTGTGCAACCGTCCAAAACACTCGTATATTTTCTTTTTAGAATTTTTAAATTTGTCCTTTATACTATTTTCATCTTTAGTTTGATAATATCCCTCGGCACTTAAAAAGGTAGCCTTCGCTTCTTTGGAAAAGTTGAGGACATTTTCCAGATAGGCTCGTAGATGATAGTACCCCGTGCCTGCCGATATGTTGGTCTGATTTAAATATACGTCACACTGGTTGAATATGGAGTGCAGAAAGTTTGTTTCAGGGTATACAGCATATTTGTCATCGCAGACCGTTCCATCAGAATGGGCTATACGTAGCTTAGCGTACATGTGCACACAGCTTGGATCAAAAAAGTAAGGGCCTGAGCTGGGTATCACGAATTCTATAGGTGCACTCGGGGAACTAATTGTGTTTAAAGGGTTAATTGTAATAAAGTCACTGTGCTCAATAGAAACTTGGGTTGGAGGCAGCTCAAAAAGGGACAGCTCCGATTTACAGCATTGTGAACTACATGGGTGGATGAAGCGTGCCATGGCGAAATAGTGACTCCTCTCTCGACAAGTGGTAAACAAACTATGATTCATGAGATCAATGTCCTTAGCTTATATCAGTCAAAAAAGTGGTCAACCATAGGTTTCATTCGCTTACAGCACTTCTTTTTTGATAGCCTTTTACGTTTAATACCACGTGACCCCTTCTTCTTCCGGGCCCTCTTCTTCTTCTTCCCGCCACCACGCATTTTTCTCTTTGCATCTTTGATGATTTCGTCCCGTGTACGCTTTAAATGTTTTTTTAGAGCTTCTTTAGGTTTAGCCCCGGCCAATATGTCTTCTGCAGTGTTAAGGCCTGATTGTAGCGCTTTCCTTCCAAGGTATCTGGCCCCCCTCTTCAGCAAAGGAACAGCCGTACGTAGTATGGATGAAAAAATGGATCCAAGTCCACTACCGCGCTGGTATCTCACCCCTCGATAGACGGTGAAAGGCTTTCTATCCATTATAACTCAGTGCGTCGAAAGTGTAGCTTCACTGTTAAGCTCCCGTTACCGAATGGGAAGTTTTCACCCTCAATCGTTCTTATATATATTGAGATATTGGTTATTAAATTAGTTGCGACATTCACATAATGGGGTCTGTCATATGTAATACTCAAACTCCTTCCTCTATGGTTGGGGATGTGAGCAATGCGCAGCAGGCGTGCCTGGGTATCCCCAACAAACTGGTGCTCCACTATATTACTGTAAATATAGCACATGTCTGGGGACCTTTCAGCCAATTTCTCCATCTTCAATTGATACATTAATCTGGACAAGTCATGCTGTGTCTCGTGAAATGTGTCTCTTTGGAAGGCTGCGCTATATCGGCCATTGGTAGAATTTGGAACTTTCTATGGTCTTTAATACGTCTGTTAGTCTTTGATTTTAGGATTAGTGTATGTGCAGGGTTGTTTACGATTTCGTATACTAAATCATTCGTAAGGTTTGAGTTTCTTAAACTTACGTTTAAGCCTCTCACAACATCCTCGGCCGAACCATATTGACCCGGTCCTAGTCTTACTTCTGTACTGTAATACCGTGCAACTTAGTCCGAGCGATACGCATAGTTTCATCCATAGCTACCCCAGCTTTTTCACACTCGTCAATGTCTCTAAGAATCGTAAAAACGGTTTCTTTATGTTCAATATTTAAAAAGATGGTGTCCAGCTGAATTTCGCATATCCCCACCTCATACGAATCACGACCCAATTCAATGTGCTTGTGGAGCTGTTACAAAGTTGGCTAGTGTGTTGTTAGGGTGTACAGACAGGGACGAGGAGGACGGGAGTGTGACGTAGAAATGGTTAGGAGCCATGTTGCATACTATTTAAGCTTCATTATTGCATCAGCTTTTATATAGGTGTTGAAGCTTTCTGGGTACCCTAGCCATTTCACCAGGTACATTTTTCTCTTTCCTGAACCTTTGCTTCCTAAAATTTTCTCAATTTTAAACACATTTTTTCCTAAATTAAACGCAACTTTCTGCAATTCCTCGCGGTAAAAGCCTCCTGAGATTTCTTCCCCATTCAAATCTTCAATGTAATACATCATTATCTCACCTTTAGGTCTCATAGCCCTAACTTTAAAAATCTCGCGTGTCCATCCTTGCTCAAAACCCTTTGCGAATTTATTCCCCGAACGCGACAGCCTTACATAATCATTGATTTTGAAGCGCGCAGAGTGTGGTGGTGGTGGTGATCCATCTCTTCTCGGGAGCGTACCTCTTTCTAAAACTTCGTTAGGTGTTGTCCCAATCGTGCGATGGTGTGAGCGGTTGTAGGATGATGCCAATGATTCCAGAATGTCTAGAAATCTGTATGTGTTTTTATGTGTAAAATAACGGTGCATGCGTTCCTTTATGGTGCGCTGAACTCTTTCAGCTAAAGAAGCCTTATGTATAGAATTGGTTGTGTAATAGCTGATATTAAACTCTGTCAACATGTTCTGAAAAGCACGGCCTATAAATTCCTTCCCCATATCCGTACAAAAATAGCCAGGAACCCTGTTTTCTTTTAACATTAGCGTTTTGGTGGCTTTAGCAACTGTTTCAGGTGATTTATTTTTCAGAGGAACTAGCCACAGATATCTAGAGAATACGTCTATTATGAATAGAATGTAGCGGTAACCATCGTTATACACAGAATATCTTTGCATGTCTGTTAAATCTGCTTGCCAAATAGAATCAATCGAGGAAGCCGTTGTCTTGGCTGTTTTAAACCTTTTTCTCACAGGCTTATGAAGCGTATAAGCGTCCTGCTCCCTCAAAAATCTTTCAACATCTTTTTTTCCTACTCCGTAAACACTTCTGTACAGTCTATCTACGCCGCCGTAAGAGGATGGGTTAGAAATGTCATAATAGCGTTTAGTTAATACGTTAGCCATTTGCGTATTTTAGAGGCACGTGGGTAGGGTTGGTTTAACCTCTTCTTGCTCCTCTTCAAAGGTGTTACCGCCGGGGGTGACGGCGCCTTCAATTGTGTCACATGCGTTGCATGTTCCAAGTCTTTTAACCTGTTCAGATTTCCTATCAACGTTTTAGGGACATTTATTTGTTGTAGTCTTGCTTTAATATGCTTCCATCCTGATGGTGATGGCCTATCCCACTTTCTCACCAGATCATGGACAATGTCTACGATATTCGATCCCTGTACCTTTGATCCTTCCACAATGATCTCGCCTGTATCGGTCCATTGTATGGCTGGATCCTCATTCAATAGATTATAAAGACTTAAGCCTTTACTCATCAATGTATGTGGGAGGGTGCTTTTTAATACATGTTCGATATGTTGTGTGGCTAATCTTTTTGGTTGGTCAGCTGTATCGTCGGGCACAGATCCTATGTCGCCATGTCCATCGTCCCCCGTGCTGTGCCTAATAACCACAGGAATCTCTGTAGGGCTCTTATAATTTTCGTACTCGTGAAGAAATTTCTGCAGAGCTTCTTGGTATAAGATTCTTTTCTCATCAGGTGTTTTTTCACTGTTTAATAGGGCTAGCAATTCGCTTTCCATTCTTTTAAGTCTGCTTTTACGGGGATCTAGATCCGTGTCTGGATTCCTTTGCAGTGAAGCGTACACCTCGTGGGGAATCACTACCACTTTCTTCATTATATTAATCTAGTCAGTAAAGGACCCAAAACTGAAAATAAGATGGGGAGAAATGACCCTCCTGTTTGTACAATAATTCGTTTTTTCTTCGCTACAGTTTGACTTTTACGAGCGAGTGCACGTATTATGTTCTTGTAGCGGCGTAGGCGAGCCTTCTGAGGGGTTTTCATTGATACATTGCAATTTATAACGTTAAGACAGATTTCACAGATGCATTTTAAAAAGTCGGCGTCGATATTTTTAATAAACATCTGCTGCATTGCCCGGGGCAGTCGATGATAGATTTTTATTAATTCACGGTATTTCTTTAGTCTCTTTGTCATTCTGGAATATACACCGTTTCAGGCTCGTTTGGAAATATATTCGTTCGTAGAAGCACTCTAAACGTGTTTCGCGGATGAAGGTCGCAAAGCAAATATCCGTAACGCGTGCTTGTAGCTTCTTTATAAACTTCCAAAAACTCCTTACGCTGATTCGGGAACATTTGATTGGCTAATACCCCAATTTGTGATACATCTCTACGTTGCGCGAATAAGACTAGATATTGCGTATTTAACGACACATCGCGCATGTATCTATTTTTGAAAAATAGATTCTGATTGATGAAGAACACGCTTATGTTAAGATGGTGGGAGAATACTGTAAATGTCTCGGCAAACGTTTTATCCATCTCCAACATGAGATCGTCAATTACAATGATTGTATGTTCATTTCCCTTTAACGAATTAACGTCATATACGCCTTTGTGGAACAAAATATCATCTTGGTACTCGTTGAACACTGATTGATACGTCGAATAGCACCATATAACTTTATGCACAAATTTCGAGAACATCTCTCCCTTTTCTTTAATGATTTTAAGCATAAACACAGTTTTACCACATCCTGTAGGTCCAGATATAATACATGTGGATGGGCTCGTGAATCTGAATTTTTCTACAGAGTCCATTTCTAACACGTCACACTCCTAAGTGGGTCATTTACAAAATATTACAAATTTTGAGTGCTGTTCCTTATATTTTGCTTTCTTCTCCCACAGAACCGTGAATGACGATGAGGTAGAGCACCCATCATTGACATTACGGATGACCTCGACGACAGTGTAGTTGTGATCTCCTCCCCTGCCAACGAACCCTCACCAGCGATACCGGTAGCACGTCCAAAGCGGAGGTGTGAGAACCCCACGTCAGGTATAAAGCGACCGAAATACGCGCCTGTTGCAGTAATAGATCCCCAACCCTCAACCTCTTACGCAACAACCCCCAGCAGCACCTCCCGCTAATATATCCCCTTATTCATCCGCCACAGTTGCCCCCCGTTCTGTTAAGTCTACAATAATAGATCCCCAACCCTCAACCTCCTACGCAACAGGCCCCCCATCAGCACCTTCCGCTAATATATCCCCTAATTCATCCGTCACAGTTGCCCCCCGTTCTGCTGAGGATGATATAACGATCGAATTGGTGCGATCCGCAGCCCCCACCCCAGCCTTGACTAGAAATCGGTATAGCAATGGAATTGAGCGCGGGCTACGCCGGGTTGTACAGCGTATTGTAGAGTTTGCTCTTCAGAATCGCAACGAGCGTGAAGTCAGAACGAGTCTGTCCTTTGGATTCGGGTCAGATGACGGTGATGTAGACGATTATTGGGTGATAGTGCCATTTAGACGTTTGGCGGCTGAAGATGTAGAATATATATTAGGACGTATAATGCAAGCCGCCCAAAGTAGTATAGCCTTCAATATGGACAACTTCACGGTAAATATTGACCGTGTATTCCGTGTTGCGGGTCATAGTGCCATACCGTATACTCTTAACTTCAATTCTCCGACTATTTACCGAAAGCATATAAACGTCGATCGTGGTTGCGGCTTTATAGCAGTACTCTTAGCACGTATGTTTACTGTACAAAATACACGGACTCAAAAAATTTGGTGCCTACGGTCGTGGAGCGTGCCCGTAAACTAGCTGTAGACTGTGAACTTGAATTTGACTGTAATATGGGTCCTGAAGAGCTGAGAAGGGTAGAACAGGAAATGAATGTCCGCATAGTTGTATTTGGGTTGGATGATCGTCGTAGGACTGTGTATGTTTTTAAAAGCTGTGTGAGAGATCGTACAAGACCCCTACTTATTTTAGGATTGTCAGGGACAACGTATCTCCCCATCCGTAATATAAGGTGGCTTTACGCGAGTTATGACAAAAGTCGAAAATATGGGAGACATCATGATTTGTGTAAGGGGTGCCTCGAGTTTGCGGATGATATAGTGAGACATTGTAAAGAATGTCACATGGTATGTGAGCAGTGTAAAAGCACCAAATGTGAAAGCCGTGTAGTTGAAGCTGAGAAGAGAGACTGTGATGTGTGTAGACGCACATTTTTCAATAATAGCTGTTTTGATTTCCATAAATCAATTGGCACGTGCAGGAAAATGAGAATCTGTGAATGTGGTATGTTTCACACAATGGATAATTGGGGAAATTTAAGCACAAGTGTGACGTAATTCACTGTCCTACATGCCAGGAGGAATATAAGGCGGATGGAGTAAAGCATGTATGTTATATGAAAGATGCTAAGCCTAAAAATAACCCTTGTATAACTGTATACTACGATATAGAAACATATACGAACGCTGAAACCAAAGAGGTAATTCCACATTTACTTGTGAGCCAGACCATCTGTGATGAGTGTATGGGTATCGAATGTGACGAGTGCCCCAAATGCGGTAAACGGACAAACGTTTTTAAAACGAATGTCCGCGATAGTCCTGTGAAACTATTTGTGTCCTATATTGTCAAGTTAGCCGACAAGTTCAAAAAAATGACTGTGTATATTCTCGCCCATAACGGGGCAAAGTTTGACACGCAGTTCCTTTATAAGGAGTTGCTTGAACACGAATCCTCTGAGATATTTACAGGTGATCCATTGAAAAGAGGCAACAAATTAATACAGATGCAGATAAGAGGCAATGTACAATTTAAAGATACTTTATTATTCACACCTTGTAAATTAGCAAAGCTACCCAAGGTGATGGGAGTAGCAGCTGAAGTTTCCAAAGGATACTTCCCTTACACTTTCCTCACCAGCGAGACTTTAAACTACGTAGGCCCACCACCGCCCAAACATTATTTTGACTGTATGGATGAATGTGAAGACTTTGATCGATACTACAACAGTTTTAATGAAAGTAACCCTTATAATATAGCTGATGAATGTGAGCGTTATTGCGTGAATGATGTGCGCGTGCTTAGAGTATGTTTCCAGGCCTTTAGAAGGATGTACATAGCCCGTTTCAAATGCGATCCACTGCAAGTCGCAACCACCATCGCATCATTATGTTTTACGGTGTTCAAGAATAACTTCATGCCTAAAGACACCTTAGCCATTATTCACCGAAACAACCCCCGCAGTTACGGACACAAGGCTATTTACTGGCTCATACACCTACAGCAACAGACAGGTGTATACATAAAGCACGCCCGCAACACGGGTGAAGTACCCATTAAGATTAATGGACGTGTTTTTTGGGTTGATGGATTAAGTGAAAACCGTGTCACTGGTGTGAAGACTGTGTACTCCTTTAACGGTTGCTGGTGGCATGGATGCCCCCGTCCTGTGTGCGGAATCGCCGGAGATATCCACGGTAAATCTCCTGCCGACTGTCTTGCATGGACCCGCAACCGCGATCAACTTATAGGATCACAGTTCACTCACAAAGTCTTGTGGGAGCATGAATATGATGCACGGATGGAGACAGACGAGGTGTACCGTGAGGAAATAAACACGATCAAGCGTTCAATGGTGCTGGATCCTCTCAAATGTGGTGATAGCTTGTTTGGAGGACGTACAAATCCATTCAGACTATACTTTCCACCTACGGAGGGCGTGAAGCTCCATTACTACGATTCCTGTTCTTTATACCCATACGTGAAGAAGAACAATCCGTACCCCGTGGGCGCTCCTGAGAAACTGGGGGCCTAACCTGCCCTCCATCAATGAATTTTCAAGAAATTTGAATGATCGTTACTTTGGTCTCTCTTTCGTAGACGTACTCCCCCCACGCAATTTATGGATGCCGATCTTACCTGTCGTTATCGATGACAAGCTCATGTTTCCCCTGTGCGTGAAGTGCGCGGAAGGGGATAACGGCGATTGTAACCATATACCCCACCAGCGTAAGATCAGAGGTATATACAAGTCCTGAGCTGGCCCTAGCCGTACGCCATGGTTATAGAATACTGAAGATACATGAGGTGTGGAGGTTTCAGAAGCTACCCAACCTTTTCACACCATATATAAACGCCTTTTTGAAGGATAAGGTTGGGGCATCAGGGTATCCGCGAGGAGTTGATACCGAAGATGAAAAGTCTGCCTATATTCAACGTTACCGCGACCGCGAAGGTATACAACTTGATCGTGCCCAAATTGTAAAGAATCCTGGCAAGCGCTTTAGTGCAAAGTTGTGTCTAAACAGTCTATGGGGAATATTTGCGCAGAATACCGGCAGAGGGAGCATTCATTTGGCACAAAGTTATAGCGATGTCTGGGATTATGCCAATGCTCCCGATAAAGAGGTCATGGAGATCGTGAATGTAGGTAATACTTACATAATAAAGTACAACAACACTGAATTTGCCACAGTTACCTCAAGGGTTACAAACATACCTGTGGCCAGCTTCACAACAGCCTACGCCCGTATAAAACTTTGGGGTCTATTGCATTCTCTTGGGCGGAGAGTATTGTATGCCGATACAGATAGCGTGATATTCACAGAGAGGGAGGGTGAATACATGCCCGCTATTGGGGAGTTCCTCGGCGAGCTCACTGATGAGATCAAGGATGAGTATGGGGACAATGCATACGCCGACTCTTTTGTCTCAACAGGACCTAAGACTTATGGGGTACGGGTCAGGGTGGGGGAGGAAATGAAATATATCGTGAAGGCGAAGGGTATTACGCTCAACCACCCGAATCGGCGGGTTGTTAACTTTGAATCGTTGAAGGATCTAGTATGTTTGTACGATGATGAGGGCGAACAACCTCCCCAACTAATTGTAGGCACCCACAATTTTCGGGCGCAGAAGCTGGGGGTCGTGAAGGAACTTAGGGGTACGAAGGTGTGCCGTAACACCTATAGGAAACGTTACCAGTTACCTATGATACCGTACCCTTTGGATACCATAACGTATGATGCTTCTATTGTTAACTCACACGTATTTGTTTTGTATATAATCGTATCTATTGATTTGTATATAATCGTATCTATTGATTTATTACACGTATTTGTAAATATATAATATAACTTGAATATCTCGTTTATTAAATCGTATTTGTAAAGTATCTATTGATTTATTACACGTATTTGTAAATATATATATATAACTTGAATATCTCGTTTATTAAATCGTATTTGTTAATATATAGGGTGAACCAAATGTAGGTGGACAGTAAATGATAACGTTTATTTTGAGAATACATATTTAATTTTTTTGTATACTATAATACAAAATAAAATTTAAATAAATTTAGTTATAATATTTAATATAATAAAACACAAACACCATAGTTATAATGAACACCATAGTTATAATATAATATAACACAAACCGTATTCAACCTACTGTCCACCTACTTTTGGTTCACCGTGTATATAACTTGAATATCTCGTTTATTAAATAAATCATGTTTCAATTAGCGTTTCACTTTCTCCTTTGTGTGTGTGTGTGTGTGTGTGTGTGTGTGTGTGCACAGGTGAAAGTTCTAAGCTCCGCCCACTGTAAGACCGTGAGTCATGCTACTATCTGGGAGTCCCTGCGTGGTCAGTCGACTGCAGTAAGCCCGAGAGATCAGACGTGTATTCAGAAGAAAAGATTAGACGTGTATTCAAATGGCTACCTTTAATATTGCTTGTACAACGTTTATGAAATGGTATTCAGCAAAGTGTCAGGATGTGGTGGATACCGAAAAACTTCCTATTCCCCCCTCCTATGCCTCTTTTAAAAACACATTGGATTGTGCGAAGTTCCAAGATGTACAAATACTCTACGGATGTTCTGGTGAGACCGTTGAAGGCTTTCGTTGCACAGACGATGTGCTGAAGTATACTGCAGAGCTAAACTTTATAAAGTCTCACATACACCGTGAAGTAAAAGAAACAACGCGTGCAGAAGAGAAGCAGCAGGTATGGATAATGAGTCTTGCGGATGGGTGGTGTGACAAGCGGTATTACGTCATGCTACACCATGTCGATTACTCATACCCTACGACTGAAAATGTGAATCTCGTGATCATGGACAATCTTAAGTATTTTCATCACTATATTAACGTATATCATGATGAGGTTCGTAGTGAGGTTGTGGCTAGTGCCCTGCGTGAGTTTTTAACAGACTTTAGAGACGAGTATCGTTTGATGGGCAGAAAGGAAAAATATGAGCATATGTTCCTCTCAAATAGTGCGCCGGAGTGTGAAGATGTTTAGTAAAACATAAAATGTGCCTAGTTCTTAGCCTGAGGTAAACTGTCTGGTGCGTAGGCTGGTAGTGATGAAATGAATTCTCGTACCGGAAAAACAAATATGTAGAACAATTCGGTGCGACTCGCGGGTCATACGAGTTCGAACAACCCCATTCACGTGTCATCGAGTCAGCCGCCCGTCGAACCGTTCCTGCCTACCTGCGTGCCTCGCACGGCTCATAGTTATCTCAGAGCTTGAACCGAGTGGACGTGCGCTCCTCGAATACGATGGAACTTCCTTTGAGCAGCATTCTCAACGCCTCGTACGATGTGTCCGTGACGAAATCGTTGCGCCTGTTCTGGCGTAATTCCGGTACCGTTAGCTATGTACTGGAAACGGAATGTAGACAAACAAACAAACGGGTTTATTTAAGTGTCGAGGAGATGAATAGAATCTTCGTGATAGTTGAGAAGTGGAGTGAAGATCGTTATAAAATACCTGCTAACGTAGGTACAAGAAGAGAGCAGATTAGTGACGCACCCTCATACGCCGTTGTATGTACGTTGTGTATAAATAACGATCGGCCGTGCATTGATATACGGCTGATGTGGAAGAATGCTTCTGATAATAACGCTCTTGTTCCTACGCGAAACCGTTTCATCCTCGACAGAATGTTTGAAATCGTCGGATTCCGCAAGCTGAAACCTATATTAGACGCGCGTGTTACGGATATGCTTTATTTTGATACAGTACTTGAATACGCATACACCGCTCTGCTCGATGGGTTTACCGAGTGTAGGGCTGGTGAGAATGGTCTAGAGCTGGACGTTTATTTAAAAAGTTTAGACTCTTTGAAATACCATGAACTTTGGTACAAAGCAATTGATCGGTACAAGGCTGAGCTCACCTACACCGTTCACCCTGAAGAACTATTTCTTTATATAACGCGCAGTTGTCGTAACGATTTAGAAGATTATTTCAATTGCCGTTATGTTGAGTGAGTTCACGATTGAAAAGCTCGAGTCGGTAGAAATAAACCCTCGATTGGAAAAGCGTGTTTATAAACTTGTGTTTAATAATGTAGCTAACGATGAACTCTTTGTGCGTTCTTTTGATTGTATTCTAGACGTATTTAAAGATGACTTACCAACCGGTTGTAAAGTGGGAACAAAAATAGTACTGAACGATATGAAAGCCCTTCATATCGAATACAGGTTTCCTTATACTTTAAGCGGTGAAATATTATTAAGCCGCATATACTGCGTAATGCAGAGCAATAATGATGTAATTGTAAACTCGATTAAGTGCGAGTTTACTATTTTGAAAAAAAAGTGAAATGTATTTATATATTTTGCGTGATATTTCTCCTGTACTATGATTATATGCATATTTCTATTATTATTGAAATGTATTTATATATTTTGCGTGATATTTCTCCTGTACTGTTATGATTATATACATATTTCTATTATTATTGAAATGTATTTATATATTTTGTGTGATATTTTCCCTGTACTGTTATGATTATATGCATATTTCTATTATTATTGAAATGTATATTTATTTCTATTTGAAATGTATATTTATTTTATATATATCTCCATAATTGTGTGTATATATTTCCTGTACTGTTATGATTATATGCATATTCCTCAATTATTATTGAAATGTATATTTATTTTCTATATATTTATAATAAACAGAATGATGCAATGTTGTTTTACTTAATTCTAATTATAACATGTTACGCCTTCTAAACCAACTTTTAAGAAATATAATAATGTATACAATGGTATCGCTAAAAAGTGGTATCTGGCAACTGAATACATGGCATGAAATCTTTTAATTGTTTAGTAAGACAACTCACCATAATAATGCTAAAAAGTGGTATCTGGCAACTGAATACATGGCGCTATCTGGCAACTCAAGCCATTTACGTCTTCTAAGCCAACTGGCTGATTAGGAGTCTATAATAATGTATACAATGGTATCTGGCAACTCAGTCTTCGATTAGAATTAATTTATTAAATATATAGCACAAACTGAATACATGGCGCTATCTGGCAACTCAAGCCATTTACGCCTTCTAAGCCAACTGGCTGAGCCTATAAAACAACGCCTACTCGGCTGAAGTCTTAATATGCACTTGGCTCCTGCCAGGTGAACACCACTCCTCCTTTCTCTCCTTTCTCTTGGGGGTGAACGCCGCCTCCAAGTTTTCCTTGTTGCACCTGCAGCATCCCCCCCTTTTGGGGATTTTTTTGCAACCCCACCCCCTTTGCAACAACCACACCCCCTTTGCAACAACCCCACCCCTCTTTGCAACAACCCCACCCCCTTTGCAACATCGCAACCTTACGTAATAACTTGCAACATTCTTGCACTCTCCCCTTTTGCGGCTATACTACTCTTACACACTACATAATCTTTTCCAAGTTAAAAAAAAAAAAAGGCATCAACTTCAAGAGCTTCGGAGTCCCCTGGGGAGGGGACCATAAATGTCCCTACTTCTGGCTCCCCCACTGCCGATACCGAAAACGCAGACCCGGGCAGAGGGACTGGATCTGCTACCGCCCATTCGAGATGTTCTGGACCACTGTCTGATTCAATTTTCTTAAACTTCTGCAACTCAAATTTTCAATCTGTTGAACACCACCTCTCTTCCTCTAAACCTCATCTTATTTTCCTCACTGAAACTCAGGTGTCTGGGACGACTGACAGCAACCCCTTTTCTGTACCCTCTTACTTTCTCTATGCTCAATTTCTCTCCAAAGGTGGATGTTGCGTATATGTACGCAATGATCTAACTTGTTTTCGTATTTCTGAACTCGAATCCCCAGAATTCTATACTCTCTGGCTACGGCTTACATGCCAATCTCAAACTAAATACATTTGCGCTGTTTACCTTTCTCCTAATGCTACCGACTATCCAAAATTTTTTAACAATGCCAAACCAGTAGTATCCATTCAGCTATCGTCCATTTGTCAATTGGAAGATATTCTGAGCAGTGACGCATGAAACCTACAGATACCTATCAATCTGGTAAAGTTATAATGTTATTAAAATTTAATATGCATCAAAACATTGTTTTTCATTCATAAACTGGCTATATATATATATATATACATTATAACTGCAAACACGCAGTATAATTAACGTAAAGAACGACGCTTTGTATAGGAGAATATCCCGCGCAAGATGAGAGCGAAAGAACGAAACAAATGAAAAAATGAGGTAACCACCCTGGAATCGAACCCGGGATCTTCCGATTGCCGGTCAGATATGATAACCATTACACCACGGGCCTCATATATATATATATATATATATATCGGGTCCGCAAAAAAAAAAGGAGCATGACGAAAATGTTTACTGTACATTTATTTTTACACATAATGACAAATAATTTATTTTAGGCAAATAAACTAAGTTAGTACCAAATTTCATGTCAATACGTCAAAAATTAAAGAAAATATAAAAGTTTTACTACAACATGTCATATAATTTTACAATTTCCAAAGAAAACGAAATTATAAGACTATAAAAATTGTTCGATATGTTTGCCAGAAACCTCTACAACCCTTCGTAATCGGGGCCTAAATTGATCTATAGCTTTATCTACTTGATCTTGGGTAATTTCTTCCCATTTTTGTACGATAACTTCTTTCAAATGTTCGACATTTCGGATCTTATGCTTGTACACTTTCTCAGCCAACATTTCCCATATTCCGTAGTCTACGGGATTCAAATCTGGACTATTAGGGGGCCAATCTTTTGGGTAAAGCAATTCAGGAACATTATTTTCTAAAAATTCAATAGTTGACTTAGCGGTATGCGCCAGAGCGCCATCCTGTTGGAATAAGAAGTAACCATTATTCGCCAATCGTCTCATTTCGGGCAGCATTTGTTCCAACAAAGTTTCAGTGTAATAGCGGGCGTCCACTTTGATGTTTGGCTCTACGAAAAAAACAGATGTCTTGCCTAGTTTAGACACACCGACCCATACCATTACGCTGGCAGAAAAATGATTACGGGTAGCATAAAGTCTACCATCTGGTATTTCATTTTTACGATTAACTCTTGAATACACTCTGTCATTTTGGGAATTTCGCGGTGGTTCTACCGTAAACTTCTTTTCGTCAGTAAAAAAGCCGAGGTCTACTTTTTCGGGAGTGATATTTCTTAACAAGCGTTCAGAACAAACAACTCTTTTCTGTTCGTTAATTTCAGTTAATTTCTGCCCGTGTATCCGTTTATAAGGTTTTAGTTCAAGGTCGTTTTTAATAATGTTTCTGACACTACTTTCGGATATGCTCAACTCATTAGCAATTCTGGACGGTGTCACGTGAGTCCCTGGTCTGCCTTCTTGACTACAAATTCTTAGTTCCACATCTCTGATGTTTTCTTCGGTTCGAACTGATCTTGGCCTCCCGTTTCCTTGTTTCCTTTCAGTTTCGTCGATTTTTCTTAACAGCTTGTCCAAACCTCCTTTCGACCATGGTTTATTCGGAAACTCTTGTAATAATTTTATTGCGCCATAATTTTTATCAAGTCTATAATGTTTTATTAATATTTTATCTTCTTTAGAAAAGGGCATATTATCATTTTTATTGGTTAAAATTATTTAGGCATCTGAAAAAAATAATTTGTAATGAGAAAAACATTAAACTTTTACGCGGAAATTCACTTTTTTTAGTCATTGCACGTTTGTGGCCATAAAATCTTTATTTTATGACCGATTTTGATGAAATTTGTTTTATACAACTCTGGGCTCTTTTATCTTTAGCTAGATATATAACATTTAAGGGTCCGGCAAAAAATGCGGGCGTGAGAGCAATTTTCGTCATGCTCCTTTTTTTTTTGCGGACCTTGTGTATATATATATATATATATATATATATATCAGGTTTTTTGCTCTGTCTTTGTTATAACATAAAATAATACCTGAATCTATGTTCAATATTAAATGTAAATAAATGAATCAATTTGGAATTTGCTCAGGGTGCAATAATGTCTACCAACAGCTCTGTTCTTTTAGGATGACAGGCTTGCCAATACCATGAATACTGTCATCACGTCCGAAGTTTTTTTTCAGTTTTGATAAGACCATTTTTTTATTCACTATATTGTTAATATAGTATATCCCTTTCTTGAATTTATCTTTAATTATTCATTTATGTTTCCTTAGTAATATGTAAACGAGAGTGATGAATGGAAATAATTATGTTCTAAAGATATTTGGCAATGAGTCGACCAATCAATGCTAAACCCGAGATTTATTCCTAAAATGTTACCTTTTGTAGTACAAACAACAAATATATGCCAGGTGTCGTTATCTGTTCCCAAGAGTGTCCTACGAATAATGAGCGCAACTGTACATAAGTACACGCGGGTGAGTGGTGTCCGAGGTGATAGGGCACTAATGAATTGTGTGTTGATGACGAAATCTGCTAGGGGGAGATTGTTAGGTGTGAATGTGCTGAGAGGAGTGGCAGGTGGAATGTCTGACCACTTCTCGGTGGGGGTGAAAGTGAAGGTTTGTGATGGACGTGGGGTAAGAGGGGGTAGTGTGCTTGTGAGAGAGGTAGTAAAAGTGAGTGAACTGAGGAAAAGGGATTGTAAACGGATGTATTAGGAGACTGAATGAGGAATGTGCAGGTTGGGAAAGAGTGAAACAAGGGGTGTGGAAGAGGAGCGGCAGATATTTAGTGAAGTGTTGCTGAAGTGTGCGACTGAAGCGTGTGGTGTACGGAAGATTGAGGTTGGACATAAACGACGAGGTAGTGAATGGTGGAATGTGGAGGCTGAAATGTTGATGAAGTAAAAGAGGGAAGTATATGCCAGGTAATTCCAGAAGTGTGGATGATTGGGAAGCGTATAAGAGGAAGAGGCAAGAAGTAGAGAGAAAAGTGCGATAGCTGCAAGAGAGCGCAAATGAGAGATGAGGTATGAGAGTGTCAGAAAATTTCAGGGAGAACAAGTTGTTTTGGAGAGAAGTGAATAGTGTGAGGAAAGTGAGAGGGCAGCTGAGCATGACTGTGAAAAGAGTCGATGGGGAAGTGATGACAGATAGAGGAAATATGAAGACAAGGTGGAGTGAGTATTTTGAAGGACTATTTAACGTGTCGGAAGATAGGGAAGCAGATGTGGTATGTTTGGGCAGAAAGGAGGTTCAGAGCATGAGAGTTGTGGCGAATGGGTTGGTCCGTAGGGAGGAGGTGGTGGGGGCCCTAGGCAGGATGAAAGGTGGAAAAGCGATAGAAGTGGATGGGAATGCTGTAGAGGTCCTGAAAAAAGGTGGTGAATGTTGTGTTGATTGGTTAGTGAGTCTATTTGCTGTGTGTATGGACAGAGGTGAGCTGCCTCAGGACTGGCGGAGTGCATGTATAGTCCTCCGGTATAAAGGCAGGGGGAACAAAAATGTATGCTCGAATTATAGAGGAATTAATCTGTTGAGTGTGCCAGGTAAGGTGTATGGGAGAGTGGTGATTCAAAGGGTGGTGGCATGCACGGAGCAACAGATTGGGGAGGAGCAAAGTGGTTTTAGAAGAGGTAGAGGATGTGTGGGCCAGGTGTTTGGGTTGAAGACGTTGTGTGAGAAATATTTGGAGAAAGAAACGTATTTGTATATGGCATTCATGGATCTTGAAAAAGCATATGATAGGGTTGACAGAAAGGCGTTGTGGCAAGCGCTGCAGCTGTATGGGGTGCATGGGTCGTTGTTGAATTGGGTGAAAAGTTTTTACCGAGAGAGTAGAGCATGTGTGCGTGTGGGAAGAGAGGAGGGTGAATGGTTTCTGGTGAAAGTGTATCTACGGCAGGGGTGTTTGCAGTGGCGGATTATCACTGAGGCTATTGAGGCTAAAGCCTCAGGCTCCCATGCTTGAAGAGCCCCCCCAATCAACTGAGTTTCGATGATATAATTCGAGATTTCGCAAACTTCTTTGATTAAATATGACAGAGTACAGAAACTGGCAAATTCCCTGTTTTATTTTGTTTTATAGGCCCTAAAGTAAAGTTTGTTTAATACTGTTTGGTTTTTGGCAAACGGCAAAATACACCGTGTTAAGGTTCTTTTAAGTTTGTTTCTCAATTAGCCTGAGCACCGTACATATAATTCATATAAATGTACTATGTACTGTACTGTACATTAGGGTGGCCCACTTTTCAATTTTTTTTGAAAAGTATAGGTGATCGTGGTTTTTCCCATTATTTGGCACTATACTAGCACATTGGTACCATTTTTACAAAAATTGATAAATATTTAGGGGTCTCGCATCGACCTTGAAATTACTAGTTTTTTTAAAAAATGCGTACTTTTTAACTTTTTACTGAATGAAGATAAATCATTAAGTAGGGATGTTTTCTGAATCCTCTTAATGAGAGAAGTCGTTTGGTGTGCCTTCCAATGTCATACGACTAACGGTTTAAAGGTTGTGCCTGTATACAGGTAATACCAATGTGCTAGTATAGTGCCAAATAATGGGAAAAACCACGATCACCTATACTTTTCAAAAAAATGAGCCACCATACCCGGGCGGAATGTATAATGTATATAGGTAATTAGAAAATGCACTATGCCTGTGCCAGGTACCTAACCTATTTCATTTTTTGCAGATCATAACATTTTGAAATTCTGTCTGAGTTCCTCATCCTTTGTCATGGACAAATCGATGGCAACCATAACTGGAAGAACTCTTGAAGCTACAAATAGAGAGTCATCAAAAGGAAAGGCGAAAATAACGTCGCTACCTTCTCTAAGATCGGCCTCGGAAATTTTTTTAGTTGGCCAACCGTCGTCCTCCATCAGTGGTAGCAAATTGCCAACAACACGGCAGGTTTTGCAATACTCCTTCAGTGTTATCCAGTACACTGCTAACAGGAAAGACGCATTCAAAGAAACCGTAAACAACGTCTTAAAGTTTTGGAACATAGCCCGCATTAAAACAATCACAAAGCTCAACTGCGAACGGAAGCTAGAGGCATTGTGGAAAGAGTGGCACTTACTCCAAAAGAGCAGAAAACGAGAAACTGACGCCGGAGGAAAACGGCAGAAGTTTTCGGACAGTGTGGACAAGCTGTGGGGTATCGGAGCATCTGACGCTGTCGAAGATATAAAGAAGAATCGACTGCTGTCCGACAAGGACAAGAAAGAAGACATTGACTTCTACCTCGATCAACGTGGTCCTCGGGTGGCAACGATGAGCGGGAACGATAAAGTTTTCGCTGTAAAAAGAAAGCTACAGGAAGGAAGAAAACGTCCTCGCCAGGAGCTGCAAACCTCAAAGTGTGCATACGAAACCGGAGATGAGGCCATGGAGAACGATGATACTGGCATGTCAGGAGAGTCGGAGACAGAACTAGCGTTCCCCCTGCCGAAAGAGCCACGTGTGTCTGTCAATCTTCCTCGCCGCATCCTTAATGCACCTGCTGTCATGGAAGTGGCTGATCGTTTCCGCATGTCCAATAATCAGGTGCGTATTGTGTATAGTATTCATCGATAGCGTCAGTTTTAAAGTGTCCCGTAACCCACATGTATTCTTGACAGTTTCCTTTCCACTTTCCATTCTCTACATAGGTAGTAAGCATTGTGGCTGCTATCACACGTTCGGCGGATCCACCAGCAGACCTCAATCAGTTCAGCATCTCGAAAGAAATGGCTCGCCGGGGAAGAGTGTCACATCGCCGTGAAGTGGCGACGGCTGTGAAGGACTCCTTCACGCCACCGAGGCACACTGTTGTCCACTGGAATGGCAAAATGGTCAAGGTCAGTTGATTAAGTTTTCATAGCTATCAATTTAGTAATGAGATTCATGAAGCATAATGTCAATTAAAAAGAAAACTGAATGTGAACAAAAATAGGTTACTTTACAACCATGAAATTGAAATATATGGCATGTGTTTCAGAACTTCCTTGGAACGGCGGAGCACCGCCAAGCAATTCTCATCTCCGGGGCTCCTCATTGCACAGAAGGAAAGTTGCTGTCAGTCCCAGCTGTTGCTGATGGCACCGGACTGTCGCAGGCGCGGGTAACCATACATGCTCTCGAAGATTGGGGATGTGAGGAGAGCGTCATCGGACTCTGCTTCGACACCACTTCCACCAACACGGGGAGGGTGCAGGGTACAGTTGTCCAACTGATACAAGACTATGCGAACACGGTCACAAAGGACGAGGCACAGCTGCAGGATCTTCTGCAAGTGGTGGAAAAGAACCGGAAAGAGCTCGGCGACTTCAAGAAGTCATCACTCGCCACGATGACATAGCACAGAGGGACAACATTGCAGCCAGTGACGTGTGATAGTGGTCAATACAATGCAAAAGTGATTGTTTAAGTTATTGTTTCTTTCTTCCTTATTTGTCTGCTATTTGCTGATTTTTTTGAAAAGTATAGGTGATCGTGGTTTTTCCCATTATTTGGCACTATACTAGCACATTGGTATTACCTGTATACAGGTACAACTTTTAAACCGTTAGTCGTATGACATTGGAAGGCACACCAAACGACTTCTCTCATCAAGAGGATTCAGAAAACATCCCTACTTAATGATTTATCTTGATTCAGTAAAAAGTTAAAAAGTACGCATTTTTAAAAAAAACTCGTAATTTCAAGGTCGATGCGAGACCCCTAAATATTGATCAATTTTTGTAAAAATGGTACCAATGTGCTAGTATAGTGCCAAATAATGGGAAAAACTACGATAACCTATACTTTTTAAAAAAAATTGAAAAGTGGGCCACCCTACTGTACATGTGTTGTTAATAAAAAGCTATAGAAAAGGGCCCCCCATATTTTTCATTGCCCCGGGGCCTCGAGGTGTCTTAATCCGCCTCTGGGTGTGTGATGTCTCCATGGTTGTTTAATGTGTTTATAGACGGGGTGGTGAAAAAGGTGAATGGGGAAGGTCATTGGGATGGGAGCGGGGGTGATGCATGTTGCAGGGGGAGGTTCTTGGGAAGTGAATCAGTTCTTGTATGCGGATGATGCGGCTCTGGTGGCGGACTCGAGAGAAAAGTTACAGAGACTGGTAACTGAGTTCAGGAAGGTGTGTGAAAGAAGGAAGCTAAGAGTAAATGTGAATAAGAGTAAGGTTATGTGGTGCTGTAAAAGGGAGGTTCGTGAGCGAGTGAGTGTAAGTTTGTATGGTGAGGAAATGGAAGAAGTGGCATGTTTCAAGTACTTAGGGGTGGATGTTTGCGAGGAATGGGACTATTGAGGCGGAGGTGAGTCACAGGGTGGTAGAAGGGGCAAAGGTGCTGGGTGCCCTAAGTGTTTGGAATGAGAAATCAGTGTCTATGGGTGCGAAGATGGGTATGTATGAAGGTATAGTAGTGCCAACAGTGTTGTATGGATGCGAGGCTTGGGTGGTGAATGCGAAGGAAAGGAAAAGGGTGGATGTACTGGAAATTAAATGCTTAAGGACGATCTGTGGAGTGAGGCGGAGTGATCATGTGAGAAACACGGTTATCCGTGAGAGGTGTAAGAGTCGAAGGAGTCTTGTGGAGAGAGCAGATGACGGGGTGTTAAAATGGTTTGGGCATATGGAGAGGATGAGTGAGGAGAGGAGGATGAAGAGGATTTATGTGTCGGAGGCGGAGGGGGGAAAAGGGGAGGGGTAGACCGAGGAGCAGATGGAGGGATGGGGTGAAGGAAGCTTTGGGCCAGCGGGGCCTGGACGTATGGGAGGGTGAAAGACGCGCCCTGAATAGAAAAAGGTTGAGCGATGTGATATATTGTGGGAGGGGGGCTGGCAGTGTGCCGCCTCAGGGTGTATGAAGCGGTCTGGGTAAACCGTGGAATAGTCTGTAGGGCTGGGCTGTGGATAATGTTGCCCTGAGACAGGTGCATTATTGTCATGACAGATGATAAAGTGAATGTGAGCGACTAAGACGTTTCCTGCTTGTTCCTGAAGCGACCTCACTGCGGTGGGAGAGGCGTTTGGGTATAAAAAAATTAAATAAATATAACAATTGTTTCATATAAATTAAAACTTAAAAGCTTTAGATATGGAAAATTAACACACCTCATATAAATATTTACAGGGGTTTTTAAAGGACCCACCCTAGGTCCCCTTGAACAGCACATTTCCATGGGTTCGACGTAGATTTAGGGGTGGTCAGACCTCCCATGGCCCCCTCTGATTTCGAACACTGATTAAATATTCCTCCCCCCTCTCAAGTCCCATCCTCTAAAGGATTTGTGTCTATTAAAGAAGAGACGAAGAAACTAGAGGCAGATTGTGGTCCGGTATAAGTGAATGCCTTGTACCTAATTTCCGAGTGTGAATCACTCTTGTCTCCTTTTCATTCTGCTTTTTCTCTTTACGAGAAGATTTAGCACTTCTAAGTTCTGCTTGACTGGAAGCAGTGTTGAGCTTCTAATATTAATCTGTAATTTATATTTTCGTCATTGAATAATATTTAGACATCAACTCTGTGACACCTTGGCATAGAGAGCGAATTATGAGTAGTCTACCATTAAATAGTAATTTGAAGAATTCAAGATAAGTTGGATAATAATTCCTATTCAATAAACTTATATATTTAAATTGGACCCCGTCGTCCTTATCCCCTCTTCAGAATATTTAAGCATTGTTATACTTATATGAAAGTATTGGTTGAAGGTTATAAGGGTGCAGTTGACGTAAGGTGAGAGTTGGATCCGAAATCCACGGCCCGACGATGAATTTCTGACAGATATTCTAAATATAATAAAGCGCTTAGCCTCAACAGAATTAAATTTATGAATCAACAAGTATTAAATACATTCATCGGTGTATCTAATACAGGGGTATTAAACACAATAGATAAATAAATAATAAATATATAATCATTCAGTGGGATCAAAACTAAAGTATTTTGTATAACTATGATACATTCACGGTAAATTTTCTTTTAACATTAACTCGGATATTTTTGAGTAAGAATTAAAAATGAAAATGATGAGCTTTTCATAAATTCTTTTCGACGCAAATAAAATAATGTATTAATGAGAATGTGTTCGACGATACGAGTGCGAGAGACGATTCTTCGAATGAATGATATTCGTTTGATTTTAATCTACTTTCATTCTGACAAAGAGGCCATGATTACAATTCGCAACTTCCATTAGTTGCTCATAAATGAAATCTGATCAGTGGACGGATTCTCTGTGAACGACATTTTGCCAACCTTTCGAAGGGTTTCGGCTGATTATTTTTTAGAAGTGGTATGTAATAACACGGTTGCAAAAGTATAGTAGTGACTACAGGGTGTCCGAATAGTCTCTACCTATTTGGAAATAATTTATTTATGGATCCATATCATAAATGTTCAAAATGTTGAAAATGTTCCCCATTCGGAGCGCGTTTGCGTAAGTAATTAATTAACGTAATTACCAGTGAGTAGAGACTTTTCGGGTACGATAGACTTTACGACGATGTATTAAAATGATCTAATTTCGTATGTTCATAAACACTAAATATCGGCCAAGCAGTTGTTGTTCGGTGGTTTCTCATTTGTAATTAAATGCAATTATAAGAGAAAGGAAAAAAATAATAAAAAAGGCAAAAAGATAAAGAAACACTGATGGTAAAAAGGAACGCGATAAAATCGCTTGCAAATATCCGGGATTTAATTAAAATAAACGTCCAAAAATTAGCATGTCCAAAAATAGGTTCCTAAAATTAAACTTCACTCTGAAATAAACTTTGCACACACACACACACACACACACACACACACACACAAACCCACAAGGAAAAAGAAAAATGATTCCAAGGCCTTTCGTGTATTCGTCATTCCCTGACGAGGTGTACTTCTGAATACACGAAAGGCCTTGGAATCATTTTTCTTTTTCCTTGTGGGTTTACATCATTCATTCATTTCACGTGTTTAATTGTGAAATTCATCCCATATATATATTTATATATATATATATATCAAGTATCAAAAGAAAATTAAAATAGGAAAAAAACTGTTACCCCATCCCCCCTTCATGCACACTTCGCACCTCTCATTTCCGGGACCCAGAGTATGGTAATAACTAGAGTCCGGATGTTCAGGCAAAATGCCATAAAAACCTTTTTTTAGCCTATTTTTGCGTTTACAGAAAAAAGTGCCTTTTTCATCAGTGCCTAATTTGTCTTTTTTCCATTATTTTCTAGTGTTATTATATTGAAGTCCGGATAATCTGTAGGAGCGCTCCATTTTTCAATATTAAACATACACTCATAAAACATATACCATTTGAAAGCTCACATTTTTCTGAGTCTAAAAATGTAGTAATCCAAAAGTATCAATAGCAAATAAAAAGTAACTAGATTTAATTAATTGTTTGACGCGTGACGTCATCAACTACATTATAAAGGTTGGCTAAGTTATAAATCTTCAGTCTGTGTTGTAAGATGGTATTTTTGGTAATTGTTACGCTAACCTAACCTAACATGAATATGTTATTACATTATCATTTGTATAATTTAGGTCTCGGGGGTACGGGGGCGAACCCCCCGTAAAGATCACGCATCACAAATTGATCGGTATAGGGTTTTATATTTAAATCTAGTTACTTTTTATTTGCTATTGATACTTTTGGATTACTACATTTTTAGACTCAGAAAAATGTGAGTTTTCAAATGGTATATGTTTTATGAGTGTATGTTTAATATTGAAAAATAGAGCGCTCCTAGAGATTTACCTAAAGTCCCAGAATAGGCCTATCAGTTTCTATATATATATATATATATATATATATATATATAAACTTGATTGAAGGGTTTGTTCTTGGGGGACCGTAACTTAGTAAGGAATAAGAGGACGAGGAGATGGTACATGTTTATTTACAGACGTTTCGGAAATTTGAATTTCCATCATCAGTGTTAAAAATTTAAAATCAAATATGAAGAATGAATGGTACTTATGTATTATCGGGACTACCAAACTGTTTATGTATTTTTGCTCTCGTCATTTTCGAACTGTGACAGCGAGTGCCTAATACGAAAAGATCAGAAGATATTTAGGTGAAATAACCAATATTAACCCGTTAGGTTAATTGAATGCCCGGTTAGGTCAACTGAATGTATGTCAACTGAATGCTTGGTTAGGTCAACTGAATGCCCGGTTAGGTCAACTGTACGCCCTTGATGATTGGTTTGGTTAAGTTGTGATATTTTCGTTAGTTTAAACGAAAATGACGAGAGCAAAAATACATAATAAACAGTTTGGTAGTCCCGATAATACTTAAGTACCGAATGAATAAATATGATGAACAGAAACATTCAATATATTTAAATAAACATTCGATGACAATAGTATATTTACAGTAAATATTTAATTAATTAAAATTAAAAATAAAATTATATAAAATATAGGAGTGTGGTCAATAGTAAAAATATAAAACATTTAAAAGGTGAATCGAAATTGAGAAGTGTCTTACCAGGTTATTATCCGGGTGAGGGACTAATTGAACAGAAGGTTGGGAATGATTGGTTGTTGGAAAATCCATATTAGAAAAGTTGGAGCCAGACGGAGTGATGGTGGATTTCTTTTCGGTGATAAGGTATGAGAGTTTATCTGGCAATGTTTAAGTTAAAGGCGGAACTATAGTCATTGAGTAGTGGTTTAATACTGAGGATGTAAAGGGACTCTAGAATGCGGAGGTCGGTTAGTTGGTTGGGTGAGTTAATAATTTTGAAGTAGGAGGGAAGTAGTGGCAGAGACGTCAACCTTGAAGTATGAAAATCAGTGAGATTTTGCCTGACTTTGCCTGACTTTGCCTGATTTTGCCTATGCCTGATTTGGATAACTGGAAACATATCCAACATAAGGGAGTTTCAGACTTAAAATCCGTGAGTCTCAAGGAAAATCCATGAGAGTTGACATGTCTGTAGTGGGTGGTTGTGAAGATGGCAGTGATCTCTTATTACTGAGTTGCAAGGTTTATTTAAGGGCTGTGAAACGTCTGTAAATAAACATGTACTATATCCTCGTCCTCTTATTCCTTACTATATATATATATATATATATATGTGGTTGAACTCAGAACGGTCCCCTGAGGTGTTTGATGATACACACAGACCGTGCATGGAACGAGGAACTCTTCTTGGAAAATTAAATCCACTATAGTCTGAATAAGTAATGGTAAATGACAAACACTATAGTTTTTTCTTTTCATGATGTCAGCCAGACGTGGGCAACGGGTCACTCGCAAAGAGGCCCCAAAAATATAGCTTCTCTCACCGGCTATCTGCAAAGCAGATAGGATCCAGCTTTGGGACAGAATCTAGGGCAGTGATGGCGAACCACTGACCCGCGGGTCAAGTACTGACCCAGAAGGCAATTTCTAGTGACCCACGAGCTCTTATTTAAATAAAATATGACTTTAATTTTTAATATTTTCTGCCTTACAGTTTTAAAATTATTTTATTCTCCCACCGAAATAAACAGCTGATATACATTGAAACGTTTTTAAATATATAGTATATGTTTAAAAACGTGTGTTATGTATGACAACTTACAATTCACCCAGTTTCCCCATACTATTCAATTTGAAGATCTTCAGCTATCAGCTTTTCATTGGCTTGACATTGGTAATTTAGAAATGGAATTAGTTGACTTCCAAGAAAGTGCAGTATGGAAGACTAAATTTATTGGTCTTAATCTGAAGTTACAAGAAAAGGAATTGGAGTCGTTAATTTTGGGTGTAACCAGAGAACAACAATCAATAGAAAGAGTAGAGAATCTTATTCTTGCAGAATGGAACTCTTTACCAAATTCTTTTGCATCAATGAAAAAGCTAGCATTAGCTCTGCTAACAGTGTTTGGTTCATCTTATTCATGTGAACAATTGTTTTCCTCTATGAATTTCGTCAAATCCACCACTAGGAATCGCCTTGACACAGATATGAGTGCTGCATGTGTGAGACTAAAGACAACTAAATATAAACTTCGGATCAAAACATTAGCAGCTAAAATCCAAGAAGTTTCTCACCAAAAATAGTAAATAAATAAATTATTGTGACCCAATTTCGTTTTTTTTTAAATAAAAAGTAACAAAAATGACCCGCCAGCAAAAAAGGTTCGCCACCACTGATCTAGGGCCACTGATATATATACTGTATATATATATATATATATATATATATATATATATATATATATATATATATATATATATATATATACACACACCTTCAATTTGGTGCGTATTTAATTTACACTAATTAACCTACACTGTTATGAGGAATAACGTGTCCCTTCTGATTTGCTACTATATTATGGGTTAATTTAGACACTTAAAAGCTCCCGTATCTCGAACGGCGATTGCAATTATATTTTATTTGAAATTAATGCTTCTATGTTTTGATGTATACAGTTCTTCCGTTATAAGAGATGAAGGAGCAACAAAAACAAATTTTGGATCACCTGAAGACCAGGGACCCCAGCCTCAATTACCAAATGATATCTTCGTTAAAACTAACGAAAATATCACGACTTAACCAATCGTCAAGGGCGTACAGTTGACCTAACCGGGTCTTCAATTTAATTTATTATTATATTTGGTACTGTAAAGCAAAAACAAGAATATATGGGGGCCATGATCTTCAGGTGATCCCAAATTTTTCCTGAATTACAATAAAACCACGTCACCAAGACCCATCTCCATCTTATTTGCCAAATTATCTTTTATTTTACTCCCCTGTTTATTTAATGCCATATAGTTTATCCTACCTTCTCTACTAATTTAGAGCCAGATACCGAATCTTATACCCATTTCACAGTATTTCCTCCTCCATTTATTTTCCACCATCTCTCCTCTTTATTCTGTTTCTTGGATATTTTCAATAAATAATATTTCACAGCAGCCATTATGTATTTCCTTTAATAAAACTACGTAGCACAAACGAACACATTATTTTAGTTGTAGACAAAGATAAAGAGAGAAACGTTCTACTGATTCATTTGCTACATTCATTAATACAGAAACTTTCGGGCACGTGATTTTAAAAAAAATGAATGTTGCCAGCTTCAGTATTTTGTTTTAAGGATTATTCCCTTTATCTAAGTTTTTTGTTATAGAACAAGTTATAGAAGTTATAGTGAAGTTATAGTGAAAAGTTATGGAAAAGTAAAAAATTATTCTGGAAAAGAAAGTTTTGGTGTTTTTTCACACCAAGCCTACATTTATCGCATACCGAACCACTCATTACAGAGGAAAGTATAAAATACAACATATGATTCGCTACATCAGTCTATATTGTTCAATTTGAAGAATTTATTTTGCAAAATAAAATATAAAAGGTATCACTTTATATCTGCATTATTTCACTAATGCGAATCATTAAAAACTACTATACTGTTTAAGTTAAATTATAATTAATTATAATTAAGTTATAATTAAGTTTATTGAAATTTTGGTATTCCCACCATCTTTTACCGTTAGGTGGGGCAATGTACTGTCCGAATGTTTTGGCTCCTCTTGCGGAGTGAGACAAGGCTCCTTGCTCTCTCCTATGCTGTTTAATGTGTATATTGATGGATTAATTGCTTCACTTAATGAGGCAACAGTGGGATGTTGTATAGATAACATAAAGATAAATAACTTAGTTTATGCCGATGATATGGTGTTAATAAGTCCCTCTGTTAAAGATCTGGATCGGCTACTAAAAGTCTGCGAAATGTATTCGCAGAAACATGATATTCTTTTTAATGTTACAAAAACCAAGATTATGCAGTTTCATTCTAAAAGCTGTAAGCAGCCAGCTGATATTAGGTTTAAAATGAAAGGTATAGTAATTGAGGAAGTGCAAGAGTTTAAGTATTTGGGTCAAACTACCACCAGCTCCTTGAATGATGACTCAGATATAAGAAAACAATCTCTAAGCCTTTGTGCTAAAGCGAATATGACTATAAGGAACTTTTCGGTTCTGTACAAGTGAAGCTAAAGACACTCTCTTTCGTACTTTCTGCAGTAATATATACGGACAGCAACTCTGGGTGAATTATAAAAAAAGGTTCTGGCAGAACCCTAAATTTGCTGTACAACCCGCAATGTCCCGAGCTTCCCGGAGGTAACAAGACGTGCTCAATACAGTCTAATGCAAAGAATTAAAAAATCAACCAACCCGACTATCCAAGCTAACCATGAGTCCTGCCGTTTGTCTTCTCTAAGGTATGGAATTCTTGGTCCGAAAACGTCTGTCTGTAGCTCCACTTAACATCGACATTACTGTATTATTTCTAATCAATTGTGTATATTTCTATCCTTAGTATATGAACTGTCGTTGAATTAATAATGTTTGTCATATGGACTATAGTCTCCCAATAAACCTTTTCATTTTCATTTCATATAATATTCTCCAGCACCAGAACTCATTCAAGAATAATCAACCTCCGATTGCTGCCCTAAATCTATTTGACAGTACGCAACACACAGGCACAGACATACAGTATATGGTTTGGCTGGATGTGAAATAATTTAAACAGCTATTCGATCAGCTGCTTTTGTCGCAACGTCCAAACCAGCGTTGCCACTCATGAAAAACAAAATTTTGAAGACATGCATGAGATTTTTTCTAGATGGATAAATTTTTTTCAAGGTATTGCTAATCTGTTACTGTCTGATTATTTTCATTAGAACTTTAAATTAAAATAAAAAACAAGCTGCAATACACATTTATACTGATTGTTTTTGTCAAAGGATTTTTGAAGATCTAGTAAAATTTTTCAAGGAGTGGCAACGCTGGTCCAGATTGTAAGAAACCCACAAAACTTTCCGAAACGCTAGCTTGTACCAACTGTCTAAGAAAAGTAATTAAATATGTACCAGGATTGTAAATTCCTTAAGCCCAAAGTATCGTATTTAACTCAAAGTTATCGTACATATATATCTAACTAAAATATAAGCACAATTTCTATACCATTTATTTAAATCATTATTCATAACAGGTGCTAGGAATATTCGGTCTCGGAAAATTCGGTCTCGGAAAATTGAAGTAAATCTATGAGCTCAAATAGCAAAAAATATTTAAATCACATTTGCCAGCTATAATGAAAACATAAACGAGAATTTGAAAAGATTTACTTAAAGGAATTGTTTTGTTGTTTAAAACTTAAAAGTAAAAAAGATACCCTAAATCAGAGCTTTCCAAACTGTGTGTCGCGACACATTAGTGTTTTTTGTATTTTGAAAATTTTGATTTTTCTATCAACAAAATCGGCTACAAGATAAACCACCTACTGAAAAATTATCTGATATCTGATATTTGATAACAAAAATTAATTAATGTGTCGTGAAAATTTTTATGCTTAAATAGTGTGTCGCCAACGTGAAAAGTTTGGAAAGCTCTGCCCTAAATAATGGGTAAAACATAAAAGAAGATTCGGTCTCAGAAAATTCGGTCTTGGAAGATTCGGTCTTGAAACTCGAAAAGAAAAATTAAAATGAAATTAAGATATGAGCAACAGATTTTAAGAAGGCAATTTTATCACTTTGAACATACTTTTGCGCGAGTATTTCGATGCGGGAGTCAAGCAAGTGTTTCATATTTTTTCTTTTTACTTGGCTTCTCTCCTCGTTGCAAATGAGAAATTTTAGTCTGCTTGTAACTGATGATTTCAATGCGGAATGAAATGCTTCAAAGGCATTATTAGTTCGGGGCAATTTTTTTGACCTAACCTAACCTAACCGAAATTTCCAAGATCGAATTTTCTGGACACCTTCATATAACATTATTTTTTAACATAAAATAAAATATTGGCACTCATAACAAGCTTTATTAATTAATATAAAATGAGAAGTGTATTTAACATTGTGTTTTGAGTAGTGACTCATAAGGTTTCGGATCATAAGGTACCCAGTGTTGCCACTTTAAAAATGAAAAGTCCCCAGATCAGCTCAATAAAACTCCCAAATTTTCCCTAGATTTCTAAGTATTATTTATCATTTATACTTTACTTATACTTGTATTATACAATATACTTTTACACACACACGACATTTTCGCGATTGTGATACGAAAATTATCTTACATTGCTAAAACAGTATCGTGCATCGTACACGGACTAAAAATTAAAGCACAAATACGATAATTATCGTACAATTCACATCCCTTATATGCACAGTTCTCAGATTCTCAGGACTAAATTATCGTACATGACTTGAAATAAATATCATACTTTCGTCAGAATTTTCGAACATCCTATTTCTAAGATCTGAAATATATATATAATTATTATAATATATATATATATATTATATATATATATATTATATATATATAAACACGCTAGTAAAGTTCTATTAATAAACTTTTTAATAAGCCTATGTTGGCGAAAATCAACAGAATATTGCAAGCGTCGTGCTTCGAACAACCTCTCGGGGAGCGGGAATCCACTGGAACGACCAGAAACGTTCTGTAAAATTACATATTTGAAACATGTTCAGATACGATTTTGGCTGGCTGGTGGGTGTGGCAGCCAACCACCACATTGCATCATACTTAAACATGAAATATTCAGGATCAGCGAGTTTCCTATCGTTTCGTTTCTTCATTAACATATTTTCAGATTGTATGATAAAATGAAGAAGCTGTCTCTTAAAATTATCGTATGATATGACAAAATTGTCGTATACAGGCTTCGAATATTGTATTATCGTAGACCTGACATCATATGCGCACGATAATTATTGTACATCTGGGACCCCTGTAAATATATCGCTGCAGCGCGTAGGATTGCCAACTCTCCGATATTGACACGGAGTTTCTGGGTTTCTTTTCATTTCTCCGGGCTCTGGGGTTTTCTTTAAATTATCCGGGTTTTCAGTTCATTTCAAGGAAATACAATCAGAGTTTCCATGAGACTTTAAACTAAACATTTTTGATGAAGGAATTTTTCAAAGAGTTACCAAAGCTCGTGGCAAAAGTTTTCTCCATCCCTGTAAACAAATGCCTTTGAAGAACGATTACTTTCACTTATGTCCAATGTTTGGATATATAAAAGAAATAGAATGAGGGTCGAGCTTGTAAAAGCAGAAATTTGCACTATGGTTAATTTTAGTATGACCTGTCAAAAGGTTTTGGTTTTATAAACAAGAATGACCAAAGAGAAGAAATAAAAAACGTTACGAGTCATAAAAAATATGCATTTAAACTTTGAAGCCTCATTTAAGTCTATCTTTTAGAAAATTGCTTGCATTTCAAGTTGATATTAAGAAATTAAATCTCTTCTTACAATTTTATTAGTTAATTAAACTATAAATTTATTTTTAGAATTAAGCTTTTTCATATTATATTTTTATGTTTAGAATATAATGTACCTTCATTTTTAATTAAAGCAAACGTGTTCATCTTAAACATTCATAATTACAAACACGTTTAGGTAGACCAACCATGAATGGATCCTAGGGTGTTTGTTGGTCTGAAACATTGTAACATGTAAAAAATGTGCGTTTTAATTATCACAGACGTTTTTTTTTATACATATTTATAATCTCTGGATGAACCTCGACCTCAAGGTAATCTTTCCCCCGCTGAAAATACTGATCATACCAAAAGTGGAATATTGTTCAGTCTTAATGTTTTAACTTTACTTAGGTACTTGTAGGTTATCTCCCTCCCACCAGTTTTGAGAGAATATTTTCGTTGAAACTAACGAAAATATCACGACTTAACCTACCAATTATCAAGGGCGCACAGTTGATCTATTAGTAAATAGTAAATACTATTCCAGAAACAAACAATGTTATAATTAATAATAGATCAACTGTACGCCCTTGATAATTGGTTAGGTTAAGTCGTGATATTTTCGTTAGTTTTAACGAAAATATTCTGTCAAAATTGGTGGGGGGGAGATAACCTACAATTACCTTTACTTATTTTAGTTTGGTTTGAAAAACTGTTCAAGCGTTTTAAAACAGAATTTGGAATGATGCCACTATATCGACAAATTTACTTTTCTCGGACAGAAGTTAGCGTGTGGGAAATATTTGTGGATTTGTTACAGCCTGAAAGGCACACTTTAGGTTTCAATAACAGGTTCACCCTATATACGTCTGTGACAGAGCATACGTACGTGCGTGTGCGTGTGTTTCTGTCTGTGTGCGTGAGCATGGTGTAAGTGTATGTGTGTGCGTGCGCGCGCGCGTTTGCGTGCTGCTGTGCATTATATTGAAACGTTGAGAATAATCTTCAAATTATATGAGCCTCCCAATGAACCTAACACACAAACGTAATTGAAAAATAGGTATTGAATACGGCACGTTATATGAACTGAAACGTTATGCGTTATATGTTGTACGCAGTATCATTGAATCCCGAAACCCCTTCAATGGTAACTACATCTTCGTCGTTGTTTAATTATAAACATAACTGTCACATTTTAGGCTTTAAGCGCGGTATACTAGATGAAAACTACAAACGGTCTTCTTATGATTTACCATTAATCTCGTTAGTTTGTAAATTTTATTTCTATATTGCGTGATACGCTTCAAATGTATTATACTATGAATTTAGTGGGAATAATTATACAAAATACAACGTCTCATTAGTATTTTTGAACTTCGATTACTGTATCTACGTATTTTCAAAGAATATTCATCAAAGATTCGTGAAACTGAATAGAAATACATATAAAAAATTTCACACTTTACTTAACGAAACATTTTGAAAAGTTATTCTTTTCGGAGCAAGTGTAGTTTACGTCCCCCTATGGTGCCTAGTGTAGTTTACGTTCCCCAACATTATCCTAGTGTAGTTTACGTTCCCCAACATTATCCTAGTGTAGTTTGCGTTCCCCAACTTTGTCCGCGTATATAATCAAATAAAACGTTAAAACTAACGAAAATACAGGGTGGGGCACGGGAATCAAGTGTTTTTTGAATAGCTAGTAATCGGCCATTAGGAATGGGAGGGGCGTGCGGTAGGTAGCATTCCATTCCTGGGTTCATAGCATTTAACTTTAACTAACACTCACCTTTATCTTTCAGGTGCCATCATGGAGCAGTGGACGTTAGAACACCGCATGTTCGCGTATGATCATTTTGTTAGGAGTGGCGAGTCAGTGACAGCAGTTCAGCGTGCGTTTCGCCGCAGATTCAACATTCATCGAAATGACTCTGTTCCCGCTCGTGACACAATCTTACGTTGGGTTAACAATCTTCGAACAGGAGGCTCAATAATGAAAACAAAACCGAAGGGGCCGCAACGCACTGTGCGTACTCCAGAGAACGTTGAAAGGGTCAGACAAGCGATGTTGCAAAGCCCAGGCCGCTCTGCTCGGAGACATTCAGCTGCACTCGGAATCAGCAATCGTACTGTTAGACGGATTTTGCATGAAGAATTACATTTTCACCCATACAAGTTAGCGATGGTGCAGGAATTGAATGTAAACGATTGCCCCCAACGACTGAATTTTGCACAGGAAATGCTTGCACTTTATGAGCAGAATGAAAACATGATGGTGGTAATGAGTGATGAAGCCCATTTCCACCTTAATGGGGCCGTCAACAATCAAAACTGTCGGTATTGGGCTGCTGAAAATCCGCGACAACTCCATGAAAAACCGCTGCATAGCCCTAAGGTTACAGTTTGGTGCGCGGTGGGAAAGTTTGGCGTCATCGGTCCCTATTTCTTCGAACAAAATGGGGTTACCGTTACCATAACATCTGGGCGTTACATTGAGATGGTGAAAACCTTTTTCATCCTGAGTTACGAAGAAGGCGTATTGCTCGTCGACATTTGTGGTTTCAGCAAGATGGGGCCACGCCACACACCGCCAGAGCGTCAATGGCTGTTCTTCGCCCCTGTTTCCCAACCATCTCATTTCGAGATTTGGTGACATTGCATGGCCCCCTCGGTCCCCTGACTTGTCCACATGTGACTTCTTTCTATGGGGGTACCTCAAGTCACGTGTCTACGAGGACAAGCCCCGTACATTAGATGCATTGAAGGAAGCGATCCGTCAACAAATCATCCAAATCAACAGAGACCTGCTGGGAAGAGTGGAGGCCAATTTTCGTAAACGCCTTCAACAATGCGTCGACGGCCAAGGACATCATATGCCAAATATAATTTTCGGTACATGATTATTATGACATGAAATGCTATGTTCTTACGAATGTTGTTCTACCAATATATTTTCTTTACAAAAATAAATATCATTTTCCTGATTATTCCAAAAACACTTGGTTCCCGTGCCCCACCCTGTATTACGTCTTAACCTAACCAATCGTCAATATATATATATATATATATATATATGATGAATAAAACCACGAAGGAAAGGAAACACAGAATGGTGCTCAAGCGCTTTCGTCTAATGTCTGAGGATGTCATTAGACGAAAGCGCTTGAGCACCATTCTGCTTCCTTTCCTTCGTGGTTTTATTCATCATAAATATTTTTCACGTGTTACTTTCGTGAAATAACTTTCATATATATATATATTATATATATATATATATATATATATATATTGACGATTGGTTAGGTTAAGTCGTAATATTTTCGTTAGTTTTAACGTTTTATTTGATGGATTCATTTAAAAAATGTCTCCTAAAGATCTTGGTGTAGTTTACGTTCCCCAACTTTGACCTAGTGTAGTTCGTGTCCCCTTTTGCGTCAGGGGGAAGTAAACTACACTTGCTCCTTCTTTTCATACTATTCAAAGACGGAAGAAGAGAAAGATATTAAATTTGAATAGGATAACATAAAGGTTTGTTGACGTGTATTTTGAGACATTTTTTCTAATATATGCTATTCTTTCAGTAAGCAATAGTTTAAATAATTTTCGGAGCAAGTGTACTTTAAGTTCCCCTGACGCAAAAGGGGACACAAACTACATTAGGATCTTTAGGAGACATTTTTTAAATGAATCCACCAAATAAAACGTTAAAACTAACGAAAATATTACGAATTAACCTAACCAATCGTCAATTTATATAATATATATATATATATATATATAATACAGTATATATATATATATATATATATATACTAAGGGCACTCAATATATTTTGCCCCACCCTTTTTTCTTAGCTAAATAATAGGCCATGGGGCTGAAATGTCTTTTGGGCCGTAAGTTTGAACTTTCTGTGCTTCACATAACTGGATTTTTCCAGTATGAACCTTCCCTTTTTGTATAAAACCGCTTTTAAGCGCCCTTGTATAAAACCGATGGTTAACGCAGTTTGGAAAATGGCGTCTGACAGTGATGTGCATCGTAAACAGAGAGCTGTTATCGAGTTCTTAACCGCAGAGAAGGAAACAGTTGGAAATATTCACAAACGTCTACAAAATGTTTACGGAGAGAGAGAGAGCCAGCCTCGATGATGAGCCACGCAGCGGTCGCCCGTCATCGGCTGTGACATCTCACACTGTGCAACGTGCTGACAGCAGCATTCGATCAAATCGGCGCGTCACATACGCCACATACGTCACATACGTCACATATCACTGGAGCTAGGAATTAGTGAAGGAAGTGTGAATATGATAATTCAGCAACTGCGATACTCAAAAGTGTGTTCACGGTTTGTTCCTCATGAACTGACTGAAGATCACAAAGCCCAAAGAAAAGAAATTGCTTCTGATTCGTTGGTTCGATACGAGACAGAAAGGGATGACTTCCTTTCGCGAATTGTGACTGGGGATGAGACTTGGGTACACCACTTTGAACCTGAAACAAAACGCCAATCCATGGCGTGGCATCATGCAGACTCCTCACGCAAGAAAAAGTTCAAAATGGCTCACTCTGCAGGAAAGGTGATGGCCACCATCTTTTGGGACATGAAAGGGATGATTCTGGTGGACATTATAAGGAAAGGACAAACAATGAACTGAGAGGCATATATTACTACCCTACAGAGACTCCAGAGACGTATAAAGCGAGTTCGACCGGAGAGAAAACTGGAAGACATCCTTCATTTGCACGATAACGCAAGACAACACAACAGTTTGCAAACAAGAGGCCATCACAAAAATGCGCTTGACTGTGTTACCCCACCCTCCATACAGCCTGGATCTGGTACCTTCAGACTTCCATTTGTTTGGGCCAATGAAAGATGCTATTCGTGGAAGAAAGTTTCAGAGTGACGATGAGGTTGTTGAGGAGGTTAAGAGTGGTTCCAGCGGAACCCAGCGGACTTTTACCAGCAAGGAATAAAGACCCTCGTTTCGAGGAGGAGGAAAGCCGTAGAAAAGAATGGAGAGTATGTGGAAAAATAAAAACTTGTAAAAAAGGTATGTAACTACTTGTATACAAAATTTTCGTAACCTACAAGGAAACTTGGAAAGAAAAAAAAAAAGGTAGGGCAAAATATATTGAGTAGCCCTTGTATATATACATATATATATATATACACACACACATATATATATATATTATACATATATATATATATATACATATATATACATATACATATAATATATAATATATATACATATACATATATATATATATATATAAACCACGAAGGAAAGGAAACACAAAATGGTGCTCAAGCGCTTTCGTCTAATGACATCCTCAGGAACACTGAAGTACATAAAAGGGTTACAGCCTATATATAGGTTACAGAAAGAAAAAAAATAAATAAAAAAAAAATAAAATAACATACATACATACATACACACATATATATATATATATAATTATACACACTATATATATATATATATATATATATATATATATATATGCAATAAACGGAGAAGTAAAAATAAAAATTAAAAATTAAAGGATTATCAGATTTGTAAGGAAAAATATCGATTTTTAGCACAAGATCAAATTAATTATAAAAATACAAATTTATACTGGAAATCTGCCCGGGTTTTAACACTTTGCCTTTTATGGTCAAGTTTCGATATATATAAAAATAAAATGAAAATTAAAAGTTAATAAAGTAGCATACAAGTTTACCAAAGATTTAGCGTTCTACCCTTCTTATCTAAATCGGTTTTGAAGGAATTCAAAACAACAGGATCGAGTTGAAAAAGACCTTTGCTTATGTTGAAGTTATTTGAAAGTTGGATAATGGCAGACTCAAGAATATTTCTATTAACAATGTTGCTAGAGTGGAATAAAACTGAAGCATTATTCCAATCAATACAGTGGGATAACTCTGACAAATGGACAAAAAGGGCACTGGACAACTGTCCTGTTCTAACGGAATATTGATGCTGTTTTATACGTGTGTGCAAATCCTTTCCCGTCAGACCTATGTAAAAGGAATCACATTGTTTACAACCAATTTTATAGATAATGCCTGAATTATTGGTAGGGCTATTTTTTACTCTGATATTTTTCACAATATTGTTATATGAAAATACTACATTAATATCCAAAAGTTTAAGTACATTAGCAATGCCTAAAAAGCCCGGGAAAAATGGAAGTACTAAAATATTTTTTGACAAAGTACGAGTGTTATTATTGACACGATAGAAAGTTCGTTTTGCCTTGTTGAGACAAGATTCCATAAACGCAGATGGATAACACAGATCACTTCCAATACCGTTGATTTTTTCCAATTCGGCATCGATGTATTCCGGACTGGCGATTCTAAGGGCGCGGAGAAACATTGATGAAAAAATGGCCTTCTTAGTGGGGGTGTCATGTCCGAGTAAAAGTGTACGTAGGACAAATTGTTTGTTGTTTTCCGATAGATACTAAACTTAAAACCTGGGCTTTCCCTATGTACACGCACATCCAAAAATGGGATTGAATTGTCTTGTTCCACTTCTAAAGTAAACTTAATGGAGGGGACTTGATCATTTAACTGAAGGAGGAAGTTATTCAGGTCACGATCCATGTGCCAGATACACAAAATATCGTCGACGTACCGCAACCAAGGGATGCCAACCCCCAGGATTCTCGGAATGTAAGTAATTTCGAAAAACTCCATATAAATATTGGAGAGGAGGGGCGATAAGGGGTTGCCCATGGCCATCCCAAAAACTTATTGATAATACTCGTTATTGAAAGTGAATTTACAGTCTTTGATGCAAAGCTTAATAAGTTCCAAAACAATGTGTGAAGGTAGTGGCAAAGACTGTAAATTCACTTTCAATAACGAGTATTATCAACAAGTTTTTGGGATGGCCATGGGCAACCCCTTATCGCCCCTCCTCTCCAATATTTATATGGAGTTTTTCGAAATTACTTACATTCCGAGAATCCTGGGGGTTGGCATCCCTTGGTTGCGGTACGTCGACGATATTTTGTGTATCTGGCCCATGAATCGTGACCTGAATAACTTCCTCCTTCAGTTAAATGATCAAGTCCCCTCCATTAAGTTTACTTTAGAAGTGGAACAAGACAATTCAATCCCATTTTTGGATGTGCGTGTACATAGGGAAAGCCCAGGTTTTAAGTTTAGTATCTATCTGAAAACAACAAACAATTTGTCCTACGTACACTTTTACTCGGGACATGACACCCCCACTAAGAAGGCCATTTTTTCATCAATGTTTCTCCGCGCCCTTAGAATCGCCAGTCCGGAATACATCAATGCCGAATTGGAAAAAATCAACGGTATTGGAAGTGATCTGTGTTATCCATCTGCGTTTATGGAATCTTGTCTCAACAAGGCAAAACGAACTTTCTATCGTGTCAATAATAACACTCGTACTTTGTCAAAAAATATTTTAGTACTTCCATTTTTCCGGGCTTTTTAGGCATTGCTAATGTACTTAAACTTTTGGATATTAATGTAGTATTTTCATATAACAATATTGTGAAAAATATCATAGTAAAAAATAGCCCTACCAATAATTCAGGCATTATCTATAAAATTGGTTGTAAACAATGTGATTCCTTTTACATAGGTCAGACGGGAAAGGATTTGCACACACGTATAAAACAGCATCAATATTCCGTTAGAACAGGACAGTTGTCCAGCGCCCTTTTTGTCCATTTGTCAGAGTTATCCCACTGTATTGATTGGAATAATGCTTCAGTTTTATTCCACTCTAGCAACATTGTTAATAGAAATATTCTTGAGTCTGCCATTATCCAACTTTCAAATAACTTCAACATAAGCAAAGGTCTTTTTCAACTCGATCCTGTTGTTTTGAATTCCTTCAAAACCGATTTAGATAAGAAGGGTAGAACGCTAAATCTTTGGTAAACTTGTATGCTACTTTATTAACTTTTAATTTTCATTTTATTTTTATATATATCGAAACTTGACCATAAAAGGCAAAGTGTTAAAACCCGGGCAGATTTCCAGTATAAATTTGTATTTTTATAATTAATTTGATCTTGTGCTAAAAATCGATATTTTTTCTTACAAATCTGATAATCCTTTAATTTTTAATTTTTATTTTTACTTCTCCGTTTATTGCATATATATATATATATATATATATATATATATATATATATATATATATATATATAGATATGTATGTATATATATATATATATATTTAGGATAAAAACGAAGACGTAGAGCAAGAAAGTCATTATATTTGGCTGCAGCCGACGTTTCGGGCAACTCTACCCATTTTCAAGGCCTAATAAATAAAAAGCTAAAATTAATGCATGACAAAAAAAAAAATATACGAATGTCAAAAACAAACTAATTCATAGCACAGAATAAAACCACTTAAAGAATAAAAATTAAAAAGCGTAAAACAAGCATAAGCCAAAAACAAAAATTAAAAATTATATACATGACAAATAACACATGATAAAAGTAAAACTTTAAAACTAAAAACATTCAAACAAATTAGTTAAAAACTTCACTAATAAAAAGTTAAATGAAAAAACGCAAAAGTGCACGAAACATACCATGCTCACTTGACATCCTCAAACAACTGAGGCGAAAAGGAGACAGGGTCAAGGGGAAAAACAGAAAAATTTAGTTGGTAGGCATTCTAATTAATATAAAGGGGGTAACAGCTAGAATCAATATTTAAGCTGGAGTTCAGAAATTTAAAGCACAAAGATTCATAAATACGGAGAGAGGACGGACATTTTAATGATTTAAGAATTTTAAAGTTATTAACGGAAATATCAACTTTACACTTAACAGAATGATTTCTAATGGCAGACTGTTCCTTTTTAGATAAAACTTTTCCTGTCCTATGGCTAATACCCATATGGGAGCAAAATCTTGCAGGCAATTCTTTGCAGGCAAGATTTTGCTCCCATATGGGTATTAGCCATAGGACAGGAAAAGTTTTATCTAAAAAGGAACAGTCTGCCATTAGAAATCATTCTGTTAAGTGTAAAGTTGATATTTCCGTTAATAACTTTAAAATTCTTAAATCATTAAAATGTCCGTCCTCTCTCCGTATTTATGAATCTTTGTGCATTAAATTTCTGAACTCCAGCTTAAATATTGATTCTAGCTGTTACCCCCTTTATATTAATTAGAATGCCTACCAACTAAATTTTCTGTTTTTCCCCTTGACCCTGTCTCCTTTTCGCCTCAGTTGTTTGTGGATGTCAAGTGAGCATGGTATGTTTCGTGCACTTTTGCGTTTTTTCATTTAACTTTTTATTAGTGAAGTTTTTAACTAATTTGTTTGAATGTTTTTAGTTTTAAAGTTTTACTTTTATCATGTGTTATTTGTCATGTATATAATTTTTAATTTTTGTTTTTTGGCTTATGCTTGTTTTACGCTTTTAATTTTATTCTTTAAGTGGTTTTATTCTGTGCTATGAATTAGTTTGTTTTTGACATTCGTATATTTTTTTTTTTTTTGTCATGCATTAATTTTAGCTTTTTATTTATTAGGCCTTGAAAATGGGTAGAGTTGCCCGAAACGTCGGCTGCAGCCAATATAATGACTTTCTTGCTCTGTCTTCGTTTTTATCCTAAATGTAAAATTACGTCTCCTTAGGAGGGATCCTATTTCATATATATATATATATATATATATATGTATGTATGTTATTTATTTGTCTTTTCTTTTTTTTTTCTTTCTGTAACCTATATATAGGCTGTAACCCTTTTATGTACTTCAGTGTTCCTGAGGATGTCATTAGACGAAAGCGCTTGAGCACCATTTTGTGTTTCCTTTCCTTCGTGGTTTTATTCATGATAAATATTTTTCACGTGTTACTTTCGTGAAATAATTGTCATATATATATAATATATATATATATAAATAAATAAATTGACGATTGGTTAGGTTAAGTCTAATATTTTCGTTAGTTTTAACGTTTTATTTGATTAGGTATACGCGGACAAAGTTCGGGAACGCAAACTGCACTAGGATAATGTAGGGGGACGTAAACTACACTTGCTCCTAATTTTCATTTGCTATAACATAATTTTATTATATTATAGGAAGATAATGTTTATATTATTTATTACTTTACATTATTTAGAATGTTACACGCAGACCGTGCATGGAACCAGAAACTCTTCTGGGGAAAATTAAATCCACTATAGTCCGAATAAGTAATGGTAAATGACAAATACGAAAGTTTTTCTGTTTCATGATAGAAGCCCAACGTGGGCCCCAAAATATAATTTCCCTCACCAGCTATCTGTTAAGCAAATAGAACCCAGCTTTAAGATAGGGTCTAGGGTTTAAAGCTACCTAGACAGTTACATTCAGAACCTCAGTATACGCAAGAAACTCGTTGGATTTACTTCGGATCGAATACATCAAAGAAAAAGGGTAACTATTGTATTTTGAGCCAAAAACTAAAACTTAAACCTCAATCGGAAAATATGAGCGTCCACTTTATTCGGACTGTTGTGGATTTAATTATGATAATTTTCCCAGAAGAGTTCCTTGTTTCATGCACGGTCTATGTGTAACAAAAGTTTCTCAGGTGACCATTCTGAGTTGTAGCACATTATTTACAATATTTATATATTTCGATATTGCTGAAAACGGGTTAACGAAAAATTATACAAACTTTTAGCTTGTAAAGTATTAATGAGTTTAATTAAAGCTGTATTTGGTCTCATCTGATTTCTTATGTTGAAAAAATATACTGAATGCTGATACGCAATTTGATCTATGGCTTGACGTAAAAAATACTTGCGGATCTCTTCATATAAATAATTTAAAATAATGAACTCATTGATTTGTCTGGAGAATAATTAATTGTGAAGGAGGAAATTATCTTTGTTTATCAATAAAGAAATACGTAGAAGCATGTTTTTGTCTATTTAGAAGTTGAAGAACATTTGCAGTTTTATTTCGTTGATACAATACATGAAGAAATTTTAAATATAAATTTTAAACTTAATTCCTCGGGACTGAGGAATGCAGGTTTTCCCCTTTTTTAATTTTTTGTGAGAGGCAAAATTGGTGTATTTGGAAACAATCCCAAAAAAGGGAAGACGTGACACGAGGCTATTTCTCAACTACTGGTAAATTTTTTGGGACGAATTTTTCTGCAAGTGTGCATACTCTGCCTAGCAATTAAGAATAAGAAATAAGTCACTATAAATTCTGTCATTCGCATGATGAAGGAGTAAATTGACGAAATTTCATGAAAGGGAAATAAAATTGATTTTTAAGAATATGAACAAAGTGTATGCAGTTTTAAAACAGAAAATAAGCTCGAAGTATTTGAGGGGACTTTCACGAGTATTTTTTCTCTTATATTGTAAAGTATAAATAAACAGTGTATCTGGATCCGCTCTAAAAGATCTCCTGGACTTAAAATAAAATTGTTCTTATACAGTTTTACCTGTACGAACCGAACCATATTTGTAATATTTTTCCAGCTGTGGAAAGGTTTTGTACGGGAATAAAAATTACTTCTATGAATTTTCGAGAAGTTCAGAGATTTTAACACTCAATATTAATGTCCTTTCTCTGAAGTCTTTATTTGCGATGAAGAAACATCGAAATGGAAATCTGGGAGAAAAATTTACAATTTCTATGAAATTCATTAATGTAAATATTTGAATGACATCCTCTTACCTGAAAGTACAGAATAAATTTACATGGAAAACTGCCAAGAAACCAAGTCTCTGATACGTCCCAAGCTACTGTCGGTGGTAAGCAGAAGAGCAACACACAAAAATCAGCCACAGCGAGATTAACTATGAAAATATTGGTCACTGTTTGCATGCTGTGGTTTCTGTAGACGACGTAACACACCAGGAAGTTCCCCATAAGACCTACGAAGAGCACTAATGCATTTAAGACGATCAAACACCATTCGTATTCCTGGGGGAAAATGTGTTCGTAAACGATGTTCATATATTCATCGACGCTTAAATTATAGGAGACGTAATCTTCAGGCTCTCTGACTGACGAGAGGAGAGGCATGTCAGTGGTGAATTGAACCATCATTTCCAATTGTTTTTTGGGGGGATTCGAAGACTTATTCGAGTCGGAATTCATTTTGACGAAATTTTTAAATTTTTATGTAACATACAATTTATGATATTTATGATTTATCATTCATGTTTTTAACGTTTTTAAATTATTTAAAATATAACCATAATCAAAGAACTTTTGAAATGAAAAACTAAAATAGTTGTTAATAAAATTTAGAATTTTTTTTAGAGAAAGTGCGTTCTTGAGGTATGTTACTGTAGTTTAATCACAAAAGAAGAGTTTCAGGCATAATTGTTTTGCGAGTAACTTTTCTCTAAAACCATGACATAATGTAGGAACTTCTATATAAATTTAGACACAAATTTCCTTATATTACTAAATATATAAGTACTGGTTTAAGTCAATTTTGTTATATAAAAACTTTTCAAAACCTTAAAGTTTGAGTAAAATGGAAAATACACGAAGGGGTAAAATATTTAAAAAATATTTCGCATTTATTCACTTAAATCAAAGTTATTTTAAAATATTTTCGCTTCAGAAAGGAATAGCACTTTACACCTGTTAAATACACAAAACACAATATCTACTCTTCACTCTGCCATCATTTTGAAAAGTAAGCCCTATTTTCTTTGTGGGGAACGAGATAACGATTCCTGTAAGGTTTGCTCGCTCTTCTCGTCATCAAAGCAGCGAGTGGATGGCCTCCGAGTGAGTTCCAGGACGAAGTGAGTCTGGAAGGGACCACTAGCTCCGCAATTACTGATACAGAATTCAGACACGCGCTTTGCGATGGATAGCAATTCCAGTGTGTAGAACTAACGGCGGATACAAACTTACTTCAAGCATATATATTACTTTAAGTACGCATTAATAGGTGCTTAATTTATAGAATATAAGGTCCCATAAACACTACATAACTTAGATTTGTGGCATATTATCATTTAAGTGTCTGCGTGTAAATGATTAAAAAGTAACTTTATACAGAGATTAACGTTCTACGATGAAATTATGTTTGCGTATCATAAAATTGATATACGGTGTATGACTCTCTTAAAAAGGTTCCCATTATATTTTAATAGTTCATAAAGAAGGACGCAAATGGAAAGCAAATATCGGAATTAGATTAATTAATTATAAAGAAAAGATTATAATACTTTTATACTCATTTCAAATATTCACAACACAATTAAGTAATAATTTTACGCATTACAATTCACAGCTATTTTTATAACTTTATCTGAGCAAATGCTGTACGTGTAAAAAGAGAAAATGAAATGCATCCGTTTCTGTTACAGATTTTCATATATTCTCCACATATACACACCAGATAGACATCAGATTTAAATAAATGATAAACACTAAGTATTTGCCAATAAATTTACTATATTTTAATATTTATCTATTAAGATGTTAATGAGTTTTATTTCAATTTCCCTTTTCCCTTAATTTCCACTTTGTTATATGCACGCACAGGATGCTAAAGCTTATTATATACGAGTATATATGTATATATAACTGTAGGAAAAACCAAGTGATGTTAAGTAAAATTAGTATTTTATTATTATTCTGTGTTTTTCCAAGAAAGATATTTATAAATTGAATGACATCCTTTATTTTCCCCCAAAATTGTAATCCCTCTTACCCGATATACCTCTCAAAATGAATACGGAGCGAGAGATGATTTAGGAATTAGAAGGACTTCACCTGAAACGTAATTGCTCACGATTGATGAAAAGATATACTCACTCACTCGTTTACTCGTTTACTCACATACTCGCTTCGTACCTCTCCACAATATTTAATAATAAATTACTGTAGAATAAACTAATAACAAGATGTTATAATTAATTCTATACTTAACAAATAACTCGGTTTGAGAAATGATGCGTTAACAGATCTTGGGGATAAGAACTGTAACGTGGAAGAAAGCAGCAGTGCGAACAATTAAAAATAATTACGAATCACTCACTCACGATCGTCGACAAAGAAACATAAAACTATAAATTAAGACCGAAGAACCTATTACACAGGCCTGCGAATGAGAACTTTGTAAGAGTTGTTTTCTTACTAATAACTGATTTTATATAATTCAACTACGCTCATTTCGAATAAGGTGTCCATTTGTTTCTATCATGTAAGGACTTTTTGCAAACTGGAAGGGAAAAACAACAACATAAATAAATATTATTTATTTCAATTTATATTAGGTACCTATTTCGCTTTGTTATACTAATTACAAGTGCAAACAACTTTAAAAAGAAAGAAGACTATTAACTTCAATTACATATTCATCTTTATTTGTTCTGAGTTTTCTTGTGAGATCTATGCTTTTTAGTCTCGAATGTACGCGCTGTTCCTTTTCTTTTATGTAATAATTCTGGAGTATCCCGTTTCAACATCCAACAGTAATCAGCCATCATGCTGATGTCCCACCTTCCCTGATATCTCTTCTCCATTTCTTTGATGTCTTGGTGAAACCGTTCTCCTTATTCTTCGCTGAGTGCTCCGAGATTCTCAGAGAAGTAATCCAAGTGTGAATGTAAGAAATGTAATTTTAAACTCATATTACAACCCAACTCTTTAAACTTATTAGCATGTTGTTCACAATTTTTTGGTAATTTGGGTCCTTGTTGTTCCCCCAAAATTTGCTGATAACATCCTTAAAAGCAATCCACGCTTCTTTTTCAAGATTGTTCATTGTTCTTTGAAAGTGTTCATCCAAAGCCAGTTTTCTAATCTGGGACCAACGAAAATTCCTTCTTTCAATTTTGCTTTCGAAAGAGTTGGGAATTTACCACACAGATACTTAAAACAATCTCCATCTTCGTTCAAGGCCTTAACAAATTGCTTCATGAAGCCCAATTTTATGTGAAGCGGAGGTAAAAAGACTTTCTTCGTGTCAACCAAACTTTCACGTTGAATGTTTTTAGAACCAGGTGTCAGGTTGACTCTGCGTGGCCATTCCTTTTTTATCCAGTGCTGAGTTCTTGCTCGGCTATCCCATTCACATAAAAAACATGGAAACTTCGTATAACCTGGTTGCTGACCTAACAACATACAAATCACTTTTAAGTCTCCACAAAGTAGCCAACCGTGTTCTTTGTATTTAACCTTAGCTAGAAGAAGCTCAAGATTTTCGTACGTTTCCTTCAAGTGAACCGAATGAGCCAGAGGAACGGATGCATACAAGTTTCCGTTGTGAAGGAGGATGCCTTTTAGACTTCTTTTGGAGGAATCAATGAAAAGTCTCCACTCATTTGGGTCATAGACTGCAGCGCCTAGCTTAAGTATTAGTTCCGAAACATTGTTGCAATATACCAGTGAATTTTCTTGGGAAAAATAGTGGATGAATTATTTTTCTTGATTTCTTTATCAGTAAAATGACGTCCCGGGAGAAAGCAAGTCCTTTGCACGAAGTCTGGATCCAAAAATCTCTGAAGAATCTTTCGGGAGACACAAATCTCTTACCAAATCATTAAGTTCACTTTGTGTAAACAATTGGGGTTTACCAGATGTTTCGGTTTGAAAACAATCAGTATCATCGTTTCCATCGTCATCAGACACCGAATCAGATGAAGTTATATCAAGAGTATTTGAGGGGTCCCGCGTCTTAAGGTACCTAAGCGCCAAAATTAAAATTCGCCAAAAATCGCCTCCAAAGTTCAGCAATATTCTGGCAATAGTATCTGTTATTAATTGAGCTAGAACGTTCATTTTTGGCTAATAGTCCGGTTCATTATGTTAATAAAAACACTCGTTCAAAATTTATGGAGATTAGCAAACCAGTGCATTTTTGGAAAGCTTATGGCATCAGGAATCTGAAAATCAATGTTTACATTTGCGCAGATGCCTGCATAGCCACCATTTTGGATTTTCAAAATGGCCGCCATAAAATAAGAATTTCCGAATATCTCCGCTTGTAACTGACATAGAAACTTCATTCTAAATGCTAATCCTATGTTTCCAGGCCCAAGGAATCCAAAGCTTATGTCAAATTAGTGATTATGAACACCGAAAACCAAGAAAAGAGGAAGTTTGTGAAATTATGTTTGTATTTTCATGAAAAAATGCACACTCAAATTGTTGGTAGTGACAACAGCATACGTATAGACGTATTTCCTATCTCAGTTTGACACATCATCATCACTCTCAGTGTCATATTCAACATTACAGTCTGCATCATTTTCGCATTCTGTGCCGCACAAGCATAGTTCTGTGCAAAGCAAGTTATTCCTTCTGCATGAACATCTCTGTGTAGAACAGTTGGTTTGGCAGTGGCATCTGACCAACTCGATGATGGCTTGCAGGGCAGGAGGAACTTTTATGGTGACTGGCAGTATTTGGCCACTTTTGTCCTGATAGTAACCAAATTTCAGGGGGTCAAAAGGCTGTTGCTGCATAACATTGGCTTGGCACTATACTCGGCTTTGTAACCGCACACGCTGGATGTGTTCCTCAAGTGCACCGAGTGTAGGAGGTAAGTTGTTGCTTTCAGCTAGGTGTTTACAAAACAGATACCATCTTAGATCAGGGATACTTGCAATGTGAATACCATTGGGACAGTAGCTTGAGCACACAAATTTGGCCAATACATCTTTCACCTCCTGTGTTAGATCACCTTTCTCCAATAGTTTCATCAGTGCTCTGACTAAGTGCATGTCAGCTTTCATATACTGCTGAAACCATTTTGTTTTGCCTATTCCTGAGAATTTTCCAACATTGTCTGCTCCAGTGAATGCGTGGAATACGGGTAAAGCTTGCGCCTTAGCTTTGCCCAAAGCTCTCCAGATTGGCTCTATTTCGACTGGACCTGATATCATCAAAATAGATGTCTTTTTGCAGAGCTTGTCATAGTGTGCCACAGCCAGAACCAAGACGTCAGTATCAGGAGTGAAGAATACTAGCTGTGCATCAGGACACCGCTGTGATGCCTCCGCTGCCAGGCAGATCATCAATGTATCAGCCTCCTCGTGATTGTTGTCTTCAAAGTGCATGTTTCTGTTGCTTCTGGTGTGACCTGATGCTGATGTGATGACTAACTGAGGTGAGATTTTGTTGTAATCAAGGGTTGCTTTGGCGAGATAGTCTGTCAAATCTGCTTTCGTTTTTTCGTGCGATAGAAACCGTGCCAGTAGGATGTGTTTGATGTTCGTATCATCCGCAACCTGATACTGTATAGGAGCTTTTCCTTGTCGTCGTCTCTCTCTAGTTTCCTCCTTTAGTGAGTCAGGTTTGTATGTATCGAAGACCAGGATGACCTCACTGAACCCTGCTGTCAAGCTCACGAGCCTGTCATTGAAACACTGGGCTAGATCTTTGACTGCTGATTGTCCCTGATTTCTTTGTCATCTTCTGGACAAGCACCATTCCATCAACAATGGCGATCTTTTGATTTGATTACGACGATGGAGATGATGATACAGGACCTCTGTCATCATCCTGCTCTTTGGCCGCTAGAGCTTCTGTCTGTTCCTGGGTTTCATCTGTTTTTGCCAGCTTCTCAAGGCTGTGTATCAGCTTGGACTTGTCAATGCATGGCAGCATTGAGCCGTCTGATGCAAATAGTGCTCTCGGAGTCAATGTGAACTCAAGGTTGCCAACTGCATTCTTCTGATCGATGTCCCTGCTCGACCTGGTGAGAACCATCAGCCGACCATACAGATCTTTGGTCTCTTTTAGGTCAACTGTCTGGTCACGGAACTTGAAAGTTTGTTTCTTGCTGCCAGACATGTACATCCTGTTGTTCTGCTTTTTGACTGGTGCCCAGAGACTAACATCTCCATTGATACGTTCAGTGACATAATCTTCATAAAGTTTCTGTCCGATGTCATCAATGTTCAAGATTTGTGGAACATACTCTTGTCATACATATGCATGTGTGATGAAATTTTATAGCTGATCACCTTCAACAGCAAAGGGATTCCCGTGGCTCAATATTGCAGCTTTGATTTTGTCAACAGTTTCATGTTCTTTCCTGAGAGCACACTGGGTCGTACATCATGGTGTTCCTCTGGCTTGTTTACTTGAAGCCCGAACTGTCCTTTAAACTCTGTTGAGAGGCACGACATCTCTGGAGAAGCCAAGAAGAACCGCTGCCTAGCATTCGCATTATTGGAAATGCCAATTAGGCCAGAATCAACCTTCATCATCTTGTTGAGATGTTCACAGGCATGGTCTGCACCTATTGAGACGAACGGAATCTCACTCTTGGTGACAGATATGTTTCCATCTTGAAGTTCTCGCCATGTTGCTGGATGGCTTGTCTTCATTTCGTGCATGTCGGCGATGTACCTTGGCCAGAGGCGTTTGTATTTTATTCGATCCATTGCGAAAAACAGCTTGCTGAGTGCTTCTCCAGCCTCCAGATGGAGAACGAGATCAGCATTTCTGGATGCTTCAACAAAGAACAAGATGGTTTCAACCCGGTGGAGGTAATTCATCAATGACTTGAACATAGCGTTAGATGATTTCTGAGCTTCCCACTTCTTCAGCTGTTGAATGGCATCTTCGTTGGTCAAGACTTGAAGCAGGTGAATGTTAGCAATTCTGATGCATTCTGCTCCATCACTTGTCCCAGAAGCTGTATTTGTGCAGGCTTCCTGCAATTCATTTGCTGGTTTCGAGCAGATTTCTTTTAGTTGTGGCATCTCTGTGAAGAACTGTTCTAGAGCAAGTTCATACAGAGCCATGTAAGTGTGGATGTCTGCACGGAGTGCTCTCTTGTAGTGGCCATCACACTGCCAGCATGAGTGCTGGCAGTGGACTCCTGACAAAGAATGCACTGCTTCCAGTCTACTGTGTCCATGGACGACTTGACTGAACTCAACTTACTGGTTCCCGGGTCTTCACTCATGATGACTCAGGCACTGAAAAGAAAGAGAGCCACCACTATATTGACCAACACCAAGATAATTGTGTACTAGTTGTGTTAACATAAATTTTTACAGTATAAAATTAAATATTGCAACACTACTGCAAAAATACTGCAAAATTATTGAAGCATCAGGATTTATAAACACTGTTGCAACTGCCGCCAAAATGGCCGCCAAGCAGGCATCTGCGCAAATGTAAACATTACTTTTCATATTCCTGATGCCATAAGCTTCTCAAAAATGTACTGGTTTGCTAATCTCCATAAAATTTGAACAAAAATAGATAGTGAACCTGACTATAAATTAGAGTTCTAAGTATGCTAATGAAGATGATGAGTTTTTGGAATAGATTTTCATATTTTATATTTTATATATATTGTTTTTAATTTTTTGATTTTCTTATTATGTTCTTATTATGTCAAACTTTGGGTGCGATTTCTGGCACAGAATGATTCCATTGATTTTTCATCACTGTCACTAGCACGGTGAGACATTGCTGCACAAGTTGATAATAGTTAGAAGCCAGGTGAATAGAACCATCCACGCAATATTCAGCAATATGAGCACGAACACAGGACGCCTGCTAATAGCAACGCGAGTCTTAAGGTACTGGCGGGATGTTTGTGTCGTGTCCCTCTCAGCGCGTGGAGCGGGTGGCCAATCAGAAAGCAGAGCGGCATGGCTGCCATGTTTTCATTGGCTCGCGCTCCTCCTGCTGTTCCCGCCACCCAAAGACCGAGCGTCCCACCCCCACCCCCATCACCTCCCACCAGTTGAACGGGATATTGGGGCCTTAAGACGCGCATCACATCTGGGCGGCATAGCACAGCTGGCGATAGAGGTGAAAAAAGTACTTCGCTTCATAAGGTTTTCAACCATACTTCTAGTGTCGTAAGCAATGTTCCCTCTAATTTTTTTTAGTCCGTGTGCGCAAGAAATTTTCGTTGTGCAAACATTTAGATTCATGGTGAAAAATTGTGCAAACTTTTCTGAGCGCTATTATCTTCAAAATTAAATATATATAAATATTAAATACTTAATAAATATTATTTCCATAAGGTGATAGCTTGATCATTACAGTACTATTAAATGGGTATTAAAAAACTGTTTACAGTATTATATATTCTTATAAAAGAAAACATTTTATCCATTCTAAAAATGTGAATAAAATAAAAAATAGTAAAATAAAATTCAACAAAATAAAGAAATAAAATAAAAATAACATTAATTCAAAATGACTATTTTAGTTATCATTTCTCAAAACAATTTTTAGCATTTAGCAATTTGCAATTTAAAATAGACTACCAAGATTAATACATGATTTTATCCACTCACAAAATAGGAATAAAATAAAAAATAATTTTTTTTTTTATGAATTGAGATAATTACTATTCGTTTTTATGCAAAAATAAGAAAGAGAAGGTTTATATTCAATGCGTTAATGTATAAAAGAAAAAAATGCAAATACATAGTGAAAAAAATCCGTAATGCGTAATTGCGCGGACGTCGACGAAGTCGAGCGGAAGGGGTTAATACTTAAAAGAGCGACTATAGAGTACGTTCATGCAAATGGTCAGACCTTGTGTGACAGTATATTTTTTAAATTACTTCATTTACTGTCGTGACTCATGATACACTTGAGGCTGTGCGCATTTTATTTTGCTGTGTGCGCGGGTTTCACAACGCGTGTGCGCGCGCACACGCGCACACCTTAGAGGGAACATTGGTCGTAAGGTCATTATAACCCAAACCACGCGATAGAGGAAGGGTGAAAATAGTGATATCCATCAAAAACACGTTTTCGCCTATGGTGACGCTTAGGTACCTTAAGACGCGCGACCCCTCATTTGGTTTAGTAGGTACAGGTATACCAGGTCCATGAGCAACAGGTCTTATAGCAGACTGAAAGTTTGGATAAGAAATTTCCATTTTATTTTTAGTATTGTATCCCTGCACGTTACATGAACAAAAAACAAAAATAACAGTCATTGCTGTGATTTCTAGGTTCACGCCAGACCATTGGAATCCCAAAAGGTAAATAATCCTTTTTACCTTTACTCCACAGTCTAAGTTGTTCAACACAAATACTGCAAACTTTATGTGGAGCCCATGATTTGTTTTGATCCCCAAGTTTCATTCCGAAGTACGCATAGTATGCTTTCTTGACGAAGTCTGTAATATCTCGCCTTTGTTGTTTGACAGTAAATTTTCCACAAATATAACAGAAAATGTTTGGGCTATTTACACACCCTCTGGTTGCCATAGCGACAAATAAACAAATTTCAAAAGAGAAATATAGTCACCGCGCACCTTTGAATAATAAAGAACTATAACCTCGCACGCACTAGACAGACTGATTCATCTCGTGGTTTGTCAATCACTTATATACTAGAGGCGCGTTTCTCGAATGTTCTAGAAGACGCTATGACGTCACTTCTGATCTGAAAGGATTTATAGGCAGTAGTTTTTAATCAAAATTTAATTGAGTCAATTTTAATGAAAATTACTTACATATGTAATATGAAATATGACATTTTGTGAAAAATCTGTACGTGATGGAGAAAAATGAATATTATTTTCAGAATCAGCGTGCAAAAATTACTATATAAGTGATAAAATATTTCGAACAACAAAACCATCGCAGGCCTGTGAATTATCATTCAAACATCATCTAAATCAATGGTCGGCTACCTCTGACCCGCGGGTCAATTGTAGTATATAGTATATATAAAATACTGTAATAAATATTATTACATGAAGAGTGTTTTTTATCTTCAAATGTCCCGAAAATAGTGTATTTTGATTTAAATTTTGAACACTGACCCATTATCAAATTACTAATATCATAAAAGGTTGCCTACCACTGATCTAAATCATCAGTGTTAATTTTTTAATATATATATATATATATATATATATATATATGGAGAGAGAGAGTTACAAGGAGTTACAAGGACAAGAAGTACCTCAAAAGGCCTTGCGGCCCATACCGAGGAGGTACCAATGGCAACGGGTGCCAAGGAAAAATTCCTACAGCCTCAAATAGTGGGTAAGATTCGGTTTAACCTTTTCTTGAACTGATCCACAGAGGAACTGTTCACAACTTCAGAAGGTAGCTTGTTCCACGTGTCACAGATCTTGTAGGTAAAGTAATTCTCACACATACTAGTGCTAAACCGTTTCAAATCCAACTTCCAACCATTGTTGCGAGTTGAGTTATCATTTAAACTAAACATGCTTCTAAAATCGACATCGTTGAACCCATGAAAGAGCTTGAAAACCTCGATGAGTTGACCGCACAGCCTCCGAATTTCCAGCGAAAACAAATTCAGGGCGGGTAAGCGTCGTTTGTAACCCATATGCCTAACGGAAGGGATTAACTTTGTGGCCCACGCCTGGACTCGCTCCAGCCTCAATATCTTTCCTGAGGGTGGGCGACCAGAACTGCATAGCATACTCCAGGTGCGACCGAACCAGGGAATTGTACAGAGAGAGAGAGCACACTCTCGAAATTGCCTCCTGATATAACCCAACAGCTTCTGGGCTTTCTTTTCCACCTGTACGCACTGTTTGGTAAACTTAAGGTCGCTGCTAATTAGCACACCCAAGTCCTTTTCCAAATCAGTGGCCTCGATATTACTCCCCAACATGGAGTAGTCTGACTTGGGATTGGCGTACCCAGTGTGCATGACCTTGCATTTACCCAAGTTAAACGGCATTTGCCATTTTTCGGACCACTCTCCTATCCTACGTAGGTCCGCACGCAGTTGCTCGATCGCTTCGGGCGTCCCAACATTGGCCCCAAGCTTGGTGTCATTAGCGAATTTGCCGATCCTACTGACGATGCCAACGTCGATATCATTTATGTAAATGATAAACAACAGCGGCCGCAAAACGGAACCTTGAGGAACCCCACTAGTGACCGAGGCCCAACCCGAGCTAGCCCCTTTAATTACAACCGTCTGCCGCCTATTCTTCAGCCAGTTTCCAATCCAACTACATACTTCCCCACCGATACCCAGCACGCGGACTTTGGCCATTAGCCGGCGGTGAGGTACCTTATCAAAGGCTTTCTGAAAGTCGAGGTAAAGTATATCACTCGCCCTACTCTTATCATATTCACTCCACATGACGTGGAAAAACTCGAGCAGGTTGGTGAGACACGACCTATGCCGTCCAAACCCATGTTGGGAGTCCCCAAGCAGCTTGTAGGAATCCAAATGGTCAACGATCCTATCGGCTATTATTCCCTCTAATAATTTACCCGCAACCGAAGTGAGACTAATGGGACGATAGTTCCCTGGACTTTCGTGATCCCTTTTCTTAAAGATAGCGGTCACGTTGGCTTCCCTCCAGTCACCAGGCACCTGGCCCGTTTCCAACGATTTGCTGAAGACTGTAGCCAGGTGGGGAGCCACCTGGTCGCGCACCTCCCGCAAGACTCTGGGGAGGAACTGGTCTGGTCCAGGAGCTTTAAACGCGCACAGTTTGTCTATTCTATCGGCAACGACTGTCGCAATTCACCGAACACTATCCAGGCCAGCACCTTGGTGCCTGACGCTTGGCTCGGGGATGACGCGGGTGTCTTCCCTGATGAACACTCCCGCAAAGTACTCATTCAGCACATTAGCGATGACCGCGTTGGAGGTCCACAGTGCGCCGCTGGGGTCTTTTAACGGGCCTATCATGCTTCTAATGGGCTTTCTACGGGGCTCCAATAAACCTTAGCACCCCCACCCATGGCCTAAACCATTAGAGGTACAGTAAAACTAAACATACCTTACAAAAGAGAATTTAATCCTGCATTTAATGAGAAACAATTAAAACTTGGTGTTCCGGCCATTGGCTTCCAAGACAGCCTGAATTCGCTTTGGGTAGCTTGCCAAAAGTGACGTGAATAGATCTTGATCGTTACGCAAATTTGCTAAAACAGTTTCAATGTGTTGCGTCATTGTATCCTTCGAAAATCGATTTGCTGCAGGTTCTTGAAACAAGAGACTTTCAACCTTGTCCTTTATAACTGAGCCAATGTGTTCACAGACGTTCAGGTCAGGAGAAATTCCTGGCCATTCTTCATTCCCAAAGAAATCGATCTCATGGTTCCGCAACAACTGCTGAGTGGCTAATGCCTTAAAGCAGGGGGCCTTATCGTGCAGAAGTGTGACCTGATCGACATCCATAACATTGTTTGGGTTTCTTAGAAAAGGAATGACATGCTGGGATAGAATAATATCACGAAAATACTGTCCATCCCAAATGACCATTTGGCTTCAGCACCCACATGAGCTTCTTTGCAGTGAACAAAAGAAACACACCAACACAGTCTGGACTTTTTAATAATTCGCGATAATGTTCAGTGTCATCGATTTCATCTGGTGTTGTTGCCCACACTCGATCATTTTGGTAGTTAGGCCGACGTGTTACGTAAACAAAAAATTCATCGGAGACAGCTAAATGCATGAAATCATCCACATCCCAATCTTCAAGATAATGGGCAAACCACATTCTGTCATCGATGTTAAGTTGAGTTTTTCTTGGCTTTGGAAGTTCATGCCAAGGCTTTAAACCTTGCCTATGACGGTACAGTCGAATGATCTCACCACTAACGATCTTTCCTCTCAACACTTCGATCTCTGTAGAAAGTTTAGCACCGCTGTTTTTCCGCTTACGCGTACCGCTTTCAATGATGTCCTTTGTTTCCTGAGAGAGTGGCAAATTTGGGCGCCCAGATTTGGTTGTATCCATTTCACATTTATCCAAAGTTTTATTCAAATTTCTTTTGACGAAGTCCTCACTTCTTCACAACTTTTTGGCAACCCATGAACGTGTTATAAAGGTGGCTCCAGCATCACGAGCTTTCCGAAATGTTATTGCTCGTATGCGATCTATCACACGTTGCCTCTCCGAATCACCAATTAATTGAGAAGCCATTATATTATCATTTTATCAGCTAGAGTAATTTTAATACCTGCAATAAATAAAGAATTTTATATATTTTTATAATCACTAAAAACTATTTCGATATAAGTAAACATGTAAGCTGCAAATGGGGGGGGCTAAGGTTTTTTGGAACCCCTTACTATTAACATAACTGAAGCACACCTTAGGGTTCCCCTTGCAGAGGCTTGCCACCCAGAGTTCTTCGTTACGTTTGGCTAGCCTAACTTTCGCCTTCACTTCCCTGCACAGGCGGACATACGCCTCAGTGTTCTCATGGGAACGATTGGCCTTCGCCCTCATATACGCAGCTTTCCTATTTCAGATAGCCGAAGCAATGTCCCGACTGAACCACTTAGGGTGCGTTGAAGCAGGGGTGACCGGTTTTGAGGGTATGGCAGCAGACTGCAGCACTATGAACTGGTCCCGGAATGCACTCCACACTCCCTCAACATCGCCGCCGACCTCTAACCCCATCTCACCTACGCCAACAAAGTCCGGCCGCCGTAGATCGAGCTTACTGCCTCTCGAGTTACTAAGCTTCACCCGAGGGAAGCACACACAGAACCTAATCAGACCGTGATCACTCCCCTCCCCCAACGATTCGTCAACGGTGAGGCCAGTGACGAGGTTGTCTTCGGTTGTGAAAACCTAAGACTAGAACGCTTTCGCTTCGTGTAGGCCCATTGACCCACTGAGTCAGGAAGTTCTCATCAGCAAAGTCAACTAGCCTCCTCCCTTCGGCATCAGCAGTCCTATTTTCCCACTTTATGCCGCTACAGTTTAAGTCTTCTAAAACTACACACACCCTGTCCCCCTAGCAGGCTACAGAGTTCGGTGCACAGGGCTGTATCCTCCTCGAGGAGAAGATGCGGAGGTCTGTTCACCAACATTAGCCTATAGTTCGTCCCTCCCACGTTCAGATCGACGCCAAGCAGCTCCCGTTCCGATCGGAACTGGCAGTCAACCGGACGCAACGTGTTCCTGACGTATATTAGTACCCCTCCCCCCTCCCCACGGTTGCGGTCCTTGTGAAACATTCTATACCCGGGAATCTCGAACTCCCCAGCGTAGTCCCTACGATTAATATGAATCCAGGACTCGGTGATAGCAACGATATCCTGGTATTCTGATGCTAATAGCGCCCATAGCTCGCAAAACTTATTCCTAATCGACCTAACATTAAAAAGCACTGCACGAAGGGAACCTTCCCTATTCTGAACGCCCCCTAGCACGACCCGTTTCCCGAACAGCCAGTGCTGTCGGGAGTTGAAGAGCCCCTCACCAACAAGGTGGCAACTTCCGCAGGAGCCTGAGCCCCCTCCAACGGGGAAGGAGGGTCACCCACCTGTACATGGACGTACCCTTCAACTGAAGGTACGTCCGCCAGCGGATCAAGATCATCTCCCAGGTGGGGGCCCATCATCAATCCCCGGGCTTGACCTCACCATATGGTATAGGTGCCTGTCGAGCAGCGCGCCTAGCACAAACGTCATCCTTGATATTGAGGTGAACACCATCCCTCTGATACAGGTCCCACCTACCCGAAAACGCGTCGAAGGGTCCAACAAACCTCCGCCCAGTGGGACGCACAAGTCTTGCACCCTCTCGTTGATGCCAATGACCTTACTGAGCACGTGGTCACTGACATTCATCCGCGGTAAAATACCTATCAACATTCCCCTGTCTGTTTTAAGTTTTGGATCATCTGCTAGAGACATGATCTCGGTGATGATCCCTTCGGTCGAACCTACCCTACCGCCTTTGAGGAACAGGTCGTTATCACCAGCGTGGACAACGATCGCAGTCCTCCGACTAGCCACGCGTAGCTTCCCTAACTCCTTCCTTAAGTGCGCTGTTCCCAGCCCGGGTAAGCACCTTACCTTCCTCTGTCCCGGTTTGCAGAGGCAAAGTATTTCTCCTGGCCCCTGATCTGTGAGTCCCCAATCAAAACGGTGTCTTCCTCCTTCTTCCACAGGAGACTGAAGCGGAGAGAGAGAGAGAGAGAGAGAGAGAGAGAGAGAGAGAGAGAGTTGACAAAAATAAACACCAGGATGATTGTCCTTAAGAACAAATGGCAAAGCTCATCAATGGAATGCTAGAACGTGTGTCAGCTTTACATAATGCAAAGGACAAAGCAACACGATTCTAAATACATTGATTCATTAAATGTGTTACTATTTATTGACGTTGGTTAATATTCCGCAGAACACATTACCTAAACCTTAGAAACAGCAATATATTGAGAATCCTTGTAAAAAATAAGGAAATAAAATATGTTTCATACGCTGTACAAATGAATATTAATAAGGTGAAAAATTAATACTTAATATGTTATCTAATCAAAATTGGCAGCTGAAAGTATTGGCAGCAAATATTTGTTTCTTTGTTTCTGTGACCATGAACTGTGCCGGTTGTGAAGTAGACTTTTAAGGTTAGTTGTACCAGAAAATATTTATCTGATGTATTTTGATGTGTTTTAACAGAATCTACTATCCTTTTTTGTGAAATTGAGCAGCTTTCGAGATATACGAGTAAATTTCTTCGAAAAAATTATTTATCTCAAAACGTGCTCAATTGCACAAAAAACAGATACCAGATTCTGTTAAAACACATTACAATACATCAGAAAATTATTATCTGGTATGTAATTTCGGGTGAGGTGTTCTGTGGAATTTTTACCTTGACGTTTATTATCAAATCAAAAAATATAGGAAAAACCGAAGGTGTCTATTTACTTTTGCCAACCCTCTGTGTATTTGCATTTGTGGGCGCTGAGTCCAAATCTGGCCTTGGTTTGTGTGTATCATCAATGGTTTCAGAGATATTCCATTTTTCATGTTTTACCAGTATAATGTTATTATGGGCGCAGCAATACCAGAATAATCAGGAATTGTTGAGAACAATCCGGATGTTCGTTGACAGTTTCTCGCTCTAGAAATTGCCCGAAACTTCCACTGTGCTATATAAAGAAGAGCGCAGAGTCTAAGAAGTCAGTAAGTGCGAGCACACAAAGAAAGCAGGTTGTTTGTCTGATGGTTACCAGCACTGAGGTACTGTGTTTCTATGCTTCTCTGTGCTGACGATTTGAGTGTTATCGATCCTTTTTTATTGCGAACATTATTTCAGTGTTGTGAATACATCTTTTTTCTGGAATCTGTAATCTGTTGCAGATTTAATAACTCTTCTCTCTATATCTGCAGGTTATGATTAATGTAGTAAGTTTGGTAAAGAGAATGCCAACTAGAGCTTGTAAACACTCGTCGGATATATTCTGCTACGTTTGTGGGTATTACATAGGCCCCAAGCAAGTATCGCAGAAGATTGTGAAAGGCACCAAGTTCTGGATCGCGTATCGGCTCTATTTTGGTATGCCTATGGGTGACCAAGATAAGCCCTGGGCACCCCATGTGATCTGTGGAAGCTGCCGCTCCACACTTGAAGGGTGGCTGCGGGGAGTACGCAAGGCAATGCCCTTTGCGGTACCCAGAATATGGAGAGAACCAAAGAGCCACCACGACGATTGTTACTACTGCATGGTAGATGTTTCTAAGTACAGGAAAGTTAAACGAAGCAGACTCTTCAGTATCCAAGCACAGCGTCGTCCATAGCTCCTGTACCACAAGGCAAAGGTCTTCCAATACCACGTCCACCAGAACAGGTATCTATCCATTACTTTACCTTCTGTATTTTCAGACTGTGGGTCATTATGTCGATTTTTCTTAGTGCTGATGCTCTTCTACATATATAACTATGCCTATATTTTGTTTCTTTGCTTTGCAGGTTGAAAATGAGGATGCAGCTAGCTCATCTGAGATGTCGGCTGGTGAAGACAGTCATGATGAAGAATATACAGTAACTTTCAGTACAAACCCTCGCTTTCCAAATCAGAGGGAATTGGACGACTTAATTAGAGATTTGGGTCTGACGAAATCAGGGTCTGAGCTTCTGACCTCAGACTCAAAGAGTGGAATTTGCTTGGAGAAGACTGCAAGAGCACTGTATACCGAAAGCGGCATGAAGAGTTTGCAAAGTTCTACGATGTCAATGGCTCTCTCTGTTATTGCAGCGAGGTTAATGGTCTATTCACAGCTATTGGGTTAACACATATACCCTCAGAGTGGCGCCTTTTTTTTGACAGTTCAACTCGGAGTTTAAAAGCTGTTCTACTCCACAATGGGAACAAATATCCATCTATACCAGTTGCACATTCTGTTCAAATGAAAGAGGACTATGAAAATGTCAAACAACTGCTCACTCAAATCAGGTATGAACAATATAACTGGGACGTGTGTGGTGATTTCAAAATGATTGATTTCCTGTTAGGTTTACAAGGAGGGTTTACTAAGTATTCATGTTTTCTTTGCCTGTGGGATAGCAGGGCTTCAACTGAGCACTATAAAACAGTTCAGTGGCCTCCACGTGAAGGACTGCAACCAGGAAAGTACAGTGTACTCAGGGAACCTCTTGTGAAGCCTGACATAGTTTTGCTACCACCTCTCCATATTAAGTTGGGTCTAATTAAGCAGTTTGTAACTGCGTTAGATTTTGGAGGGGAAGTTTTCCAACAGATTCGGGTCATGTTCCCTAAACTCTCTGAGGCCAAGTCAAGGCTGGCATCTTTGTAGGACCGCAAGTCAAGGCGCTGTTGAATTCAAAGAACCTTGAAGCCAAGATGACTCCGATCGAAAAAGAGGCTTGGTGTGCTTTCCGTGATGTGGTTCGTAGGTTTTTAGGCAACCATAAAGCACCAAACTATAAGGAGTTAGTGTCAAACTTGATTAAGTGCTATGGCAAAATGGGGGTGCCGTATGTCTTTAAAATTACACTATCTGCATTCACATCTAAACTTTTTTCGTGATAACCTGGGCGATGTGAGTGAAGAACATGGCGAAAGATTCCATCAAGATATTCAAACGATGGAGAAAAGGTACCAGGGCCATTGGGATGCTTCCATGATGGGAGACTACGTATGGTCGCTGATCAGAAAGGATAAGAATGTTCATACGCGGAAGTCGCGTTCTTCAGTGCATTTTTAAGGAACGCACACTGCATAACGAGGCTTGTTATTCCTTATCGGTTCTCCTCATGATATATATTATATCCTTTGCACCATTTTGAGTTTGTCAAACAATTCTGGCTCAATAAACATTAATTTCCAATAGTGTTTTTATTTTCAGAAAATATTTATGTTAGCCTTCTTTATATACTTTGCCATATGAAAAGTGTGATAACCTATATTTTTGAAACGGTTGATGATAGAGCAAAACCAATATCATTTTTGGAATCAGCGCCCCGAAATCATTAAGAAACGAGAGAAAAATCACAATAAACAGAAAATTTTTCAAATTTTGTTACCCAGTGTTATCGAATCTTTATTGGTGAGGCAGAATTTTAGGAATTTTATAAAGCACAGGAATTCAAACATTTTTATTACAGTCATTTGCAAGGCTAAAACATAATTTCTTACATCCTTAAATAAATCAGTGCGTTTGCAAAAATTTTAAAACGAAAACTAAAATATTTTGGTAGATCTTACTTTTAAGGCCGCACAGCAACCACATGTCCTACATTAATAACACGTATATCAATCAATACAGCAGAAAAACTATATTTGATTTCTGGTTTCGTTAGTTTTAAGTGAATTACAGTTTAAATATGGCAATAGATATTACAATTTTTGTTGTATTTTTTATATTTTCTATATTTTGAAAAGTTTACACCGTTGTTTCGGTTTGGCGGACTGCTACAGATTTTTGCTAAACTTAGCAAGTCAGTTAACTAACTGATTTGCTGAAAATCATTATCTTAGGTTACTTTATTATCTTAGGTTACGTTAGGTTCAGTTTATTTAGGTTAGGTTAGGTTTATTGGTAAATCTTACTTTTAGGGCAGATAGTGTTCTGCTCTATCGATTGATATATGTATGTATGTTTTTAATGTAGGATACGTGGTTGCTGTGCGGCCTTGAAAGTAAGATTTACCAATATTTTATATAAACAAATATAAAATTAAAATTTAAGAGTGAAAAGAAAAGTTAAAAGTGAATTCGTCAAATTAAGACTAAGAACTGTTATTTAGGTAACTATGTGAATTAAAATTAGTGTTAATATCACTTTATAACCAAAGTTAATTAAAGATGTATACAAATTAAGTTTATTTTTTTAAATGCCAAATACATAACACTTCAATATGAAAATAAAAACCCACTCTAATAGACAGAGTTTATTTCCACAACAGTTTCGACGCCCACTGGCATCCTCCTCGGGTGGATACAGAAAAACGAGGAGGATGCCAGTGGGCGTCGAAACTGTTGTGGAAATAAACTCTGTCTATTAGAGTGGGTTTTTATTTTCATATTTTGACCTTCACGTAGAAAAAAGTGAAGTTTTTTGCATTTATAACACTTCAAATTACACAAATCTGCGTCATTACTATAATCGTCACTAAACTTGTATTATTTTATCGATTATTTGGGACTTTCGTCTGGAACGACTAGCCATTTTCGTAATCCAATGCAATCAGCTATCGGAAATAATTCTCTTAATTGCCTCTGATCACGGTGTAGTTATAATATACATTGGGGGAATATCAACACTTATCTCATTGGCGCTTCGTCCTTTTTTATCGCTACGACTGATTACTCAAGAGATTCTACCTTTTATGACTAACAAATTTTCGAATTTATTCGTGAATAATTTAGAGTATTGTACGTTTACGCAACCGCATCGAAGAAATTTCACTGCAATTATCTATAGTGATTTCTACGTCACACACAGCGGCGACTTACAAACAATTACAATGAAGTGCTCCACTGATCTGACAAGTATACCGCGCTCTCATCCATCAAAAACAGTTCTCACTTCAACATGCTGCATTCGACTAGTGAATAATGCAGATTTGTCTATTTTGAAGTGTTTACGCATTTGGCATAAAACATGAACTAATAGTAAATCGTCTTCATCTCAACTCATAATTATATAGTTTTTCTTTTATTTATTTTGTTTTTTAAAGTTATATTAACTATAGTTTTAACCCTTTACCGCCAAAAGTGACGAACTGGTAACGTTTGAAATACATGCATTCATAACCCTACAAAAAATTCCGAGAGTAAACGGTTAATTCACATAATTAAATTAATAACGGTTCTAGTCTTAATTTAACGAATCAACTTTTAACGTTTGACTCTTAAATTTTAATTCTGAATTTGTTTTTATAGAATATGTGGATCACCTGAAGATCAGAGCCCCCAGCCTTTGTTAGTTAGCCTTATAATGCTAACTAACGAAAATATCACGACTTAACCTAACCACTCGTTAGGTCAACTGTACGCCCTTGACGATTGGTTAGGTTAAGTCGTGATATTTTCGTTAGTTAGCATTTTAAGGCTAACTAACAAAGGCTGGGGGCTCTGATCTTCAGGTGATCCGAATATATTATTTTTATTTTTAAAATTTGCACAAACACATCAGTTGATTTAACCGTTTCTGTCACAGTGGTGCCCTCACGTCCCAGAAGAAATAATAATATATTGTACAGGCTGGGTGCCCCTCTAATGTAAAAATTAGACCCGTAAATATTTTGAGTGGGTGCCCAGACATTTGCCCACCCTATATATTGTACTTAGTTTTCTACAAATGCTTCATGTTTAATACAGGTTTTGGGATCACTTTAACATATTGCTTCCCAAAGCATTCGGGAAGAAATATGTTAAAAAGAGAAAGGTTGGTTGGTTAGAAAGAGGTTGGTAATCTAGGAGATAACCCACCGACCGTAAACAAAGCTATAAATGTTAACAAAGTTATAAACTTGCGCAGTTCTTTCTTGGTATTATACTATAGAAGTCGGTTATAAAGTTATAAAAGTTATAAAAGTTGTGGACGATTCGGATATGACCACAACGCGTTGTGGACGATTTGAAAATTATTGAGTGCCCGGTTAGGTTAATTGAATGCCCGGTTAGGTCAACTGTACGCCCTTGACGATTGGTTAGGTTAAGTCGTGATATTTTCGTTAAAACTAACGAAAACATCACGGCTTAACCTAACCAATCGTCAAGGGCGTACAATTAACCTAATCGGGCATTCAGTTGACCTAACCGGGCACTCAGTTGACCTAACCGGGCATTCAATTAACCTAACCAGTTGGTTAATTTTTACATTTACGTCTTATTCTAAAGTTGCTTAAAATAATTTTTTTACTTTGTGTGACCATATAGCGCAACAATTCTAATAAATTTACTTTCAATCAAATGAAAATGAAAAGGTTTTTTGGCAGACTATGGTTCATATGACAAATATTATTAATACAATGACAGTTCATATACTAAGGATATAAATATATACAACTGATTAGAAATAATACTGTAATGTCGAAGTTAAGTGGAGCAACAGACAGACGTTTTTGTACCAAGAAGTCCATAGCTTAGACTTTAGAGGATAAATGGCAGGACTCATGGATAGCTTGGATGATCGGGTTGGCTGATTTTTTAATTCTTTGCATTACTGTATTGAGCACATCTTGTTACCTCCGGGAAGCTCGGGACATTGTGGGTAGCAAACATTTGCGAAGATGAGCATCTCGGGGGTAATTTATGTAAGAGTTTAAAAGACCTGTTGCACAGCAAATTTAGGGTTCTGCCAGAACCTTTTTTATAATTCACCCAGAGTTGCTGTCCGTATATATTACTGCAGAAAGTACGAAAGAGAGTGTCTTTAGCTTCACTTGTACAGAATCGAAAGTTCCTTATGGTCATATTCGCTTTAGCACAAAAGCTTCGAGATTGTTTTCTTATATCTGAGTCATCACTCAAGGAGCTGGCAATAGTTTGACCCAAATACTTAAACTCTTGTACTTCCTCAATTACCTCACCATTCATTTTAAACCTTATATCAGCTGGCTGATTACAGCTTTCAGGATGAAATTGCATAACCTTAGTTTTTGTAACATTAAAATGAATATCATGTTTCTGCGAATACTCTTCGCAGACTTTTAGTAGCCAATCCAGACCTTTAACAGAGGGACTTATTAACACCATATCATCGGCATAAACTAAGTTATTTATCTTTGTGTTATCTATACAACATCCCACTGTTGGATCGTTAAGCGAAGCAATTAATCCGTCAATATACACATTAAACAGTACAGGGGAGAGCAAGGAGCCTTGTCTCACCCCGCAAGAGGAGCCAAAACACTGATAGTACATTGCCCCACCTAACAGTGAAAGATTGATGGGAATACCAAAATTTCAATAAATTTAATATGTACATGGGAACCTTCCTGTCTTCTAGTTTTGCAAATAAAATATTATGGTTCACCCTATCATATGCCTTACTTATATCTAGGAAACAGCTATAAATAGTTACGTCTAATATTTTAACAGGTTATGATTTACTTTTTATACCTTTACTTTATTAAAGCGAACATTTTTTATCGTACTCCTTATCTTAAATATTGGGAAGCAATATATTAAAGTGATATACACTGGGAAGCAATATGTTAAAGTGATGCAGGTTTTGTTTTGTTGTCAGAAAAGAAACCAAATTGTTTGTAATGTAAATGACTCATTATTAAAATATTTGGTGCTGAATAACAATAAATCTTAGGCTTTTTTATTCAAAGAAAAAATATTCGTGAAAGAAAGGGTTAAAGATGTAGGACTTCGTTTACTTTAAACTATACTCTGCTAAAATAGAAATGTTCAAATTTTGTTTGACTTTCTTTATATATATATATATATATATATATATATATATATATATATATATATATATATATATATCAGGTCATCCCATCAGTAATGTCGTTTTTTAGATCGGAATTTCAAGGACAAAAAACCTCAACTGAAACTTTTTAATCTAGTATAGTATATATTTTCCATCGGAATCAGTGACACTCTGCCAACGTCCTATAAGCTTTTCAATGTCATGTTTATAAAATTCAGGCGGTTTTGAGGCAAAAAACGTACAAAGACTGGTGTGCAGGTCATCTAAAGAAGTATACTGTTTCTCGTCAAGATAGTTTTGCAGACTCCTGGGAGATGATAATCTGAAGGCGCAAGGTCTGGAGAATGTGGAAGTTTTTCCCACCCAAGCTCCTCAATTTTTGCAGAAGTGATCCGAGCGGTATGAGGACGTGCGTTGTCGTGGTGGAACACGATTCCTTTCCGATTAACCAAATAAGGTCTCTTTCCTTTTAGTGCAGTGTTCAATCGATCCAGTTGTTGACAGTAGACTTGAGCGGCGGTGATTGTTTGGTTGTGTGGTAAGGTTTCAAAGTGTATTACACCACCTTTATCCCACCAAACACTAAGCAACACCTTCCGAGGGTGAAAATTTGGTTTTGGCTGTGGTGTCGCTGGTTCTCCGGCACAAACCCACTGTCGACGGCGCTTAACATTCTGGTACAGTATCCACTTTTCATCACCAGTCACTAAACGGTGCAAAACGGTTCACGGGAATGAAGAGCTGTGCCAATGTTTACCCGCACCCTCAGATTGACGACCGACAATTCATGTGGCACCCATTTTCCTAACTTATGCACTTTCCCGAGTTGTTGCAAATGTCGATGGATGGTGGACGGGGATGAATTGAGTTTTGGGCCAATTCTTCTACAGTTGTTGAACAGTCTTCTTCAAGTGCGGCTAACAGCAGGTCATCATCAAACTGAGCAGGGCGTCCAGAGCGTGCTGCATCTGTCAAACAGCAGTCACCATTCCTAAACTTTTGAAACCATCTTTGACATTTCCTCACATGCAGAATATCGTTGCCATAAAACTTCCTGAATGTTTCGCGTTGCTTCAGTAGCACTATTCCCTTTTTTGAACTCGTAAAGCATTATATGCCTGATATGCTCTTCTGATACCGCCATGTTTATGAGGGGCTCACATAAAGCAAAACACACGTCTTCACTGGTCAAGGTCTCTAAAGTATGTTGCGAAACACGATTGATCTCCTTTTAAATACAACCTTTGGAAAATTTATGCTTAAACCGAATAGGACTAGTTTAAACTTAATCTATCGCAAAAAACGACATTACTTATGGGATGACCTGATATATATATATAGTTTGGTTGAATAATCGACCGTAGTTTTTTTAATTTATTATTGGTTTTCTCAATTTTCCGTATGACATTTTTCAATAATGTTGGTAAATTATAAATAATATTTCCAAAATTTTCCGACGTTTCGCTCTGTCCTCGAGCATCTTCAGGGAATTCGTTTGGAGCCATCTTCGTAGGTGTTCTGCTTTCAACGATCAAAGAAGTTGGATAGTAGGGGTAAAGGTGTAGTAATGACACACCTTTGGTAATGGTAGAAATAAGTTTGAAAATTAAATATAGTAGGAGTTTAAAGATTCCAGGTTGGCTGGAGATCTCTGTCGTCAGTATTTCTTATTGTTTATTGTCGTGCGTGTGGGCGCTGTGAGTTCACATTGGTTTTAAGCATATATTGGTATTGGTTGTTGTTCAATTTGTTTTTTGCTGCTTCTAAATTGAATATTCATGGTCTTTTGCAAGTCGTCGTCGAATTGAATTTTTTCTAATAACTCTGGAGGAATTTCCTCTTGTATCTTCTCCCATATTTTAACAGCCTGATTATGTAGGACTACATTAATTGGGTCTAAATTTGCATTTGCGTGTAGATGCACTTGTTTTTCCCTGTCTCTACGGGATTTATCTGTTATGTATAGGGTACCTTTGTTTTGTATTCTTTGCATTTTTCGTAGCTGGTTGTTGGTTGGCAGATGTAGTGGGACGGTTGGGTACAAAAGTACTGATCGGACTAATGCTAGGTAGAGCTTTCTTCTGTTAGCTTTATTTAGGCCTCTGAATCTGTATAATTTCTGCATGCTGGCTTTTGCTCTGTTAACTCTCTCGGAGTAGTGTTGGACGTAGCTCGTTCTTGTTATTTTTAGGCCTAACATTTTGCCTTCTGTAGAGTAGTCATATAGTTCTCCGTCGACTACGAGATCTCCAGTTTTAGATCGCCCTATTGGGATCACCGTAAATTTTGCTCTATTCGTTCTGATCTTCCATCTTTTTTCGTATTCGTTTATGTTCCTGATCTCTCGCTGTATTTTGTGCGATCATTTGAGGTGACTTAGAGTTGTAAGGGACTACCTGTGTTATGTCATCTGCATACACAATATTTACTGTGTCGTTTCCTACCGGGTCTGGCAGGTCAGACGTATATAGTGCATACGGTGTAGGGCTTAAACAGCCGCCTTGCGGTACTCCTGCCTTTAGGGCAAATTGTTGTCCCTGGTACCCTTCGATGTTTATAACGGCTTTTCGGTCCATCAGGTAGTAGCAAAGAATACGTTCCAGTATGGGGTTAATGCCCAATCGCAGAATCTTGCATTTTAGCCAGGTTATCCATACTTTATCGAATGCTTTCTGCACGTCTCGGAGAACTATATCTATTGCTTGGCCTTTTGCTTTAGCCGAAGCAATTCTCTCGCACATCAGTGTTATAGCCGTTTCCGTACTCCTTTTTTTTCGGAATCCATGTTGGTGATGGTTCATCAGTTCATTGTCAGTTAAGTAGTCCGTTAATCTGCTGTTGATGATCTTTTCAGAGAGTTTACCGATGAATTCTAAGAGGGAGATTGGCCTGTAATTAGATACTTGTGTCGGGCTCTTCCCAGGCTTGGGAATAAATATAATTTTCGCGGTTTTGAAGGCATCTGGGTAGTATCCCACGTTTAAAGCTGCATTGAATACTTTTAAAAGTTTATTCAGGAAACTATCTGGGGCATTCTTGAGATTGGCCTTCGTAAGTCCACTTAGCCTTGGGACTTTCTGCTTGAATTTGTTTATATTACATTTTAGTTCTTCAAGCGTAATTCGACTGCCATATCCATCCATGGTAAATCGAGTGTCGTTTACATACTGGTGGGGGGACAGTCTATCAATTTTGTCAGCGAGTTCTTCCAGGATGTCGTTTTTGTGATCTTCGTCGTATTCCAAATTCTCATCGTCTGTTATTGAAAAAATGCCTTCCCAGTGCTGTCTGAATAGAGCTTCCTTCTTTCCTGGGTTGAATATTTCCTCATTGTTGTTGTTGTTTTTGATGAAGCTTACTGTCTTCGCTTCCTGTCCTTTGAGCCTTTTGACTGTATCCCAGAAAGCTTTGGGATCCCGTTCCACATCGAGATTACTGATTATCGAGTTCCAGAGGGCCTTTTGCATTTCGCTTAACTCGAAATATATTTCCGCCTGCAGCCTTTTCATTCGGTTATACAAGTATCTGTTAGGGCCATTTGTTCTTATTTGCTGATATATTGTCTTAAATTGTTGTTGCTTGAGAGCGACCTGCCCATTTAGTGGGGGGTGAGGCAGAGTTTTATATTTAGTTTTCGGGACACAAGTTGCATCTGCTTCTTCTATTGCACTCGTAATGTTATTTAGTTCTGCATCTATCTCTTCGAGTGTAGCGTCGGTTAGGTCGCTACCTCCATATGCTCCCAGTATTTGTTTGTAGCGCTCCCAGTTAGCTCGCTTGTAGGTTTTCCTCTCTGTGACTGGGATTTGTATTGGGTTTGCAGAAATAAGCATGATTACGGGAAGATGATCACTTGGCGTAAGTGGGCCTTCTTTAATATGGTAGTTGAATGGCTGCTTGTTATTCATTAACACTATATCTGGCCGGGTGGCAGATCTGTTTGTAATGAAGGTTGGGAATTCGGGTCCAACTCTCTTAACTATATTCCTCTCCAAAAGCGTATTCAAATTGTCGCCGATTCTGTTGAAGACTGTGTACCCGGCGGCTGCACAGTGGGCGTTCAGATCGCTCATGAGTATGACTGAGATATTTCTAATGAATAGGTTAATTAGGTTGTGCAGTGATAGATAGTTCCTCCTCGGTGGTTGGTAGCCAACGGCTATTCCTATTTCTCCCATTTCTGTGCTTATAGTGATGGAGAGGAAAGCTTCGTCCAGGGGCTCTCCTTCTTTGTATTGAATTCCTCTTTTAATTGCTATTGCTACTCCGTCATAATGTTCAGTGCTGTCGTTTTTTTGGATAATGTTGTAGTTAAATATCTTGAGTTTCCTGTCATCTTTCAGTCCGTGTTCTGAAATGAGGTTGATGTCGGGATCCTCGTCCTTGTAGAAGTTGCATAATTGGTGCCGTTTCATATCCCATTGTCCTACGTTGTGTGCTATTATTTTTATTTTATTATTGGGCTACATTGATTATGAGTTCACTGATGTCTGTTTATTTATTTCTCTCAGTTCGACTGTTTCGCGGACCTTAGTCTTGGATCTCTCGACGGAGATCGCTCTGCTCCACACCTCTTCTTATTGTAGTTCTCTTGAGTTAATACTGTGCAGTTTTCCCTTCCTATTTTGATACGGCCTTGCTTTAAGGCCGCTTCAACGTCTGTTTCTTTCGCCGTGGATTTGTAGTCCCATTTATATCTCTGGCACGCTATTAATTCGATTGTATGTTTTGTGCCCACGGTTTTTGGGAAGCCTTGCTTCTCGGACGCGTATATTTGGAAGTTAAATTCCTAGGGCTTCGTATCGGAATTGGTTCAGTGAGTCTTTTTCTTCTCTGCCGGCTGGCTTTCATTTTGTTGGGTCTCTGCTTGTTAGCCGCCTAGACTGTGCATTAGTTGTGGTTGTTTGTGCTACCTCAGTTGTAGCGCTTATGGGGTCTTTTTGGGGGATGTCTGCTATGGAAAAACTATACACGCTAACAACATGGTATCGTATGTGGTACCTTTATTTCTTAATTAAATATAAATTATTAATTAATTGAATTAAATATCTACAAAATTGCCTCGGGATTGGCGACATAGCCTACTGGGAATTAAATAGTTGCCATACGTACATAGAACCCATATGTAGGCAACCCATAGCCCTATAAAGTTTTTTCAAATGGTGGCCCGTGTGGGGAACCGGTCCCTTTACTTTACACTAACACAAACTTTACCTTTACACTAATACGAGCTCTACCTTTACACTAACCGTAAACAAAGCCTTGTTCATTTAACAGGCTTAACTCATTTTAGGTCCTATAAAAATAGGCCAAATTCCAACCTAAGCCTATTAGTAGGCCCACTTCACATTAAGCTTATTTAATAGGTCCTACTCTTTAAACTCAAAACAAAGCCTTGTTCATTTAACAGGCTTAACTCATTTTAGGTCCTATAAAAATAGGCCAATTCCAACCTAAGCCTATTTAGTAGGCCAACAACATAAGCCTATTTAATAGGCCCACCGTACTTTACCTTAAATAGTAGGCCTAACATACCCATACACTAAAGGCCTACTTCAAACACTACAATTTGCAATTTCAATATACAAAAAGCCTACCTCACAAAGTAGGCCCTACTCTTTACACTCAAGGCCTATCCTAACTAAAAACACTAAATTTATAATTCAACCTGTGGTGTAGGTTATAAAATTTATTTCAGCAATTTAACTTACTCATAAGACTCATTAACATCGCAAAATTCAACTTAGAATTGTAACATCGCAAAATTCAACTTAGAATTGTAACATCGCAAAATTCAACTTAGAATTGTAACATCGCAAAATTCAACTTAGAATTGTAACATCGCAAAATTCAACTTAGAATTGTAACATCGCAAAATTCAACTTAGAATTGTAACATCGCAAAATTCAACTTAGAATTGTAACATCGCAAAATTCAACTTAGAATTGTAACATCGCAAAATTCAACTTAGAATTGTAACATCGCAAAATTCAACTTAGAACTGTAACATCGCAAAATTCAACTTAGAACTGTAACATCGCAAAATTCAACTTAGAACTGTAACATCGCAAAATTCAACTTGGAACTGTAACATCGCAAAATTCAACTTAGAACTGTAACATCGCAAAATTCAACTTAGAACTATAACATCGCAAAATTCAACTTAGAACTGTAACATCGCAAAATTCAACTTATAACTGTAACATCGCAAAATTCAACTTATAACTGTAACATCGCAAAATTCAACTTAGAACTGTAACATCGCAAAATTCAACTTAGAACTGTAACATCGCAAAATTCAACTTAGAACTGTAACATCGCAAAATTCAACTTAGAACTGTAACATCGCAAAATTCAACTTAGAACTGTAACATCGCAAAATTCAACTTAGAACTGTAACATCGCAAAATTCAACTTTGAACTGTAACATCGCAAAATTCAACTTAGAACTGTAACATCGCAAAATTCAACTTAGAACTGTAACATCGCAAAATTCAAGTTAGAACTGTAACATCACAAAATTCGACTCAGAACTGTAACATCACAAAGACCTAAAGCAATTGCACGAATTCAAACCTACACCCACCTAACACACACATTCTAAGTCCTATTTGACATATAGGCGTAACACATTCTAAGTCCTATTTGACATATAGGCGTAGCCTATTCTAAGTCCTATTTCACACATAGGTAACCTATTCTGTCCTATTTCACATATAGGCATAAAACAGACAAGGCTTGATATAAGGGTCTCAAATGCAACATTTGAGGCACTTTACTCAGCCAAATTGGTTAACCTAACACAAAACTCAAAAATAAAACCCCACAGCAAAATATACATTTACACACATACATACAGTATATATATATACATACAACTCCAAGCATCCAATTCTTCTTTTAAAGAAGAATCACACAACAGATTTCATCAACAGACACATACCGTACATTCCTTGCAAACAGATTGGATTCCTTCAAAACCCCAAACCTTCCAGACCTACCTGTAGGACACACAACATTTACTCAATCATAACTACCGGTATTGACTTCACTGGAGTGGTGAATCCAAATTTTGAAGACCAACTGGTTTCAGAGGAATGCAACACACACACACACACACACACAGACACACACACTGTACTCTTTCCATGTGTCAAACACAACAACCTGTCTGAACACAACCAAGGATCGGAGAGTAAAAGCTTTTATTGCTGCGCTCTGGTTCTGTGCACATAATTTTGTGCCAAAAATTATATGGTTAGACAGTGGCACATACAAACAAACTACTCTAAAGGGTTTTATGGCCTACCTTGGCCATAGCCCAAATTATTCAAGGGGCTGATGGCCTACTTTGGCCATAGCCCAACCTATTCAACAAGGGGCTGATGGCCTCCCTTGGCCATAGCCCAACCTATTCAGCAAGGGGCTGATGGCCTCCTTTGGCCATGGGCCAAACAACAACGGTCTTATGGCCTACACGGCCATGGGCCAAACTACAAAAAGGGTCTTGTGGCCTCCATGGGCCAAACAAAACGGTCTTATGGCCTCCCTTGGCCATGGGCCAAACAAAACGGTCTTGTGGCCTCCCTTGGCCATGGACCAAACAACAAGGGTCTTATGGCCTCCCATGGTCAGAGACCAAACAACACAAAAACAGTACAGGATTCAAAGCCCCAAGCCCTCCAGATCTACCTGTGGAGGAGTAACATTTACTCTACTTAAACTACGGGTACTGACTAATCTGAAGTGGGAGGAGGTTTGAATACAGTACAAACTCTTTTAACTAAACAACACAACATGGAAGTACAGTACATTTCAATTAACTCACCAACGTAGAAGTCACTTCAAAACATAAATCTTTAACAAAACAAAACATGACAAAACTCCAAAACAACATTAGTAAACCAGCATTTAAAAACTGGTGACTTATAAAATTTACACAAATATTGAGCAAAGTTAAAATGCTTAATAACTTTACTTTAATTCCATAAATTTCCTATACCTAAGGGGAGTCAAACTGATTGACATGACTTTAACTAAACTTGAGAAGTTGGCCTCTTGAACTTTTATATTTAAATAGGTCTTGAGTAACCTTTCTCTTCCTAAATTCCTACTTCATTCTTTTTAATCCATTTTACATATTTTTACACAGTTTGTCAAAAAATTTAATCTATAACATACAAATTTTTCTCCCCCCCCCAGTATATGGAAAAACTATACACGCTAACAACATGGTATCGTATGTGGTACCTTTATTTCTTAATTAAATATAAGTTATTAATTAATTGAATTAAATATCTACAAAATTGCCTCGGGATTGGCGACATAGCCTATTGGGAATGAAATAGTTGCCATACATACATAGAACCCATATGTAGGCATCAGGCTTGCATAACGACAAGAAAACCAAATTTATGATCTCGTGTTCAAACTTTTCTACTGCCAACTCATGAAAATTACATCGAGAAACGAGTTAACGACCTTTGAGAAATCAGCAAATAATAAAAAGACGAAGATTATATTATACAGTAGCTGTTCACTCGGAGCTGCTTATGTTACAGCAATGCTTTAAGCAGGGAAGATGTCCTTTATCTTCCTATAAGTTCTGAGTGAATTCCTCTTGATATAAAACTTAATAACTATAAGAAGGATAGGCCTGTTCCTTCAGGTGTTTAAATAGTGACTGCCTATATTAGTTACATCGAGTCAACTCATTGTGTAGCTCTATCGTACCACGGCCCTACATCGAAACAGAAGCGAGGCCCAGCGAAATAATAAGGTAAGGCAATTCCTTTCTTTACCATTGGGCAGCGCAAATACCGAAGGCAAATAAACAGAGGTCCTTTGAAGACCTACATATACATAACTCTCTAACGAAAAAACATAGGGCTTTTCTCGTTAACTCTCCACTGAAGTCTGCTGGAAATTTCCAACGGATGAGGGTATCAGGCAATCAACCCATAGCCCTATAAACTGTCTGTTTGAGTAACGTTTGTGCCGTCTCCAGCGGCGGCAGTTGTTCTATTTATTATTCGGACGGGATTACTTCGCTCAGGCTCTGCTGCAGCCTGTTCTGGTGTGCTGTCCTTGTGGGACAGACTCATTGCATTTGTGAGCAGATTGGATGGGGGGTTTTCCGGGAATTTCATTTCCTGGAACCCGTTGAGCTTCAGTATTGAGTTGAGTTCAGTAGCGTAGCTACCTGCTGGTTTGGCTATATTCATGATGCATGTCATTAGCTCAAGAGGGGCGTTCTCGCTCACCTTGATGGATTTGTCTTTTTCTGTCCTTGTGGCCGTCGTAGTGAGGGCTGCTTCTGCGTACCCTCGTGTATTTCTGTCCTTTTGTTGTTCCCTCTTCTTTTTGATTAATTCCTTTTTTTGGGGGGCAATTCATTGCCATTGTTCTGTGAGGTCCGTCACAGTTTAGACATTTTTTAATCGTGCTTTTATAGTTCCTCTAGCTGTGGTCACTTCCACTGCATTCGGAGCATCTTATTTGGTCCTTTTGAGGATAGTCCTTAGTCAAATGGTCTTCCAGTTTGTAACACCTAAAGCACATTTGGATGTTTATGAACTGGTCTTGCTCAATCTGGTTAGATGCTATTCTGACGTTGAAGGCCAGTAGGCCTTCTTCTGCTGCTTTCTTCGCCATTATAGATTCACTAAATACTACCTTCATGAGGTGAGTATTTTTTCCGAATTTCACGACTTCCGTTATTTTTGCCCATCTTTGGCATCTCTCAATTTCTTCTTTCGTTTCTTGGTCAGAGTGTTCCCCGACCCATTCGTCTAGTTTCTTGCATACGACTGACCTCGTGGCCAATACTGTTGGAGGGATCTGTGGCTCAAGCCCAATCTTTTTAAGCGCCTTTACCGTGGCGGAGTAGGCAAGGGAATTGACGTCCTTTTCTTCGTAATAGAGTGCAATGAATCCAGAGTTCACTGCAATCAGTTTATTAAGTGCCACACCCAAGTGACCGTAAATTTGACGGAATACTACACCTCTCGCTGGAATCTCCTTACCCCTTATCACTCGTAGTGGTATACAAGTTGGCATACTGATGTTTGGTTTTCTAACCAAAGTCCTCCCGCGCCCCAGAGCCTATGAAGAGTGCAATTTTTTTTTCGGTAATGGTTCAGAATACGGGCGCCACTTAATTAAGCAAAATTTCGAAAAATACCATAGACAAAGTTGTTTCTCTCATTAAAATACGTTGATTGCATGTGTCGCATTTGTATAATTTAGGTCTCGGGGTTACGGGGGCTCCGCCCCCGTAAAGATCACGCATCACAAAGTGAACAATTGAACATGTTAAGTTCTGCACTTTTTTAGTAATTTTCTAACTTCTTTTTTTGACTATGCGACACATACAATCAACGTAGTTTAATGAGAGAAACAACTTTGTCTCTATGGTATTTTTCGAAATTTTGCTTAATTAAGTGGGAACAATTATGCAAGGCATAGTTGCCCACCTTTGGGTGTCCAATCCAGTGGAATGTAATCCACCGTTAAATGCACGTCTTCATGGGGGGGCGACGCAGGGGGATGAGGAGTTTACCTCCTCATTTGTGTAATATTATCTCTTAAAAAGTACCCTTAATTTATGTTTGGATTGTTTCTTCGATTTATAAAATAATTTATTGTTCCTCTCTGTATTGATAGTATTATCGCTCAGGGAGTGTGCCCCCAAATCCAAGCCGCTCTTACTACCTCTGAAAACCGAGAATGGTAAACGTGTGACAGAATTTCGTCCGTGGATGACTTTCCTCCTTCTTTGCCACCCTTGCCGGTGGGAGAGTGATGAAAAAACTCTTAGGAAGTTTCCCTCCTTCTTTGCCACTGGGGCAGAGTCGAGATCTTCGTTGAGTCTTTTCTCGATTTCTTGCCACCTCTTAGGGCGCTCTCTTTTATAGCTCATTTTGGAGGTTTTTCCGCAGTTTCGCTTACGTGTACTCACGGGATTGGTCAGTTTCGTACGTGTAACTTGAGGATTCGTTCTTGCCCTGTTCGCTGATTGTTTATTTTCGGGGAAATCTCTTTTAGTATTAATGCTTCGATGATATGAAATCTTTTCTCATCCCTTATTTGTGTTACCACGTTTGTCGCTTCCACTATCTGTTGTCTGGTCAGGTTTATTTTGTGTATGTTCCACATGTGATCTTCCGGACTTCCTTCTTATAAGTGCATTGTTAGCCTTCTGGACAGTGTTGGGGTCTTTTCCGTTTGGGGGCTAGCAGCGAATTTTAATGAAAATCGGTATACTAATGTAGTTTTGGTCACTGATTTCAAAAATAACTTTATTTTTTTTTGGAGAAATGAAAAACAAACATGTCAGAGCACTTTAAATAATTAATGTGTTTTAACTAGCTTAAACTAGTTACAGAGGATTGTTAAATTTAGCAAGAGTCACAAACTGAAAAAAGTGCTCTAAGTGTGGGAAAGTGCGTTCCTTTGATAAAAGTACCCAGTTCTGTCGTTGCCAAAGAGTCGGTCAAACGGTAAAAAGTGCAACTTTACGAAGAATACGTTTTATGAAGGATCCCGGCAGATTTGTAAAAGTAGCAGAAAAAATCAAGAATTAATACCCAGTTAGGTCAGTTGAATGCCCGATTAGGTCAACTGTACGCCCTTGACGATTGGTTAGGTTAAGTCATGATATTTTCGTTAAAAACACATTAATTATTTAAAGTGTTCTAACATGTTTGTTTTTCATTTCTCAAAAAAAAAAGTTATTTTTTAAATCAGTGACCAAAACTACATTACTACCGATTTTCATTAAAATTCGCTGCTAGCCCCTAAACGGAAAAGATCCCAGTGTTGTTATGGTTGAGCCCACGTATCTCACGTTTCCTCGAAGTTTGCAATCTTAGTTCAGGCATTGAAATTCGTAAACTACGTGAGATTTTTGTAGATTTTTGGTTTTTTGAGTAGTTATTTTTCATGAATAAGTTTTTAGTTTTCATGTTTCGGTTGTAGATGCCAAGCGATATTTTATCCTGATTTCTACATCTGACGTTTCCTTTACTATTTTCCTTATTACTCTTTCGTCAGTTTTATATGCAGGCGACATTTGGTTCTGGTAAAAAATTTTATGAACAGCGCTGTTAGGCGTCTCCTCTTTTCTTGCCCGATTTCTTTCCGCTGTATTTGCCTCCCTTTTCATTTTCAAAAATTTTTTAATTTCTCTTTCTGTTTCGGTGTTTGTGAAACAACAGAAGGTTAATATACAGCAAATAGCCCCACCTTGAGTTCATAGTTTTTGATGTTAGCATTCGGTAGTATACAGAAACAGAATAAATTTGTTGAAAGCCAGACTCCCCGCAATTCAAAATTAAAGAAGTTATTGATTTTTTTAAGTTTTAACCATTTTTTTGTTTCGCAACCTGCCAGCATGCATAAGATATCCTCGCGCTCAAACAATTTTCTGGAAATATGTAGACGACCAATCACAGTGCACCTTTTTTAACCAATAGTAGGCTGTTAATCACTTAAAAACAATCAATTACAGACACGCCTTAATGAACCAATGACAGCTAATTAGGAATTTTAAAGAAACAATCGAGTGGTTTCCCGACCGTGACATCACGGAAACTCTTTGGCCTTTGACATGGCTGAGATCGTTCTTTCTGTTTTAATTTTTGCCGCGTGAACAGGCTACGTTGAAGTGTTGCAAATTTTAGGAGACGATTCATGAGCGGTTAGGTTAGGTTAGGTGGTACTTACGTATCATCGGGACTACCAAACTGTTTATTATGTATTTTTGCTCCCGTCATTTTCGTTTAAACTAATGAAAATATCACAACTTAACCTAACCAATCATCAAGGGCGTACAGTTGACCTAACCGGGCATTCAATTAACCTATCCGGGCATTCAGTTGACCTAACCGGTTAGGTCAACTGAATGCCCAGTTAGGTCAACTGTACGCTCTTGATGATTGGTTAGGTTAAGTTGTGATATTTTCGTTTAGTTTAAACGAAAATGACGAGAGCAAATATACATAATAAACAGTTTGGTAGTCCCGATAACATGTAGGTACCGGTTAGGTTAGGTTAGCAATAACATACATTTTACGGGTGCGAAGTTTAGTTATTAGGGTGTGTTTTCATGTGCTTTATTCAGAAATGCCACTCATTTGCCCCGTGTTTACTTGAAAAAAAATCGATTTTTTTTAGTATTTTCAATTAAACGCGGGGCAAATGAGTGGCATTTCTGAGGAAAGCACATGAGAACACACCCTAGTAGTATGGTGGCAAAAAGCCAGAGTGCAGAGCAATTGACTGTTGCATAATGGTGCACAATGTTGCAAGAGTGCCAACCCCCTTTGTTGCAAAAGAAAAAAAGAAAAATTCCCCTGGGGGAGGAGATGGGACGGCCTCACCCCCAAAAGGGGCATACCTAACCTAAGAAGAGAGAGAGAGAGAGAGAGAGAGAGAGAGAGAGAGAGAGAGGTGAAGGGAACCCAGCGGAAGGGGGTTCTTCGCCTGACAGCTGTCAGACGCATATGAGGTCTTCAGCCGCCTCGCCGCTCTCTTATAGGCCCCTAATCAGCCAGTTGGCTTAGAAGGCTGAGTTGCCAGATTCGTTATTTATTAAATTATTCCATATATTAATCAGCCAGTTGCCTTAGAAGGCTGAGTTGCCAGATTGCGCTATGCATTTAATTTATTCCATATATTAATCAGCCAGTGGGCTTAGAAATGCTGAGTTGCCAGATAGCATTAATTATTTAATTATTCCTTATATCCTTCTGTCATTCGGCTTAGAAAGTTGAGCTGTCAGCTTCGCTATTTATTTATTAAATTATTCCATATATTCCAGTTGGTTTAGAAGACCGATTTGTTATAATGTTATAATGTTTCAGACCAACAAAGACCCTAGGATCCACTCACGGCTGGTCCACCTAACTGTGTTCGTAATCGTGTATGTCCTCCGTGGTGGCGGAGGGGACCTACAATTTTACGTGGGTTCCGAACCACAAGAACATAAGAAACTTATTTAAAAACTGCCGGTAAATTGGCAACGATCAATTTTTACGAAACTAAATAATTATCAATTTAAAAATAATTAATTATCGGTTTAAAACTAAAGATAGAATCTCTCGGTCCAGAGGAGCAAGTCATAATAGACTACTATCCACAAATATGTTACATTCTATATCTATTTATAACGGACATGCAAATATATCAGATCCAAAGAATCCAGTCAATTTCATTACGGTATCCATCAGTCACGGTTCATATCGATTGCGGACCAAGTCAAATTTACAACCATATACATTACAATATATCACATACGAGGAAAAGTGTAGGTGTGGCTGTAAAGACTGTACAGTAATGTAGAAATGTGTGTGCACCCATTATGGGTCTCCCATTTAAAGGTGTTTGTGGGGAAAGTGAAGATCATGAGTTTTTCAATACCTCACAGTACTATGGGGGGCACCGCTCGGCAGAGGAATCTCTTTAAATGAGGTGTGTAAGGACAGAGTATCCCCTAACCCAAGACGCTGCCTCCCTATATCCCACAACACTTGTGTTGAGCTGTGGGATGTATCCCCACAAAGCCTTAATTTTACTACCTTAAACTATACCCTTTCTATCAACATGCGCGTCCAATCGATTCTTAAACATGTTTATAGACGTGCTACTAATTACTTCTACCGGCAAACTATTCCAGCTATTTACTATTCTATGCGTAAAAAAGTTTTTCGCAACTGCTGACAAATAACAATTAATTAAATATTCAGAAAACCGCTTTAGAAACCAAACAAGTGATATAATCGTGTTCAAGGAATAAATAAAACACCAATACAACGTTCTGTTTATTTTAGCTGAATTAATGGATATACAATGGGACATTTATATATGGTCAAATAATAGAACGGAAAATATATAATCATACAAAGCATAGTATTAACAAAATATTAGTACAGGAAAATATATAGTTATATTAATTATATATAATCATACAAAACAGTATTATCAAAATATTAGTACAGGAAAAAATACACAGTTATATTAAATATTTTAAAAATATACAAAACATAGTACGATCAATATATTAGTACAGGAAAAATATACATATATTTTAAATTAAATTCGAAATATACAAAACGTATAATCATATTATTACAGGAAAAATATATATTGTCTTTACGTTCTACGGTGCAAAACGGTAAACTCGCATTTGATAGAGTCTATATCAACATCGCCATTACTTTGTATGATGTGGTAAAGCCGCCCAAGCATCACTTCACCGTTTAACTGATGCGGCGGTCTATACTCGATATAAATGGCTTTCATATCGTTCAATACTATTTTTGTACCCACTTTACACTCAGCGGCCAAGTTATCTTTAAGCACAGCTAGAACACAATCAAAAGCACGCACAAAAATGTCATCGTTAACCACAACATTAATAAATACAAGTTTATAATCATGCCTTTCCAATCGGTTTTTTTTCTTAACGTCCCGAACTTTTCAATCGTGAACTCTTCTTCACTCGGCATAGCGGCAATTGAAATATTCTACCAAATCGTAACGACACCTATCCACTATATAGAGGTACAGTTCTTCAGGGTGAACAGTGTAGGGGAGCTTTTGTGCCAAAGCTCAGGATATTTCGAAGAATCTAAACCTTTTAAATAAGCATCCAGATCTAGACATTCTCCCCCTGTTCATTCCTACATTCAACAAATCCGTCGAGCAGATCGGTGTAAGCGTATTCAAGAACTGTGTCAAAATAAATCATATCCGTAACACGCGCATCTAATATAGGCTTCAGCTTACGGAATCCGACGCTCTCAAACATTCTGTCGAGGATGAAACGGTTTCGTGTAGAAACAAGAACGTCATTATCAGCTGTGTTCTTCCACATCAGTCGTATATCAATGCATGGTTGTTCGTTATTTACACTCAATGGTATATGAGGAGGCTTCACTAATCGTCTCTCTTCTTGTACCTACGTCAGCTGGTATTTTACAACGGTCCTCAGCCCACCTCTCAACCACCACGAAGATTTTATGCAGCTCCTCAAGACTTAAATAAATAACGTTACGTTTGCTTGCATGCCTGCAGATCGCTTCAAGCACACAGTTAATGGTGCCGGTTTCTCGCCTGAACACGCGCAATGACTTCGTCACGGAGACGTCGTACGATGCGTTGAGAATGCTTCTCAAAGGGAGTTCCATCGTATTCGCACGTTCACACGGTTCGAGATGACTATGGCACGTCCGCTCGGCGCAAGCTCTGAGATGACTATGAGCCACAGGAGGCAGGCAGGTAGGATCGGCTCGACGGGCGGGGTGAATCATCCTCATGAAACGTGAATGGGTTTGTTCGAACTCTTATGCTCCGGGAGGAGTGAGTCACACCATAATCTAATGAAACGTGTACGGCGTTGACCCAACATGAATCGTTGTAGCCCATTATATTAGGCAGGTGTTTTGAGAAATTTTCTGATACAAGAATTAATTTAGGTTTTATTGTTTTATCACTACCACTTCCCCGAATACACACCAGACATTTTCCTTCAGGGTAATTTTCACGAACTAACCACATTTTTTAAATGTTTTATCTCTCCTAAACATCTTCACAAACCGGTGCGCTGTTAGAGAGAAACATATGTTCATTAGGGTTATGACTTTTTAATTTTTTGTCATAAATATTGTTTCCTGTATCATCAATCGATGAACTTTTGCTTGAAAACAATAAAAAAGGGCCTAATTCTTCAGAATTAAAAAAAATGTCACCCCGAAAGCAAATATAGTATATTAGTATATTCGAGACAGCTGCATTGCACCATTCTAGATTGGTTACCTAGTATTTTCTTGAATATTCCGGAATATACCGAAAAGCACTAAATACTCTGGAAAATCACTGGAACAGAGACCCATCTGCAATAGCTATACCAAGGAGCAACCAATGTGCGGAACGTGCCATTAAGGTGATGCAAGAACTTTACGTAAACTGTAAAAATAAAGACAACCTTAATCACAGGTTTATTTTAAGCAATAAGTAAAACAATTAAAACAATAATAGAGTAAATGTATAATATTGTATTTGTATAATTAATATGTATTGTATAGGTATAATGTTGTATAATATAATATATGTTTATGTATAATAATTGTGAAATAAACATGCAAATTTCTATTTATTATTTTATTAATTTTTTATTTTTTATTTTGGGGTGAAGTTTTTTCAAAATATATCGAAAGAACTGTTATTTTCATTGTCAGGGGGCAAACGTTCATCGATTTATGATACAGGAACATGAGGTTATAAAAATGTCACAACCCTAATGTTCATATTTATCCTTTTTGTTTAACAGGCGATACTCATTTCTAAAATCTGTTAAAAACTCACACATCCCATTAGCCACAACCTCACTACAAACCTCATCATGATATATATTAATGTAGTGGTAAAAATACTTAAGATTGTCCATGATGACAAGATTTACATTTTCAGCCGTAGGGTACGAGTAATCGGTATGGTTTAACATGATATAATACCGCTTATCACACCACTCATCCACAAGACTCACTACCCATATCTATTGTTTATCTTCTGAGCGTGTTGCTTCTTCTACCACGCGGTATATGTGAGCCTTTATAAAGCTTAGTTCTATAACATACTTCAGTACATCGTCTGTACTGCGAACTTCTACAACCCCCTCGCCAGAATATCCGTAGAGTATTTGAATAGCTTGAACCGTCGCACGATTCAATGCAGCCTTAAAAGAGGCAAAGGAGGCGGGAATAAGGAGTTTTTCAGTATCCACTACATCTATGCACTTAGCAGAATACCACTTCATAAATGTTGAACAAGCGATATTAAAGGTAGCCATTACTATTTTCTTCTATGCGAGAGAATACAAGTCTGAGCTCAAGGGTATACAGAGGTCAACTGAGCACGCAGGGAAGCCCAGGTTGCGGCATTACTCACGCTGCTGGTCTTACATTGGGTGGGGCTTAGCTTTTTACTGCACACACACACACACACACACACACACACACACACACACAACAAAGTAAAACGCTAGTTGAAACATGATTTATTTAATAATCGAAATATTCAAGCCATGTACGCAAGAGAGGATGGAACTCGACCGCGGGGACGCCCAAGAAGAACATAGTTGGCGAGCTTTAAGAGCGGAAAAGCGGGGAGAGAATGGAGAGAGCTGACAACGATGGCGAGAGACAGACGAACCTGGATGGAGTACAGAAGTCATCAGAGGGACCCAACCCGGCTCTAACCGGATGGGAAATAAGTCAGTAAGTCATATATATATATATATATATATATATATATATATATATATATACAGTGTGTGTATATATATATATTTACAAATACGTGTAATAATTAAGTTAGCAATAGACATATCAAAGATTATGGTATCCAAAGGGTACGGTGTCATAGGTACCAGGCACCTGGTAGCGTTTCCTCTAGGTGTTACGGCACACCTTTGTACCCCTAGGTTCCTTCACGCCCCCCATCTTCTGCGCCCGAAAATTGTGGGTGCCTACAGTCAGTTGGGGCGGCTGACCACCCTCATCATCATCTTCCAAACACACTAGCTCCTTCAGCGAATCAAAGTTGACGACCCGCCGATTCGCTAGATTAAGCGTGATACCCTTAGCCTTCACGATATACTGTACTTCGTTTCATCCCCTATCCTCACCCGTACCCCATAGGTTTTTGGCCCTGTTGATAAAAACTAGTCGGTGTATGAGTTGTCCCCATACTCATCCTTGATCTCGTCAGTTAGCTCACCGAGGAACTCCCCAATAGCAGGCATGTATTCATCCTTCCTCGCTGTGAATATCACGCTACCTGTATCGGCATACAAAACCCGCCGCCCAAGAGAGTGCAATAGGCCTCAAAGTTTGATGCGCGCGTAGGCTGTTGTGAAGCTGGCTACAGGAATGTTTGTAACCCGTGAGGTATCTGTGGCCAATTCAGTATTGTTGTACTTTATTATGTAAGTATTGCCTACATTCACAATTTCCATGACTTCTTTATCGGGTGCGTTGGCGTAATCACAGACTTCACTATAACTTTCGCCAAATGAACGTTCCCTTTACCGGTATTCTGTGCAAATTTTCCCCAAAAGACTGTTTAGGCACAATTTTGCACTAAAGCGCTTGCCAGGATTCTTTGCAATTTGGGTACGATCAAGTTGTATACCTTCATGGTCACGGTAACGCTGAATATAAGATGTTTTTTCATCTTCGGTTTCAACCCCTCGCGGATATCCTGACGCCTCAATCTTGTCCTTCAAAAACGCGTTTATATATGGTGTGAAAAGGTTGGGTAGCTTTTGAAACCTCCACACTCATGTATCTTCATTATTCTATACCCATGGCGAACGGCTAGGGCCAGCTCAGGGCTTGTGTATACACCTCTGATCTTACGCTGGTGAGGTGTATGGCCACAACCACCATTGTTCTCTTCCGCACACTTCACGCACAGGGAAAACATGAGTTTGTGATCTATAACGACAGGTAAGATCGGCATCCATAAGTCGCGAGGGGGGAGCACGTCTACGAAAGATGCCGAAATAGTACCCGTTCAAATTTCTTGAAAAATCATTGATGGAGGGGAGGTTAGGACCCACTCTTTTTTCAGGCGCACCTACGGGGTACGGATTGTTCTTCATCACGTAGGGGTCTAAAGAACAGAAATCGTAGTAGTGGAAGCCCTCCGTAGGTGGAAAGTATAGCTTGAAGGGAGTTGTACGCCCACCGAACAAGCTATCACCGCATTTGAGAGGATCCAGCACCATTGAGCGCTTGACCGTGTTTATTTCTTCACGGTACGCCCCGTCTGTCTCCATCCGTGCATCATGCTCATGCTCCTACAAGACTTTGTGAGTGAACTAGGACCCTATAAGTTGATCGCGGGTGCGCGCCCACGCAAGACAGTCGGCAGGAGATCTACCATGGATATCTCCCACGATTCACACTCAGGGCGGGGGAATCCATGCCACCAGCAGCCATTAAAGGAGTACACAGTCTTCTCGCTAGTGACACGGTTTTCACTTAGACCATCAACCCAAAAAACACGGCCATTAACCTTAATGGGTACTTCACCCATGTTGCGGGCATGCTTTATGTATACACCTGTCTGCTGTTGTAGGTGTATGAGCCAGTAAATAGCTTTGTTCCCATAAATGCGGGGGTTGCTTCTCTGGATAATGGCTAAGGTGCCTTTAGGCATGAAGTTATTGAACACTGTAAAACATGATGATGCGATGGCGGTTGCGACTTGCAGCGGATCGCATTTGAAACGGCATATGTACAATGTACATCCTTCTAAAGGCATGGAAACATACTCTAAGCACGCGTACATCATTCACGCAATAACGCTCACATTCATCAGCTATATTATAAGGATTACGTTCATTAAAACTGTTGTAGTATCGATCAAAATCTTCACGTTCATCTGTACTCATACAATCATAGTTAAAGTAATGTTTGGGTGGAGGTAGACCTACGTAATTTAAAGTTTCGCTAGTGAGGAATGTGTAAGGGAAGTATCCTTTTGAAACTTCAGCAGCTACGCCCATCACCTTGGGTAGCTTTGCTAATTTACAAGGTGTGAATAATAAAGTGTCTTTAAATTGTACATTACCTCTTATTTGCATCTGTATTAATTTGTTGACTCTTTTCAATGGATCACCTGTAAATATCTCAGATGACTCGTGCTCAAGCACCTCCTTATAAAGGAAGTGTGTGTCAAATTTTGCCCCGTTATGGGCGAGAATATACACAGGCATTTTTTTGGACTTGTCCGCTAACATGACAATATAGGACACAAATAGTTTCACAGGGCTATCGTGGACATTCGTTTTAAAAACGTTTGTCCGTTTACCACATTTGTGACACTCATCACACTCGATCTCCATACACTCATCACAGATAGTGTGGCTCACAAGTAAATGTGGAATAACCTCTTTGGTTTCAGCGTTCGTGTATGTTTCTATATCGTAGTATACAGTTATACAAGGGTTGTTTTTAGACTTGACGTCTTTCATATAACATACATGCTTTACAGCATCCGCCTTATATTTCTCATGGCATGTAGAACAGTGAATTTCGTCACATTTGTGCTTGAACTCGCCGCTACCATTCAAGGTGTGAAACATACCACATTCACAGATTCTCATTTTCCTGCACGTGCCAATTGATTTATGGAACTCAAAGCAGTTATTATTGAAAAATATGCGTCTACACACATTACAATCCCTCTTCTCAGCTTCAACTAGACGGCTTTCACATTTGGGGCTTTTACACTGCTCACATACCATGTGACATTCTTTACAATGTTTCACTATATCATCCGCAAACTCGAGACACCCTTTACACAAATGATGATGTCGTCCATATTTTCGACTTTTGTCATAACTCGGGTAAAGGCACCTCATATGACGGATGGGGAGATATGTTGTACCAGACAGTCCTAAAATAAGTAGTGGTCTTGTACGATCTCTCAAACAGCTTTTAAAAACATACACAGTTCTACGACGATCATCCAGTCCAAATACAACTATACGAGCATTCATTTCCTGCTTTACCCTTCTCAGCTCTTCAGGACCCATATTACAGTCAAACTCAAGTTCACAGTCTACAGCTAGTTTACGGGCACGCTCCACGACCGTAGGCAACCAAATTTGCTCAGATTTCGTATTTAGTGCAGTAAACATACGTGCTAAGATTACTGCTACATATAAAGCCGCAACCACGACCGACTTTTATATGCCGTCTATAAATAGCCTGAGAATTGAAGTTAAGAGTATACGGTGTGGCGCTATCACCCGCAACACGGAATACACGATCAATATTTACCGTGAAGTTGTCCATATTGAAGGCTATACTACTTTGTGATGCCTGCATCTACGACCTAATATATACTCTACATCTTCAGCCGCCAAACGCCTGAATGGTACTACTACCCAAAATTCATCTACATCACCGTCATCTGACCCGAATCCGAAGTACAGCCTCGTCCTGACTTCACGGTCGTCGCGGTTCTGAAGGGCAAACTCTACAATACACTCTACTACGCGCCGTAGTCCGTGTTCAATACCGTTGCTATACATGGATCTAGGGTCAACCCTGACTATATACCGATTTCTAGTCAAGGCCGGGGTGTGGGTTGCGGTGCGCACCAACTCGAATGTTATGCCAACCTCAACAGAACGGGGAGCTACTGTGGAGGATGAATAAGGGGTTATATTTGAGGAAGGCTTTATTGCGGGGTTGGCTGCGTAAGACGTTGAGGGTTGGGGTTCTATTATCGACGATCCAGCAACTCTGGAACGCTTTATACCTGACGTGGGGGGTTCGTCATCACACTTCCGCTTTGAACGTGCTACAGATGTCGCTGGTGAGGGCTCATCGGCGGGAGTGGGTACTGTAGATGCACGGTCAATGGGTTCATCCGTGATATCGATGATGGGGGCTGTACATCGTCGTCATTCACGGTTCTGTGGAAGAAGAAAACAAAATATAAGGAGCAGCACTCGTTATTTGTAATATTTTGTAAATGACCCACTTAGGGGTGTGACGTGTTAGAAATGGAATCTGTAGAAAAATTCAGGTTCACGAGCCCATCCACATGTATTATATCTGGACCTACAGGTTGTGGTAAAACGGTGTTTATGCTTAAAATCATTAAAGAAAAGGGGAAATGTCTCAAAATTTGTGCATAAAGTTATATGGTGCTATTCGACATACCAATCAGTGTTCAACGAGTACCAAGATGTTTTGTCCAAAGGGGGTCTATGACGTTAATTCGTTAAAGGGAAATGAACATACAGTCATCGTAATTGACGACCTCATGTTGGAGATGGATAAAACGTTTGCCGAGACATTTACAGTATTCTCCCATTACCTTAACATAAGCGTGTTCTTCATTAATCAGAATCTATTTTTTCAAAAATAGATACATGCGCGATGTGCCGCTAAATACGCAATATCTAGTTTTATTCGCGCAAGGTAGAGATGTGTCACAAATTGGGGTATTAGCTAGTCAAATGTTCCCGAATCAGCGTAAGAAGTTTTTGGAGGTTTATAAAAAGGTCACAAACCAACGTTATGGATATTTGCTTTGTGACCTTCACCCGCGAAACACGTTTAAGGTGCTTCTAAGAACGAATATATTTCCAAGCGAACCTGAAACCGTGTATATTCCAGAATGACGAATAGGCTAAAGAAATACCGCGAATTAATAAAAATCTATCAACGACTGCCTCGAGCATTGCAGCAGATGTTTGTTAAAAATATCGACTCTGACTTTTTAAAATGCATCTGTGAAATCTGCCTTAATGTTATAAAATGTAATGTTCCAATAAAATCCTCTCAGAAGACTCGCTTACGTCGTTACAAGAACATAATGCGGACGCTCGCCCATAAAAGTCAGACTGTGGGTAAGAAAAAGCGTATTATTGTACAAACAGGCGGTTCGTTCCTTCCCATCTTATTTTCAATTTTGGGACCTTTACTGACTAGATTAATATAATGAAGAAGGTGTTTATGATTCCGCACGAGGTGTATGCTTCATTACAAAGGAGTCCAGACGCGGTTCTAGAACCCCGTAAAAGTAGGCTTAAAAGAATGGAAAGTGAGTTGCTAGCCCTATTAAACAGTGAAAAGGCACCTGGTGAGAAAAGGATCTTGTACCAGAGGCCTTGCAGAAATTTCTTCATGAGTACGAAGATTACAAGCATCCTACAGAGCTCCCCGTGAGGCATAGCTCGAGTAGCGCTGAGCATAACGAAGCAGAACCTGGGCAACCAAAGAGCAACGGAACACAAAACATCGAACATGTGCTAAAAAACAGCCTCCCCCATACATTGAGGAATAAAGGGCTAAGTCTTTATAATCTATTGAGTGAGGACCCCATCATACAGTGGACCGATACAGGCGAGGTGGGATAGGCCCTCACCAACAGGATGGAGGCATATTAAAGCAAGACTATAACAAATAAATGTCTCCAAAACAGTGATAGGTAATCTGAATAGGTTAAAAGACTTGGAACATGCATCGCACGTGTCACAACTGAGTACACCTTCGCCCCCAGCAGCTGCAGTGTCTCTGAAGAGGAGAAAGAAGAGCGTAGACGGCCAACCTTATCCAGGTGCCTCTAAAATACGCAAATGGCTAACGTATTAAGTAAGCACTATTATGACATTTCTAACCCAGCATCCTATGGTGGCATTAATAGATTGTACAGAGGTGCTTATGGTGTAAGGAAAAAAGATGTTGAGAGATTTTTGCGGGGCCAGGATGCTTATACACTTCATAAGTCTGTGAGAAAAAGGTTTAAAACAGCCAAGACAACAGCCGCCTCGACTGACTCTATTTGGCAGGCAGATTTAACAGACATGCAAAGATATTCAGTGTACAACGATGACTACCGTTACATCCTATTCATAATAGATGTATTCTCTAGATACCTGTGGCTAATTCCCCTGAAAAATAAATCGCCTGAAACAGTTGCTAAAGCGGCCAAAACGCTGATGGTGAAAGAAAACAGGATTCCTGGCTATTTTTGTACGGATATGGGAAAAAAAATTATAGGACGAGCTTTTCAGAACATGCTGTCAGAGTTTAATGTCAGCTATTACAGTTCCATTTCTATACATAAGGTTTCTTTAGCTGAAAGAGTTCAACGTACCATAAAGGAACGCATGCACCGCTATTTTACACATAAAAATACATACAGATATATAAACGTTCTCGATTCATTGGCTTCATCCTACAACCGTTCACACCATCGTACGATCGGTACAACGCCTAACGATGGTTTAGAAAGAGGCAAGCGCCCGAGAAATGATGGAGTGCTGCCACCACCACCACAATGTGCGCGTTTCAAAATCAATGACTATGTAAGGCTGTCACGTTCGGGAAATAAATTCGCGAAGGATTTTGAGCAAGACTGGACACGCGAGATTTTTAAAGTTAGGGCTATGAGATCTAAGGGCAATATAATGAATGATGTATTACGTTGAAGATTTGAATGGAAAGAGATCTCGGGAGGCTTTTACCGCGAGGAATTGCAGAAAGTGGCATTTAATTTAGGAAAAAATGTGTTTAAAATTGAGAAAATTTTAGGAAACAACGGTACAGGAAAGAGAAAAATGTACCTGGTGAAGTGGCTAGGTTACCCAGAAAGCTTCAATACCTATATAAAAGCTGATGCAGTAATGAAGCTTAATTAGTAAGCAGCATGACTCCTAACCATTTCTACGTCACACTCCCGTCCTCCTCGTCCCTGTCTGTACACCCTAACAACACACTAGCCAACTTTGTAACAGAGCTCCATGGACCCATTGAGTTGGGCCGTGATTTGTATGAGGTGGGGATATGTGAAATTCAGCTGGACATCCTCTTTTTAAATATTGATTATAAAGATACCGTTTTTACGGTTCTTAGAGACTGTAATGAGTGTGCAAGAGCCTGGTTAACTCGGGATGAAACTATACGTATCGCCCGGACTAAGGTTGCACAGTTTTTCAGTACAGAAGTAACACTAGGACGTGGTCGTTATGGTTCGGCTGAGGATGTTGTGAGAGACTTAAACGTGAGTTTAAAAAACTCAAGTCTTACGAATGATTTATTATACGAAATCGTAAACAAAGGAAACCCTGCACATACTCTAATCCTAAAATCGAAGGTTAACAGAAATCTTAAAGACGGAAGAGTGTTCAAAATTATAATCGAGCAGCCTTCCAAAGAGACACCTTTCACGAGGTACCGCATGACTTGTCCACCTTAGTGTATCAATTGAAGATGGAGAAATTGGATGTAAGCTCTCAGCCTCCAGAAATGTGCTATATTTATAGCAATATAACGGAACACCAGTTTGTTGGGGATACCCAGGCACGTCTGCTACGCATAGCTCACATCCCCAACCATAGAGGAAGTAGTTTGAGTATTACATATGACATACCCCATTATGTAAATGTCGCAACTAACCTAATAACCAATATCTCAATATATAAGAACGATTGAGGGTAAAAATTTCCCATTCGGTGACGGGAGCTTAACAGTGAAGCTGCACTTAAGGCACACTGCGTTATAATGGACAGAAAGCCTTTCACAATATACCGAGGGGTGAGATACCAGCGTCGTAGTGGACTTGGGTCCATTTTTTCATCCATACTACGCACCGCTATCCCACTGTTGAAGAGGGGGGCCAGGTACCTAGGGAGGAAGGCGTTACAAACAGGTTTTAACGCAGCAGAGGACATTTTGGCTGGCACTAAGCCTAAAGAAGCTCTAAAAAAACATTTAAAACGTACACGGGATGAAATCATCAAAGATGCGAAGAGAAAATGCGTGGTGGCGGAAAGAAGAGATCTGTCAGGAATAAGGAGTTACCAACACGTGGTGGAAAGAAGAGATCTGCTATGAAGAAGGCGTTGCCATCACGTGGCGTTAAACGCAAAAGGAAACCAAAAAAGAAGTGTTCAAAGCGTATGAAACCTATGGCTGATCATTTTTTTAACTGATATAAGCTGAGGACGTTACTCTCACGAATCATAGATTGACTAATACTCGTCGAGGGAAGGTGGCACTATTTCCGACTCGTCATGGCACGTTTCATTCATCCGTGTAGTTCACAGTGCTGTAAATCGGAACTGTCCCTCGTTTATATACCACCTACTCAGGTCTCTATTGAACATAGTGACTTTATTACAGTTAACCCGTTAAACACAATTAGTTCACCCAGTGCCCCTATAGAATTCGTGATACCCAGCTCGGGCCCTTACTTTTTTGACCCAAGTTGCATGCACATGTATGCTAAACTACGCATTGCCCATTCTGACGGAACGGACTGCGATGATAGTTACGCTGCCTACCCTGAAACCAACTTTCTGCACTCCATATTCAGTCAGTGTGATGTATATTTAAATCAGGCTAACATCTCGGCAGGCACGGGGTACTACCACCTACGAGCCTATCTGGAAAATGTCCTCAACTTTTCCAAAGAAGCGAAGGACACCTTTTTATCCGCCGAGGGTATTACCACACTAAAGACGAGAGCAGTATAAAGGATAAATTTAAAAATTCTAAAAAAAGATATACGAGTGTTTAGGACGCCTGCATACAGACTTTACTTTCCAGGAGAAGTTGCTTATGAACGGGGTAGATATGAAATTGAAGCTTACCCGCACGAGCCCTGAGATCTGCATAAATCTTGGGGCTGACCAAGAAGAAGGCGCGAAACCCGTTGTGATACACATCATGGAAAAGTATTTACGTATACGCCGTGTGAAGTTAAGTTCCCCGAAGCAAATAGAAATTGAGAAAGATTTGGTACATGCCACAGTAAAATATCCAATTAACAGGATACAGATCAAGCTGTACACGATTCCTGTAGGGCTGGCATCGAAACAGCTAGAAAACATTGCTCTTGGAGTCCTACCTAAAAGGATTTTAATTGGAATGCAAGACCACGCCTCGACGAATGGAAATTATAAAAAGAATGCCTTAAAATTCGAGAATTTCGGCCTTAAAAATATTACTGTATACGTAAATGGCATCGCCATGGGTGGGGTAATGGATATGGATTACTCAACAGATGCAGTGTTCCCGCTCTGCGCGAGAGCTTATAGTACTTTGGCTCATAATACAGGTGCATGTGATGAACTTGGTTTCGGCATAACACAGAAAGAATTTGTTGAAGAATTTAACACCTACTCATTTGACATTACGCCTGACTTAGCTGCTGGCGTAAATACGCATTTAAACCCTCAACAGAGCGGTACCATCTCAGTGAGGCTGGAGTTTACCAAACCTATAGACGCGCCTATTAGTGTACTAGTATACCTCGAGTCCCAAGCCCTAATAGAAGTAAGATAGATTTAGGAACGTCACCACAGATTTTTAAAATGGACGCGAATACACTCGAGAGTGATGAAAAGTGACTGTTTCGCGCGCTCAAAATTTATCGGAGTGTTCGCGAAGAATGAAATATTGAAGCTGGCTAGTTCGCTGTTACGGGGTTATCGTTAACACCGACATTGTGGGGGGTGAGGGGATTCATTGGTTTGCAATCTATTTTAAAACTAAAGAAAGAATGTACTATTTCGATTCACTCGGATTTCCACCATGGAATGACTCGGCAATTGTGAAGTTCATAGCGCAATTAGATGTGCCAGAGATTATTTGGAATCCATATCGTTTCCAAGGACATTATACGGAAACATGTGGAATGTATTGTATTTTGTTTCTCATGCATATGTCACGTGGGAAGGGATTTATGAATTTTTTAAAATTATTCGAATTATGCGACACAAATATGAATGATAAATATGTACTCAGACAGATAAAGAAAGGTTCCCATATGTTAGTGCCCCCTGTAATGTGTAAAGGTATATTGTGTAAACCTATATATACATTTGTATCCATTGAGAATCGGGTACTGACCCTTTTTGTACATGATTTCTACTATTTAATAAATGAACATATATTGTGCTTTGTTCTTATCCTAAAAAATACATAATCTCCTCGATGACCTCGCACTCGTTTGACCGGATGTGAGTCAATACCCCGACTTCTGGATCGATGGGTTGGCTAGGCGGGGTGGTTACCAAATCATTTATCACCCTTTCATCAAAAGTGGCTATAATAAGTTCTAGCGCGGATTCGGTCCTATAAGGTTAAATAAATGTCATGAAATTGAATGCAGTTAAATCGTATATATATATTATATATAATATATATATATATATATATATATATATATATATATCCTAGCCTAACTTGGCCTACCCATTCTTATTGTTCACGATTCCAAAAACATACTATATAATCTAAAAACACTTACATCAGCTCCTCTGCAAATTCGCGCTCGCTTGAACGACTGTGATTCAATACTGCGACTTCTGTATCGCTGGGTAGGCTGTTCGGAGAAGCCTCCATAGCATTTATTCCCCTTTCATCAAAAGTGGCTATAATGCGTTCAAGTTCCGTCTCGGTCCTATAAGGTTAAGTAAAAATAAAGAGATACAATAAGAGAAAACACCACGTATTTTAAAAGCAGATAATTCTTAAAAGTTTTGACAATAAATAAGAACCTGTTGTTTTTCACCCAAAATACACACAGAGGAATATATATATATATATATATATATATATATATATATAAATAGAGACCGTCCTCTGGGTATATAGCACTTCACTTCGCTTTATTACGGCCAGACAATATTTTAAATGTTTTTTAAAACGCATTTATTGCAATTTGGTAACAGAATCCTACTGCGGTGGTGCATTATCGAGAAAAATTGAGCTCCACCATATATATATATATATATGAGGGGATACAATGGATAAGCACAATGGATTAATTTTTACGTTGAAGAAAAATTCGGAACAAAAGGAAATTAGATTACCAATTATAAACGAGAAAAATTCATCTTTAATTATGGAGAAAAATATTATTAAAGCTACACCATATATATATATATATATATATATATATATATATATATATATATGCTGGTATAATCGCGATGGAGATAGACAATACAAAATAACTTTCAAAACGCTATTATTGCAGTTTGGTAATTTCCTACAAAAGTGCTCAATTATCGTAAAATATTCTTAAAGCTTCACCATATATATATATATATATATATAAATGAGGGAAGAGCCAGTAAATAAAAACCTACGATAAGTTAAACATAATATGATTTTCTGAATTGGATAGAGAAACAAGATGCGAAACGAGAAACAATACAAAATAATTTTCAAAACACGTTTATATGGTAATTGGCACCGATTGAAACGAAGAATATATTCTTAAAGCTTCACCATATATATAAATGAGGGACCAGGCAGTAAATAAAAACCTACGATAAGTTAAACATAATATGATTTTCTGAATTGGATAGAGATACACAATGCGAAACGAGAAACAATACAAAATAATTTTCAAAACGCGTTTATATGGTAATTAGCACTGATTGAAACGGAGACTCTATTCTCAAAGCTTCACCATATATATATATATATATATATATATATATATATATATATATATATAAATGAGGGAACAGCCAGTAAATAAAAACCTACGATAAGTTAAACATATGATTTTCTGAATTGGATCGAGAAACAAGATGCGAAACAAGAAACAATACAAAATAATTTTCAAAACGCGTTTATATGGTAATTAGCACTGATTGAAACGGAGAATATATTCTTAAAGGGAACAGGCAGTAAATAAAAACCTACGATAAGTTAAACATAATATGATTTTCCGAATTGAATAGTGAAACAAAATGCGAAACGAGAAACAATACAAAATAATTTTCAAAACGCGTTTATATGGTAATTAGCACTGATTGAAACGGAGAATATATTCACTTACATCTCAATTGAATTGCCTGTTGGATCTTCAGCTGCAACGCAATTTTCCATAACATTCTGTGTTGAAAAGAGATCGCCCAGATCTGCAGCGTTGAAGAGGTATAGCGTCGTTTGGCCGTAAAAGTCGCCATCACCAATCAGGTCGGGTGATTCGTACAGCTGACTCATGTTGTATAATTCGCTAGCTGGAGAAACTGCGTCTCTGTGTCGTGGTTCTCCCTTTATAAGGGGGGGGGCATGTGGCCAGCCCACAAGAGCGATCCTTAGCTTCCTATTAGCTGGCGGTGAAATTTGGTGGGGTTTGGCGTGTAGGCATGCATTTTCGACCAACCGAGGCCCTGGGCACACCCCACACTGTCGTAATTGGCTGGATCCATGAAGTTTGGGCATGAATTTGGGCGGGGCTTATCGTGTAGACCTGCATGGTACCCACCGAGGTCCGGGCACAGTGTCGTGATTGGCTAACTCCCATCAAATCTGGGCGGGCCATCTGTTCCGATGCGTGGGACCATTATCTGACACAAATTTTATTTTTCTATGATGGGCATAAAGCTCCTATCTTGGAACAAATATTGGTTTTAAAGATTTGGGAAAAGTGGTTAGCCATGAAGGCAATGTTTTTATTTTTTGAACAATTCAATTCGGTTTTCTGCAAAAAATAAATTTAAGATACATAGGGGAAGGTGGGGTAAGACGGACTACTTAACATAAAAATGAGTCTAGAAACCACATTTATATAATTTTGGGGGTTTTTAGGGGTTGTGGTGGTGCTTTGGGGTGTTATATTTAAAGTCCACACCCTGGTCACGGTTTTAAGAGGAAAAGACTGAAACACGAGATTTTACCAAATCAATATTTTTATTGTACCAAAACGAATCACGGGGTAAGATGGACCCCAGGGGTCCATCCTTACTGGCACAACTCACACACAAAAACCTCTTCCTCATCATCCTCTACCCCTGCACATTCCTCATGTGCCCATCTCTTGCAAATGGCGCAACAAACCCACCCTTCCCCTCGCACAGAATTACCAAACGTGTCATTGCAATACAAGCACTTGGTTGAATCTCCATCTTCACTGTCACTGTCATGAGCCAGGATGGCCCAGCTTTCGCTTGCTTTGCTTTTTTCTTTTGTGTCATGCTTTTGTTTGGTGACGTGAAGGACATCTAGCAACCAATATCTGAACCTCGCCCTTTCTGCTTGGGTTTAGAGGGGGGTTCCATCTCACCCCATGGGTCCGTCTTACCCCACCGTCCCCTACTATATCTTGTTTGTCTATTTTTTTTTTCGGAAAACTCATTGTCATGCTTTGTAAGGTTAAAAACAAATACATTTATTGTGGAAGACGTCTTAACCATTACGGACAAAATGCTTATTTGCTTAAATGGTCACATGTTGATTAGAAATGACGTGTTCATTGTGTGTGTTGTACCAAACTGGCAGAAAATAAAAATGTGGAAGATATCTTAACCATTACGGCTAAAATGTTTATTTGCTTAAATGGTCACATGCTGATTAGAAAAAGATGTACGTATGGTTTCAGATTTGCTTTTGAAGGAACATGTTATTTCCACTGAAAGGCGACAGAAAGGGTCCCAACTCGAATCTTGTTTTGTAGTTTGATTAAATTATCATGGGATGGTCTAAACATACCATAAATCGTCTGAATTATGTGTGAAGGATTGAAAGACATCTGTTCTATAATTGCCTTCCTGACCGTAGATTAAACTCGAAAGATACGACATAAAACATGCCTTTTCCTGTACATTTCCAAGATTTCCAAAATTGAAATATATATATATATATTATTAGTAGTGGTAATAATATTAATAATAATAATAATAACTTCACGCTTACTTCGAAACAAGTATTGAAACACTATATATATGGGGTTAAAGTTTCGCTTTTTATTGCAAAACTAATGCAGGATAGAAATAAAGCAAATATTCTTAAATTCGTTTAAGTATATACTATATATATACATATATATATATATATATATATATAATATAATGAATCATTTGAAAGCTTTTTTTGATTTAATTATTTTCTTTCTTCGTACGAGATGTTTTACCCCCGCCTTAGACCTACGGTTGGGATTTATTTTGCGTACGAGTTGTTTCTACACCCCTCCTTAGGCCTACGGGGCTCTTTTTTCTTTCTTTTTTAATTGAAGTGTTTTACGCCAGCCTTAGACCAATGGGAAGACATCAGGGTATCCTGAGTAATGAGCCCGTCCGGGGTGCGAACCCGGTTCCTTTTTAGCTAGGGCGCCCAGCAACCGGACGCACGGGACTCGTCGCCTGTTGACGGGCGACGCGTCAACTGATGCCCGGAAGCGATGATGCCCGGAGGCTCTGGCTGATGACACCCGGAGGCACTGGCTGATGATGCCCTGAGGCACTGGTTCATTAAGCCAACTGGCTGATTAGGGGCCTATAAGAGAGCGGCGGGGTGGCTGAAGACTTCATGTGCGTCTGACAGCTGTCGGACGAACACCTGATCCTGCTCTCTCTCTCTCTCTTAGGTTAGGTATGCCCCTTTGGGGGGTGAGGCCGTCCCACCTTCCCCCCCAAAGAGGTTCTCCCAGGTTAGGTATGCCCCTTTGGGGGGGTGAGGACGTCCCATCTTCTCCCCCAAAGAGGTCTTGCAACAAGGGGGGTGGGGTTGACACCAAGGGTGGGGGGGGTTGGCACCAAGGGGGGTGGAGGTGCCTTGCAACTAAGGAGGGTGGGGGTGCCTTGCAATATTATGTACCATTATGCAACATTATGCAATTGCTCTGCACTCTGGCTTTTTTCGACCATACTACTCACCCTAATAACTAACTTTCGTACCAAAAGTCGAGGTGGGGCTATTTGCTGCATATTAACCCAACAAAACTAGAACTCTTATACCTGTCTATAATTAAATTAAAAGAAAGGAACATCGTAGAAGTGTCTCAAAACTTATAGCCTTTACTCTTAGCAGAAAGCACCAAAAACAGAAGCTTTTCATCTTCCAAAATACTATCACCGCCTTGAAACAAGCGGCAAAGGAGTTAAGAAACGAGAAAGAAATTGTCATTAGGAAGTCTGACAAGTCCAATATCTTCGTCATCCTTGATAGAAGTGACTACAAGAGCAAGATTGACACAATATTAAGTGACGCCTCAAAATACAAAAAAATAAGCAGAGACCCAACGGAGCAAGTGAAAACCAAAATTAATACACTTATTTTAGCGTCTAACGCCACACAAGGGGACCAAGTAACCATGCTCCGAGGAAACTTTACACCTGGATATATTTATGGTAACGTTAAAACACACAAAACTGGCTATCCGATACGTCCCATCATCTCCCTGGTCCCAGCCCCAACTTACGGAATTACAAAACAACTTAATGAAATCATCACTAAATATATACCAGCAAAACACATGCTCAAATCTACAGATGAATGTTTACAAGTGCTCAGAGGAACCCGACCACAAGGCTTTATGGCATCGTTGGATGTAGAAAGTTTATTTACAAACGTCCCAGTAGAGGCAACAACCAAGATTATAATGGAGAACGTTTACAACCACCCGACCATGCGACCACTGACCATTCCCAAAGAAATAATAAAAAACTGCTGAAGATCTGAACAACGGAAGCGGCTTTCCGATGCAAAAACGGAACGCTATGTCAACAAGTAGATGGAATCTCGATGGAAACCCCTTGGGCCCCACCTACGCTAACTATTACATGTGCCATGTGGAAAACACAGTGCTTCGAGAAAAAAGACACGCATTATACTGCCGATACGTGGATGACATATTCGTTACCACTGATAATGAAACAGAACTTCTAGAACTAAAAGCAGATTAAATTAAAAGAGATTGAACGCTTAAAGCAGCTACTAATTAACAACGGTTTCACAAACACCGAAACAGAAGGAGAAATTAAAAAAATTTTGAAAATGAAAAGGGAGGCAAATACAACGGAAAGCAATCAGGCAAGAAAAGAGGAGACGCCTAACAGCGCTGTTCATAAATTTTTTTACCAAAACCAAATGTCGCCTGCATATAAAACTGACGAAAGAGTGATAAGGAAAATAGTAAAGGAAAACGTCAGATGTAGAAATCGGAATAAAATATCGCTTGGCATCTACAACCGAAACATGAAAACTAAAAACTTATTCATGAAAAATAACTTTACTCAAAAAACCGAAAATCTACAAATATCTCACGTAGTTTACGAATTTCAATGCCCGAACGAAGATTGCAAACTTCGAGGAAACGTGAGATACGTGGGCTCAACCATAACAACACTGTCAAGAAGGCTAACAATGCACTTACAAGAAGGAAGTCCGAAAGATCACATGTGGAACATACACAAAATAAACCTGACCAGACAACAAATAGTGGAAGCGACAAACGTGGTAACACAAATAAGGGATGAGAAAAGACTTCATATCATTGAAGCATTAATAATAAAAGAGACTTCCCCGAAAATAAACAATCAGCGAACAGGGCAAGAACGAATCCTCAAGTTACACGTACGAAACTGACCAATCCCGTGAGTACACGTACGCGAAACTGCGGGAAAACCTCCAAAATTAGTTATAAAAGAGAGCGCCCTGAGAAGAAATTTCATTCTAAGCAGAACAACTCCGAAGATGGTTCCAAACGAATTCCTTGAAGATGCTCGAAGACAGAGCGAAACGTCGGAAAATTTTGGAAATATTATTTATAATTTACTAACATTACTGAAAAAAGTCTTACGGAAAATTGAGAAAACCAATAATAAATTAATAAATAAAAACTACGGTCGATTATTCAACCAAACATGTTTAAAGGAAAAGCTGTTCCCCAAATATATATATATATATATGGGAATGAACTCAGAATGGTTCCCTGAGTTTTTTATGATACACACAGACCGTGCGTGGAACAAGGAACTCTTCTAGGAAAATTAAATCCACTATAGTCCGAATAAGTAATGCTAAATGACAAACACTACAGTTTTTTCTTTTTCATGATGTTAGCCCGACGTGGGCAACGGGTCACTCGCAAAGAGGTCCCAAAAATATAGCTTCCCTCACCAGCTATCTGCAAAGCAGATAGGATCCAGCTTTGGGACAGGATCTACGGTTTAAAGCAGCCTAGCCACCACTACACTTAGAACCTCAATATAAGCAAACGACTCGCTGCCTTCACGTCGGATTGAATACATCAAAGAAAAAGGGGTAACTATTATATTTTTTGCCAAAAACCAAAACTTAAACCTTAACTGGCAGAATTGAGCGTCCACTTTTCAAGGCACATAACATGTCCGTTTCATGATGGGAATGAACTCAGAATGGTTCCCTGAGTTTTTTATGATACACACAGACCGTGCATGAAACAAAGAACTCTTCTAGGAAAATGAAATCCACTATAGTCCGAATAAGTAATGGTAAATGACGAACACTATAGTGTCATGAAACGGACATGTTATGTGCTTTGAAAAGTGGACGCTCAATTCTGCCAGTTAAGGTTTAAGTTTTGGTTTTTGGCTAAAAATATAATAGTTACCCCTTTTTCTTTGATGTATTCAATCCGACGTGAAGGCAGCGAGTCTTTTGATTATATTGAAGTTCTAAGTGTAGCGGGGCTAGGCTACTTTAAACCCTAGATCCTGTCCCAAAACTAGATCCTATCTGCTTTGCAGATAGCTGGTGAGGGAAGCTATATTTTTGGGACTTCTTTGCGAATAACCCGTTGCCCACGTCTGGCCAACACTATGAAAAAGAAAAAACTATAGTGTTTGTCATTTACCATTACTTATTCGGACTATAGTGGATTTAATTTTCCTAGAAGAGTTCCTTGTTCCATGCACGGTCTGTGTATATATATATATATATATATATGGGATTTGATTCCGCTCGAGGTACGGGGGGAATTACGAGCTTTGGAAACGTGGAGGCTCTTGGTGTAGTGGTTAGCATATCTGACTGGCAATCGGATGATCCCGGGTTCGATTCCTGGGAGGTACCTCATTTTTCATTGCTCGTTTTATCCTCTCTTCTTGTCCGGACACTCTTCTAAAAAGCGTCGTTCTTTACAATATATATAATAGTAATAAATTGAGGGGTCCCGCGTCTTAAGGTTCCTAAGCGCCAAAATTAAAATTCGCCAGAAATCGCCTCCAAAGTTCAGCAATATTCTGGCAATAGTATCTCTGTTATTAATTGAGCTAGAACGTTCATTTTTGGCTAAATTAGAGTTCTAAGTATGCTAATGAAGATGTTGATGAGTTTTTGGAATAGATTTTCATATTTTATATTTTATATATATTTTTTTTAATTTTTTGATTTTCTTATTATGCCAAACTTTGGGTGCGATTTCTGGCACAGAATGATTCCATATTAATGTAAATCACATGTATGGCAGGTAAATAAACATTATTGAGTAAAAAGTCAATGCCTTATTGCCTATTATTAGTACAAAAATTAAAGACATTAATAAAAAAAGAAGAAATAGCACTATCACACCTGGGTGGCAGAGCCCAGCTGGCGATAGAGGTGAAAAAAGTAGTTCGCTTCATAAGGTTTTCAACCATACTTCTAGTGTCGTAAGGTCATTATAACCCAAACCACGCGATAGAGGAAGGGTGAAAATAGTGATATCCATCAAAAACACGGTTTCGCCTGTGGTGGCGCTTAGGTACCTTAAGACGCGCAACCCCTCATATATATACTATATATATATATATATATATATATATATATATATATATATATATATATATATATATATATATATATTTGTGTGTGTGTGTGTGTGTGTGTGTGTGTGTGTGTGTGTAAATACCTTCTCAACAAACTGAGATAAAATGCGTAAGAAATTCAAGCAAGTAAACTCGACTGTGTACCTCACAGTTGTAAAGCAAATCCAATCATTTTTCTTCGCAGCGAATAAACATGACAAAATCAACATTTACCAATTCAAACATTCATATTTTGAAGTAAACATCTTTAAAAAACTTAATTATGATTGAAGCACTTCTTCATGGGCAACTCTTCCTAAAGTGCAGCATTGGCACCTAGGACCGCATTCTGACACGACTCGGTCTGAATGCGGTCCTAGGTGCGAAGCCGCCGCCCATTAACAGGTCAGAGATCAGCCTGAGCAGATCGGATCGAGTTAACTTAGCACGATTCCGATGTGGACATCACCCCAACTTATGGACATATAAACACAGACTAGACAACTCCATAGACGACACCTGCCACCTGTGCCAAGACACACCACAAACAATTGAACACATTATGACGGACTGTACCGCTCTAGCACAACAACGAACACAACACAACATCACGAGTGCGCTGAACCTCTGGTCCACTCCGGAGAGGGCGATCGGTTACCTGCGTGCCGCCGGCTTGCTCGATCAGGGTGGGCTGATCGGCTAAACAACAACAACAACAACAAGTTATATGTAGTAGCAATTAATGGATTTATAATTTGGAGAGCAATGAAACGGTGAAATGGTACCTCAATTAAAGTCCAAAGACCTTGTATCATTTCACATTTCAATAAAATTCATCGATAAAAGTTTTCCCTTTACGACAATGAGCTTCAAAGATAACAAAGGGTGTGAAAGCGAGCAATATACTGTATAGGGTGGCCACAAAGTCCCTCTGCATGAAAAACAAGGGCAACATAGAGATATGCGTAAATTTCACTGCAAAGGGACTTTGTGGCCACTTTGTATATAGGAACTTTATATAACGATTATCACCACTTCTGTATATATATATATATATATATATATGAGAGAGAGAGAGAGAGAGAAGGGCAAGATACATTAAGGAATGTATCTTAAATACAAAATACAAGATACTTTTTAAGAAACGGGCAAGATACATATCTAAGATACTTTTTTCACTACAAGATACTTCCCTAATCATTTTAAGTTTGGAGAAAGGAAAAAAGAGCTTTTAAGTAATTTAAATTATTATAGTTTAAATGGGATGCCTAAAATTACATTTTGTTCGCAAAAAGATTTTTATATCTTTAATGATTTAATTTTGAAATCACGGACCACTTTCGCAGGTTTTCCCTTTATGATATCGTAAAATATTGCATTTAATAAGGGACTAATACTGTTTTACGACTTTAAAGATTTCTTAATTTCTTGAATTTCTTTGTGATGGCCCAAAATCTAACATTTTAAAATAAATAAATATGACCCATATCTTATAATAGAAAAAAATTTATTTGAAGCCGCGCCTCGCACCACTTTCAGACGCTCCCAATTTATTTTTAATTTCAGGCGCGTAGCTCGACTTCTAAATTTGGAGGGGCAAGACATATTTACCCCCTAAAATTGTCGTTGGAGGGGTCAATACTGACCTCGTAGTACAAATATTGTAAATGTAATAAATGTATCGAACTTTTATAGTTCTGTATAAGTTATTATTACATCTAGTTTTAAAAATATCTTATTTTTACAATTATTTCATTTTTAGTTTGACATCTGCAATTGTAGCGGGTGGAAGAGGGGATGGCAAGCCAAAATTTTGGGAATCATTTGCCCAGACATGTCCCCCTTGGATACACCACTGGATTAATTAATTATTAATTTTAGATAACTGTCAAAACGGTAGGAGAGCCAGGTATCTTCTTAAGTTACCCGGAGTAAAATATGTATGCAGAAATCCAGAGAGTTTTGACCACAGCGACATTTTCGGTGATATTGCAGACGCCACTGCGGCTCATATAGTATGCGCTTGTGCAATAGTTCACGGCTCGAGTAAGCTGTCATACATTTGGTACTCTCATTAATTGGAAGATGCGTAATTTTATTTCAAAAGTCACGACGGCGAAGACTGAGATTCCTGAAATGTATTTTATCAAATATACCATTTTTAGGTAAAATATACAGATAAACTTGTATCAAAGATACGAAATACAATATCATTGATACTGCTCATCTCTGGATATACACACTTCGGACTTTTGCTCCCGCCCGAATCGTTCATTCTGACGAAGGTCAAGTTCATTGCTCCACTTTAGCTTAACGTGGAATCCGAACCACGACCCACCACGTGGGTATATATTTTATGCGTGACACTGTGCAGTATTATTCGGTTATTTTGGTACAACTGTAAAAAACGGTTGGGTTGGCTGTTTCGATAAAATGTAAAGCTCAAATATGATGTTTTTGACTGTTTCCTCTTCACTCATTAGTTGTGTATATGTAAGCATATACGAAAAGTATATTGTTTAATTGCAACACCATTCAGCAAGTTAATGAATGAATCAGTAACACTAAGCACATTACCTGACAGTCTAAGCTAGAGTATGCCTTGTATTTAAGTCGGGAAACCCAAACACTCTAGCCAATTATTGCCCCATTTCCGTACAGCCAACAACAGGTAAAGTATTTGAAAACATCGTATAACATAAACTGACTAAATTTTTAATTAAATACGATATTTTAACTGAAACACAACTTGGGTTTAGAGGTTGGCATACAACGAAATGTGCCATAAACATGCTATTAGAAAATGTCATCAAAAAACAGTTTTGGTTTTCCTCGACTTTTCAAAAGTATTTGATACACTTTCGCATGAAATCTTATTGAATAAACTTCACATACATGTAATAAGAGGAAGTTTCTTCGATTGGTTAAAATCGTATCCGTCAAATCGTTATCAATACATCAGATTAAAAGATAATTTATCCGACAAAACGATGCTAACCAGTGTAGTCCCAGAAGGATATATTCTTGGGCTATTACAATTTCTGATTCACGTCAACAATTTTCATTTCTCTACCACATTAAAGTGTGTACAATCTGCAGATAACACCACACTTACTTCTTCCCACTATAATTTAGAGATTTTGTTAAATGAAACGAACAGGCAATTAGAACATGTGCATAAATGGATGTGTCAATAATAAACTATTACTGAGCCTGAAAAAAAATATTCTTATATGATTATCACTACAAAACATATTAATACAAACTATCAAATAAAACTGGGAATCCTATTCTTGCAAGGGTGAATGAGGTTAAAGTACTTGGTATTAATTTACACGAAAAACTAGATATTAAAAGTCGTGCACAACATATCAAATCCAAAATATTAAGATTTCTCTCCACATTATTAAAACGAAAAAAGACCCTTCCTCAAAACGCACTCCTTACTTTGTATTATTCCTTCATCCACCCACATTTACTGTATTGCATTAAAATATGGGGTGGCTCAAACAAATATATAAAACATCTTTTGGAAGTAATTCATAAAAAATGTCTGCGAATTTTCTCGAATAATGACAACAGACAAAGTCACACTTCCAAAATGTTTAAAGAGCTAAATATTTTAAAACTAAATGACTTATACAAATTCAATGTTGCTGTCAGTATGTTCAAAGTTATCAGTAAAAATCAACATACATCACCCATTCAAAGAGCAATCACCCACCATCAAACACATCATCATTATAACACTAGAGTGCGTAGTGATTTTATACACAAATCAAACTGTACAATACGAGTAGAACTTTCGTAAATGCACTCCTTTTCAAAGGAGCACATGTATGGAATGCAATTCCCATGCATATCAGGCAGGCTTCATTACTAAATCTACTTCGCAAATCACTAAAGTACTTCATTAGCTCCAACTGAGTATAAATTTACTACTGCTATGTTTTACGATAGTAATTAAGTTCCCATTTTATGATTATGTAACTAAAATATGCAAATTTCATTAAGCACTTTTATTTTCATAATTTAGCCTTTTTTTATATATTTTTTATTCAGCATAATTTATTTTCTAAGAAATATACAGTTGATCATTTTATTTAAAATTATGTAAAATTTTGTAAATTTTAATCTTGTGTTTATTGTTATTATTGCTATTTGTTAATACTATTACTTTTACTTGTCATTTTCACTTTTCTTATGCAATAAACAAGCTGAATCCCATTAATTTTGCCTGAAAAGCTTTTATGCTTCCAACGGCATATTCAGATTAGAGTACTGTGAATATGTCATATCAGATATCTACATTGTAGAGAAAAAAATACTGAAAAATATTGCAAAACTCTGTCACTTGTATTCTTTTCTGAATGAAGATTTCGTTTGTTTGTTTGTGTTCATATGTATACGAAATATAATAGTCTGAAAAATAATGGAACAAAAAAACTTAAATTTTACTTTTTTTATATAAAAATCTGAAATTACAAAAGTTTCGAGAAAATGTTGAATAGAAATTCCTAATAATGGATGGATGGATGGATGGATAAGTAGAGAGATAGATAGATGGATGGATGGATAAATAGAAAGATGGATGGATGGATGGATGGATGGACGAAGAGATAGATGGGAGGATGGGTAGATAGGTGGACAGATGGGTGTATGCATGGATGCATAGATGGGTTGATGAATAGAGAGGTGCATGTATGGATGTATAGAGGGGTTGATGAATAGACGGATGGCTGTAATGGATAAAATGGATAGATGTATTTAGCTGGCACCCATGCTAAATCAATGTACCTGTGGGTGAGGAATAAAATGCAGGTGGATGCCACTCTCGCGTTTGGCTTTGAAGGTCATTTTCGAGGTCAAATTGTGCAAAAAATTATATTTTCTAATTTTAATTTAAAGAAAATATTCTGAGCCAACTGGTTTGACCAAATGTTTCATTTTGCCACACTTAGTGATAAAGAAGTATAATGACACGCTTATTCCATCCGAATTACCGAAATTGTGTTAAAAAAAAAAAAAAAATTATTTTAATTGGCGAAAAAAAACATTGAGCAAGTCTCTTTGTCAAAACAATTTATTTTAACAAGATTAGTATCTAGTAAGTTTGATGGCATGAATTAAGTACTCACAGTAACAGAATTATCACAACTAAATCACAAAGCAGTAAATATAGCCTAATAACTATACAGTTTACACACTAGCAACATCTACAAGTTCACGTTTCTTGATGAACAGCACCGAAATGCTGCACTGATAGTCACAATTGTGTGGATTGCAATCACTTAAGAACAGAGTTATTAGTTCCTTACAGCACATTCCAGCTTCTCTCGATTTCAGCCCGGAAGAGAGACAGATCTACTGTCCAGCTGGGTTACAGCAACCGCTGTCGTCACAACCACAAGCTGTCGTACACTTCATCCTTTTCCTGAAGCAGTTGCATCTAGCTGTCTTGCACTTTTTCTTGCAACCACAAGCAACAAGCTCCAGGCAGGCTTCAGGGATTGGAGGAAGTCTTGTCCACACTGGTAGGAGGCTCCCATCTTCCAACTTCCAGGCTGAAGTGTCCACCGGATCTTCAACATCTACGTGCTCTTTGTCAGCCTGGAGCCATATTTTGGCCTGATAGTTTGCCCGCTTGGCGTGGAGCTCCAGGGCATCCTTTGTCGGTGGGAGCATTTCCAGAGTCTTCTTGGCCTTCCCAAAAAGGTGAACTCTGGCGTCATCAACTGTGTGTTGTTCCGGGGTGCCATACAAATGACACACAAACTTCTCAACATCTGCGATATCCCCATCTCGACCAATGGCGTGCAGCAGGAGTGGGTGGTCACTGAACACCTTCCAACACTTCTTTTTTCCATGACCACTGAAGGACGAGACTGTGTCACACCCGGTCAAAGCGTGGAAGCTGACCAGGTTGTCCCTGACTGGGGCGACAAACTCTTGAATACATCGTGCACGGGGTAGCATTTTCGGTTCTTGGCCGTTCCGCACAGCATCCACACTTCAGCGACCTTGGTGCAAACGAAGTGAATCAGCAGCACCATTACATCAGTATCTCTGCACACTACCAGTATTCGTTCATAGCCCTGGGACGCTGCATCACATGAGTGAAGGATGAGCCTGGTGTCCGCCTCTTCATGGTTGCTATGCAGTGGAACGTCATGTCGCCTGGTTGACCGTACTTCAGTGGCTTCAGAGAAGCCACCCCCTGTCACCAGCTGACATCTTTCTTGAAGATCTCTGCCCTTCTCAGTGATGACGTTAGACAGAAACAAGGCTAGGTCAGCCTTGTTTGTATCCAGGGCCATGAAGTTTTTCCACACTTCAGGCAGTGGAACTTGTGGGCCATCAATGACTTTCCGAATCGGTTTCTTCTTGCTTGCACGCTTTGTCCTGGTAACTGCTTTGATCGATCCTTCCCCTGCGTACCGATCAAAGATGACATCAACTCTTGTTGTGTGTTCATTGAAATAACTCGTCACGGCCTTGAAGAACACTTCAGCATAGTCGCCGAATGTCCGACAGCCGCCAGGCTTGCCAAGAGCTTGGATGAGTGCATGGCCATCTATCATCACACAGGTCTTCAGATCAGAGGTTGGAACCTCTGAGCTTATGGTCTGCTGAGCCATCAGGATGTTCATCAGCTCAGACTTCGATGTCGAATTCATCTCTCCTCCTGCCTTCGCCAGACTAAATGGGACTGGGGACAGTTCATGCTTCAAGACGTTGACCATCTCCACCATGCGACCTGCGGTCGCGGCATTCAGGAGCCGCTGTAGTAGCTTTCTGTCAGCTTTGATGGTCTTCTGCATGTTCTGCTTGGTGGAAACTGTAGCTTTGTACACATCAGCGAAGGTTTTCGACCGATGTTTCTTCATCGTTTCATGGAAGCCTACTATCTGTTCAATCAGTCTCTCCTTCATGAAGCCGATTACATGCTGCTTTCCTCGATCCTGAGCTGTCAGCAGGTTCTCCACAACATCTGTGGGTGCAGTGTCTTTGGTTGCCAGTGAAACAAGTGGGATGTTAGTGGCGGCATCTGTATCTCCTGCTTCACTCACGTGAACTCTGAAGACGTCAAACTGCTTCAACTGCTGAACTAGCTTCATGACATCATGAGCGTCACGCCTAGTGCGAGAAGGCAGACTGTCAACCCGAGTGAAGGTGGCTTCCCCATCATCATCTTGAAGATTGAAGAGGCATCTTGTGTCTTGAGAGATGCGTGACCGCTCTGACCATGTGATGCAGAACCTGTCTCTTGCTTGGTCATTCTTTGTGATGCCGATGATACCATTGTGCATCTTGCATGTACGATTTATCCATTCGGTTGCCTGATCAGCTGGAACTTGGTTGAAGCGCTTCGCCGTCCTCTTGACGACAAAGTTCCCATTACAGAACTCTGCATGAACTTCTGGTGCTGACTTCTCAAGACCTCTCATATCAGCCAAGTAGACCGGCCCCCAACGTGCATAGTTTGTGTGGTCATAGATAGTTAGCCAAGGCAGCATTGCAGCAAAGGCTTCTATGTGGAGACTCCACATGCCATCTCTCTGAGCTCTGATGAAGGCCAGTAGGATCTCTACCATTTCCATGTAGGATGACCACAGCATGAAGTTGGGATTTTCAGAGTGCTGGTCATTGAATTCCTCCATGAGACTGTGGAATTTCTCATCTGCCAAAACGTCTGAGAAGTTGTCAACAGCATCGCGCATCTCATCTATGTCAGCTCTGTCTTTGAAAAGCGAAGCAACATTGAGGGCAAGCTGTTTGACGTTCTCATCTCCGTTGCCAGTTGCAGCCAGCCATGACTCAAACATCTGCCACTTGATGCGCCACAGTGCCTCATACGTCAGCTGGTGACCTCTCACAGCTCGGTAGTAGGCCTTTCCAGCATTGTCTCAGTGGTGTTAGCCGCGTACACACCTGCCTCTGTCCATAAGTCATCAAGTCCCACACTTTCCATGTGTTGACCAATGGCTTTCAGAAAGTTGAAGCAGATATGGAGGCCTCCCATGAGCAAGACCACGTTGGCAAATTTCGAGTTTGCCCAGACTAGTTCCTTACCCCTGCTGTACAGAGGCTGATCAGCAGTGATGATGGTGTACTTCTGGCTGACATACTCAGAAATGGCCATGAAGCGATTGATGACGGTGGTCATGGTGTCATTGTCATCTGCTGGTGCCTGCAGGATTGGCAACATCCCGGCGGTCGTTACTGGTGGATCCGCAGTGCTGACAGATTGATTGAATGCTCCCCAGCTTGGAACGGACATCGCTTCATCATGGATGCGTGACACCACCCAGGCCAAGTCCTTGGCACGTGCCCGGTCCCTCTCAGGTTCATGTGACAAGTCGTCTATGTCAGTGTCGTAGCCAGGAGGAGATGGCCTCTTGCCAGATGGGAGGGTAGCCTGGTCCAGCCTTTGGAACTCCTGTAGGTCATCAGGTTTGATAGATTTCGATCTCTTGTGCTTGCCACCCTTTTGGCCATGACTCTGTGGAGGAGGGGGCCTCTCTGCCATACCATCAGTTGAGTGCTGTGGAAGGTGTTCTTCCCGTCTAAGGTTGACTCCAAGACATCTATGTTGTCACAAGAGCAGTGAATCATTCTCTCTTTGACGATGGTGTCAGGGATGTAGACACATCCATTCTCAGCATACCTCTCCAGGATGTTCTGAGCGATGGTGGTGTCTATCCTTCTTACAGTGTCGATACCAATAGTGTGATTTGCCGCGTGGAACAGATCTAGGAGTGCTTCTGAGCGGGTGGCTTGGTGCAGAGTAAGACCCAAGCCCACATGCTTTGGTGTCAACTTTCGTCGGTTGGAGACTGCATAGACTATGTCCTGGGCAATGCTACACACACTCTGCTTCACTTTCTGGTCCTCTTCACTTCCCTCATCCACAGCATCCATTCCCCAAAGAGCAATCGTAGAAACAGGTACAGACTGTCGGGTATGACGCGATCAACATGTTCCTGATCAAGACCTTGCCATGTCTCGGAGTGTCCAGGAGTTTCAAGAAGATCTTGTCGAACCTTCAGAGCCACGTGTACCATATCTTGGAATATGCTGCTAGTGGCACACATGCGGACATCAGCATCTTCATCTTCAGTAGACTCTGACTCAGAGGTGACAGGACCTTGTTCACAAGACTTAGCCAGTGCTTTGGAGATGATGAAATCTGAGCTCTCTCCAGGGTAAATCAGCAGCGGGCCCCTTGACAATGGGCGTACATAGCTGGCGTTTGATCCAAGCAGCCTTTGAACATCTTCGTAGAACGTTGTTCTCCTGGAGTATTTCACGGTGATGCCGGTGTCATTACACATACTCTCGTATCTGTCCCAGACGTCTCCCATGTCGTATACGTGACCACGAGACAGGCCTACTGTCAAGTCTTTGCACAGCTTCGTCATGCACTCATTTTCAGGCCCTTGCTGCTCCTCTGACACCGCTTGTTTTCTAGTACGTCTCTCAAATGTCACCAAACATGCCAGATGATAGCAGCCTTCAACTGCAATCACATCACTCACCGCTGACAACGGTATGCTCATGACAGGGTCGTGTTTGGCACGCTGGATCAAGTCATCTGACTTCTCCATTGTCTCCACCCTGTGCAGTTTCTTTGTGGTCTTCTTTTGGCAAAACATGCAGAGGGTCCAGTCAATCACTGGTGTTGAACGTCTACGCTTTGGGGGAAAAGCCTGAGAGCCTGCACTTTTTGTGGTCGCCGATGCACCCATGGTCTGCTGCTGACTTCGCAGCCTTTTGAGTTTGCCTTCAGAGGTGAATAAAGAGTAGCATGATTTATGCCACTTGAGTTCCAATGCATTGAAATCATCCTTGGAATGACTTTCCAGTCTTTGTAAAACATCAAGATAGTAGGTATCTCCCAGGTTCTTTCTCTCATCCACAGTCATAGTTCTTGCTTTTCCTTCTGGATGCTGTGCGCAGGTCACCAGCGCTGCTTTGGCAGAAGAAGCAACAATCCTCACTGACATCCTGACGTTTCCTCTTGCGCTTGATGACAGCTACAGGGTCCATTGCTGATGAGCTCCCTATCTGCAAAGACAAGTGGGAATGGCAGTATGTAGTAGCCACAGATATATTGAAACAATTCGAAACATACCTATCCTTTAGCAGTATTATTATTATTATTTTACCAGCTGGCACTGTCTGCACTCTTTTAATTGCATATACCAAACCAATGTCTGGCCAGCCAGTGCATTGAAAATATTCAACATGTGAAAGTATGCTATTACTTGTACTATGGTAGTAGTAGGCACATGCGCACCTCACCCAGCATGCTAAATGTAGTTTTAATGGAAATAAAGACATCCAGAGTCATAGTTACATTCAATTATTATCCATAAAATCACAAAAATATGCTTTATGTGCTAATGATACACCTTTAAACACGTTGTTACATAGAGCCACCACTGAAATGCAAAAATTCGGAATTTTTCAGAATTTGACTTTTGTAACCTTGTATGGGACCTTCAAACCCAAAATTGAGAGTGGCATCCACCCACATCTTGTTTGGCATCCTCAATACTACTTATCTAAGGTGGGTGCCTGCTATTAACAAAAAACGCCGTTAAGTTTTTTCTAGAGGACTTTTCGATTTTTGGCCGGCCCACTATAAGTATAGATCAAATACAATTTTTTTCTCATGTTCTTCCTTGCGCGTTCTTGTCTGTGTATGTGTGTACAGTCTTTTATTTAATTGTGCATGTATACGCATGAGCTTGTGTTTGGTACTAGGGCAATTGCGTCCTGGTCAAGTACGTCCCGGACAAATGCGTCCCGGTCATTGGCGTCCCTGGACAATTGCGTCCCGGACAATTGCGTCCCGGACAATTGCGTCCCGGACAATTGCGTCCCGGACAATTGCGCACTTCTCCAACTACTATATGAAGTTTATTTATTAGAGAAGTGAATAGAAAGTTAGTATCGGAATTTCAAATATACTTTTCATTTTAACCTATTAAACTTGTTATATGTTCATAAGTTCTGTTCGAAACTGTTCTCTAAAACTTTATCCATCATCAGCAACATTATTGTCAAATTTTATGGTTACGTCCACTTAAGATAAAGTTAGTTTCGTTAGTTTTAACGAAAATATCACAACTTAACCTAACCAATCGTCAAGGGCATACAGTTGACCTAACTGGACATTCAATTAATCTAACCGGGCATTATATCCCATACAAAATTACAATAACAAACATACTCGTCCCTCGTCATTGGCGTCCCTGGACAATTGCGTAGGTGAAGTCACAATGAACTTTCTATTCACTTCTCTAATAAATAAACTTCATGTAGTAGTTGGGGAAGTGCGCAATTGTCCGGGACGAAATAAAACCGGACGCAATTGTCCAGGGATGCCAATGACCGGGACGCATTTGTCCGAGACGCACTTGACCAGGACGCAATTGTCCTGTCACCCTTGTGTTTGCATGTTCATTTGTGTGTTAAGCCTAGAAAGCCAGCGTGTCCGATTGCAATAAAAGTACATTTGTTTTTTCTGGAAATGATATCTTTTATTGTATGCAAGTTAATTTTCATTATTGTTTAGTGACAATAAATTGTTTAATTCAACCTATAAATTTAATTTTCATTGTAGAGTTCTGAAAACCCAACACTAGTCGCTGTGTGCGGTCTCACACTGGACTTATAGGGTTAATATGCATGCGAGGTTAATATTTTCTGGAATAATAATGGAATATTTCTTTGATATAAAAACTCGAAATTTCTCACAAAACGTTTCGAGAAAATGTTAAATGAAATGTTAAATATAAATTCCTAATAATATTGAGGTTGGACGAATGGAGGGATGAGAGGATGGATGAATAGATGAACAGATGGATGGAGAGCTAGAGAGACAAAAGGATAGACAGAGGGATAGGTGGATAGATGGCTGGATGAGTAGATGAGAGAATGGATAGGTGTATAGATGGGTAGATGGAAGTAAGGGTAGATAGGTAGAAGGATGGATAGATGAGAGGATGGATAGTTGTATAGTTGTATAGATGGATAGATAAATAGCTGGATGGACAGATGATTATATGGTGAGAGAATTGATAGTGTTATTAGGTGGCGAGGTTAAATTAAGACGAGTTGATAATTCAAATTCCTTATTGTTTAAAAACCAGTGGAGAGAGGATACAAGTACAATTTTTTAAGTAAGGACAGAATTTTGAATATTACATGTTAGGAATTGATAAATATGAGGATATTTTTTTAAAAAAATCAATCAGCTAGCCTGTCTTCACATATTTCTAGTTATTATTTTTTGTTATGCAGTATTTACAGGAATACTGAACTAAAAAAAGTACTACATCTGAAGAACTGCCATATATGGATCAATGAGAAATTACCTTTCATGACAATAATTACTGACATACATTATACAACTTACCTAGTGTCATGATATTTATATAAATTAATTTATATTCATTATTGAAATAATAATTCACTAGTGTACATATATTGGTTAATACAGATTTGCATGAATTTAAAAGAAGTAATTATTTTTAATTTAAAGAAAGCAGTAATTTACACGAAATTTATTTTAAAGGTTTCAAGAAAAATGATAGGATAGGGAAAAGGGAGAAGAGTGAAGAGGGCTAAAAGCTCGTATCCATCTAAAATTTCCCCTTTTAAATGAATACGAAAGTTTCTGTAAGAAACATTCGTTTTAATTTTGTTTCCAAATTATTCCAGTTATTACCTCCTTCGTATGTTTCAAGCGTGAAATTGGGTTTGTGGAAGTAAAAGCTATCGTGTCTTGGGTTTACTGAATGGCTTACTTGGTTGTTTGATAAGATTTCCATAATTAACATAGAAATATATAATATTTTATGAATATGTGAGCAGATAGTCAGTTTGTGAAGGTCATTAAGCTTAAGAAGTTCAGAAATATGAACAGAGGGCTTGTGTGTTCTCGTTTGGTTTTGGCATCTAATATGATTCTGACGAATTTTTTGTGCAATACGGTACAGTTGCCTGCACATGTAATGTTCCTCGCATCACAGGCGACTCCGTACATGGGGTACATGGGCAACGCCGCAGTGATAGTCAAGATACTGCAACTGGGGAAGGGGGGGGGGGAGACAACCGAGTCCAACAACATATAACACAGACATATAACTCTAAAGGACAATTGAATATGCATTCATTGACATACAGGTAATTATATTGTAATGTCTGTGTTCATGAAGATAAACAATTAATATGATCGTATACAGCGTTGAACTCCATGTAGTTCACTAGTCTTATACAGTAATAAGGTTCTATTATGCTTACTGCAAGTCTATATGAACAGCTACCACAATACAACTTTTTATATACAAGTAAATTTGAACCAAAAATAGACATTACACAACCATTTACAATTACATTACAATAGTAATGTAATAATTTTCTAATAGCCAGAAAAGCAGATCACCGAATTCACGAGATTCTCTTTATTCTTGATTGAAAGAAAATCCTAAAAAAATTTTTTATCAAAACATTTGAAGGACAGGACCGGAAATAATTTCATTATATACTTCCAATCCCAAATTGTTGGACAAATTAATAAAAAAAATAAGGTACAAAAACAAATGACAGTATTAAACAGCACATTTTGACCAAAGATAATAAGAAACTGACAGGAAGGAGCTGAAAACCTCAGCGTATGTCGACAGTTAGCAGCTGACGAGGAAGCTTCTAACAGTGGCTGTATCCTCCAGCGCGGGACACGTCAACGCGAGGAAGAGGCGACGTCAAACCGAAACATCAACGCGCTGGTGGCCAAACTTCCTGAAATCTCCGTGCAGCAGGCTGTCTACGGTTGGCCAGACTGGCAGTCGACGGCCTGTTGCGTGGCACGGTCAGAGTGCCGATCGGCTCCCTGGGCCGGACCTATACCAGCGTGCTATTTTTTTCATTTACGGGGAGAAATTGCGTGCCCCCTGGACTACTCTTACTCTCCGGCGACATTAAGACTAATCCAGGCCCCACATGTCACCATGCATAAAGACATAGTCACAATAGGACCATGAGACACATATAGAAGCATATTAACATATTACAGTACAACGTAGATGGCCTCACAAACAAAATCATGCAGCTTAGGGAATTTGTACACAAACAAAACATTCACATAGCACTTACATACGTAAAAGCATTAGCTACACTGATGCCACCCAAAACATTACAAACACAATCCAAACAGATAACACGATAGAAATACAGGCAGTTAACATTAAAACACGCGCAAAATACACCACTACACTCATCAACATTTACATCCCACCAGATAGTTCACCTCACTATTGTCATCTTAGGAGGAGACTTCAACGCTAAAGACACTAGTTGGTACTTGCACAACCAAAGCAACACCAGAGGCGCCAACATAGCCACACAACTAAACAGCCTCTTCATTCTTAACAATACAGAAGAACATACGCATACCACATCAAGCAGTATCCTCAAACTCCTCCCCAGACATAACGTTCTGTTCTCTCTACTAGCAACACATACAAACTGGAGAACAGAAAAACAACTGTTATCAGACCACCTGCCCATCATCATTACAACACGTTCTACACTCTGCCCCAACAGCCTTAGGCACACTTACAGAAAATACAAGAAAGCTGATTGAGAACAGTTCAAAATACAGACCGAGGAACAATTCACTACATTAAACAGCACACCCATCATAAACATCAATACAATACTCAAGACATTTAATCAGATCATCAATAATGCAAACAAATACATACCCAAGGGCAACATTAGGAAATATAACCAAAATTACACTAGAGAAATAGCCCACCTCATAAGGCAACGTAACAACCTCAAACATAACACACAAACACCACACACAGAAGCCATAAAACAGCAGATACAACAGCTCAACACAGAAATAAACAAGAAACTTAAAGAAAAACAAACAGAAACATTTAGGGAATTAATAACAACACTAAACAACTGCACAGATACATCCAGGCTATACAAGACTATAAACAGCATTACCCACTCTCACAGCGGCATTCACACCTCACACGTGGCTATCTGTCGCAGCCAAAATAATATCCCAACATATACACAAGAAGCTAACATTCTAGTTAATCACTACGCAAAGATAAGTCACTTAAACAGAGAGAACAACCAGAAACACGCAGAAAGACAAACAGCCAGACACAAGAAAACCTACAGACTCGACACGACCATAGTAGTGTGACCGCAAAATGGGAGAGTGCAAGAATGTTGCAATGCTGCACATGTTGACCAATGTTGCAAAGGGGTTGTGCAACGAAGGGGGATGTTGCAGGGGGTTATGCAACAAGGGGATATGCAACATATCAAAGCTGGAAAGCGGGAAGGGGTTATGCAACAAGTTAATGCTGCAAAGGGGGAGGGAGGGATCTTCGGGGGAGAAGGGAGGATGACCTCCCCCAAAGGGGTAACCTTAACCTAAGAGAGGGAGAGAAAGGAGGAGCGTCTTTGGGGGAGAAGGTGGGATGTCCTCACCCCTCAAAGGGAAACCTAACCTAAGCCTTACCTAAGAAGGAGAGGGGTGTTCGTCAGGCTCCAGAGAGACGCATTATGAGCGTCCAGGTGCCAAGCAGCTGTTATATAGAGGGTCGTGAGTTGCCAGATATAACTTATTTATATATGGAGGGGTTACCAGAGAGCACTATATATTTATTTATTTATTTATTTAGATGAGTTACCAGTTATTGTTTTTAATTTAATTATGTTCAGGTGTACCTTATTAGGGTGATTTTGCCAGGCAGCATCATTTATTTTAATTACTTATTTATTAAAGGGAAGAATGACATTCTCCTTAAATTGTTCAGCAAGAGAACTAATTATTTAAACGATCACCAATATTAACAATAAAAGAAATACACTAGACACTTAATCCATGGCTTAGCAAAAGAAATCGTTCATCTTAATATTCATTTATTCTTTACAATATAGTAAATTGGCAATAAACATTTTAAGTATTCTATAAGAATAATATTTAATTTACCTATAATTCGAAAGACATGAAACGCTTTCATTTATTCTAAAGCCAAACCGAAAGTGTCTATTTAATTTTGACAATCCTTTCTATACACCTATATTTTTTATAAATAAATATCAGCGAAATGGTTCAAAACAATGCTACTTTAGAACGGTTGCCTTTAGCATATAAAAGCACATGTCAGTACAGTGATTTACTCTAAAGCCAAACCGAAAATGTCTATTTACTTTTGTCATTCTTCTGTATATATATAATATATATATATATACAAGATGTCTTACAATTTCGTACATTTTTTGTTCATATTAATATTAATTCACTCTTTACAGTATACTAAAGTGACAATAAACATTTTAAATATTCTATAAGAACAATATTCATTTTACCTATAATTTGAAAGACAAGGAAAGCATTCGTTAAAACAATTTATCTTTTTATTCGAGGAATGGAAGATCTAACGGTATAAACTCGAAACAGTAGAAGCGTCAGTCAAAAATGTTGACCGCAAAGGTCCCTCGACTCACTTTCGGCTAGAATACCCAAGATGAAACCACCGTTCACTCCTTCAATTTTGTTCCCTTGCTAATACAGTGTGTATATATATATATATATATATATATATCTATTTTATTTTCCTCTGCGTGTAATTTGTGTGGTATCTTCTTCATAGTTGTGTTAATCCTTTACATCGTTTAAATGAAAAAATGAAAAGGTTTATTATTATATTTTAATTTTTATTATACATTTTTTTAAAATTAACACACATGCAATTTGGAAGTACTTAACAATTGGAATTGAATAAAATTACTTTTGCTAGTGAAAGTAAAACCGAATTTAAAATTCATATATATATATATATATACATACAGGAGAGAGAGAGAGAGAGAGAGACGAAAAACTGAAGATGGCACACACACACACACACACACAGAAAGAAAGCCTTGTTCATACTAAATGGATATAATATTCATAGCTTTAATTTTTCATAAGTATATTGGAACTCATTTACCGAGATTGTTTATGATGGTCGTAGTCACAGAAAATTTAAAAAAAATCTAAAAATGGATCGAAAAGAAAACGGTACATCCAACAAGTCCTGAGTGAATCAAAATAGTACATGCGGTCCCTATTTTTAACACGAAGGTCAAGCTTATCGCCTCACCTCTCGAGTTGATCTGATGAAGTGGTGAGTTGGCTTCTTTTACTCTCTACCTCACATAGGTACACCCGGCTCATCGGGGATTGTATGTACCAAGAAATTACAATGTCACCATTCGGACTCGATCTCTCAACATCCATCAGCACCCCAGCGTCTTAACCACTAGGATACCTAGGGCGCCCATTTATCTAGCAGCGCAACCAAACATTCATTTTCACGAACTAAGCACAATTTAATCACACTTCTATGCGAGAATTGGCAAGTAAAAAGTCAAGCCGAATACATGAACCAAAGTTGAGGAGCGAATAGTATAATAATAATAATGTAATAATAAATAATGTAAAATATTGTCGTGATAGAGATTGTAAGTGGCAGATGTTGATCAATGTTGCAAAGGGTGAGGGATATTGCATGAAGGGGTGGGTTCTAAAATGGGAAAACCGAGAATAGTATCGGCGAAAATATTATTGCAAATATTGTCGTCGTAGAGATTGCAGGTGGCAATACACCTTGAGATGTGAGCATTAAATCTACGGAGAGAAGATAAAGACACCATTAGTCAGCCAATCAGGACACCCAAAGCGTGGATCCGTTATATCGGTGTTACGATTGGTACACAAAATTTAACATAGCCCCCCCAGTTACATTGACAACCAATCAACAAACTTACCAACCGCCTATTATGCTTTTGGGGTGGTGCTTGGGGACCATGCATATAAAAGGAAATATTTTCAGCTGGGAGTCAGAGTAGTCATTTTCACCAGAGAATAAACATTCCCTCCGTCATGAATCAAGAACTTTACAGTTTACCGGATTTATATCAAGATGGAGACATTGCAGCGGTGTCCACAATTAATCTTTTTAACGCAGCCGATCAGGATGGATTATTTCCAACGCAAACCGTTAATGATATTTGCAATGACGCTCCTTACGATCCAACGCAAGGAACTGCCGTAGAAATGTAAGTAATTATTTCCCTGTAATTTTATATTTTGTAGCCAATTATTTGCAAACATGTTATTTATTTAGTGTGCCTCTCATTAGGAGAAAGAGCACAGTTCTGGATTATTTCATCATATATATGAAGGGTTGTAAGAATTCATCTCATCACATTAAAAATGTTTCATTTAGATATCTGCAATTATAGAATACTCTGCAATTAATTTTATGCTAAAGTCCTGTTTTGATTGGTTGAATTTTTTATAGCAATTCTTTGCATGTTTCAAATAATTTTATAAATTCCATAATAAACTTTATTCGGCATTTCCTCTTAAAGGGACTTCTCTGAGAAGTTCAAAGATATCTTCACATTGTAATACTATTACTATATGTATACTCGGCATATGTTTTAAGCAATTGGGTTTTTATTAAAAAAAGAATCAGTATGAACTAATTATTTATCCTTTCTCTTTAAAGGGCCGATGAGGATTTGACACGTATTATACAATCTTTTCGTTTGGAAGAAACGCATGTCGTGGACCTGAATACGGAGGTAGAAGATTCACCGAGCAGTCAATCCAACAACTGTCAACCCAACATCATTAACGAAATAATATAAGTATTTTTTGTTTCGATCTTTTTTTTCGGGGAAGACAAAATGTATTTTCATCAATTTATTAAATGAAAGAAATCATTTTTTTAGTACAATAACCATCTTAATCTACATCATATACAAACTAACATTATTGGTTACAAATAATATATATATATATATATATATACACGAACAAAACAACATACTATACAACGAGTACGCACAATTGGAAAACGGCTTTTTATCTGTCTGCATACGATTTCGTCATTTCTTTGAGTGTGACACGGGTCGAATAATTTTTAAAAATTTATAATTCCTTACCACGTGACATATGCATGAGAAATGAAAGTATTACTAAAAGTATTACTAAAATATCCTTGTAGACGGAAGGGATTCCATACAATTTCGGGGCTATGCATCTGATCGAGAAATTTTACAATAACAGGGTCACTCCAGGTTTGAGTGCCAAGTGAATCAAAATAGTACATGCGGTCCCTATTTTTAAAATAGATTGCAAACCAATGAATCCCATCAATACCAATAACATCTGTGCTCACAATAAGGCTATCGCAATCTCTCGTAGTTGGCAATTTCAATGTTTCATTCTTGGCAAACTCACCGATAAAATTGGAAAGTGTGATTCGTTCACTATTCATTACTCTCTGAAGTGTATTCGCGTCCATTTTAAAAGTCAGTGACAACGCCCCTAAATCTGTCTGTTTCCATTAGGGCTTGTGACTCGAGGTATACTAGCACACTAATAGTCGCGTCTATCGGCTGGTCGAATTCCAATCTGACTGAGATGTTTCCACTCTGTTGTGGACTTAAGTGTGTATTTACACTAGCAGATAAGTCAGGTGTAATGTCAAACGGATAAAGGTTAAATTGATCGATGAATTCTTTCTGCATTATCCCAAACCCAAGCTCATCACAAGCACCTGCAATATGGGCCAGATTACTATATGCTCTCGCGTAAAGCGGGAACACAGCGTCTGATGAGTAGTCCGTATCCAATGTTCCTCCCAACACAACGCCATTAACGTATAGTTATATTTTTAAGGCCGAAATTCTCGAATTTGATGACATTCTTTTTATATTTCCATTCACCGAATTGTATTCTTGCATTCCAATTAATATCCTTTTAGATAGATTTCCAAGGGCGATGTTTTCTATCTGTTTCGATGCCAACCCTGCTGGCACCGTGTATAGTTTGACCTGTACTTTGTTAATTGGATATTTTACTGTGGCGTGAAGTAAATTTTTCTCAATTTCAATTTGTTTTGGTGAATTTAATTACACTCGCCGTACGCGGAAGTATGTCTCCATAATGTGAATCACAATGGGTTTTGCTCCCTCTTCTTGATCAGCTCCCAGATTTAAACAGATATCAGGATTCGTACGAGTGAGCTTCATTTTCATATCCACCCTATTCACTAGCAACTTTTCCTGGAATGTGAAATCTGTATGCAGGCGTCCAAAACACTCATATATCTTCTTTTTAGAATTTTCCAGATAGGATCGTAGGTGATAGTATCCCGTTCCTGCCGATATGTTGACCTGATTTAAATATACGACACACTGGTTGAATATGGAGTGTAGAAAGTTTGTTTCAGGGTATACAGCATAGTTGTCATCGCAGTTCGTTCCATCAGAATGGGCTATACGTAGTTTAGCGTACATGTGCACACAGCTTGGGTTAAAAAAGTAAGGACCTGAGCTGGGTATCACGAATTCTATAGGGACACTCGGGGAACTAATTGTGTTTAAAGGGTTAATTGTAATAAAGTGACTGTGTTCAATAGAAACTTGAGTTGGGGCATGTCAAAGAGGGACAGCTCCGATTTACATTGTGAACTACACGGATGGATGAAGTGTGCCATGACGAGTTAAAAATAGTGCCTCCTCTCTCGACAAGTAGTAAACAAACTATGATTCATGAGATCAATGTCCTTAGCTTACATCAGTCAAAAAAATGGTCAGCCATAGGTTTCATTGGCTTAGAACACTTCTTTTTTATATTATTTTACGTTTATACCCACGTGGAGGTAATCCCTTCTTCCGGACACCTTCTTCTTCCCACCACCACGCATTTTTCTCTTCATCTTTGACGATTTCGTCCCGTGTACTCTTTAAGTGTCATTTTAGAGCTTCTTTAGGTTTAGCCCCAGGCAATATGTCTTCTGCCGTGTTAAGACCTGATTGTAACGCTTTCCTCCCGAGGTATCTGGCACCCCTCTTCAGCAAGTGGACAGCCATACGTAGTATGGTTAAAAATATGGATCCAAGTCCACTACCACGCTGGTATCTCACACCTCGATAGACTGTGAAAGGCTGTCTGTCCATTATAACTCAGTGCGTCGAAAGTGCAGCATCACTGTTAAGCTCACATCACCGAATGGGAAATTTCTTCCCTCAATCGTTCTTATATAAGCACACCGGACAAAAAATTAGTCACCCCTCTCAGAATGTACCTAATAACGTGTGACGGCGCCTCTGTTCTTGATAACCGCACGAATCCGGCGAGTTTAGTATGCGGAGGTACGCCTGCTGGTTCAAATTCATCGTCACTGGAACGAGAGGGCCCATTTCGTGTACGAAAAACATCCCCAAACATCACGGAACCACCTCCAGGCCTGAACAACACCTTCGACGCATTCAGGATTAAAGGCTTCATTGGACCTGCGATGTACTCGTCGCCTCCCATCTTTGGAGAACAAACAAAAACGGGACTCATCGGACCAAATTACACGTTTCCAATCTGCCGCAGTCCAGTTTTTGTGCCTCTGAGCCCATTTATAACGTGCCAATTTGTGACTTGCTGTTAACAGCGGCCTCTTCCGTGGTACCCTGCTCCAGATGTCCATCGCATGCAGTTCTCGTCGCAATGTCCGTTCGGAAATTGGTCGCTGGAGAACCTCATTGGTTTCTTGGAGCAATTGTTCTCTGGTTTGAAAACGATTTGCAGTTACTAGACGAGAAACATGGCGGCGGCCCCTATTGTCGGAATTGTTTTTCCGGCCACAGTTACGCCGTCGATTGTCAGTTGATTGCGAACTACACCACTCTTTGTAAACTCGCTGGACAGTACGCGTTGACACACCAACAAATTGGGCTACTTCAGACATTTTGTGCCCGTGGGCTCTGCCAAACACGATGGCTCCTTTTTGCCACTGAGTAACGTCTGCCTCACGACCCATTTTGCAGACTATATCCAACACACACTTTGTTCTTCACCACCTCAAGAAACAGATCTGATCCTGTGTGCTACGTCACCGCTACTTGTCACTTACCAATGCTACATCAGCGCCCTCTGTGTGACCTTGAACTTCCTACTATCGGTGCTATTAGGGGTGACTAATTTTTTGTCCGGTGTGCTTATATTGAGATATTGGTTATTGGATTAGTTGCGACATTCACATAATGGGGTCTGTCATATGTAATACTCAAACTCTTCCCTCTATGGTTGGGAATGTGAGCAACGAGCAGCAGGCGTGCCTGGGTATCACCAACAAACTGGTGCTCCACTATATTGCTGTAAATATAGCACATGTCTAGGGGTGTATAGCCATCAACCATTTTCTCCAATTTCATCTGATACATTAGGCTGGACAAGTAATGTTGTACCTCGTGAAAGATATCTCTTTGGAAGGCTGATCGACATCGCCTCTCGGTTATAATTTTGAACAACCCTTTGTCTTTAATATTTCTGTTAGCCTTTGATTTTAGGATTAGACTATGTGCAGGGTTTTCTTTGTTAAAGATTTCGTATACGAAATCAATCGTAAGATTTGAGTTTTTTGAACTTACGTTTAAGTCTCTCACAACATCATCAGCCGCAACATAACGTCCCGGACCTAGTGTTACTACTGTACTGTAATACCGTGCATCCTCCGTCCGGGCAATACGTATAGTTTCATCCAGAGTTACCGCGGGTTTTTGACACTCATCAAGGTCTCTAAGAATCGTAAAAACGGGATCTTTATAATCATTATTTAAAAAGAGGGTGTCTAGCTGAATTTCGCATATCCCCACCTCATACGTATCACGACCCAATTCAATCGGTCCGTGGAGTTCTGTTACAAAGTTGGCTAGTGTGATGTTAGGGTGTACAGATAGGGACGAGGAGGAAGGAAGTGTGACGTAGAAATGGTTAGGCGCCATGTTGCATACTATTTAAGCTTCATTATTGCATCAACTTTTATATAGGTGTCGTAGCTTTCTGGGTATTTTAGCCATTTCACCAGGTACATTTTTCTCTCTCCTGAACTTGCTTCCTAAAATTTTCTCAATTTTAAACATTTTTTCCTAAATTAAATGTCACTTTTTGAAATCCTTGCGGTAAAAGCCTCCTGCGATTTCTTTCCCATTCATATCTTCTACTTAATACATTATCTCGCCTTTAGGTCTCATAGCACTAACTTTAAAAATCTCACGTGTCCATCCTTTCTCAAATCCCTTCGCGAATTTATTTCTCAACGCGACAGCCTTACATAATCATTTTGAAACGCGCAGAGTGTGGTGGTGGCGGTGTTCTACCTCTTCTCACACTAGGCTCTGTGCGCGCACCTCTTTCTAAAATCTTGTTAGGTGTTGTCCAATCGTGCGATGGTGTAAGCGGTTGTAGGATGATGCCAATGATTCCAGAATGTCTAGCAATCTGTATGTTTTTATGTGTAAAATAGCGGTGCATGCGTTCCTTTATGGTACGTTGAACTCTTTCAGCTAAAGATGCCTTATGTATAGAAATGATGTGTGTAGTAGCTGATATTAAACTCTGTCAACATGTTCTGAAAAGTCGGCCAATAAATTCTTCCCCATATCCGTACAAAAATAGCCAGGAACCCTGTTTTCTTTCAACATCAACGGTTTGGTGGCTTTAGCAACTGTTTCAGGCAATTTATTTTTCAGAGGAATTAGCCACAGATATCTAGAGAATACATCTATTATGAATAGGATGTAGCGGTAACCATCGTTATACACTGAATATCTTTGCATGTCTGTTAAATCTGCTTGCCAAATAGAGTCAACCGAAGCAGCTGTTGTCTTTGCTGTTTTAAACCTTTTTCTCACCGGCTTATGAAGTGTATAAGCGTCCTGTTCCCGCAAAAACTCTCAATATCTTTTTTCCCTACTACATCATTGTAAACACTTCTGTACAATCTACGCCTCCGTAGGAGACTGTGCTAGAAATGTCATAATAACGTCTTAATATGTTAGCCATTTGCGTATTTTAGAGGCACGTCGGTAGGGTTGATCGTTGTTTAGCCTCTTCTTTCTTCTCTTCAGAGGTGCTACCGCTGGGGTGATGGCGTTTCCAGTTGTGGCATGTGCGATGCATGTTCCAAGTCTTTTTACCTGTTCAGATTTCCTATCATTGCTTTAGTGATATTTATTTATTGTAGTCGTGCTTTAATATGCTTCCATCCTGATGGGGATGGCCTATCCCTCTTTCTCACCAGATCATGGACGATGTCTACGATATTCGATCCCTGTACCTTTGCTCCTTCCACAATGATCTCACCTGTATCGGTCCATTGTATGTTGAGATCCTCTTTCAATAGATTATAAAGACAAACCTTTATTCCTCAATGTATGTGGGAGGGTGCTTTTATAATACATGCTCGATATGTTGTGGGGCCGACCCGTTATTCTTTGGTTGGCCAGCACTATCGTCAGGCACAGGCCCTATGTCACCATCCCCATCGTTGTCCGTGCTGTGCCTAATAACCACGGGAATCTCTGCCGGAGTCTTATAATTTTCGTACTCGTGAAGAAATTTCTGCAGAACTTCTTGGTATAAGATTCTTTTCTCATCAGGTGTTTTTTCACTGTTTAATAGGGCTAACAATTCGCTTTCCATTCTTTTAAGCCTGCTCTTACAGGGTTCTAGAACAGTGAACTTTGCAGTGAAGCATACACTTCGTGTGGAATCACTTCCACTTTCTTCATTATATTAATCGAGTCAGTAAAGGACTCAAAACTGAAAATAAAATGGGGAGGAATGACCCTCCTCTTTGTACAATAATTGTTTTTTTATTCCCCACAGTTTGACTTTTACGAGCGTGTGCACATATGTTCTTGTAACGGTGTACGCGCGCCTTCTGAGGAGGTTTCATTGATACTTTGCAATTATAACGTTAAGACAGATTTCACAGATGCATTTTAAAAAGTCTGAGTCGATATTTTTAGCAAGAATCTGCTCGTTTGGAAATATATTCGTTCTTAGAAGCACCCTAAACGTGTTCCGCGTATGAAAGTCGCAAAGCAAATATCGTAACGCTGGCTTGTAGCTTCTTTATAAACTTCCAAAAACTTACGTTGAGTCGGGAACATTTGATTGGCTAATACCCCAATTTGTGATACATCTCTACGTTGCGCGAATAAGACTAGATATTGTGTATTTAACGACACATCGCGCATGTATCTATTTCTGAAAAATAGATTCTGATTGATGAAGAACACGCTTATGTTAACATGATGGGAAAATACTGTAAATGTCTCGGCAAACGTTTTATCCATCTCCAATATGTCCCTTTAACGAATTAACGTCATATACACCTTTGTGGAACAAAATATCATCTTAGTACTCGTTGAACACTGATTGATACGTCGAATAGCACCATTTAACTTTATGCACAAATTTTGAGAACATTTCTCCCTTTTTTTTAATGATTTTAAGCATAAACAGTTTTACCACATACTGTAGGGTGAGATATAATACATGTGGATGGGCTCATGAACCTCAAATTTTCTACAGAATCCATTTCTAACACGTCACACTCCTAAGTGGGTAATTTACAAAATATAATAAATATTTAAGTGATGACCCTTATATTCTACAGTCTTGCTTTTCTCTTCTCCCACAGAACCGTGAATGACGATGAGGTACAGCAACCTATCATCGATATTACAGATGACCCCGACGAGGGTGTAGTTGTGATCACAGACTCTTTCCCCTTTGCAGAGTCCACACCAACGATACCTGTTGCACGCGACAATTCAAAGCGGAGGTATGACAAAGAGCCCTCCACGTCAGGTATAAAGCGTGCCAGGATTGCGCCGGTTGTTAGACTACCAGTAATAGACCCCCAACCTTCTACGTCTTACGACACAATCCTCACAATAGTACCTTCCTCAAATAAAAATATACTTCCTTATTCCTGTTCAATTCCGGGTACATCCTCCACAGCCGCAGCAGCTTCTCGTTCTGTAGAGGAAGGTATAACATTCGAGTTGGTGCGCACCGCTACCCCCACCCCAGCCTTGACTAGAAATCGGTATATAGTCAGGGTTGATCCTAGATCCATGTATAGGAATGGTGTCGAACATGGACTACGGCGCATAGTTGAACGTATTGTAGAGTTTGCCCTTCAGAACCGCGACGAACGGAACGTAAAGTCACAACGCGGCTGATCTTCGGGTCCAGGTCAGATGACGGAGATGTAGATGATTTTTGGGTAATAATACCATTCAGACGCTTGGCAGCTGTAGATATAGAGTATATATTAGGCTGTATAATGCAGGCTTCTCAAATAGTATAGCCTTCAATATGGACAACTTCACGGTAAATATTGACAGTGTATTCCGTGTTGCGGGTTATAGTGCCACACTTTATGCGCTTAACTTCAATTATCCAGCTATTTATAGACGGCATATAAACGTCGATCGTGGTTGCGGCTTTATAGCAGTAGTCTTAGCCCGTATGTTTACTGTACTAAATACACGTACCCAAAAAATTTGGTTCCCTACGGTAGGGGAGCGTGCTCGTAAACTAGCTGTAGACTGTAAACTTGAGTTTGACTCTAATATGAGCCCTGAGGAGCTGAGAAGGGTAGAACAGGAAATGAATGATGGTATAGATGTATTTGGAATGGATGATCGTCATAGGACTGTGAATGTTTTTAAAAGCAGCGTGAGAGATCGTACAAGACCCCTACTTATTTTAGGGCTTGTCAGGGACAACGTATCCTACCCATCCGTAATATAAGGGACCTTTACGAGAGTTATGATAAAAGCCGAAAATATGGACGACATCATGATTTGTGTTAGGGGTGTATCGAGCTTGCGGATGATGAAGTGAAACATTGTAAAGATTGCCACATGGTATGTGAGCAGTGTAAAAGCTCCAAATGTGAAAGCCGTGTAGTTGAAGCTGAGAAGAGGGATTGTGATGTGTGTAGACAAACATTTTTCAATAATAACTGTTTTGAGCTCCATAAGTCAATTGCCACGTGCAGGAAAATGAGAATCTGTGAATGTGGTATGTTTCACATGATGGATAATTGGGGAAAATTCACGCATAAATGTGATGAAATTCACTGTTCTACATGTCATGAGAAATATAAGGCGGTTGGAGTAAAGCATGTATGTTATATGAAAGACGCTAAGCCTAAAAATAGCCCTTGTATAACTGTGTACTACGATACGGAAACATACACGAACGCTGAAACCAAAGAGGTTATTCCACATTTACTTGTAAGCCACTATCTGTGATGAGTGTATGGAGATCGAGTGTTATGAGTGTCACAAATGTGGTAAACGGACATACGTTTTTAAAACGATTGCCCACGATAGCCCTGTGAAACTCTTTGTATCCTATATTGTCAAGTTAGCCGACAAGTTAAAAAAAATGCCTGTGTATATTCTTGCCCATAAAGGGGCAAAATTTCACACACAATTCCTTTATAAGGAGCTGCTTCAGTACGAGTTATCTGAGATATTTACAGGTGATCCCTTGAAAAGAGGCAACAAACTAATACAGATGCAAATAAAAGGTAATGTACAGTTTAAAGACACTTTATTATTCACACCTTGTAAATTAGTAAAGCTACCCAAGGTGATGGGGGTAGCCGCTGAAGTTTCAAAAGGATATTTCCCCTACACATTCCTCACTAGCGAAATTTTAAATTACGTTGGACTACCTCCACCCAAACAATACTTTAACTATGAATGAGTACAGATGAACGTGAAGATTTTGACCGCTACTACAACAGTTTTAATGAATCTAAACCTTACAATATAGCTGATGAATGTAAGCGTTATTGCATGAATGATGTGCGCGTGGTTATAGTATGTTTCCAGGCCTTTAGAAGGATGTACATAGGCCGTTTCAAATGCGATCCGTTCCAAGTCGCAACCACCATCCCCTCATTATGTTTTACGGTGTTCAATAATAACTTCATGCCTAAAGACACCTTGATGGTCTAAACGAAAACCGTGCCACCGGTGAGAAGACTGTGTTCTCATTTCACGGTTGCTGGTGGCACGGATGCCACGGTCCTGAGTGTGGAATCTTAGGAGATAACCACGGTAGATCTCCTGCCGACAGTCTTGCGTGGACCCGCACCCGCGATCAACTTATAGGCTCCCAGTTCACTCACAAAGTTTTGTGGGAGCATGAGTATGATGCATGGATGGAAGCAGATGGACAGTACCGTGAAGAAATAAACACGATCAAACGTTCACTGGTGTTGGATCCTCTCAAATGCGGTGATAGCTTGTTCAGTGGGCGTAGAAATCCCTTCAAGCTATACTTTCCGCCTACGGAGGGCGTGAAGCTCCATTACTACGATTTCTGTTCTTTATATCCAAACGTGATGAAAAACAATCCGTACCCCGTGGGTGCACCTGAGGAACTGGTGGGACCTGACTTGCCCACCATCGAGGTGTTGTTAACAAATTTGAACGGGTACTATTTCGGCCTTTCTTTCGTAGATGTGCTTCCCCCACGCGATTTATGGATGCCGATCTTACCCGTCGTTATCGATCACAAGCTCATGTTTCCCTTGTGCGTGAAGGGCGTAGAGGAGAACAATGGGGAATGTAATTATACAACCAACCACCGTAAGATCAGCGGTGTTTATACAAGCCCAGAGCTGGATCTAGCTGCTCGCCATGGCTATAGAATATTGAAGATACATGAGGTGTGGAGGTTTCAGAAGCTACCCAACCTTTTCGCGCCATATATAAACGCTTTTTTGAAGGATAAGGTAGAAGCATCAGGATATCCGCGAAGAGTTGATACCGAAGATGAAAAATCGGCTTATATTCAACGTTACCGTGACGGTGAAGGTATTCAGCTTGACCGTTACCAAATTTAAAAGAACCCAGGCAAGCGCTTTAGTGCAAAGTTGTGTCTAAACAGTGTTTGGGGAAAATTTGCACAGAATACTGGCAAAGGGAACGTTCATTTGGCACAAATTTATAGTGAAGTCTGGGATTATGCCAACTCTCCCGATAAAGAGGTCATGGAGATTGTGAATGTAGGTAATACTTACATAATAAAGTACAACAATACCGAATTGGCCACATATACCTCAAGGGTTGCAAACATACCTGTAGCCAGCTTCACAACGGCCTACGCACGTATCAAACTTTGGGGTCTATTGAATTCTCTTGGTCGGAGGGTTTTGTACGCCGATACAGATAGTGTGATATTCACAGTGAGGGAGGGTGAATACATGCCTCCTATTGGTGAATTCCTCGGAGAGTTGACTGGTGAGATCAAGGATGAGTATGGAGACATCGCATACGCCGACTCTTTTGTCTCAACAGGGCCAAAATCTTATCGGGTACGGGTAAGGGTGGGGGAGGATGTGAAATATATCGTGAAGGCTAAAGGTATCACACTCAAGCAGGCGAATCGGCGGGTCGTTAACTTTGATCGTTGAAGGATCTATTGTACTTGGATGATGATGAGGGCGACCAGCCATCCCAACTAACTGTATGGACCAACAATCTTCGGGCACAGAAGCTGGGGGCGTGAAGGGACTTAGGGGTACGAAGGTGTGCCGTAATACCTATTGGAAACGTTACCAGGTGCCTGGTACCTATGATACCGTACCCTTTGGATACCATAATCTTTGATATGTCTATTGTTAACGATATGTTTATTTATTACACGTATTTTTAAATATATACACCTTGAATGTTTCGTTTATTAAATAAATCGTGTTTCAATTAGCGTTTTACTTTCTCCTTTGTGTGTGTGTGTGTGTGTGTGTACAGGAGAAAATTTTAAGCTCCGCCCAGTGTGTGTACAGGAGAAAGTTCTAAGCTCCGCCCACCGGTATGATTGGTCACGTGACTACTGCTACTACCTGGGGATATTTCTTCCCTGCATGCTTACTTGATCGCTGCAAGCCCTGGATCTCAGTGTCAGGTGTGTATTTTCCCACGTAGACGAAAAATAGTAATGGCTCCCTTTAATATTGCGTGTTTGACGTTTATGAAGTGGTATTCGGCAAAGTGTGAAGATAAGGTTACTGAATGGCTCCCTATTCCACCCTCCCTTGATACTTTTAAGGCTACAGTGAATCGTGGAAAGGAACAAGAGGTACAAATACTCTGCGGCTATTCTGGCGAGAGCATTGCAGGATTTCGTGGTAAAAGTGATGTATTGAACTATGTTACAGGACTAAACTTTATAAAAGCTTACATATACCGTGAAGTAGAAGAAACAACACGTGCAGAAGAGAATCAACGGATATGGTTAGTGAGTCTTGTTGATGAGTGGTGCGACAAGCGATATTATATCATGTTGCATCATACCGAGTACTCGTATACTCGTACCCTGCGACTGAGACTGTAAATCTTGTCATCATGGAGAAACTTAAGTATTTTTACCACTACATTAATATATATCATGACGAGGTTTGTAGTGAGGTTGTGGCTAAAGTTCTGTGTGAGTATTTAACAGAATCTAGAGATTAGTATCGCATGGTAAGCAAAAAGGAAAAATATGGTCATATGTTTCTCTCAAATAGTGCGCCGGAGTGTGAATAAAATGTGTTTAGTTCGTGAAAATCCCCCTAAGCAAAAATGTCTGGTGCGTATTCTGGGGAATGGGAGTGATAAAACATTAAAACCGGTATTGCTTCATGTATCGGAAAATTTCTCAAAACACCTACCCAGTATAATGGGATACAAGTATTCACATTGGAACAACGCCGTACACGTTTCATCAGCTTATGGTGTGACTCACTCCTCCCGTCGAGCCGATCCGCTCGCATGTGGCTCATAGGCATCTCAGAGCTTGAACCGAATGGACGTGCACTCCTCGAATACGATGGAACTTCCTTTGGAGCATTCTCAATGCCGTGTACGATGTGTCCATGACGAAGTCGTTGCGCGTGTTCAGGCGTAAAACCAGTGCCATTAACTCTGGAATGGAAACGACTTGTTGACAAACAAACTCTGGTAAACGGAATGTTGTTTATTTAAGTGTTGAGGAGATGAATAGATCTTCGTGGTAGTTGAGAAGTGGAGTGAGGATTGTTATAAAATTCCTGCAGGTAGGTAAAGAAGAGAGCAGAAGTGATACCCCTCATATGCATTGTTTGTACGTTGTGTATAAATAACGATCAGCCATGCATTGATATACGACTGATGTGGAAGAATGCTTCTGATAATAACGTTCTTGTCCCTACGCGAAACGTTTCATCCTCGACAGAATGTTTGAAATCGTCGGTTTCCGCAAGCTAAAGCCTATATTAGACGCACGTATTACAGATATGCTTTATTTGATACGGTTCTTGAATACGCATACACCGCTCTGTCGATGGGTTTACCGAGTGTAGAACTGAACAAGGCGAGAATGGTAGAGCTGGATGCTTATTTAAAAGGTTTAGACGCTTTGAAATGTCATGAATTTGGTACAAAGCTTGAGCGGTACAGGCTGAGCTCACCTACACCGTTCACCCTGAAGATCTGTTTCTTTATATAATGAACTGTTGTCGTACAACTTAGAAGATTATTTCAACTGCGCTATGCAGTATGAAGAAGAGTTCACGATGAAAAGCTCGGGTCGGTAAGAATAAACCCTCGATTGGAAAGGAGTGTTTATAAACTTGTATTTAATAATGATGCTGTGGCTAACGATGACCTCTTTGTACGTGCTTTTGAATGTATTCGTTTAAAGATAACTTGCCAACTGAATGTAAAGTGGGCACAAAAATAGTATTGAACGATATGAAGGCCATTTACATAGAGTATAGGTATCTTTATAACTTGAGCGGTGAAATAATGTTAAGCCGTATTTACTGCGTAGTGCAAAGCAATAATAATGTGACTGTAGACTCGATTACGTGTGAGTTTAGTGTTTTGCGCAGTAGAAGATAAAATGAGTGTATTTTGATGTAAATTTATTTTCAATATATTTAATTATTTAATATAATTATATATATGTATGTGTATATATATATATTTTTTTTTTCTTGTACTGCTATATTGACGGTTATACTGCATCGTTTTGTATTTCTTATATTATTTTTCAGGGGCGGATCCAGGAATTTAAGCAGAGTGGGGTCCAGTCTTGGTGGGGCTCGTTACTGATATGTCCTCGGCCGAAGGCCGAGGACGCGCGAGCGAAGCGAGCGCCAAGGGGGGTACCCGAGGGGGAGTCTCCCCATCGGTAGGAAATTTTCATATTTGAAGATAGCTTTAGATGGATTTGAAGTATATTCCCGTTATCAAAATCCTGCTTGTTCACACACCCAGGCCAGGTCTGAAATGTCTCAGGATCGGACATAAACTTTTTTTCTTTATTCTTTTTAAGGAAATTAATTTTGTGGCAACCGGGATACATGTACCTTAAGCCATTTTAAGTCTTCAGGTCTTATTTTTCATATATAGGAGCAAACAAACGCAATCGAAAAATCGTTGGTCACCGTGAGCAGGGGGGGGGGTCCGGACCCCCTCGACCCCCCCTGGATCCGCGCCTGTTTTTTATTATATTTTTTTATTTTAGTTAAGCGCAATAAAAGATAAAGTATGTATTTTGATGTATATTTATTTTCAATTAATTATTTAATATAATTGTGTATATATATATATATATATTATTTCTCCTGTACTATTATATTGATGGTTATACTCCATCGTTTTGTATTTTTTATATTATTATTATTTTTTTTTTAAATTTTAGTTAAGCGCAGGCAGTAGAAGATAAAGTGTATGTATTTTGAAGTATATTTATTTTCAATATATTTAATTATTTAATATAATTGGGTGTATATATATATATTTCTCCTGTACTGTTATATTGATGGTTGTACTCCAGCGTTTTGTATTTCTTGTATTATTTTTATTTTATTTTTTGATCATATACATTCCATCGTTTGTATAAGATTGTATAATTATTTTCTATATATTTCATGAAATTTATTCCAATAATTCGTCTAAATAAACAGAATGATGTAATGGTGTTTTATTTAATTCTTTTGGTTGTACATATAAACGAAATTATTATTTAATTATATGTATACCAAATGGCTGATTACGCCTTCTAAACCGACTGACTGATTTCTAAACCAACTGTCAAGAATATATGCATTAATTAAGTAAATAGCGCTATCTGGCAACTCCCCCTAATAATGTACACCTGAACAAACCATTTACGCTTTCTAAGAAGCCTTCTAAGGCAACTGGCGGATTTACACCTTATAAGACAGCGGGCGCTCGGATTAACTCTCATTATGCGTCTGGCTGGAGCTAGACGAACACCCCTCTCTCCTTCTTAGGTTAAGGCTTAGGTTAGGTTTCCTTTTGGGGGTGAGGACATCCCAACTTCTCCCCCAAAGACCCTTCTCCTTTCTCTCCCTCTCTTAGGTTAAGGTTACCCGTTTGGGGGAGGTCATCCTCCCTTCTCCCCCGAAGCTCCCTCCCTCCCCCTTTTGCAGCATTAACTTGTTGCATAACCCTTCCCCAATTTGCAGCACTGATTTGTTGCATAACCCCCTCCCGCTTGTTGCATATCTCTTGTAACATTCCCCACTCCCCCTTTGTTGTATAGCCCCCTGCAACATTGGTCAACATCCGCAACATTGCGACATTCTTGCACTCTCCCATTTTCCGCTCACACTACTGACCATTACCCTCTTCAATACAGACCAGACCAAGATCATCAAAAACATTAAGAATTCGTAGGCTACTGGACCAAAGAACATATCTAACATACACTTTAAACACTTGGGCCCATAGGGAATACTAGCTCTCACAAACATCAGCACATATTCATACCAATGCTGTATTATTCCTAACATATGGAAACAAGGTAAAATTATTACACTACTCAAACCAAACAAAAATCCAACAGAACCAGCTTCCTGTAGACCCATTACTTTACTACGCACATCTTCCAAAGTAACAGAAAGACTAATCTTACAAATCACCAACCCACACATACTAACTCAACATGGATTCAGACCTCATCACTCAACCACGACATTACTCACTAACTTCACGCAGCACATCATGGATGGCATCAACTCCAGACGACCAGCTGAACGTACACTATTAGCAACAATAGACATTAGTAAAGCATTTGATGCTATCCCACGCTTCCCTCTCATAAACAAAATACTCAACACAAACATGCACAATAACACCAAAAGGTGGCTGAGCAACTATCTTTCAGGAAGATACTCACATGTCACATTTAATGGCAAGTCATTCAAAAACAAACTTTTTCCGAACGGTGTCCCTCAAGGCTCTGTTCTCTCACCAACACTGTTCAACTTATACATGCATGACATTCCAACACCCATAGATAACAAGCTTACCTTATCATCATATGCAGGTGACATCACTCTAATATCCACCCACAACAACATCGACACCGCTACAAATAACCTACAAACATGCATAAACAGTATACAAGACTGGCTCACACACAATAGACTCAAAGTAGCGACAACAAAATCAACCATCACCTTGCTAACAAGCAACACAAAAGAACACCAGATAACTCCACAGATTACACTAAACAACACCAACATTCTACACACTCACAGGACCAAAATACTTGGGGTCACATACAACACATCATTATCTTTTGCAAACCACATTCAGGACATTAAAAACAAATGTACGTCAAGACTTAACACGCTTAGGGTACTAACAGGCACAAACTTTAGACACCAGGAGGAAACAACATCACTCATATACAAACAATATATTCGCTCAGTCATGGACTATGCTAGCCCATGTTATGCATCCTGTACTCAAACAACACCAATAGAACACCTGCACACAGAAACAAAAATACTAAAAGTTAGGGAACATTTAGACATGGGGGGAACACAATTCATAGCAGCAGCGATAACTAACCGACAACACCCTTGCCACTACATGTACAATCATGCACCAACACCTCGCACCATTAAGGTAACACCAGAGAGACATTATAACCAAATACTCCATTCCATACCACGCTCCACACACATCACACAGTACAGAAAACACACACACACACACCTATCCCACAAAGCACTGACACGACTCGGTCCGAATGCGGTCCTAGGTGCGAAGCCACCATCTATTGACAGGTCAGAGATCAGCCTGAGCAGATCAGATCGAGTTAACTTAGTACGATTCCGATGTGGACATCACCCCAACTTACAGACATATAAACACAGACTAGACAACTCAACAGAAAACACCTGCCACCTGTGCCAGGACACACCACAATCAGTTGAACACATTTTAAGAGACTGTACCGCTCTAGCACAATATAGAACACAACACAACATCACTAGTGCGCTGAACCTCTGGTCCACTCCGGAGAGGGCGATCGGTTACTTGCGTGCCGCCGGCTTGCTCGACCAGGGTGGGCTGATCGGCTAACCAACAACAACAACATTACAATAGTTTATAATATTTAGAGATTAGCTAGTCGAGAAAATGTAAATTTATGGACGTCTTAACTTATTATGCTTTGCCATTTTTGTGAATGTGAAATATTTTTGTATAATTACACTTTGAAATGAATATAAATTATCATAGTGTTTTTGGTGTAAATATAGATTTTGTTTTGTAATGAAAATTTTAAAATTTTAAATAATCAGTAAGAGAATCAACTAAATTTGGCCGATGCCAATGCCCAAAAATGGACGATTCTGCCAATGCCGATGATTCATACACCACTAGTTTTTATTGATTTTGCTAATTTTGACGGCCAGGTTCTTTACTGGTAAATGTACTATTCAATTTGATGTAATAACATGTTTTATAGGTTTAATGACTCACACATGTTTATACCCTCATGTAATCGCAAGTTTCTTTAAAAATATCATCTTATTTGTTAAACTCTAATACAAAAAATGTCTCATCTTCTAATTTTTTTTACAGATAAGATAGTATAATGGCTCCAAATAAAGAAATTTCATACAAGAATAGGTTGAAAATTATTGTTCTCCATAAAGAAGGCAACACTCAAAGACAAATAGCTGCTAAAGCTGGAGTATCATTGTCTACTGTTTCCAAAACACTTTCTTACCACTCACAAACTGGGGATGTGAAGAACAAAACAGGTTGAGGATGGAAGCGAAAACATCTAAAAAGGATGAAGAGTATATGATAATGATAAGCAAGCGTAATAGAAAGAAGACTGGTTGGTGGGAAAAGGAAATGAGGGAGTGTGGAGGTTGGTTATGTAATGTCTATTTTTGGTTAAAATTCACTAGTATCTAAAAAGTTGTATTGTGGTAGCTGTTCATATAGACTTGCAGTAATCATAATGGAACCTTATTAACACGAATAATTGTGACGGTCGAACTGCCTGCGAACTTTCTTTCTTTGTTTCTTATGGCCGGCCAAACCACTGGCCAGATTTGAATGAGAAGTGGGGGATAAGGGTAAATGAGGCCGGGGAAGAACATAGGCTATGTGCCGTCGGCCTCCGAGGTCATATATATATATATACCCCCTCCATTAGGTACTCCGGCTTGCCGGGCCGAGGGGGCTCGTACACCTCGTGGGTTGTTGGGGTTTCCTTAACTCCTCGCGCGGTGTGGGCGAAGAGTTACCTAGTTTTTTGCTCCCCTTTTTTTCCGTCTCTCCCGGAATTTCTTTTGTCTTGACTCGGTCTTGGGCCTCTGTCAATTGTAGTATCCCCCCCCCTCTGTTTGTATTTTGCAGTCTTGGGGTCATCGGGTGCACCCGCCGGGGGGCATCGCTCCGTGGTTGAGCCGTGCTCTGGGGACGGTACGGGCGCCCGGACCGCTGCTGCGTCTGGATTGGGTCTTTGCTAGGCCCTTAACGGACAAATCTCCGTAGAGCCAATCTGATGTTTTTAAAACGACAGTCAGGTTCGGGGGTGGGCTACCCGGGACGTTGGGCCTGCGCCTTGAAGGATGCAGCGGCGGATGGTGCATTGCCTTTGGGTCCGAGGCTGTCTTTTTTGTAAAGCTATTGTTTATGGGTTCAATTTCAAAACTTCAATCCCCTCCTGTTGACGACTCTGGCCCGCCCATGGATTTGGATAGGACTTCTACTTCTGGTCGTTCAGCGGCCTCTGCCTCCGCTGGATTGACCTTAAAGCCGTATGGCCCCCTCTCGTCCTCTGCGGCGTCTGGCTCTCGTGGCTGGACTCGTGGTGGCCGTAGGGCGGGGTCTTCGCGGCCCTTGTTCTCTCGCCCACTCTCGGTTACCGTTACACATGGACCTGTCCCTGCTGTCAATTTCTGTCCGGTGGATAGGTTCCTTGTTCTCCGCCCTTCCGCTGGCTCCCTTCCGGGCAACTCGGAACGGGTGTTTCAGCGTCTTAAGACGGTGGGGGTTCCCTATCGTTATGATATCCGCCCTCTGAAGGATGGGTCTCTTCTTTTGAAGTCCCGTTCTTCGGGGGTGACTGAGTCCCTTCTACAGTTGCAGGATGTTTTGGGTTGCAGAGTTTCTGTGACACCCCATCCGCAATTGAATAGCTGTCAGGGCACCATTTTCGCTTCCCGTCTGTTGTCAATCAAGGTTGGCGAGTTGCAGGAGGATCTTGCTCCCCAGGGGGTAACGAAGGTCTTCCGCTTTTCGTCGCGCCTGGATGGTGCTCTTACCCCGTCCGCTCGTCTGCTCCTGACCTTTGACTCCCTTGTGCCTCCGGCCCAGGTGTACTGGGGCATGGGTGATCGCCGGTCGTGTGAGTTTTCGGTGCGACCGTATGTGCCTGACCCGGTTCGCTGCTTTGGCTGCAACCGGTTCGGCCATGTTAGCTCTGCGTGCCGCCGTGAGGGTAAGCTATATTTCCGCTGCGGTGGGACTGTGCATCCTACCCCGTGCACGAAGCCCCCGCGGTGCTCGAACTGCTCGGGGGCCCACCCTTCCTCCTCTCGGGACTGCCGCGTTTTCAAGTTTGAATTCGAGGTGCGGTCCTTAAGGACTACCGAATTCCTTAGTGCGCCGATAGGGTCCGTGACCGGGAGCCGCGGCGGGGGTTGTCTTATGCTGCGGCTCTTGGCCCTGGCGGGTCATCGGGCCCCTCCCGTGCTACCCCGGCGCCTACCGAAGTGGTGCCCCCCCTGGAAGTTCCGGGGATTGATGGTCCCCCTGGCGCCGCGGGACCTTCTTGTCCCTCTGCCTCACTTTCAGACATCCCGTCTGATTCCCTGCCTACAAGTGCCCCTTCTCCCTCTCCGGCCTTGGGGTCTGGATCCTTGCCTACTCATCTCTCGGGTGGCAAAGGTGATGCCCCGAAGGGGAGGAGGAAGCGTCGCCGTGGTCGGAGTCCTCCAGACCCGATCGTGACTGCTGCTCGCCCTGCTTCCCCTTCTGCACCGGAGGGGAAGCGGCGCGCCGCTCCTGATCCGCTCGGGACTCCCCCTCCTATACGGAGGGCTGGTGAGGCGTCACCTCCCGGTGCCCCAACTAGTGTCCGGGTGTCGGTTGAGGTACACCGCCCCATGACACCCTCGATTACTGACTCGGTTCCCAAGGTGGACCCGGTCGAGAGGAGCCTGGCCCTTCTTCATGGAGTCTCTCTCCCTTCGGGTCCTGCTGAGAGTAGTCGGGCCTCTCTCCTGGATCTACCTCTCCCACCTGTGGTGGACCTTTCCTTCCCCCCCCGTCAGCACTTGTCTGGTGTGACGAGCCCTCGAACATCTAGTTCTCCCCGGCCCCCCTCTGGTGGGGAGTCGGGGGTTTCGGCTGGGCCCGTCTCGTCGTCTCTCCCCCCCTCAGGGGAGCTACCCTCTGAACTCCCTGTTCCACTTTCCACCTCTCGTTCTACTACGGATGAAGCAGCTGCGGGGTCGGTGGCCCCTACCCCCCCCCCCGTTCGGGGTGAGTCGGGGAAGCCGATTCCGTCCCTGGTTACGGACCGTTGAGTTTGCTGCTCAGCTTGGTCCGTGGCTATTTCTCTGCTTTCTCTGCTTCTTATAATGCCACTTCCCCTTACAGTTCCATTTTGCATTGGAACTGTAGGGGACTTTTAGCTAACTGGGAGAACCTTGCCTCCCTGCTGGAGAGCGAGCGGCCTTCCTGTGTTTGTCTCCAGGAGACTATCCTGGCTGCGCGGGGGCTCCCTCGTCTCTCTGGCTATGTTGGTTTCCCTTGCACCCTGGATGAGCACATACGCCGGCGGGGTGCGGCGATTTATGTACACCATTCATTACCCTCGCGAGGTGTGCCTCTTCGTACTTCCTTGCAGCCTGTGGCTGTGCGGCTCTTTTTAGATCGCCAGTACACTGCCTGCTCGATTTATATTCCTCCTCATGACCCTCCTTCTCGCGACGCGGTTCGCGAGTTGGTGTTGCAACTGCCTCGACCATTTCTCCTCCTCGGGGACTTTAACATTCGCGACCCGGCTTGGGGAGATGTCCGGTCGACTAATATTGCTGGTATGTTGCTCTCCTTAATGGAGGAACTTTCCTTCGCGTGCCTCAATTCCGGTGAACCTACCTACTTCCACGAACCCACTGGTTCATCTATCTGTATTGATCTCTCCTTGGTGTCCCTCGATGCCTTGCTCGATTTTTCGTGGAAGGTGTTGGGGGACTCTTATGGCAGTGATCATTACCCAGTCTGTCTTGAGCCGGTCGGACCGCAGCCGGGTGTCTCGTCTCGACCGAGGTGGTGCCTTGCGCGGGCTGACTGGCCATCCTTCAGAGCTCGTTCCGTCATTGCCCGTTCGGTGTTGGGCTTTGGCTCTGTGGATGAGAGCTTGGAGTTCTTCGAGCGGGTGGTGATGGGCGACGCGGAGGACTGTATTCCTCGATCTTCCGGTAACCCGCGGACGCGTAGTGTCCCGTGGTGGACTCCAGCATGTCACCAGGCGGTGTGTGAGAGGAAGAGAGCAACGCGCCGCTTCCACCGCACCCGGCGCGCGGACCACTTGATTGAGATGCGGCGGGCGAAGGCTTTCGCCCGCCGGACTCTCAAGTTGGCCCGTCAGGCCTCTTGGCGTGCTTATGTGTCCGGCATTTCCTCGTCTACCCCTTCTGCTGCTGTGTGGCGGAAGGTACGTGGCGGCCGGTCCCTGCTAGTCGCCCTGTCCTTCGGGACGGGGACGGCTTCCTTTCCGATCCTGCTGCTGTGGCCGATCGGCTGGCCGGTGCTTTTGCTGCGGTTTCCCGTTCGCCTTCAGCTGCTGATCGTCCTTTGTCGGATGTTACGTTCCCGCCGCCTGGGAACGAGCCCTATAACCGTCTTTTTACGATGCGGGAACTTCGGGCTGCCTTGGCAACCCGTCGTTCTTCCGCCCCTGGCCCTGATGACATTCCGTATGACTTTATTTGGAATCTGCACCCGATGGCACTACACTTCTTGCTGGATCTTTTCAACCGGGTGTGGGTTGAGGGGTCGTTCCCTTCCCGTTGGAGGGAGGCGATTGTGCTCCCGATACCTAAGCGGGGAAGGATCCGGCGGAGGTGGCGGGCTATCGGCCTATTGCCTTGACGAGCTGCTTATGCAAGCTCCTTGAAAAGATGGTGGCCGTCCGACTTTCCTTTACACTGGAGTCGCTTGGGTTATACCCCCCGACCCAGTATGGCTTTCGTCGATTTCAGGGTACTCTGGACTCCCTTCTCCTCCTTTGTCATGATGTACGGGAGGCCTTTTCCCGCCGGAATCTTGTTCTGGCCGTCTTTTTCGACGTCCAAAAGGCCTATGACACGACCCGTCGGGGAGTTGTCATGGACCGTTTGAAGTCTCTTGGTTTTGTGGGCTTTTTGCCCACATTTCTTCGTAGCTTCGTCTGCCGTCGCACTTTCCGCGTCCGTAATGGGTCGGCCTTATCTGACCTGTATGTTCAGGAGGAGGGGGTGCCCCAGGGGTGTGTCTTGAGCGTCTCCTGCTTCAACCTGGTCATGTCTGCGCTACCGGGAGCCCTTCCGCCCTCGGTGCGCTGTTCCATCTATGCCGACGATCTGGCTGTCTATGCCGCGGGGACGAGTCCCCCCCTCGTGGAGAGGCAAGTCCAACTCGCGGTCAATCGGGTTGAACGCTGGGCGTCGTCGGTGGGCCTTACGTTGTCTTCCCCGAAGACTTCGTGTGTGGCCTTCCTTCCGTCGAGGAGACGGGGATCCGGCGCCGTCCCGGCCTTTAATCTTAAACTCGGGGGTCAGCCTCTGGCCCTCATTCAATCAGTACGTTTCCTGGGTATGGTTTTCGACAGCCGTTTGAGCTGGGTTCCCCACCTTCGCCGGCTGCGCGAGTCTGCAAGACGTACCCTGGATTTGCTGGGACATCTGTCGCATACTACATGGGGCGCGGATAGGCGGACACTCCTACATTTGTACGTGTCCCTGGTACAGTCCAAATTAGACTATGGGAGTGTGGTGTACGGCTCCGCCTCCCGTACGGCCATTCGGATAATGGATCCGGTCCTCTCTAGAGGACTGCGCATTAGGGCGGATCGAAAATGAGGTTTTTAAACTTTTTTTCGAAATTCAAATATGGCTAGTGCGGAAAATATGTGGGTGCTATAGATAATGACCGTGCATAAATATTAGTCCTGCGAAATTATATTTTCAGGTGCCACAAAGCCGTCGAAAAAAGTGAAATATAATGATTTTCTTATATTCTGCATTAGTACAATAACTTCAACTTACTTGTTATTATTATATATTAAGTGTTCCAATTACCAAAATATTACTGAATTACGCAGCTCTTAGTTTATTTAGATCAATGTTCTTTTGATTAATGATCTAAATAATCCAGAACTCACCACGAGGAGGTGGCTGCGTGTCGAGCTCCACCCATGCCCTCCCAACCACCCATCCTTGCGCATGTTTTTTTCTATTAACGTTTTATTTAAACTTTATATTCAGCTTTACTTTCGAATGATGGCATTTTTTACGTGACTGAAGTGTTGATCTTATGAAGCCATCTCGCGCGTTCAATCCAAATACTTTTGATGATGCTTCAGTCACTAATTTTACCATTCTTTCTACTACTTGTGTATGACAAGGGAATTTCTCGAATGGAGGGGTACTCTTGTTTTCTATGAATTCTTCAATCTCATTTTTTGTCAGGTATCTTGTTACAGGTGGTTCAGTGACAATGCATTTTTGCCAATTAATTAAATCAGTATAATCAGTAGCTTCAAATTGAATAACAGGTACTGTGAAACGCCTCACAACTTTTTCCTTGTTTGTTTGCCTTGCTTTCTTTATTCGCCTCCACGCTAATTCTCTTATGGCGCTGCGGTCATCATGAATCATTGATGCTAGAATATTTTCTGGATTTGCAAAAAATGCATCTCTTTGTATGACAGGGTTTACAATATCCTTTACTTCGTCATTGTTTTCTTGTTAGTTCAATAGTTTTGAAAACATGTTTTGAGCCATTGACAAAAGACGTACTTTGCTTAATAGAAAACCACATTGGATGTAGACCTTCATTATAAAAGAAGCAATGTTCATTAGGTTCTCAGATGGACTTACAGTTGAAACGTAGACGAAGCAAACGATTTGCTGTAGTCAGCCATCGTGAATGTGCCATTTTGCCTGGACTACGATGAGCAAGATCTGGAGAGCAATATCCCTTTGTTATGGCCTGATGAATATCAATTAGATATTTTTGGTCGGTGCTAAGATCTTCACAGTCAACAGTTGGTTCCTCAGCATCAATCCTTTCAAACTCGACAATAGGAAGACTCTCACAGTTCTCTAATTCCCTGCCAATAGGACCGGTGAATCCGCGGGGGCCAGATGTTTTTTCCATCCAGCTTTGCAACTAAATGGCGTAATGGCAATTCATTGGCATGGAGCTGGCACACTAAATGTTGAACTGGCTTCTTCAGCTTCAATTCTATAAGCCTTATAACGCCTCCCTTTTCTCCAGTGTTGACTGCTGCACCATCGCATCCAATGGCAACAAGGTTTTCCAGGTTCATGTCATTATTTCCAATATACTCAAACATTCCTTTACATATTTCTTCAGCTGATCCAGAATTCACAGAATAATGGCCCAAATAATCTGAACCAGGTTCTCTCACTAAAGTGATATGTTCTTCTGTTACCTTCTTCTGATATACTTTGGACTCTTTTTTTTCTTGGAAGAGTGTAGAATCTTTTCGACCATCAAAATAGATTCCTCTGATTGGGACCTGATTTTGATCTTTCATAATTTCTGATCTCTTCTTTTGTCTTTCTCTTCTGATTTTACTCCTATCCACTACTTCAGATGTATTGTCAATAGAAACTTCTCCAATATCTTGCAATACTGCACTAACAATGAATGCTGCAGCTCGATCTGAAACTGCAGTCCTGTCACAAGCAGTAGCCACTGAAGGTAGATTTGTAGTTTTCCTTTTCTTGAATAATTGTTCTTCAGGTTGTTCGAGCTTTCTCTTCGAGCTAACTGGCTCTGGAAATGTATCGTCTGATATTTCGCCAGATTCACTTTCACTATTTGATGTCGATGATGATAATTCACATTTGTATCCTGCAATTTCTCCTGTGAAGATTCTTTGGTGAGCCTCACAGCTTCTTTTTGCTTTCTTAGCAACGTAGATGCTTTTTTCTTTGAGAGTGTAATATCTACTCTATCAATAAACAGTTTTCTTTCACTCCTTTGATCTAAGAGGAACGTCACTTCTTCCTTTGGAACCGTTTTTTCTTTGGGACAAGAACATTGTGTTAGTACTTTGCACTTGCACGCTGCAATGTCAAAAAGTTTCGTGTGTGCTTCTTTTGAACATATCAATCTTTGCTTTGTAAGCTTCAGAATTTTTTCTGCTTTGGTATGGCTTCATAATGACACGATACTTTTCGTGGTAGCTTCTGAACATTGTTTCAATTCGCCTGTCTGACAGAATTGGGACGGAAGCACTTTCCCAAATTGTTTTCAATTTATCAACAACTTGTTCTAATATTTGAGATATTGAAGGATCTTTATTAGTATTCTGTTTCAAATCGTTTCTTACAAACAAGTAATATTTAAAAACTCCGTATGTAGGAAGATTCCTGTGCCACAAATCTTCCCCCATACCAAACATGGGCACTCAGTTGAGGCCCTGGTTGATTTTGCACAAACTCGAGACATTTTGAAGTATACAAATCTGAAAAAGAAGAGCTAATATCAATTATACGTTAATTTCAGTTAATAGTACATGGCAAACTTAGGGCAACACAATACAGAAATGCAAAATATATAAGAAATATAGTTTAGACTATCTGAGTAACGCCAACAACAGAACACCCACCTGCTACGAGAGCGACAGCTACACTGAACCGAGGTACTCACGTGACAGCTGAGTGAGCTGACTATAGAAAACTGTTTTTAGAGAATAGAAACTTTTTTTAAAGGTTGACTGAGCTATTTTTATACAAGTGTGAATAAATTCTTGTCTATTGTGCATCGTGGACTCTTCTGTAATTATTGGTTAAAATCTGCTTTTTTCAATTTTTTCAATATTGAAGGTCATTGTGGCACCTGAAGATATTAATGTTATGATTTTAAATTTATACCAGCTTATTTCCTCACTACTCCACACATTTTCCACACTAGCGAATTTGAAAATTCGAAAAATGAGTTTTTCACTCCGCCCTACTGCGCATGTCATCTGGCGCCTTCCGCTCCTCTCCGGTTGATAGTCTGCAGGTTGAGTGCGACATCCCTCCCTTGGAGGATCGGAGGTCGTTCCTCATTGCCAAGCACTATCTCCGGATTCTCCGTCTTCCCAACTCTCCTCTGTTCCAGGTGGTTGAGAGGGCGTTCTGCCGGGATGGGGGTTGGTATTTCACCGACACGGTGACCTATCTGATACTGAAGGTCCCTACTTTTCGGTAACCGGGTTGTTCTCCTTCCTCTTTCGCTCCCGACTTCTTTACCGGCTGTGACTCCGCTATGATTTTTTTCTCCCCCTCCCCCCTCCTCCTCCTCTTCCTCCCCATTTATTGTTCATTTCCGTTAGCTATTCCATAGTCTTCGTCCTGTGTTCGCTCTGCTATCCACCTTTCTTTAGGTGGCCATGAGCGGTCATACTTTGAAACAAAAAAAAAAAATATATATATTATATATATACAGTATATCGAAACCTACAGTAAAATTAAAATTATTGAATGCCCGGTTAGGTTAATTGAATGCCCGGTTAGGTCAACTGTACGCCCTTGACGATTGGTTAAGTCGTGATATTTTCATTAAAACTAACGAAAATATCACGCCTTAACCTAACCAATCGTCAAGGGCGTACAATTAACCTAACCGGGCATTCAATTAATTTAATCGAGCATTCAGTTAACCTAACCGGGCATTCAGTTATCGGCTATGTGGCGTCGGCCTCCGAGGTCATATATATATATATATATATATATATATATATATATATATATATATATATATATATATACAGGGTGGGCAAAAAACTATTATCCTGATTTTGAACAATATAGCTCGCGATGAAGTTGGATTTTTGCCTACTGTAATCATTATTTTTGTAATTCGCTGTTATACAGACACGGGTAGAAAAACTCTCTTTCTATACAGTTACCTAATTGAGTCCAAGATTATAGGGAATGTGCCCTCCTCCATTATCAATGCACGCTTGCAACCTTGACTTCTCCCTTATCGACAGCAGTACCGCATCAAGGATTTTTTTTCTTTGTAACAAGCAGCAGTGATTTTGGCATTTTGATCAACAAAAACAATCTCTGACTTCCCTAACTTTGAAATAAAGATGGAAACCATGACTTTTTGATAAAAAATGCAGACGTTCCCTGCAAAGTCGATCTAGACTGATAGATTTTATATCCTGTCTTCCATAAACTCTAATTTTGTGTTTATTGTTGAAGCAACCGTAAAGGTCTTCTCGTCGCTGAACCATATTTTCTACACTTCTCTGTCTGGGAATCGATCTAACAGAGCACGACATTTTTCCACTCTTGCTTGCTTATTTGATGCAGAGAATTTATGAACTTCGACTTTTTTAAAACATTTAAGACCCAGATCATCTTTTACTATACGACGAACACTAGTGCGAGAAATACCAGTAATTTTTGAAATTTCTCTAACGGACTTGTGGGTGTTGGGCCGTATCAGTATTTTCCTCAGTACGTGATGTTTTTGGCCTTCCACTGCCTTCTTTTCGTTTGGTCGACCCTGTGATATCGATTTTCTTTATGAAATAGTTAAGTCCAGGTATCGTCCATCGTTTATTTGGAAACTCTTTCTTCATTCTTTTTGCACTTCAGTGTTTCTCCTTACGCAGGTTCAGTATCATTGCTTCATCTTCTAAAAAGTATTTCATTAAGTTACAGTATAACTTGTTCACCAACTAAAGCAGAATGATGGTCTGAAATGAAAAAGGAAATAAATTCATTATTTTTTGTAAAAATTAGGAAAATTAATTATTTATGGAGAAACTGACTGTCATCTGAAAGTATGACCACCTTTCAATTGGGCACCATATTCTGATACCTCCCTCCAGTTGTGAGCCTGTACCTCTACTCCTGGACCGTTGAATCTAGATTCAAAGCCAGCGTTTGAAAGAGTAAAAGTGTGAGTATAACATACAGCCTCAGCAGTAAGATCAATATAGAGGGTGAGCCACAATATTTTTAAAAGAGTTGGTTAATAGTTTCTTGGCCCACCCGGTATATGTGAAAATGGAAAGGTTTATTGGCAGACTATAGTCCATATGACAATTATTATTAATACAATGACAGTTCACATACTAAGGCTAAAAATATATATAATTACAATTGATTAGAAATAACACAGTAATGTCAAAGTTAAGTGGAGCTACAGAGAGACGTTTTCGTACAAGAAGTCCAAAGCTTAGAGGATAAACAGCAGGACTCATAGATAGCTTGGATAATCGCGTTGGTTGATTTTTTTAATTCTTTGCATTAGACTGTATTGAGCACGTCTTGTTACCTCCGGGAAGCTTGGAATATTGCGGGTAGCAAACATTTGCGAAGCTGAGCATCTCGGGGGTAATTTATGTAAGAGTCTAAAAGACCTGTTCAGCAAATTTAGGGTTCTGCCAGAACCTTTTTTATAATTCACCCAGAGTTGCTGTCCGTATATATTACTGCAGAAAGTATGAAAGAGTGTCTTTAGCTTCACTTGTACAGAACCTAAAGTTCCTTATAGTCATATTCGCTTTAGCACAAAGGCTTCGAGATTGTTTTCTTTTATCTGAGTTGTTTTCTTATATCTGAGTCATCACTCAAGTAGCTGTGATAGTTTGATCCAAATACTTAAACTCTTGTACTTCCTCAATTACTTCACCTCTCATTTTAAACCTATCATCATCTGGCTGATTACAGCTTTTAGGATGAAATTGCATAACCTTATTTTTTGTAACATTAAAAGAATATCATGTTTCTGCCAATACACTTCGCAGACTTTTAGTAGCCGGTCCAGACCTTTAACAGAGGGACTGATTAACACCATATCATCGGCATAAACTAAGTTATTTATCCTTGTGTTATCTATACAACATCCCACTGTTGCCTCATTAAGTGAAGCAATTAATCCGTCAATATACACATTAAATAGCATAGGAGAGAGCAAGGAGCCTTGTCTCACCCCGTAAGAGTAGTCAAAACATTCGGATAGTACATTGCCCCACCTAACGGTAAAAGATTGGTGGGAATACCAAAATTTCAGTAAATTTAATAAGTACATGGGAACCTTCCTGTTTTCTAGTTTGAAATAAAATATTGTGGTTCACTCTATCATATGCCTTACTTATATCTAGGAAACAGCTATAAATAGTTGAATTACTGTCAATATATTTAGATATTGTTTCTTTAACTACATAGATACACAGGTCAGTTGAGTGGGACCTTTTAAAACCAAATTGATTAGATGTCCATAGGTAATCATTTAATCGGAGAAACAAGTTTTACTAGTAGTTTCGAGAAGCAGGAAGCGACAGCAATAGGCCTGTAATTATTGTTGGACAGAATGTTTCCATACTTACTTTTGATCAGGGGCAAGATATATATACCCTCATGAACTCGGCAGGGATGTGGCTATGAGCAAGCATGGCTGATAAGAGCAATGATATATGCAGATATACTACGTCAATGGCATATTTTAAGTGTTCATTCGATAGGTTATCTACCCCTGATGCAGAACCGGTCTTATATATATATATATATATAAGAAAACTAAACCTACGGTAAAATTATTGAATTCTCGGTTAGGTTAACTGAATGCCCGGTTAGGTCAACTCTACGCCCTTGACGACTGGTTAGGTTAAGTTGTGCTATTTTCGTTAAAAGTAACGAAAATATCACAACTTAACCTCACCAATCATCAAGGGCGGACAATTAACCTAACCGGGCATTCAATTAACCTAACAGGGCATATAATATATATATATATATATATATATATATATATATATATAATAATAATAACTTGGTTGAATGGTTTGTTCTTAGGGAAGCGTAGCTTAGCGAGAAAAAGGAGGACGAAAATATCGTACATGTTTATTTACAAACGTTTCGGAAAAGTTCAATTTCCATCATCAGTGCTAAAAATTTAAAAACAAATAGAAATAAATAAGTATAATAAACAAAACCGAACAATATATTAAAATGGCGCAACAATTAGCGATAATTAGCGAGAATTAACAGTATGGTTACAATATAAGTTATATTAAATTAGAAGATTAAAAGTGAAACGACATAAAGTATAAAAGTATGGACAATAAGTGAAATATAAAACGGCTAAAAGGTGAAACAGAATTGAAGGGGTTCTTACCAAATTGTTAACGTAATGAGAGACTAATTGTACAGAAGATTGGGAATGGTTGCTTGTTGAAAGAATTCCATATTAGAAAGATGGAGCGAGGCGGAGTGATGGTGGATTTCTTTTGAGTTTCAGAGTTTATTTGGCGATGTTTAAATTGAAAGCAGAACTGTAGTCGTTGAGTGTTGGCTGGATACTGAGGATATAAAGGGACTCAAGTATGAGGAGGTCGATTAGTTGGTTGGCTTAATTAACGATTTTGGAATTGGAGGGAAGTAACGGGTGGGTGGTTGCGAAGGTGGCAATGATCCCTTATTGCTGATTTGGGGGGTTTGTTCAAGGGCTGTGAAGTTCTTGTAGAAATCCCACGATGCTCGTCCACTCTTGTTTGATATTGTCGGATGGTACTGCCAATATAGTTCGCTTTGCAGTGAACACAATTAAAAGCGTAGATAGTGGACGAAGCAAGTGGCTGGGGTGTTTTTTCTTCATGGTTGAGGTAAGATTTGATACTATTGTTGTTGGTGGAGGCGAAATGAAATTAAATTTGGGGGTAAAGCGGGGTGAGTAGAAGACGGAGTTCTGAGTATTTTGTGGCTAATGTGGTAGTAATAGGGAGGATGAAAAATATTGTACGTCTTTTTTAACAGTGGGAACTTTAAGCGGGGGTTGATAAATATTATTAAGAAAGTTTCTGGTTAAAGATTGTAACAGATGTTTTGGGAAGGAGTTATTAATGCTGAAGTTATGAATGAACTCTGTTTCATGGTGGAAGGATAAGTACGAAGAGCATAGATGATAGATAAACCCAACTTACCCATTAGATCCATCCTTTCGGCGTACACCACCCACAATTACAAACTAGCAAAATTCCTAATTCCCACTTTAACTCCCCTAACCCAAAACGAATACTCCGTCACCAACTCCTACAAATTCGCTAAAGAAATATGGACCATAAATAACTCAAATAACCTCCAAAATGCATAGTTTCGATATAGTATCTCTTTACACCAATGTTCCAATTAAAGAAGCCATCGACATCTGTATTAACATCCTTTTCGCCAACAATCCGAACACAGTTTTGAATCTAACAAAACAAGAATTTACCAAACTGCTTACACTTGCCGCCTCAGACACCTACTTTTTCTTTAACCAACAACTGTACTGTATCAACAAACTGACTCACTAGCTATGAGATCCCTTTACGTGCGACTTTAGCTAACATCTTCCTCAGCCATCACGAAAATAACTGACTACTTCATTGCCCCACTCATAAACCACACTTATATAAAAGATACGTTGATGACTCCTTTCTTCTTTTTCACAATGCCAACCACGCCCCCCTTTTTCTTAGTACCTTAATTCCCAACATAAAAACATTAAGTTTACCAAAGAAGACGAATCCACTAACACCTTCCCCTTCATAGATATTACAATAACTAAACAAAACAACAAATTCAGCACTTCCATATATCGAAACCCCGTACACAGGCCTAGGTACTAATTTCCTAAGCCACACCCCTTCGCTATATAAAATAAACAGTATTACAATTTTAATCCACCGCGCCTATCATCTATGCTCTTCGTACTTATCCTTCCACCACTGATCAGAGCTACAAACAAAATTGGAGACATTGAAGTCAAAGTTAGTTTAACTTGTACCCTACTTCCACTCCTTATGTATAAAAGAATATCAAATGTCAGTTATTTGATTTCCAGTTTTAATATATATTATATTAAACCATGGTAGGCTATTATGAATTCAACCTGTTTGGACGAGTTCTGTCATAGAACTCAGTCACTTTAATTGCAATTTAAGCATATACCTTTATAATACAAAATGTTCTAATAGATTAAAGGGATTCTTTTGTAGGTCATAACAGTTATTAGATCATCAGATAATGAGTTTAGGTTGAGCTTTTTTTTAACTTAGGTTTTTTTTTAGGGGGGGGGGGGCATTACACTGTAAATACTCAGTCCTGGATTACCCAATTTTCATTCGTCAGCCAGACTCTGACTTCATTCGTCAGCCAACTCTGTACCATTCGTCAGCCAGACTCTGTATTCATTCGTCAGCCAGACTCTGTACTGAACGGACGCATTTCCTGAGCTCTCTGATATTGCATCTACTTTTGCATATTGCTAATAATTTTACTTTTGGAAAGTTTTGAATTTTATATACTTGTGTTTTATTCACATTGTTATAGTTAAGTAATTGAATATTAGTGGTTTTTAGCGATTTAGAAGTTTTCATAGCGTGCCGGCTTAATTTAACTTAAACTTGTGACGGTTATAAACTAATTTTAACTGCGCGATGCCGTCGCAGAAAGCGTCGTGTGTTAGGTGTGGGTAAACCGGTGGTATCGGATTTTTAAAGATTATAACGGCGGTCCTATGGCGATTACCGAGAGATCAGTTTGTTTCTTTGCGAGTTAAGGGAGGAAATAGTTGACATAAAACGCGGTGTACGTGAGGTAACGGAAAGACTTGCAACGCTTGATGAGGGCAGGAGTAGGGCTACGGTTGACGAAAGCCGAACCAATAGTAACGTTGAAGGCGTTAGTAATTTGAAGGGTGAGGTGCGTAACCTAGTTTCTAGTTTAGGTAGCTTATCGGGAAGGTTGGATAGAGTTGAGGAAGGGGTTAAGGTTGGTCCGAGATTAGTAGATGGGGAGGAATTTAGAGAAGTTAAGGGTGGAGCTAGGCCGCGTACGTTAGGTGATAGGAATCCCCCCCTATTGAGGTTTCGAACCCTTTCGCCCATTTGGAAAGGGACGTGATTGAGGGGGAAACTATTTTAATTGGGGACTCTCTAGTGCGCCATATGGACACAGAGTTCGTTGAACGACATCCAACCAAGACGAGGAGGGTCTGTCTTTCAGAGGCCAGGGTTGACAGAGTTAGAGACGAAGTGGACAGGATTGACGTTGCCTCCCCTCACACGTTGTTGGTGACGATGGTAGGGGGCAACGACTCGTATAGGCCCGATACGAGAGTGCCTGACCTTTTGGAGAGATATAGGGGGTTAATTAACTCCCTAAAGGCGAGGTCAGATAGGTCTTTAGTTCTAGGTATTACCCCTAGGCACGGTTTGGGTCTTAGGATTACGTCTAAAACGATATTTTTTAATAATAAATTAGGAGATTTATGCTGAGGAAAATGTACCCTTCGTAAAACTGTGGTCCGAATTCAGTGATCCTAACCTTTTTATAAAAGATGGGGTGCATTTTAGCGAAATAGGTAATGCTAGGCTAGGTAGGTTAACTGACGAAAACGTACGAAAGCTGTATAATAGGTCGAAGCCTTCTTTAAACCTTGTGGGTCAGGGGAACGCGGGCCCGACGTGAAAAATAGTTTAAAACGCCGGCCCGTGGTAAAAAATAACTTAAACGTCTTTTGTTGTAACGCGCGTAGTATTAGAAATAAATTAAACGAATTTAAGGCGATAATTTATTCCGATAACTACAATATAGTTGTTATCACTGAAACGTGGTTAAATATCGTGACTCGGGACTTGTTGGGGGAATTTGATAGACCGGGTTTTAAACTCTTTACTAATGATAGGTTACATAGGATTGGTGGCGGCGATTTGCTGTACATTCGTAATTCCCTTAGGACTATCGAGGTTAAGATAGATTTTCCGGCAGCAATTAATGCGATATGCATTGAAGTTAGGGCGCGTAGTATTAGTTTTAATTTTGTTGTTGTTTAGAGACCTCCCGTTCAACCCCTCTATACCGATACTAGATTTTACTCACTTCTTGGTAACTTTATTGACAATCGGAATAGTATAATTGTCGGAGACTTTAACTGCCCTAATGTTAATTACGAGACTTTTACTGGTAATGAGGAGGGTTTGAGATTGATTGAGTTCATGGAAGATAATTTTTTACGGCAGATGGTTACCGAGCCAACGCACGGTGACAAGATTTGGTGATGACGAACGGCGAAAATATAGTCGAAGGTTTAGAAGTAGGCGAGAGTTTAGGATGTAGTGATCATCAAATTCTTAGGTTTAAGTTATTGATAGAAAACACTAAGGATAGTAACGTAATAGAAATCCCTTATTTTCGTACGGCCAATTATGATAGTTTTGCGGATAGGATGAGAGTAGTGGACTGGGATAACTTATTTATGGGTAATGACACAAATTTGCATTGGGAGGTGTTTAAAAAAAGTTTCATGAATATTGAAAGGGAGTTTATTCCGCGTAGGCCCAAGCACGCTTGAAATCATGGTAGGCCCAAGTGGTGGAGTAGGGAAATAGGCGAGTTCGTAAACGAACGTAACAGAGCGTATAGACTTGATAAGCACAATGGCACAGTAGCTAACTTTGATAGATATATCGAGCTTAGACGTCAGGTTAAAAGATCAGTTAGGAATGCTAAACGTAATTTAGAGATACTTATAGCTGCGGAGAGTAAACATAATCCAAAAAGTTTTTTGAATACGTCACTAATCGTAAGCCGATAAAAGATAACAGCCCCTCTTGTGGATGTTAACGGCGATTTGCCTTCTGACGCTCAGGCGATGGCGGGTATTTTCAATAACTTTTTTGCGACAGTTTTTACCGTAGAAGACGTAAATAATGTCCCCGACGTGGACGATATCGTTCCATTTGGTAGCGAGACTATTTTGGATTAAATAACTGTTTACGAGGGTGAGATTGCGCATTATATGGATAGGCTGAAAGTTAGCAAGGCTCCAGGCCCTGACGCTTTTTATCCAAACATTTGAAAGATTTGAAGGACGTTATCGTAGGCCCCTTAACGAAGATTTTTAATCAGTCACTCGAAACAGGAATTATTCCTGAAGACTTCAAATTAGCTAACGTCACGCCTATTTTTAAAAAAGGCGACCGCACAGTAGCTAGCAATTATAGGCCCATTAGCTTAACGTCAATTGTCGGTAAACTTTTGGAATCCGTAGTTAGGGATCGTATCATCGATCATTAGAAAGCAGAGATTTGATTAATAGTAGTCAGCATGGGTTTTGACGCCATAGATCTTGTTTAACTAATTTGTTAGAATTTTATAACGAAATAGTGCGCGAATACGATAGGCTTAGAGCGGCTGACGTTATTTATTTAGATTTTAAAAAGGTGTTCGATAAGTTCCGCATAGAAGCTTAATTACGAAGGTTAAAGCGCGCGGTATACGCAGTCAGGTACCTAACTGGTTAGAGGAATGGCTTCGTGCTAGGAGACAGAGGGTCTTGTTAATGGTAGTGAATCAGAGTGGTTGGATGTAGGTAGCGGTGTCCCACAGGGTTCAGTGTTAGGCCCATTGCTATTCGTAATTTACATTAACGACATAGATGTAGGATTGACCAGTCACGTGTCAAAATTCGCGGACGATACTAAAATAGGGGGTAAGGTTGTTAAGGAGGACGATAGAAATAGGCTCCAAGACGATGTAACTAGGGTTATGGAGTGGACGGATAAGTGGCAGATGCAATTTAACGTAGACAAATGTAAAGTTTTGCACATAGGTTGTCGTAACAATAATTACACGTACACGATGGATGATAGAGAGCTAGCGAGCGTTGACGAGGAAGTAGATTTAGGCGTACGCGTATCTAAGGATTTAAAAGTTAGGAAGCAGTGCCTGGAGTCTTGCGCAAAAGCTAATAGGATGTTAGGCTTCATAGCGCGTAATTTCGAATTTAAATCGAAGGATATTATATTGCCCCTTTACAAGTCCCTAGTCAGGCCTCATTCAGAATATGCCGTTCAGTTTTGGTGCCTGTATATGCGTGTGGATATTGAGAGTTAGAAAAGTTTCAGCGTCGTGCCACGAAACTAATTCCGTCATTGCGCAACAAGCCTTATGAATATAGGATTAAAGAGTTAGACTTGCATTCACTCGAAACTAGGAGATTAAGGGGGGAGCTTATTGAAGTTTTCAAAATCGTTAATAACATCGATAACGTAAATTTTGACAAACTGTTCACTTTCGTTAATAGCAATACTCGTAATAACGGATTTAAGTTGCGTGGCAGACGTTTCATTACTAATATCGCTAAAAACTTCTTTACGTTTAAAGTAATTGATAAATGGAATAATCTTCCCGCGCCCGTCGTGAACTCTACCAGCGTTAATATGCATGTCTGTCGTTTGCATGGTATGACAGTGAGTTAAGACTGTGTTTGCATGGTTTGTAAGCGTTCTTATTTGACTTCTTTTTATCTTTCACCCCTTTCCTATTCTCTTCGACTATTTTTCCGACTTGTCGGCAGTGGCCGGCGGATGATGATGGGGAGTCTTTCTTTCTCTTTTTCTGAATGAATATTAACCCATGAATGATAGGTTTTGCTATTTACTTAACCCCTTATTCTCCTCTTTTAACCCCCTCCTCTTTCCTTTCTCTCGGGCTAACCTTAGAGTGGATCTTAGGGTCTTTGTTAGCCTTAGCTTCTGTAGATCTGTAGAACTTCAGCATTAATATCTCCTTCCCAAAACATCTGTTACAATCTTTAACCAGAAACTTTCTTAATAATATTTATCAACCCCTCTTAAAGTTCCCACTGTTAAAAAAGACGTTAATAGGGTCGTAATAGGGGAATATATTTCATTCCCCTATTACGACCACATTAGCCACAAAATACTTTCAGAACTCCGTCTCCTACTCACCCCGCTTTACCCCCAAATTAAATTTCATTTCGCCTTCACCAACAACAATAGTATCAAATCTTACCTCAACCATAAAGAAAAAACACCCCAGCCACTTGCTTCGTCCACTATCTACGCTTTTAATTGTGTTCACTGCAAAGCGAAGTATATTGGCGGTACCATCCGCCAATATCAAACAAGAGTGGACGAGCATCGTGGGATTTCTACAAGAACTTCACAGCACTTGAACAAACCCTCCAAATCAGCAATAAGGGATCATTGCCACCTTCACAACCACCCGTTACTTCCCTCCAATTCCAAAATCGTTAATTCAGCAAACCAACTAATTGACCTCCGCATACTTGAGTCCCTTTATATCCTCAGTATCCAGCCAACCCTCAACGATTACAGTTTTGCTTTCAATTTAAACATCGCCAAATAAACTCTTAAACTCAAAAGAGATCCACCATCACTCCGCCTGGCTCCATCTTTCTAATATGGAATTTTTTCAACAAGCAACCATTCCCAATCTTCTGTACAATTAGTCTCTCATTACGTTAACAATTTGGTAAGAACCCCTTCAATTCTGTTTCACTTTTTAACCGTTTTATATTTCACATATTGTTCATACTTTTATACTTTATATCATTTCATTTTTAATTTTCTAATTTATATATTGTAACCATACTGTTAATTCTCGCTAATTATCGCTAATTGTTGCGCCATTTTAATATATTGTTCGTTTTTTGTTTATTATACTTATTTATTTAACCAGAAACTTTCTTAATAATATTTATCAACCCCTCTTAAAGTTATAATTACCTGTATGTCAATGACTGCACATTCAATTGTCCTTTAGATATACAGGGTGTTCATAAAGTCACGCATCATAAGAAAATACATTTATTTTGTTTGTTATTTATTTTGGTTTTATTTCTGTTCGAAATGATTCCCACTAATCTCAAAACATGTTTGTAAACGAAAAAGCAGGTTTCTTTGCATGTTCCTCAAAATATTTGGCCTGATGGAGACATAAATAAATAGACATTGCTTATGTTCCAGTGATGCGTGACTTTATGGACACCCTGTATATGTCTGTGTTATATGTTGTTGGACTCGGTTGTCCCCCCTCCACCCACCTTCACCCCAGTTGGGGTACGTTGACTATCACTGCGCCGTTGCCACGTGTACGGAGTCGTATGTGAGGCGAGGAACATTACATATGCGGGCAACTGTACATTTAATGGATAAATAATATAACGGCTTGTATTTCAGTAGAGTGCCATGTTATAACAGGATGGGAGGGTGTGCAAAGATGGAATATCAATTGAGTAGTATAGAGTTTGGAATGTAGTTGTTTAATTTATGTAAGATATAAGTGAACTTTGACAGTTTATTTGATGCGAGTGCGATGTGCCCTTTCAAGGTGAGTATATGTAAAATGAGAATTGATACTTTCATTGATACTTTGTTAATTATGTTATGTATATGTACATTTAAATTTATACTTTCTACTTGCTATAATTATATATACGGCCTTTGATCGATTTCACGATAATATAGCTGTATTCAGCCAGTGCTTCCGTTAGACGCCCGCAGCCCCCCCCCCCCCCCGCCAATATTGACCAGCAAATTTTTTTTATATCACGGGAATTTCACCCTGAAGTCGTAGTTTTAAGCTTGTTTTAAATTGATGTTTTTCTTTAGTTTAGTTAGTCTTCGATTACAGACTGTAACTTTGTTTGTTATGCGGAAGTAGTATAGTCGAAAAAGGGTAGAGTGCAGGAATGTTGCAATTTATTACGTAATGTTGCAATGTTGCAAATGGGTGTGAGTTGTTGCAAAGGGGGTGGGGGTGTTATGCAACATGTTGCAAAGGGGGGTGGGGGAGTTGCCAGATACCATTGTATACATTATTATAGACTCATAATCAGCCAGTTGGCTTAGAAGGCGTAAATGGCTTGAGTTGCCAGATACCACTTTTTAGCATTATTATGGAGAGCTGCCAGATACCATTGTATACATTATTATAGACTCCTAATCAGCCAGTTGGCTTAGAAGGCGTAAATGGCTGGAATTGCCAGATACCACTTTTTAACATTATTATGGAGTTGCCAGATTGTACCATTTATTTTCTTAAAAGTTGGTTTAGAATTCCGCTAGTAGGTTTAGAAGGCACAACATGATATAATTAACCAAAAGAATTAAGTAAAACAACATTGCATCATTCTGTTTATTATAAATATATAGAAAATAAATATAAATTTGAATGATCGATAATAATAGAAATGAGGAATATACATATAATCCTTCAATATAACAGTACAGGAGAAATATCACACAAATATGTTAAATATATAAATACATTTCACCTTTTTTTTCAAAATACTAAACTCGCACTTAATCGAGTTTACAATTACATCATTATTGCTCTGCATTACGCAGTATATGCGGTTTAATAATATTTCACCGCTTAAAGTATAGGGAAACCTGTATTCGATATAAAGGGCTTTCATATCGTTCAGTACTATTTTTGTTCCCACTTTACAACCGGTTGGTAAGTCATCTTTAAATACGTCTAGAATACAATCAAAAGCACGCACAAAGAGTTCATCGTTAGCTACATTATTAAACACAAGTATATAAACACGCTTTTCCAATCGAGGGTTTATTTCTACCGACCCGAGCTTTTCAATCGTGAACTCGTCTTCACTCAACATAGCGGCAATTGAAATAATCTTCTAAATCAGTGGTCGGCGAACTTTTTTGGGTATTACCCCAAAATATATTTGAGGACGTAATCAGGACGTAAATTCGTAATATTCTAAAATTTAGAATAACGCCACATTTATGTAACAAAATAAAATAAAAATATACGAAAAAAATATCAGCACAAAGTGTCTCTCATACCGCACGCATTACCCCCAAAAGTTTTAAATTTACCCCATTTGGGTAATTTACCCCTGTTCCCCGACCACTGTTCTAATCGTTACGACAACTGCGCGTTATATAAAGAAATAGTTCTTCAGGGTGAACGGTGTAGGTGAGCTCAGCCTTGTACCGATCAATTGCTTTGTACCAAAGTTCATGGTATTTCAAAGAGTCTAAACTTTTTAAATAAACGTCCAGCTCTAGACCATTCTCACCTTGTTCAGCCCTACACTCGGTAAACCCATCGAGCAGAGCGGTGTATGCGTATTCAAGTACTGTATCAAAATAAAGCATATCCGTAACACGCGCGTCTAATATAGGTTTCAGCTTGCGGAATCCGACGATTTCAAACATTCTGTCGAGGATGAAACGGTTTCGCGTAGGAACAAGAGCGTTATTATCAGAAGCATTCTTCCACATCAGCCGTATATCAATGCATGGCCGATCGTTATTTATACACAACGTACATACAACGGCGTATGAGGGTGCGTCACTAATCTGCTCTCTTCTTGTACCTACGTTAGCAGGTATTTTATAACGATCTTCACTCCACTTCTCAACTATCACGAAGATTCTATTCATCTCCTCGACACTTAAATAAACCCGTTTGTTTGTTTGTCTACATTCCGTTTCCAGTACATAGCTAACGGTACCGGATTTACGCCTGAACACGCGCAACGATTTCGTCACGGACACATCGTACGAGGCGTTGAGAATGCTGCTCAAAGGAAGTTCCATCGTATTCGAGGAGCGCACGTCCACTCGGTTCAAGCTCTGAGATAACTATGAGCCGTGTGAGGCACGCAGGTAGGCAGGAACGGTTCGATGGGCGGCTGACTCGATGATACGTGAATGGGGTTGTTCGAACTCGTATGATCCGCGAGTCGCACCATAATCGAATTGTTGTACATATTGGGTAGGTGTTTTTCCGGTACAAGAATTAATTTCGGTTTTATCACTACCAGACTACGCACCAGACAGTTTCCCTCAGGATAATTTTCACGAACTAGGCACATTTTATAATGTTTTACTAAACATCTTCACACTCCGGCGCACTATTTGAGAGGAACATATGCTCATATTTTTCCTTTCTGCCCATCAAACGATACTCGTCTCTAAAGTCTGTTAAAAACTCACGCAGGGCACTAGCCACAACCTCACTACGAACCTCATCATGATATACATTAATATAGTGATAAAAATACTTAAGATTGTCCATGATCACGAGATTCACATTTTCAGTCGTAGGGTATGAGTAATCGACATGGTGTAACATGACGTAATACCGCTTGTCACACCACCCATCCGCAAGACTCATTATCCATACCTGCTGCTTCTCTTCTGCACGCGTTGTTTCTTTTACTTCACGGTATATGTGAGACTTTATAAAGTTTAGCTCTACAGCATACTTCAGCACATCGTCTGTGCAACGAAAGCCTTCAACGGTCTCACCAGAACATCCGTAGAGTATTTGTACATCTTGCAACTTCGCACAATCCAATGTGGTTTTAAAAGAGGCATAGGAGGGGGGAATAGGAAGTTTTTCGGTATCCACCACATCTTCACACTTTGCTGAATACCATTTCATAAACGTTGTACAAGCAATATTAAAGGTAGCCATTTGAATACACGTCTGATCTCCTTTTTTCTTCTACGCTGGCGAATACACGTCTGATCTCAAGGGCTTACTGCAGTCGACTGACCACGCAGGGAATCCCAGATAGTAGCATGACTCACGTTGCTGATCTTACAGTGGGCGGAGCTTAGAACTTTCACCTGCGCACACACACACACACACACACACACACACACACACACAAAAAAAAAGAAAAGTGAAACGCTAATTGAAACATATTTATTTAATAAACGAGATATTCAAGTTATATATATTTACAAATACGTGTAATAAATAAGTTAACAATAGATACATCAAAGATTATATACAAGACAAATACGTGTCTAAGTAAGTTAACAATAGGCGCATCAAAGTTATGGTATCCAAAGGGTACGGTATCATAGGTACCAGGTAACTGGTAACGTTTCCTATAGGTGTTACGGCACACCTTCGTACCCCTAAGTTCCTTCACGCCCCCCAGCTTCTGCGCCCGAAAATTGTGGGTGCCTACAATTAGTTGGGGAGGTCGTTCGCCCTCATCATCGTCCAAACACACTAGATCCTTCAACGATTCAAAGTTAACAACCCGCCGATTCGCATGGTTGAGCGTAATACCCTTTGCCTTCACGATATATTTCATATCCTCCCCCACCCTGACCCGTACCCCATAAGTTTTAGGTCCTGTTGAGACAAAAGAGTCGGCGTATGCGTTGTCCCCATACTCATCCTTGATCTCATCAGTGAGCTCGCCGAGGAACTCCCCAATAGCGGGCATGTATTCACCCTCCCTCTCTGTGAATATCACGCTATCTGTATCGGCATACAATACTCTCCGCCCAAGAGAATGCAATAGACCCCAAAGTTTTATACGGGCGTAGGCTGTTGTGAAGCTGGCCACAGGTATGTTTGTAACCCTTGAGGTATCTGTGGCCAATTCAGTGTTGTTGTACTTTATTATGTAAGTATTACCTACATTCACGATCTCCATGACCTCTTTATCGGGAGCATTGGCATAATCCCAGACATCACTATAACTTTGTGCCAAATGAATGTTCCCTTTGCCGGTATTCTGTGCAAATTTTCCCCATAGACTGTTTAGACACAACTTTGCACTAAAGCGCTTGCCAGGATTCTTTGCAATTTGGGCACGATCAAGTTGTATACCTTCGCGGTCGCGGTAACGTTGAATATAGGCAGACTTTTCATCTTCGGTATCAACTCCTCGCGGATACCCTGATGCCTCAACCTTATCCTTCAAAAATGCGTTTATATATGGTGTGAAAAGGTTGGGTAGCTTCTGAAACCTCCACACCTCATGTATCTTCAGTATTCTATAACCATGGCGTACGGCTAGGGCCAGCTCAGGACTTGTATATACGCCTCTGATCTTACGCTGGTGGGGTATATGGTTACAATCGCCGTTATTCTCTTCCGCGCACTTCACGCACAGGGGAAACATGAGCTTGTGTCGATAACGACAGGTAAGATTGGCATCCATAAATTGCGTGGGGGGAGTACGTCTACGAAAGAGAGCCCAAAGTAACGATCATTCAAATTTCTTGAAAATTCATTGATGGAGGGCAGGTTAGGTCCCACCAGTTTCTCAGGAGCGCCCACGGGGTACGGATTGTTCTTCATCACGTATGGGTATAAAGAACAGAAATCGTAGTAATGGAGCTTCACGCCCTCCGTAGGTGGAAAGTATAGTCTGAATGGATTTGTACGTCCTCCAAACAAGCTATCACCACATTTGAGAGGATCCAGCACCATTGAACGCTTGATCGTGTTTATTTCCTCACGGTCTCCATCCGTGCATCATATTCATGCTCCCACAAGACTTTGTGAGTGAACTGTGATCCTATAAGTTGATCGCGGGTGCGGGTCCATGCAAGACAGTCGGCAGGAGATCTACCGTGGATATCTCCGGCGATTCCGCACTCAGGACGGGGGCATCCATGCCACCAGCATCCGTTAAAGGAGTACACAGTCTTCACACCAGTGACACGGTTTTCACTTAACCCATCAACCCAAAAAACACGTCCATTAATCTTAATGGGTACTTCACCCGTGTTGCGGGCGTGCTTTATGTATACACCTGTCTGTTGCTGTAGGTGTATGAGCCAGTAAATAGCCTTGTGTCCGTAACTGCGGGGTTGTTTCGGTGAATAACGGCTAAGGTGGCTTTAGGCATGAAGTTATTCTTGAACACCGTAAAACATAATGACGCGATGGTGGTTGCGACTTGCAGCGGATCACATTTGAAAAGGCCTATGTACATCCTTCTAAAGGCCTGGAAACATATTCTAACACGCGCACATCATTCACGCAATAACGCTCACATTCATCAGCTATATTATAAGGGTTACTTTCATTAAAACTGTTGTAGCATCGATCAAACTGTTGTAGTATCGATCAGGTCCCACCAGTTTCTCAGGTGCACCCACGGGGTACGGATTGTTCTTCATCACGTAGGGATATAAAGAACAGAAATCGTAGTAATGGAGTTTCACGCCCTCCGTAGGCGGAAAGTATAGCTTGAAGGGATTTGTACGCCCTCCGAAAAAGCTATCACCGCATTTGGGAGGATCCAGCACCAGTGAACGTTTGATCGTGTTTATTTCTTCACGATACTGCCCATCTGTTTCCATCCGTGCATCATACTCATGCTCCCACAAAACTTTGTGAGTGAACTGGGAGCCTATAAGTTGATCGCGGGTGCGGGTCCACGCAAGACTGTCGGCAGGAGATCTACCGTAGATATCTCCTACGATGCCACACTCAGGACGGGGACATCCATGCTACCAGTAACCGTTAAAAGAGTACACAGTCTTCTCACCAGAGGCACGGTTTTCGCTTAGACCATCAAGGTGTCTTTAGGCATGAAGTTATTCTTGAACACTGTAAAACATAATGATGGGATGGTGGTTGCGACTTGGAACGGATCGCATTTGAAACGGCCTATGTACATCCTTCTAAAGGCCTGGACACATACTCTAAGCACGCGCACTATGGTGTATCATGCTCAGGTCGAAAATTGAAAAACTTTGAATTTCAAGATTGGCAGTATGTATTCCTATGTAGAACTGAATTTTAAGAGGGGTTTGTCTTCTGCAACATTTGCGAAAAATTGCATTTAAGTGTTCAAAATCGCACTTTTATGTAGAAAAATGGGATTTTTTGCCAATTTCAAAGACTTGGTAGCCTCAAATGACCTCCATATGTTCTATATTGTTCACATACACCCTTAAGCATTTCCAGGGCATGCTTGGACCCATTTAAGATCCGCCAAAGTGGTTCATAACCCCTAAAATAACCCAAATCACCCAAAATGGCCCAAAACTAAGGAATTATATGATTTTTAGTCTCCTATACACCATATTTCACGGCTTTTCTCTTCATCAGGCAGAATCTTTTTGTTCTTCTTTCTTGGTCTTGCATTTTCTTTTTTTTAGAAACGCCTCCACCAATTTTTATTTATTTTCTTTTCGGCATCACTGAGTGTGATGGCAGCTGCCACCACCTTTCCGCAAGCTGCTGTGACGTTCAACCTTTTTTTTGCAATTGCAATTCTTCTTTAATATTTGTATAAATCCCTCCTCCACCATTAGCTTGTAATAATATGCTGGTCAAGTGAATGTTTTGAGATTTTTTCTTCTGAAAGCATCTTGATTTGTCTAGCAGGTCTTGTAGAGATCTAATACATGTTCATAATGTCTTGCGTTGACTTGAAAACTGGCAACAATTCTCTGCGACCGATCCTAGCACGAACAATACCATCTCTTCTCTCTTGCCCATACACTGCATGAGCTGCAGCTGAAACTTCCTGGATTGCTCTTTCACAGCTTTGAGTGTGAACTGAGAAGTTCTCAACTTCAAGTGGAGACCTGAGAAGCTCCTCAACTTCTCTTCTTGACATCTTACAAGTGAAGAGTGGCTCATACAGTTTCTCCTTATTCCAATTAATCAGAGTAAATGGAGAAGTGGCATCAAAATTCAGTTTAGGGTTTCTATGAATTCTCAGACTCATGTCTCCATACTCAGACTCACCTCTGATGTTCTTGATCATCTCAACCTCCCCATGCCCTCTCCTCCTCATCCTCACTGCACAGGAGAGAGGCAATGAGGTTCTCACTGTGAGCATGATATGCTCCATGAACTATCACATGAGTGATTATGTTCCTGACTTCAGAGGTCTGGCTTCTCAGCAGTCCCAGAGCGGTCAGAATATGGTGAGGTCCATACCTCATGTGGTGCTTCACCTTGATCTCAAAATACATCTTGAAGTAGAAGTCCAGGCAGATCTTCAACAGCACCTCCAGCTTCTTCAACACCTCCCCCTTCAGACCATGCTGCCTCATCCACAGCATCAACAGAGCCTCACCTGTAGTCAGCCAGCGTGACTCATTCAGTGGGCCACACTTCGGACCAGCAACTTCCTTGCTAAAATCTCCTCTCTTGAGAGCTTTGATCAGTAGGTAGCAGTTCTTCTGGTCAGTGGTAAGGTTCTGTACAATGTCTTCTGGCAGTTCAATTATATCTTCTCCTGGCAGAGCCTTGAAGCTAAAGTTGACAGGTATGTCATTGATCTTCTCCAAAAGTTTTCCTAATGGGCCACTGAACCCAGACTTGTGCGTGTAGGGACCATCAAGCTTGATGATCATGTGCCTGAGGCTGAGTTCATTAATATGCAACTGGCATATCAGCCAGTGACACTTGTGACCTAGCAGTCTCTCCAAGTGAGTGATGGCTTCTTCATCAGGTCCTGTGTTTGTGTTGGTGGAGTCACCACCAAGGCCCACAATAGTATCTTTAGCACCATGAGCACTAATCCACTCAAACAGAGCATGAACTATCTTCAGTGCAGGTTTCTCATTTCCTTCAGGTTCTTCTGGTGTACAATGGAAGAGATACTGCCCCTCAGGTTCCCAGGTAACACTATAGCGCTCTTCAGTTGTAATATCAGGATGGAAGCGGCCAGTTTCATCATTGTACCTCATGATCTTTGTCTTCTTATCTTGTTTTCCATCAAATAAAATTCCCTTGATCTCCTCTCCCTCTGTCCTTTTCTCCAGGGCCTCCACCGAGGCACCTATTACAGACTCCTTGCCCCTCCACATCTTCATCCTGTTAACAGCTAGATATGCCTTATCAGCAGCTAGATGGCCAGCTTTGATGAGATCCTGCAAGAAGCCAGTTGCAATGGCTGCTGCAGGAGTGTTTGCCACCTTGAACCTGACTGCAGCCGCCGCAGCAGTGCTTGAGATATCCATGTAGTTCCTCCTTGCAGAAGTGGAGACTTTGCCAGTGTTGACACTGGAGCTTGCGCCTGGTGCACTACTGGAAAAATCTGTGTCAGCAGTAGGAGCTGCTCTGCCTGGAGACTCTTGCAAGGACGTCACCTCATCTTCATCACCATCATCAGTTCTAAGCAGTAGCTCCTTTTCTTCTTCCTCTTTTCTGTTTCTCTTCTGAGCTGCCTTCTGTTTTTCCTCCTTCCTCTTCGCAGCCTTCACCTGCTTCACTGTTTCCTTCACATCAACAGATGCCATCCGGAAGCCAGAAACTTCTGAGGTTTTGATGCTCTGGTAATGAGGCCACTCTAGCTCTAGCTTTGGAATCTTCTGAGGCAGAGGACAGTCACAGTTGACATGAACTCCAGCAGCACAGCCAGAGCAGCCAGATGCTTCAGTTCCACAGAGGATATATGTCTGCAGGTTGTTATGTCAAACAATGTATCAAGTTCAGATATTATCTTCTCTCTCTTTGCAGCCTTCACTCTGCCATTCACTAGGTCAATCACTTCATTCCACCTGACAAGAATCTTCCTGGCAATGGATCTCTCTTGAATGATCACAGGAGGAGTGAACTTGGCATTGCTTTTGCGCCACTGTGTCAGTACCAGTGATGCCAAGTCCTTAGCCAAATCTTGCAGAGGGTACTGAGCTCTCTTCATATCATCCAGAAGCAGCTTCTCTTCGTGGAGGAGGATTCCTCTCTGAAACACAGCTCTCCAGGTTGGAACTTTTGTGGGAAATAACTGCTTGCCTGGACCCACCAGATCACTCAGCTTTGAACCAGAACTTTTTCTGGTTTTCGTCCTTGCTTAGCCATGGTGGCTACACAATCTTCACCAAGCTTTGTATCTGAAACATAGAAAATTATCACAGTGAAACTCTAGTAGCCTATAACAGCTGTTACAATGGTTTTGTTTGGTAAGAAACCGGTCTGTTACATTTGCTCGACAGTGTATGTCCTGCACAGCTGTTCTGTACATAACCAGAAAAAGTGGAAATTTGAACACTTAAACGTGATTTCCAAAGTTCATGAAAACAAAGCCCTCCTAAAATTTAATTTTACAAAGGAATACATACTGTCAATCTTGAAATTGCACTTCAATGAGCATGATACACCCTAACGCGCACATCATTCACGCAATAACGCTCACATTCATCAGCTATATTGTAAGGTTTAGATTCATTAAAACTGTTGTAGTAGCGGTCAAAATCTTCACGTTCATCTGTACTGAAACATTCATAGTTAAAGTAATGTTTGGGTGGAGGTAGTCCTACTTAATTTAAAGTTTCGTTAGTGAGGAATGTGTAGGGGAAATATCCTTTTGAAACTTCAGCGGCTACGTCCATCACCTTGGGTAACTTTGCTAATTTACAAGGTGTGAATAATAAAGTGTCTTTACACTGGACATTACCTCTTATTTGCATCTGTATTAGTTTGTTGCCTCTTTTCAAGGGATAACCTGTAAATATCTCAGAGAGCTCGTGTTCAAGTAACTCCTTATAAAGGAATTGTGTGTCAAATTTTGTCCCTTTATGGGCAAGAATATACACAGGCATTTTTTTTAACTTGTCCGCTAACTTAACAATATAGGATACAAAGAGTTTCACAGGGCTATCCTGGGCAATCGTTTTGAAAACGTTTGTCCGTTTACCACATTTGTGACACTCATCACACTCGATCTCCATACACTCATCACAGATAGTCTGGCTTACAAGTAAATGTGGAAAAACCTCTTTGGTTTCAATGTTCGTGTATGTTTCTATATCGTAGTACACAGTTATACAAGGGCTATTTTTAGGCTTAGCATCCTTCATATAACATACATGCTTTACTCCAACCGCCTTATATTTCACATGGCATGTAGAACAGTGAATTTCATCACATTTATGCGTGAATTTTCCCCAATTATCCATCATCTGAAACATACCACATTCACAGATTCTCATTTTCCTGCACGTACCAATTGACTTATGGAGCTCAAAACAGTTATTACTGAAAAATGTGGTCTACACACATCACAATCACTCTTCTCAGCTTCAACTACACGGCTTTCACATTTGGAGCTTTTACACTGCTCACATACCATGTGGCATTCTTTACAATGTTTCACTATATCATCCGACATCTCTATATACCCCTTACACAAATCATGATGTCATCCATATTTTCAACTTTTATCATAACTCGCGTAAAGTTCCCTTATATAACGGATGGGTAGATACGTTGTCCCTGACAAGCCCTAAAATAAGTAGGGGTTTTGTACGAGCTCTCACACAGCTTTTAAAAACATATACAGTCCTACGACGATCATCCATTCCAAATACAACTATAACAACATTCGTTTCCTGTTCTACCCTTCTCAGCTCTTCAGGACCCATATTACAGTCACACTCAAGTTACAGTCTACAGCTAGTTTACGGGCACGCTCCACTACCGTAGGCAAACAAATTTTTTGGGTCGTGTATTTAGTACAGTAAACATACGAGCTAAGACTACTGCTATAAAGCCGCAATCACGATCGACGTTTATATGCCGTCTATAAATAGCCGGAGAATTGAAGTTAAGAGTATAAGTGTGGCACTATGACCCGCAACACGGAATACACGGCCAATATTTACCGTGAAGTTGTCCATATTGAAGGTTGTACTAATTTGAGAGGCCTGCATTATACGGCCTAATATATACTCTATATCCACAGCTGCCAAGCGTCTGATTGGTATTACTACCCAAAAGTCATCTACATCTCCGTCATCTGACCCGAACCCGAAGATCAGCCGCGTTGTGACTTCACGTTCTTCGCGGTTCTGAAGGGCAAACTCTACAATACGTTCAACTATGCGCCGTAGTCCGTGTTCAACACCATTGCTATACATGGATCTAGGATCAACCCTGACTATATACCGATTTCTAGTCAAGGCTGGGTTGGGGTAGCGGTGCGCACCACCTCGAATGTTATACCATCCTCTACAGAACGAGAAGCTGATGCGACTGTGGAGGAGGTACCTGGAATTAAACAGGAATAAGGAGGTATATTTTTATTTGAGGAAGGTACTATTGTGAGGGTTGTGTCGTAAGACGTAGAAAGTTGGGTCTCTATTACAGGTGGTCTAACAACCGGCGCAATCCTGGCACGCTTTATACCTGACGTGGAGGACTCTTCGTCATGCCTCCGCTTTGAATTGTCGCGTGCAACAGGTATCGTTGGTGTGGACTCGGCAATGGGGAAAGAGTCTGTGATCACAACTACACCCTCGTCGGGGTCATCTGTAATATCGATTCTGTGGGAGAAGAGAAAAGCAAGACTGTAGAATATAAGGGTCATCACCTAAATATTTATTATATTTTATAAATGACCCACTTAGGAGTGTGACGTTTTAGAAATGGATTCTGTAGAAAAATTCAGGTTCACGAGCCCATCCACATGTATTATATCTCGCCCTACAAGATGTGGTAAAATTGTGTTTATGCTTAAAATTATTAAAGAAAGGGGAGAGATGTTCTCAAAATTTGTGCATAAAGTTGTATGGTGCTATTCGACGTATCAATCAGTGTTCAACGAGTACCAAGATGATATTTTGTTGCACAAAGGTGTATATGACGTTAATTCGTTAAAGGGAAATGAACATACAGTCATTGTAATTGACGGTCTCATGATGGAGATGGATAAAACGTTTGCAGAGACATTTACAGTATTCTCCCACCATCTTAACATAAGCGTGTTCTTCATCAATCAGAATCTATTTTTCAAAAATAGATACATACGCGATGTGTCGTTAAATACACAATATCTATTCGTATTCGAGCAACGTAGAGATGTATCACAAATTGGGATATTAGCCAATCGAATGTTCCCGAATCAGCGTAAGGAGTTTTTGGAAGTTTATAAAGAAGCTACAAGCCAGCGTTACGGATATTTGCTTTGCGACCTTCATCCGCAATATATCAATGAAACCCCCTCAGAAGGCTCGCCTACACCGTTACAAGAACATATGTGCACTCGCCCGTAAAAGTCAAACTGTGGGGAAAAAAACGAATTATTGTACAAAGAGGAGGGTCATTCCTCCCCATCTTATTTTCAGTTTTTGGTCCTTTTCTGACTAGATTAATATAACGAAGAAAGTGGTAGTGATTCCACACGTGGTGTATGCTTCACTGCAAAGTTCAAAAAATCCAGACACTCTTCTAGAACCCCGTAAAAGCAGGCTTAAAAGAATGGAAACCGAATTGTTACCCCTATTAAACAGTGAAAAAACATCTGATGAGAAATGAATCTTATACCAAGAAGCTCTGCAGAAATTTCTTCACGAGTACGAAAATTATAAGAATCCGACAGAGATTCCCCTGGTTATTAGGCACGACACGAAGAACGATGGGCATGGTGACATAGGGCCTGTGTCCGACGATAGAGCTGACCAACCAAAGATTAACGGGTCGGCCACACAACATATCGAGCATGTATTAAAAAGCACCCTCCCACATACATTGAGGAATATAGGTTTAAGGCTTTATAATCTATTGAATGAGAATCCCAACATACAATGGACCGATACAGGTGAGATCATTGTGGAAGGAGCAAAGGTACAGGGATCGAATATCGTAGACATCATCCATGATCTGGTGAGAAAGTGGGATAGGCCATCACCATCAGGATGGAAGCATATTAAAGCAAGACTACAACAAATAAATGTCCCCAAAACAATGATAGGAAATCTGAACAGGTTAAAAGACTTGGAACATGCATCGCACGTGACAATTGAAAACGCCATCACCCCCAGCGGTAACACCTCTGAAGAGGAGAAAGAAGAGGATAAACACCGATCAACCCTACCGACGTGCCTCTAAAATATGCAAATGGCTAACATATTAAGAAGACGTTATTATGACATTTCTAGCCCAGCCTCCTACGGAGGCGTAGATTGACTGTACAGAAGTGTTTACAATGCTGGAGTAGCGAAAAAAGATGTTGAGATGTTTTTGCGGGAGCAGGACGCTTATACACTTCATAAACCTTTGAGAAAAATGTTTAAAACAGCCAAGACAACAGCTGCTTCGATTGACTCTATTCGGCAAGCAGATTTAACAGACTTGCAAAGATATTCAGTCTATAACCATGGTTACCGCTACATCCTATTCATAATAGATGTATTCTCTAGATATCTGTGGCTAATCCCTCTGAAAAATAAATTGACTGAAACAGTTGCTAAAGCCACCAAGACGTTGATGTTGAAAGAAAACAGGGTTCCTGGCTATTTTTGTACGGATATGGGGAAAGAATTTATTGGCCGAGCTTTTCAGAACATGTTGACAGAGTTTAATATCAGCAACTACACAACCAATTCTATACATAAGGCATCTTTAGCTGAAAGAGTTCAACGTACCACAAAGGAACGCATGCACCGCTATTTTACACATAAAAGCACATACAGATTTCAGACATTCTGGAATCATTGGCATCATCCTACAACGCTTAGACCTTCGCACGATTGGAACAACACCTAACGAGATTTTAGAAAGAGGTGCGCGCACAGAGTCTGATGTGAGAAGAGATGGACCACTACCACACGCTGCACGTTTCAAAATCAATGGTTATGTAAGGCTGTCGCGTTCGGGAAATAAACTCGCGAAGGGATTTGAGCAAGACTGGTCACGCGAGATTTTTAAAGTTAGGGCTATGAAATCTAAAGGCGAGATAATGTATTATGTAGAAGATTTGAATGGGGAAGAAATCGCAGGAGGCTTTTACCGCGAGGAGTTGCAGAAAGTGACATTTAATTTAGGAAAAAATATTTTTAAAATTGCGAAAGTTTTAGGAAGCAGAGGTTCAGGAAAAAGAAAAATATACCTGATGAAATGGTTAGGATACCCAGAAAGCTTGAACACCTATATAAAAGCTGATGCAATAATGAAGCTTAAATAGTATGCTACATGACGCCTAACCATTTCCACGTCACACTCGCGTCTTCCTTGTCCCTGTCTGTTCACCCTAACAACACACTCGACAACTTTTTAACAGAACTCCACGGACCCATTGAATTGGGTCGTGATACGTATGAGGTGGGTATATGCGAAATTCAGCTGAATACCCTTTTTTTTAAGTACTGATTATAAAGAACCCGTTTTTACGGTTCTTAGAGACTGTAATGAGTGTGAAAAAGCCGGGGTAACTCGGGATAACCATGATACCGGCCTGACTGGGGATGCACGGTATTACAGTACAGAAGTAACTAGGACCGGGTACTATGGTGCGGTCGAGGATGTTGTGAGAGACTCAAACGTAAGTTTGAAAAGCTCAAATCTTACTGCTGATTTAGTATACGAAATCGTAAACAATGATCCCCATACATGTACTGTGGCCCTAAAATCGCAGGCTAACCGAAATATTAAAGACCAAAGAGTGTTCAAATTTATGACCGATGGACGATATCGATCAGTCATCCAAAGAGATACATTTCACGAGGCACAACACGACTTGTCCAGCCTAATGTATCAGTTGAAATTGGAGAAAATGGTTTATGGCTATAAACCCCCAGACATGTGCTATATTTACAGCAATATAGTGGAGCACCAGTTTGTTGGGGATACCCAGGCACGCCTGTTGCGCATAGTGCACATCGAATGTCGCAGCTAATCTAATAACCAATATCTCAATATATATAAGAACGATTGAGGGAAAAAATTCCCCATTCGGTAACGGGAGCTTAAGAGTGAAGCTGCACTTTCGACGCACTGAGTTATAATGGACAGAAAGCCTTTCACAGTCTATCGAGGTATGAGATACCAGCGTGGTAGTGCACTTGGATCAATTTTTTCAACCATACTGCGTACGGCTGTCCCCTTGCTGAAGAGGGGTGCCAGATACCTCGGGAGGAAAAGCGTTACAATCAGGTCTTAACACGGCAGAAGACATATTGCCTGGGACTAAACCTAAAGAAGCTTTAAAAAGACACTTAAAGCGTACACGGGACGAAATCGTTAAAGATGCAAAGAGAAAAATGCGTGGTGGTGGGAAGAAGAAGAGTGCTGTCCGGAAGAAGGGATTACCACCACGTGGGTTTAAACTTAAAAGGATATCAGAAAAGAAGTGTTCTAAGCCAATGAAACCTATGGCTGACCATTTTTTTGAATGATATAAGCTAAGGACATTGATCTCATGAATCATAGTTTGTTTACTACTTGTCGAGAGAGAAGGCACTAGTTTTAACTCGTCATGGCACGCTTCACCCATCCGTGTAGTTCACAATGTTGGAAATCGGAGCTGTCCCTCGTTGACATGCCTCCAGCTCAAGTTTCTATTGAGCACAGCGACTTTATTACAATTAACCCTTTGAACACAATTAGTTCCCTGGGTGTTCCCATAGAATTCGTGATACCCAGCTCAGGTCCTTACGTTTTTGACCCAAGCTGTGTGCACATGTACGCTAAACTACGTATAGCCCATTCTGATGGAACGAACTGCGATGACAAATATGCTGTATACCCTGAAACAAACTTTCTGCATCAACCAGTGTGTCGTATATTTAAATCAGGTCAACATATCGGCAGGAACGGGGTACTACCACCTACGATCCTATCTGGAAAATGTGCTGAACTTTTCCAAAGAAACGAAGGATACATTTTTAAGTGCCGAGGGCTATTATCAAGCTAAAGACGAAAGTAGTATAAAAGACAAATTTAAAAATTCTAAAAAGAAGATATACGAGTGTTTCGGACGCCTGCATACAGATTTCACATTCCAGGAGAAGTTGCTTGTGAATGGGGTAGATATGAAAATAAAGCTCACCCGCACGAATCCTGAGATCTGTTTAAATCTGGGAACTGATCAAGACGAGGGAGGTTCACCAAAACAAATAGAAATTGAGAAAAATTTACTTCACGCCACAGTAAAATCCCCAATTAACAGAGTACAGATCAAACTATACACGGTGCCAGCAGGGTTGGCATCGAAACAGATAGAAAACATAGCCCTGGGAAATCTACCTAAAAAGATATGAATTGGAATGCAGGAACATGTTTCGGTGAATGGAAAATATAAAATGAGTGCCTTTAAATTCGAGAATTTCGCCTTAAAAATATAACTCTATACGTTAATGGCGTTGCGTTGGGCGGGGCTATGGGTATCTGGATTATTCATCAGACGCTGTGTTCCCGCTTTACGCGAGAGCAAATAGTAATCGCCCATATTGCAGGTGCTTGTGTTGAGCTCTGGTTTGGCGTAACGCAGAAAGAATTAATCGATCAATTTAACCTTTATCCATTTGACATCACACCTGACTTATCTGCTAGTGTAAATACACACTTAAGTCCACAACAGAGTGGAAACATCTGAGTCAGATTGGAATTCGCCAAGCCGATAGACGCGCCTATTAGTTACTAGTATACCTCGAGACACAAGCCCTAATAGAAGTTAACAGATTTAGGAGCTTTGTCACTGATTTTTAAAATGGATGCGAATACACTTCAGAGAGTAATGAATAGTGAACGAATCACACGTTCCACATTTTCGGTGTGTTTGCGAAGAATGAAACATTGAGATTGCCAACTACGAGAGACTGCGGTAGTTTTATTGTGAACACAGATGTTATTGGTAGTGAAGGGATTCATTGGTTTGCAAACTATTTTAAAAATAGGTACCGAATGCACTATTTTGATTCACTCGGCACTCAAACCTGGAGTGACCCTGTTTATGTAAAATTTCTCGACCAGATGCATATCCCCGAAGTTGTATGGAATTCTTTCCGGCTACAAGGATATTTTAGTAATACTTGTGTGATGTACTGCCTTTCATTTTTCATGCATATGTCACGTGGTAATGAATTTATAAATTTTTAAAAATTTTTCGACCGTCACACTCAACGAAACGACGAAATGGTATGGGGACAGATATAAAGCCGTTTTCCAATTGTGAGCACTCGTTGTATAGTATGATCTTTTGTTCGTGTATATAAATATTTGTAACCAATAATGTTAGTTTGTATATGATGTAGCTTAAGATGGTTATTGTACTAAAAACATGATTTCTTTCATTTAATAAATTGATGAAAATACATTTTGTCGTCTTCCCCGAAAAAAAAGATCGAAACATAAAAAATACTTACATTATTTCGTTAATGATGTTGGGTTGACAATTGCTGGGTTGACTGCTCAGTAAATCTTCTACCTCCGTATTCAGGTCCACGACATGCGTTTCTTCTAAACGAAAAGATTGTATAACACGTGTCAAATCCTCATCGGACCTTAAAGGAGAAAGAATAATTAATTAGTCCATACTGAATCTTTTTTAATAAAAACCGAATTGCTTAAAACATAGGCAGAGTATACATATATTAAGAGTATTACAATGTGAAGATATCTTTGAACCGCTCAGAGAAGTTCCTTTAAGAGAAAATACCGAATAACACTTATTATGGAAATTATAAAATTATTTTAAACTTGCAAAGGATTCCTATAAAAAATTCAACGAATCAAAACAGGACTTTAGCATAATATTAATTGCAAACTAATCTATAATTGCGGATACCTAAATGAAGCATTTTTAATGTGATGAGATGAATTAATACAACCCTCCATATATATATAATTAAATAATCCAGAACAGTGCTCTTTCTCCTAATGACAGGCACATTAAATAACTAACTAGTTCGCGAATAATTGGCTACAAAAAATAAAATTACAGGCAAATAATTACTTACATTTCTACGGCAGTCCCTTCCGTCTGATCGTAAGGAGCGTCATTGCAAATATCATCAACGATTTGCGTTGGAATTAATCCATCCCGGTCGGCTGTGTTAAAAATATTAATTGTGGACACCGCTGCAATTTCTCCATCTTGATATAAATCTGGTAAACTGTAAAGTTCTTGACTCATGACGGAGGGAATGTTTATTCAGTGGTGAAAATAAGTACTCTGACTCCCAGCTGAAAATACTCACTTTTATATGTATGATCCCCAAGCACCACCCCAAAAGACTAATAGGCGTTAAGTTTGATGATTGGTTGTCAATGTAACTGGGCGGGGCTATGTTAAATTTTGTGTACCAATCGTAACACCGATATAACAGGTCCACGCTTTGGAAGTCCTGATTGGTTGACTAATGATGTCTTTATCTTCTCTCCGTAGATTTAATGTTCAAATCTCAAGGTGTATTGCCACTTGCAATCTCTACCACAATGGTTTCAAATATTTGCATTAGTATTTGCGCCAATGCTATTCTCGTTTTTCCCATTTTAGAACCCACCCCTGTATGCAATATCCCTCACCCCTTTGCAACATTGATCAACATTTGCCATTTGCAATCTCTACCACGAGAATATTTTGCATTATTATTATTTGCGGACATACTATTCGATCCTCAACTTTGATTCATCTGTTCGACTTGACTTTCTACTTGCCAATTCTCGCGTAGGAGTGTGATTAAATTGTGTCTAGTTCGTGAAAATGAATGTCTGGTTGGGTTGGTAGATAAATGGGACCCTAGGTATCCTAGTGGTTAAGACGTTGGGGTGCTGATCGGAGGTTGAGAGAGGGAGTCCGGATGGTGACATTGTAATTTCTTGGTACATACATTCCCCGATGAGCCGGGTGTACCTATGTGAAGTGGAGAGTAAAAGAAGCCAACTCACTACTTCATCAGATCAACTCGAAAGGAGGGGCGATAAGCTTCATCTTCGTGAAATCATCGCACGTAATAATAATAATAATAAACCTTTCCATTTTTCATTTTCATTCATTCATTTCATTTCATTTCAATAACAGAGACAATGTAAAGTTTTAACACAACTATGAAGAAGATACCACACAAATTACTCGCAGAAAAATAGTTCGGATTCAACGTTAAACTGTAGGTCTAAGGCGGGTGACAAGCTTGATCTTTGTCAAAATAAATAATTCGGGGAAAAGGAAAACCGATTTAGCTTATTATTACTAATGTAATTTGCACCACCCTATATATATATATATATATATATATATATATATATATATATATATATTGTTGCATATGGAAATATGATAAGGAAATTCATTACTTAATCAAAGGCTAATTTAGCGTATAAATAATTTGTTCATGGAAAACTATCACGTGAGGCTTATGTATATATTTATGTTCAATTTTTAACTTTATTAGTAATGGTAATAATGAACTCAATAAATAGGAGTCGAGAGAGATTCTTCGTAGTTGGTCTTGGACGGATTTAGGTCAAATGGACCTTTGCGGTTTTAAGAAGCCTCGGGCAAGTCAGGTGTGAGATTTTTTGCGTGTCGAGTTTATACCGTTATACATTTTTTTCTAGAGATGCTTTCAAAGAAAGGATCATGGACAAGTTTAGAGATTTAAAATGTATGAATTAAAATTTTTAGTTTTTAAATAATTATTCAGTATGCTTGTAAGATTTTTTCTTTTAAATGTACAAGTTCACGCGGATTTTTGTTTATAAAAAATATAGAAGATATATAGAAAGGATTGTCAAAAGTAAATAGACACTTTCGGTTTGGCTTTAGAGTAATTTTTTTATTACCTATATATATATATATTCTTCGTTCGTATTTCTTGTATTAATATTAAATTTTGATCATATATATTCTATCGTTTGTATAGAATGAACTATTGTATATTTATTTTCTATATATTTCGTGAAATTGATTCCAATAATTCGTCTAAATAAACAGAATGATGTAATGTTATTTTATTCAATTCAGTTTAATTGTATTTCTTTTATTGTTAATATTGGGGATCGTTTAAATAAGTAGTTCTCTTGCTGAACAAATTTAAGGAGAAAGTAGCTCTTGCCTTTAATAAATAAGTAATTCAATTAAATGGTGTTGCATAGCAAATCACCTTAATAATGTACACCTGAACATAATTAAAATAAAAAACATTATTTGGCAACGCATGTAAATAAAATTAAAATAAATGGTGTAAGGTGACAACTCACCTTAATAAGTTACACCCGAACATAATTAAAATAAAAACATTATTTAGTATCTCATCTAAATAAAAATTAAAATAAAGTGTGGTATCTGGTAACCCTCCTTATATAAATAAATAAATATATAGTGCTCTCTGGTAACTCCATATATAAATAAGTGGTAACTGGCAACTCACGACCCTCCATATAACAGCTGCTTGGCCCCTGGACGCTCATAATACGATGGGCTCCGGTGGAATAAAGAACCCTCTCTCCTTAAGGTAAGGCTTAGGTTAGGTTTCCATTTGGGGGGGTGAGGACATCCCATCTTCTCCCCCAAAGACCCGCCTCCTTCTCCTTTCTGTCCCTTTCTTTGGTTAAGGTTATCCCATTGGGGAGGTCATCCTCCCTTCTCCCACCGAAAATCCCTCCCTCCCCCTTTGCAGCATTAACTTGTTGCAGAACCCCTTCCCCCTCTGCGGCATTGATTTGTTGCATAACCCCCTTCATTGCATAACCCCTTCCCCTTTTGTTGCATACCTCTTGCAACATTGACCAACATTGCATTGCAACATTGCAAGATTCTTGCGCTCTCCCACTTTGCGGTCATACTACTCAGGACATAGCGAGAATGTTGAGTGCGGGACGAGCTACTAAGATGATTCCTGGACTTAGAAACAAATCATACGCTTGCCCGTTTTGAAACGTTAAATTTAAAAAGGCGAATTCGAGATTTAATCCATGTTTTTAAAATGATTAAAATGGTTTTGATAATGGCTACGCAAAAAATATTTCACATTCAGGAATGTAGATAGAAACTTTGAGGAAACAACACTGTTAATAGTTTTAGGAGGAGAACAGTGGCCATCTACAACCGCAGCTATAGATCGGCCAGAAAGGAAATTAGAGAGGAAGGATAGAAACCGAAGGTGGGCAGTTTCGATATTAAAGATTTGTGCCAAACTCGAGCAAAAGCTTTTGATATGTCCAGCGCAATAGCAAAAGTTTCACCGAAATTCCGAAAGAAGGATGACCAAGAGTCAGAGAGATATGGAAGAAGATCGCCAGTAGAGCGTCCCTTGTGGAACCTACAGTATACTGATGATCTGAAACAAGATTGTGAGAAGAGAGGTGCTTAAGAATCTTCCTATTAAGGAAGCTTAGGAAGATTAGAAAACTTTAGAAAGGCAAGAAATCAAAGCAATTGGACGATATTTGGAGGGTAAAGAGTGTTCACCCCTCTTTGGGACAGGCTGAATGAAAGCGACTTTCCAGCAGGAAGGAAAAAGTACCAGATGAGAGACAAAGACAAAAGAGTTTGCATAGGTATGGTGTCAGCACTGAAGCACAGTTTCATATGAACAAGGAAGTAACACCATCACGACCGTATGCTTTCTAGAGTTGAGCCCAGATAGGGCAGAAATAACATCTTTGGAGATATTCTAATTTCAGACATATAAAGTCAGAGGGAGGAGGAGAAGGAGGAACAGTACCGAAATCGTCCATGGTTGAGTTGGAGGCGAAAGTATGAGCGAAAAGTTAGCTTTGTCATGAGAAGAGACGGCAACTGAGCCGTCCGGAATGGAAAAGAGGAGTGAAAGAAGAGGAAGTAAAGTTGTTCTTAGCTAGATACCAGAAAGAGCGAGAACAATTAGAATGTGATTAGATTTTCACATTCTTTCGGATGAAGGTATTTTTTGGTGAGTCCGAAGAACAGATTTTGCACGATTCCGGCAGAAATATAAGCTGAGTAAAGTCAAGAGTTGGGATGGCGACGGTGCCTTCCTGGAAGGCTCACTGGTGTACAGATTGTTACATTTGAACAATAAAGTTAAACAAGGTTTAGTGCCAGTTTACGACACTGGCCACGGAAGCAGTAATCATTCCATGGTAATCAGCGCACCAAAGTGACAAAGGCGCCTCCTCTTCTTCGAGGATCCAAAGGCCGAATTGGAGTGACAGGACAGGAAACAGATATAGATTGTGGTCGGAGAGCCCAACGGAGAAAAAAGTTTGACAGAGTTAGAAGAAGAATAGAGGTAAGAAATATATCCAGAATGTTGGGCCTATCTCCAAGACAATCTTGTTATTCCTTATATAACATACTGCACCCTTGTTTGGGGAAACTCCGCTAACAACGCATTAAATGGTATCTTTGTCATCCTAAAACGAGCTATAAGGTTATTATCTGATGCTGATTTCCTTGATCACTGTAGTGCATTATTTAAAGATCTAAACCTACTAAAGCTCAACGATATAACCAAACTGGTACATTTTATTTTTATTTACAAGTGTAAGAACAAAATCATTAATTTGCAATGGGCAGTGGTAGGCACCGTTAACCAAAAAGTTAACTTCGATAACGATAATCCGTTAACAACCCAATTTTTAACTCCGATAACGATAATCCGATAATTTTACTACAAAGTTAACGGAAGTTAACGATAATCCGTTAACGATAACTATTTCTTTACTAACATTTAAAAAAATCAAGGAAAAAAGCTTTAAAACCCATAGAAAATGTTTATTTATGCAAAATCCAACAATAAATAGGTATTTAACTGTATTTTTATCAAGTTTGCAACGTTTTTGCTTAATAACTTTTTTATATTTTTAATAAAAATGTACTGATTACATGTTTTGAAACCCTTGTAACCACTAACCATTAACTAAATTTTAATTTACCAGAGAATTATTATGGCGGGAACTGAAGGTAAAATTAAATTTTAGGCACATTTATTAAAGACTATGACACAATGTGCTGGTTGCCCTTCAGAAAGACCAACTTCTCAAAGTTAGGCCCAACTGCCAGTCTTGACCTCTTGGGCCTCAGGATGTCCTTGCCGAGAGAGAAGAGCCGTTCCACTGCGGCGAGGACGGAATTGGCAGACTGAAGTTATGGCGGTTTGAATTCATTCGCGGAGCGGTGATCTTCCCTGAATGACTCCTCGCAGTTAACGTGTTAACGGACTTTAACAGACTAAATATCGAGTTATCGGAAGTTAACTGGTCCGATAACGATAAATGGAAATTAACTTCCGTTAATAGTCCGTTAAAAAAAGTTAACTTCGTTAATTAACTGTTATCGGATTAACGCTTTAGTGCCCAACACTGGCAATGGGTAAATAGATATTTTGTAACTCATCAAGAAATCCACTCGTATCAGACCAGAAATAGATCAAAGCTTGTTATACCTCAATTTAGATTGTCTTCATCTCAAACACTACCCATTTTCATTGGATTGAAACTATGGAATGACTTGCATGCCGATATAAAAAATATTGTGAATGTAAATTTAAAACCAAGTTGAAATCCCGATTAATAATGGCATACTAACAAAAAAAAGGGTGCTGTACAATCTGCTCTAGGGATGTTAGTGAAATGGGAGGAAAGCCAAAGGTAGTGGTGAACATTGAAATCTCCTAAAATGGAGATTCTAGCAAAGGGAAAGTGGAATAGAATGTATTTCAGTTTGGAAATGAGGTAGTGAAAGAATTATGGATAGTCAATAGAATTTGGAGAAAGGTAAACAGGCAGATGCATCATATTTATTTTGAGTTTGGCATGGAAGCGGTGGCCAGAGGGTGTAGATTGTAGAATTCAGAGGATTTGAGTTCAGGAAGGAAAAGAAGATGACGTTTAGAGGAGGAGAAATGGTGTTCAACATTGAAAATTTGAGAAAAAGCCGCGAATGTTGTAGAAGTTTATGAAAAGTGAATCAGACAGAGGCCCAGAACATCTCGAATGGACGGTAACAGATCCAGCCCGCTGCCCAGGTGTGCTTTCCCAGTATCGGCAGCGGGGGAGGCAGAAGTGGGAACATTTATGGTCCCCTCCCCAGGGGGCTCCGAGGCTCTTGAAGTTGATGCCATTTTTTATTTTTAAAAGATTATGTAGTACGTAAGATGCATGTATATATAGCGAGGAATAGGGCGAGAAATGTATGTTTGAGAGCATGCTGGACTGCTCACAGGGTATATGAGACAAGGAAAAGAGATGGGGAGAAACTGCAGACAAACATTCTACTGCGTGTGGGTGACCAAGCCACGTTGAGAAAAATCGCCGGCCAGGCAATCGAAAGCTATGTGGCCGAGGCACGTGGCGCGTGGCGTACGTAGCATCCGGTGTTTTCTCCCAGCTAACAATTTTACGTAGATTCGACGTTGTCACAAGGTTGCATTTTAGCACTGTGACGTACATAAAACAAATTTGTGTGGTCTCAGTTACGTCCTCACAACGTTGTGATATTATGTAAACTTTACTTAGCTACAACATTGTCTCAACGTCTCAAGTACAAAATTTGGTCAACCAAAGGCATCCTATTTGAAATAGTCGTATGCCGTATGTAATTCCTTTACAATTTTGTAACAAAGAATAATTTAATACGAAACTCTATGCTATGGATGTAAAACTTTACGTGCCGACAACGTCTATGCTACGTACAGAAAAATTCAGACAGACGTTTGCTCGTACTTCACGTGTATGCAACGTCATTATGCAACGTTGTATCAACGTTGCAATATAACGTTTAAGTTTTACGTTTTGACTACGTCAGTACAACGTCAGTTTCTGACATGACCAAGATTCAATCAGGATACAACGTTATATTTACGTAGTGTGTTTGCTGGGTTGGTCTTTAGACATCTATTCAAAGGAGCCATGAGTCGAGTCAGTCGCGACGCGAACCCTCTTAATTGGTGGTGCCATAATGGTGAAAAATTCCCGAAACTATTAGTGCTTGCTCGCAAATATCTCACCACGCCACCCACAAACGTACGAATTGAACGGCTCTTCAGTTCTACGACAAAATGTAATTAACGACACATGTAATCGTTTAGCGCCTGATACTGCTGAACAACTAATTTTTCTTCACGATAATTCACCGGTCTGCATGAAAATCGATTTCTTTATTTTGAGTTGTGATTCTGAAGCAGTTCGCTGCGCTGAATTCAAAAATGCTACCAGTTTTTTTCTATCACCCACAGTTTTAAAGTTTTTGGGGCGTTTTGTAATTTTTTACCTTTTTTATCTTTAATTAATTTCGTTTTTTCATATTTTTCAGATAGATAATTCTAACATTACGTCTTTAAAATTTTAATAGCGGCTTCTAGAGGATGTACCCATAGTCCAGACTATTTTTGTTATATTTGTGGTCGGTATGTTGTAAAACAAAGGACAAATGTAACGACCTTCATTAAGAGAACTTATCATGCTTATTTTTGGAATTAAATTAGATCAAGAAGAGTTGGGCTCACACAAGGTTTGTCTTACGTGTGTTGCGTCACTAAGGAATTGGAGCAAAGGTAAAAAGAAAAGTTTGCCATTGGGATCCCTATGGTATGGCGCGAGCCCTAGAAACCATACCGACGACTGCTACTTCTGTTCTTGCAGTGTTAAAGGTTATAATGCAAAGAATAAAGAGAGCCTTCAATACCCAAGTCTTCCATCTGCAATAAGGCCGGTACCCCATGGTCCAGAAGTTCCTATTCCCCGCCCACCCGAGAGTCTGGATCAATACAATTCAGATTCTGATTCAGCTCCAAATCCAGACAATGATGATTTTATGAACAGCCAACAGCTGACCGAGATCTCCTAAACCATTAACCCAAGCCGAACTAAATGACTTAGTCAGTGATTTGAATCTGCCTAAGGACTCTGCAGAACATTTGGGGTCTAGATTGCAGGAGAACAATTTATTGGCATCCGACACATACTTCGCTTGGTACAGAAATCGTGAGAAAGACTTCGTGCCTTTTTCGAAGAAGATGGTCCCTTGGTATTTTGCAAGGAATCACAGGATTAGTGTGCAAGCTAGGCATCGAATACCAAACCAGTGACTGGAGGTTGTTTATAGATTCCTCTAAAACCAGTCTAAAAGGAGTGTTACTGCACAACGGTAACAAATATGCATCAATCCAGTGGCCCATTCTACTCATTTAAAAGAGACCTATGATAACATGAAACTGCTTCTGGAAAAAATTCAGTATCAAAATCACAGATGGATATTGTGTGGGGATCTCAAGTCCTTTGCATGTTACTTGGGCAGCAATCAGGATACACTAAGATGCCATGTTTCATCTGCGAATGGGATAGTCGAGCACGTGACCAGCACTGAAGAGGAAAACTTGGCCTCCTAGAGAGAATCTTACCCCAGGATCAAATAACATTTTACATGAAATCTAGTTGAACCAAATAAATCCTCCTACCACCCTTGCACATTAAGTTAGGCTTGATGAAGCAGTATGTCAAAGCATTGAATAGAGAAGGTAAGTGTTTCAAGACATTTGTTCAAAATATCCAAAGATTAGCTACGAAAAAATAAAGGAAGGTGTTTTTATAGTCCTCAGATTAGGAAGTTATTGACAGACGATCATTTCCTGAACACAATGACCAATAAAGAAAAAGAAGCATGGCTTCGTTTCAAAGATGTTGTTGAAAACTTCTTGGGAAACTACAAAAGCCAAAATTATGAAAGACTGGTGGAAAATATGCTTAAAAAGTTTTGCGCCTTACGCTGCAACATGAGCCTGAAAGTTCACTTCTTATTTTCGCATCTTGACCGTTTTCCCGAAAATCTCGGAGATGTCAGTGAGGAGCAAGGGGAACGATTTCACCAGGACATCAAAACCATGGAAAGAAGATATCAAGGAAGATAGCATACAAATATGATGGCGGATTACTGCTGGTGTCTGCAACGAGATCAGCTTAACGCACAGCATAAGAAAACATCAAAGAAGCACCGGTTTAGTCGTCATTGGTCAGATCTACCTTCGTAGTCTTAAGTCTTTGGAATAAGTCTTGAAATGTTTGCAAGTAAAGAAGGTAAATATATTTTGTTTCTTTCAGTTATTTTTTTATTCTTTCATAAACAAGCAATATGCTTGTCCAAGAGCTAGGAGCTATTTAATTCTGCTTTAATTAGGTTTTACTCTATCACCTAAGATTTTGTGCTACAAGGGGTGTTGTAATACCTCATCTGTCCCTAAATGTTAACCACCCATTGATGGGAGGGGGAGAGAGTATTTTGCTGGGAACGGGACTGGTTGTTATATATATTTACCCTACATTATTAGTAAGCGTTTACTGTAGTCTATAACACAAAATTTATGGTTTAGCATGTGCAATCCAATGTTGGTCTCGATAAGATGGTTCACATTTGGGGATAAATGGGGGATTTATGACACACCCTGTAATAAGAAAACCATACGTGATAGGGAAAAACTAACTATATTTTTTAGATCAGCGCACTCAAATTATATAGAATCACCAACTAGTTTGTAAAAATCGATCGACAAGTTTTCAAATGCGTACTGGTGTAATCTACTTGCCTTAAATTTAAATTATTAGGTTTTGTTTTTCAATAATTATTATTACTGCCTGTTCATTTTTTTTTGTAAGGTTTCTACTTATCAGTATCACTATACCAAGTTGGATTTGTTTGTAATTATTCTTTGAAATAAAAATACATTTTAAGTTCTACTTCCTAAATCACGTTATTTACCCTACTTATCAAATATTCGGTATTCAGTTAAAATATCTAAGAATATATATAAAAAAAGGATCACCTGAAGATCAGGGCCCCCAGCCTTCTCTAGTTAGCATTATAAGGCTAACTAACGAAAATATCACGACCTAACCTAACCAATCGTTAGGTCAACTGTACGCTCTTGACGATTGGTTAGGTTAGGTCGTGATATTTTTTAGTTAGCCTTATAAAGCTAATTAAGAAGTCTGGGGGCCATGATCTTTAGGTGATCAAAAAAAAAAAATATATATATATATATACACACCCAACAGCAAAAGCATTAGTTCCAACCAAATTGAACTAAACTACTGTATACCTGAATCAAATTTGAACCACTCCCACTCCCTTAAAATTAAAAAGTATCGACGCATTAAATTATCGAAAATTCGGGTCGTTATAAGTTCATCCAAAATCAACAGGGACTCTCTTGGACTAATCATTTGCTTAAAAACACCCCTGCACGCCATAATTGCGTCGCAATTTCCTTCGAGGTTTTCAAATTTTAATTTTAATTTTGTCCAAAGCCCTTAAATTTCGCTTGTAGGGCACGCATTAAGACAAGCCATATGCTTATATATCAAGGAAAAACTGGCCTAAGCCTATAGTTATGCTTCATAAAAGAGATTGCCTGTCCACTCTTCTTAAATATAAAATACTTTCTCACGATTCCCTTGGCTTCTGTAGGACTTAATTAAAACGAGTTAAAAAATATCATATCTGGCCAATCCATTCCTGAACAAGTAGTACACTGAAACTGCATCAAATAGCGAATTATGTACAGTTCCCGAATCAATTCCTCCAACACTTCCTGTAAATATTATTGGAAAAACACATTAATTGGCTAGTGAAATTTTATAAATCGTAGCAGCAAATTGTTATAAATAAAAATAGTACAAGCGAACACAAGTTTTTACGGACATTACAGGAATACCAACACATATTTTAGAAAAGAGATCTCATTTAAATTTTTAGAAGAAGTTCATCTCAATAACCTTTCTTTCTAATTATCCGAGGAATGACTATTCCCCTTTAGATATTTGACTACACTTAATCATAATCATCGTACTTCTTTTTCTATCTTAAATAAATTTGTTCCGAAATCAATGTAATTGTGTACGTGTAAAGAATTATATTGTATTCAGGGGTGGAAACTGTTTTGAAATTTGTATTTGTATTGCAGTTATTCAGGATATTGTTCGAAATTGCAATAATTAAAGAATTGAAAATTTGCATTGGAAAATAAGGTGCAATAAAATTTAAGAAATTCTTTCTGTATTTTCCACGAAGTAAATATAGTCGTCTCTCTTCTTACCTATCATTGCATAATAAAAAAAATACTTTAATGTGGAAGGATTGAGTATCACTGTATTAAATATAATCTAATCAACATTATTTTTTCATAGGTTAAGGTTAATAACCGTACTGGTATTGTATTGGTGTTGGTATTGTATTGAAGTAAAGATCGGTATCGAAAATACTGATATCGAAGTATCTGAAACTGATTTTGTATTGAAAATCGTATTGAAAATCATTTCAATTTCCATATCACTAGCCAATTTTATGACTCTAGGCTAGGGTTTAAAAATACGTTTTTGACTACTAAAATATGATATTCATCGCTCTGCTGCCGGGGCAGAAGATGATTACCTATTAAGCTACGATTTTGCAGAGGCTATTTTCTCTTATGCATGCGCAAGTGTTTGTCTCTATTAGAATATGGAAATCGAAAAAATGTAAAATCGAAACAAACTTTTAAAATTGCTCAAGGAATTCTACCCACAACTGTGTATAAAAATTATATTCACCCCGTCTAAATCGATTTACCATTTATTTAAATACAAGGATGTTATTCCTACACTTCTTAAGTCATCTATAGTTTATCAATACAAGTGTGACCACTGTATGGGGTCATATATAGGTAAAACTAAAAGACATTTAAAATCTTGTATTTACGAACATCTCGGTAAATCGGTCCGTACAAATTTACCCCTTGGCAAACCACCTAATTCTCTCATACGTAATCACTCGCACAACAATAACCACCCAATTTCACAGTCTAATTTCACCGTACTTGCTGCCGGAAGCTCTGACCTTAAGCTTAAAATTATGGAGTCTTTGTTTATTTATAAACTAAAACCAGACCTAAATTCTGACGAATCATCGATAGATCTGCTATGTTTTGGTTAAGGTACTAGTTTATTTTATTTACATTTCAGTTTTAATGCTTTTACGTTTTTATAATTCTAACTTTTTAACTTCACATTTATTTACCTTTTAGTTTTAATGTTTTACATTTTCTTAGCTACTTTTTATAATTTTTTAAGTTTATTTTAAATTGTTATTAAGCAAATTGTATTTTGTATGTGATTTGGAATTTTATTGTTTTAGCCCTGAAGATGGAATTAGTGCATTCCGAAACGTTGGTACTATTAAACCTTGAAGGATGTTTGTATTTTCTCTGGTGTTCCTGTTTATTATATATATATATATATATATATATCAGGGCTGTGCGGATCTTTCACTTTCGGGTCGGGTCCGGGTCTGGGTCATTTTTCTAATTTACTTTCGGGTCCGGGTCTGGGTCACTTTTCTAATTTACTTTCGGGTCCGAGTCCGGGTCAGGGTCGGACCCGAAAGTTCACTTTCAGGTCCTGTCGGTTCTTTCAGTATATGACCCGTGTCTGGGTCGGGCCCATTATTAAAAATGTAATAATTATAATCTCGTATAGGATAGGTAATAAGACTGCTACCGTAGCCACATTAACATGTTTTCTGAAACATAGTAAAACATTATGTGGCTAAATGGTAGTAGCCTTGTAGTGCCTTGCACCACAGGATTATCTTTTATTAATGAAAATTGGCACGAATGAAATATTTTAAATCTAAATAAATAAATATATACAAATTAAATGTCCAGTTAAACATGTCCACTTTTGTCCAGTGATTAATTTTTAATTCTTAAGCATCCAATGAATAGAAATTTAAATAAAAATTAAGTGTTCTTCTTCAAGTGAATTAATTCTGAAATATCTAGTGATAATTATCTACGGTAGTGATTAAAAATTTAAATAAAAAAATAATTAGGTATATTAAGTGCCTTTTCTAAATAAAAATTAAAGTGCCTTATCTAGTGAATAAAAATTCACATGAAAATAATCTAATTCCAAAGCAAAAATCTAAATAAAAATAATACATATGAATAGATTTAAGTTTTCTTTTAAGGATTCTCTTGTTTGTTAGTAAAATCGTTTGAGCGAAAACCGTAGTGGCAACAATAAGAGACGCCAAGTTTTTCTGCCCATTATATACAAACAAATCACTCAAGCAAGCAAATTTCTCCACGACGAGGGTGTCATTGTGGCTATTAGTTACAGATTATGTTATATTAGCTAACTGGTACCATTAGTTAACTTCTCATTATATATATTCACAAGCTGAATTTGCTCAACCCTAGTTGTTACAGGTAAAAAATCCTTTTTGCATTTATTAATAATTGTTGCACATAGCCTATTCAATTGTTTTGTCAATAAAATACAAAATTCATATTGACAATTTACAATCCTTTTTTTTGCTTGGACTTTATTAAAAAAATTATTTTTGCGCCTTAGTGCCGGATGCCAATCCAGTATTTGGGCGCTGGTGACCTTGGCATTTAATTAAGTATCTATGTAAGGTCTACAATAGACCCTTACAGCCTAACCATATATATTATTTAATCCGATTTTGGAAATGTCTGAAAGTAGGTATATTAATTGTATTAATATTTAATAGTAACTAGGTATAGTTATACATGCATTGCTAAGGGGCAAAGTGCGATGTATGATTCCTCTCTTCAGCCCCCTTATTCTAAATTTAAATTAATTTTGTGAAAGGAAATTCTATATTTTTTTGAGTGAACTCAAATGGAAATTATCATCTTCTTGCATTAAAATTAAATACTTTGTTTGTATTAAAAAACAAAAATAAAACCGATAATATGAAATAATTAAAGTCATTTCGTAGTAATATTGTCTTTATATTTTGAGGGCAACATATTCTGTGAACTCCTTTAAAACAGATATTGATATAGCGGCATAGCCTATACTTATTTCTCCTAGAATCTAGACTGAAAGTTATGGCAAGAAAGGAGAGATTTCTGAATTTTTAACTGATTTTTTTATTTTGAATATACACAGTGTGTATGTATATGTATGTATATATATATATATATATATATATATATATATATAATATATATATATGACGATAAAACACGAAGGAAAGGAAACACAGATGGTGCTCAAGCGCTTTCGTCTAATGACATCCTCATATATATAGGTTACAGAAAAAAAATAAAAAATTTATACGTATATATACAATAAACGGAAAAACAAAATTAAAGGATTGTGGAAGGGGGCAACAAATTTATAAGGAAAAACTATCGATTTTTAGCACAAGATTAAAAGAATTGTTTCCAACCAATGTTATAGATAAAAAATAAAATATATATACAAATTTATACTGGAAATCTGCCCGGGTTTTAGCACTCTGCCCTATTTTTTTGTATATAAAATTTGAAAAATAAAAGTTAGTGGCATACAAATTTACCAAAGATTTAGCGATCTACCTTTCTTATCTAAATCTGTTCTGAAGGAATTCAAAACAACAGGATCGAGTTGAAAAAGACCTTTGCTTATGTTGAAGTTATTTGTTAGTTGGATAATGGCAGACTCAAGAATATTTCTATTAATAATGTTGCTAGAGTGAAATAAAACTGAAGCATTATTCCAATCAATACAGTGGGATAACTCTGACAAATGGACAAAAAGGGCACTGGACAACTGTCCTGTTCTAACGGAATATTGATGCTGTTTTATACGTGTGTGCAAATCCTTTCCCGTCTGACCTATGTAAAAGGAATCACATTGTTTACAACCAATTTTATAGATAATGCCTGAATATTGGTAGGGCTATTTTTTACTATGATATTTTTCACAATATTCTTATATGAAAATACTACATTAATATCAAAAAGTTTAAATACATTAGCAATGCCTAAAAAGCTCGGGAAAAATGGAAGTACTAAAATATTTTTTGACAAAGTACGAGTGTTATTATTGACGCGATAGAAAGTTCGTTTTGCCTTGTTGAGACAAGATTCCATAAACGCAGATGGATAACACAGATCACTTCCAATACCGTTGATTTTTTCTAATTCTGCATCGATGTATTCCGGACTGGCGATCCTAAGGGCGCGGAGAAACATTGAAGAAAAAATGGCCTTCTTAGTGGGGGTGTCATGTCCCGAGTAAAAGTGTACGTAGGACAAATTGTTTTTTTTTTCCGATAGATACTAAACTTAAAACCTGGGCTTTCCCTATGTACACGCACATCCAAAAATGGGATTGAATTGTCTTGTTCCACTTCCAAAGTAAACTTAATGGAGGGGACTTGATCATTTAACTGAAGGAGGAAGTTATCTAGGTCACGATTCATGGGCCAGATACACAAAATATCATCGACGTACCGCAACCAAGGGATGCCAACCCCCAGGATTCTCGGAATGTAAGTAATTTCGAAAAACTCCATATAAATATGGAGAGGAGGGGGCGACAAGGGGTTGCCCATGGCCATCCCAAAAACTTGTTGATAATACTCGTTATTGAAAGTGAATTTACAGTCTTTGATGCAAAGCTTAATAAGTTCCAAAACAATGTGTGAAGGTAGTGGCAGGTCATACTTATGTAATTCTTGGGAGAGAAAGTCAAGCATATCGTCAATCGGCACTTTTGTAAACAATGAACAAACATCAAAACTGATCAATCTATCGTTAGTTTCAGTACGTGCATTATTCAATTTTCAGTAAGATCCATGGAATTTTTTACATGTGAATCAGAGATAGTTCCGAGAATGGGGGACAAGACTTTGACAAGCCATTTGGAGAGTTTATAAGTAATAGAGCCCACCGAGCTAATAATAGGGCGCATAGGGTTGCCAGGTTTGTGGGTTTTAATGAGACCGTAAAGGTAGGGCAGAGGTGAAGTGGACATGAAAAGCGGAATTAAGTCCTTACGATCTTTGAGAATGCGTTTCAAGCCACTATTAAATGATTTGATGACGTCATCCTGCTGGTTCTTCCTAAGTTTGCTGTATGTGGCGGGGTCCTGGAGAAGCTCGTTCATCTTTCTGATGTAGTCCACTTTGTCCATAATAACTATGGTGTTAGCCTTATCTGCTTTAGTAATATGGAGCTCCCATCTTTTTTTAATTGTGAGGGGCTATTGCGAAAACGTTTAGGAAAGTTATCTTCGTAATTACTATTCGCCGCACTATAAACGAGGCCTTTAACTATGTTAAACAAATACTGAGGGAGATTACACTGTTTTTCAAAACAAGCGAGACTGTAACAAATTTGTAAAGCCGAAGGTTTTTTAACAATAAAAAAGGACATACCATATCCAAGAGCACTTTTTGCATCGTCACTAATGTTTTTCGAAGAAAGGTTCAACACACACTTTGAGCTTGCTTTTTTCACTCCACTGACTATTTCGAATAAGACACTTAATTTTTCGATCCAAAATGTTACGAAGTGAAGAAGTTCTCCGACGCAACTCGTTGTAAATTTCATCAAACAAAGGTTGGATCCACGGTTGGGGAATAACGGTCAAAAAATTATGTTTGGCGATGTTTAAATTTTTGAAGGCGGACCACTCATTTTGTCTGGTGACTTCAATATGTTTCTTTAAAATTAATCTGCTGAAGTTGTTGAACGGATGGTCGTCAATTTGTCTGAGGCGAATCGGAAGCAGGGATTTGGGAAGAACTTGCTCCTCTGGACAATTAGTAAGAAACTTTCGTCGGATACGAATTGCATGCCCCTTCATTAATGTAGAAGAAAACACAGACACAAACGGAGACAAGAGAGGGAACAGCAAGCCGAAGGAACGCGTGGTGTTCATTATATGAAAATTATTTCACGAAAGTAACACGTGAAAAGTATTTATGATGAATAAAACCACGAAGGAAAGGAAACACAGATGGTGCTCAAGCGCTTTGGTCTAATGACATCCTCAGGAACACTGAAGTACATAAGGAGTTACAACCTATAGATAGGTTACAGAAAAAAAAAAAAAATCTATAAATATATATATATATATATATACAGGGTGTCCCGTAAGTCTGCACCCATAGGGATTTATAATATATTTTTTTATTGTTATTATTATTATTTTATTATTATTATTTTTTTATATTTTTATTATGTTTTTATTTGTGGGGCCACTTGAAAGCCAAAGTGTACGAGGTCAAACTTCAGAACATTTTCCACCTTAAAGCACGCATTGTGGAGGCGTGTCAAGAAATTTCTGCGACTGTGATTCAGAAAGTGCTGTCGCAGTGGAGATTGCGTCTTCAACTATGTGTGCGACACAACGGCGGACACTTTGAACAGATTATGTAATAAATTTTTGGACTTTTGTAATTTTATTATTTTTCCCTATGGGTCCAGACTTACGGGACACCCTGTATATATATATATATATATATACAATAAACGGAAAAACAAAATTAAAGGATTGTGGAAGGGGGCACACAAATTTATAAGGAAAAACTATCGATTTTTAGCACAAGATTAAAAGAATTGTTTCCAACCAATGTTATAGATAAAAAAAATATATATATATATACAAATTTATACTGGAAATCTGCCCGGGTTTCAGCACTCTGCTCTTTTTGTATATAAAAAAAAAAATTGAGCAATTATCGATTTTTAGCACAAGATTAAAAGAATTGTTTCCAACCAATGTTATAGATAAAATAAAAATATATATACAAATTTATACTGGAAATCTGCCCGGGTTTTAGCACTCTGCTCTTTTTTTGTATAAAAAAAAAAATTGAACAATTATCGATTTTTAGCACAAGATTAAAAGAATTGTTTCCAGCCAATGTTATAGATAAAAAATAAAATACATATACAAATTTATACTGGAGATCTGCCCGGGTTTTAGCACTCTGCCATATTTTTTTATATAAAAATTGAAAAATAAAAGTTAGTGGCATACAAATTTACCAAAGATTTAGCGTTCTACCTTTCTTATCTAAATCTGTTCTGAAGGAATTCAAAACAACAGGATCGAGTTGAAAAAGACCTTTGCTTATGTTGAAGTTATTTGTTAGTTGTATAATGGCAGACTCAAGAATATTTCTATTAACAATGTTGCTAGAGTGAAATAAAACTGAAGCATTATTCCAATCAATACAGTGGGATAACTCTGACAAATGGACAAAAAGGGCACTGGACAACTGTCCTGTTCTAACGGAATATTGATGCTGTTTTATACGTGTGTGCAAATCCTTTCCCGTCTGACCTATGTAAAAGGAATCACATTGTTTACAACCAATTTTATAGATAATGCCTGAATTATTGGTAGGGCTATTTTTTACTATGATATTTTTCACAGTATTGTTATATGAAAATACTGTTATATGAAAATACTACATTAATATCCAAAAGTTTAAATACATTAGCAATGCCTAAAAAGCCCAGGAAAAATGGAAATACTAAAATATTTTTTGACAATGTTTCTCCGCGCCCTTAGGATCGCCAGTCCGGAATACATCGATGCAGAATTAGAAAAAATCAACGGTATTGGAAGTGATCTGTGTTATCCATCTGCGTTTATGGAATCTTGTCTCAACAAGGCAAAACGAACTTTCTATCGCGTCAATAATAACACTCGTACTTTGTCAAAAAATATTTTAGTACTTCCATTTTTCCCGAGCTTTTTAGGCATTGCTAATGTATTTAAACTTTTTGATATTAATGTAGTATTTTCATATAAGAATATTGTGAAAAATATCATAGTAAAACAGCCCTACCAATAATTCAGGCATTATCTATAAAATTGGTTGTAAACAATGTGATTCCTTTTACATAGGTCAGACGGGAAAGGATTTGCACACACGTATAAAACAGCATCAATATTCCGTTAGAACAGGACAGTTGTCCAGTGCCCTTTTTGTCCATTTGTCAGAGTTATCCCACTGTATTGATTGGAATAATGCTTCAGTTTTATTTCACTCTAGCAACATTATTAATAGAAATATTCTTGAGTCTGCCATTATCCAACTAACAAATAACTTCAACATAAGCAAAGGTCTTTTTCAACTCGATCCTGTTGTTTTGAATTCCTTCAGAACAGATTTAGATAAGAAAGGTAGATCGCTAAATCTTTGGTAAATTTGTATGCCACTAACTTTTATTTTTCAATTTTTATATACAAAAAAATAGGGCAGAGTGCTAAAACCCGGGCAGATTTCCAGTATAAATTTGTATATATATTTTATTTTTTTATCTATAACATTGGTTGGAAACAATTCTTTTAATCTTGTGCTAAAAATCGATAATTGTTCAATTTTTTTTTATATATACAAAAAGAGCAGAGTGCTAAAACCCGGGCAGATTTCCAGTATAAATTTGTATATATATATATATTTTTTTATCTATAACATTGGTTGGAAACAATTCTTTTAATCTTGTGCTAAAAATCGATAGTTTTTCCTTATAAATTTGTGTGCCCCCTTCCACAATCCTTTAATTTTGTTTTTCCGTTTATTGTATATATATATATATATATATATAGATTTTTTTTTTTTTTCTGTAACCTATATATAGGTTGTAACTCTTTATGTACTTCAGTGTTCCTGAGGATGTCATTAGACGAAAGCGCTTGAGCACCATCTGTGTTTTCTTTCCTTCGTGGTTTTATTCATCATAAATACTTTACGTGTTACTTTCGTGAAATAATTTTCATATATATATATATATATATATATGCGCTTCTTAACTGAAATATTTTTATTAGGATTATTCTACACTATTTTATTTGAGAAGACTTTATTCCCCAACACCGTTCTATCGCAAACACAATACTGCGTCTAATAATGATTGCGAAAGAGAATTTCTTTGCCTTGTTCAGAGTGAAGCTTGGGGCGGAGAACAATCTTTCAAAGCGAACTTGTGTGCATAGAGTAGACAATGCTACCAAGACTGCCTGTTTTAATTCTCCTCCCATTTCCATCCACCATTTCATGGGATCTTGATGGATCAGTTTCCCAGCTGAATCTCTCTTTTTCGCGAGGCGAGGACATTTTTCAAATTATATCACACCTACATCAAACTTCGCACTCAGTGACGCAGTTTGAATTCGTCCTTCCTTCTGGAGAAGTCTTTCCTTTTGTCGCAATTCTTTTTCAACTCACAAACAAACAATAAAATATAATGGGGTCCAGCGTCTTAAGGTACCTAAGCGCCAAAATTAAAATTCGCCAGAAATCGCCTCCAAAGTTCAGCAGTATTCTGGCAATAGTATCTCTGTTATTAATCGAGCTAGAACGTTCATTTTTGGCTAAATTAGAGTTCTAAGTATGCTAATGAAGATGTTGATAAGTTTTTGGAATAGATTTTCATATTTATATATATTTTTTTTTTTTTTGATTTTCTTATTATGCCGAACTTTGGGTGCGATTTCTGGCACAGAATGATTCCATTGATTTTTCATCACTATCACGAGCACGGTAAGACGTTGCTGCACACGTTGATAATAGTTAGAAGCCGGGTGAATAGAATAATCCAGGCAATATTCAGTAATATGAGCACGAACAGAGGACGCCTGCTAACAGTAACGCGAGTCTTAAGGTAGTGGCGGGATGTTTGTGTCGTGTCCCTCTCGGCGCGTGGAGCGGGTGGCCAATCAGAAAGCAGAGCGGCGTGGTTGCCATGTTTTCATTGGCTCGCGCTCCTCCTGCTGTTCCCGCCACCCAGAGACCGAGCGTCCCACCCCCACCCCCATCACCTCCCACCAGTTGAACGGGATATTGGGGCCTTAAGACGCGCATCACATCTGGGCGGCAGAGCCCAGCTGGCGATAGAAGTGAAAAAAGTAGTTCGCTTCATAAGGTTTTCAACCATACTTCTAGTGTCGTAAGGTCATTATAACCCAAACCACGCGATAGAGGAAGGGTGAAAATAGTGATATCCATCAAAAACACGTTTTCGCCTGTGGTGGCGCTTAGGTACCTTAAGACGCGCGACCCCTCAATTATTATTTAATTTATTATTAGGATTAGGCTATTCTTCCGTCACCGTTAACTCTCCACTTCCAGTGAGTCATTTCGAGGGTGGAGTGATAATTCAATACATTGTTGCCAAATCTAAAGGCGTACACATAAAATTTGTAAACTAAATCCCGGCTGTGTGGGTCCTTCACTTTCGGGTCGGGTCTGGGTCTGGGTCAATTTTAAAATTCATTTTCAGGTCCGGGTCTTATCTCACTTTCGGTTTAAACCCGCGTCTGGGTCCAGGTCCGGGTCCCACCTGCCAGCCCTGATGTGTGTATATATATAATATATATATATATATATATATATATATATATATATATATGAAAATTATTTCACGAAGGTAACACGCCCAAATTGTTCATTCCGACGTAGGTCACGCTTTTCACTCCACCTTAGACCTACAGTTTAACGTGAAATCCGAACTACGCCCCACCAGCAGCCCATCGTCTTAACCACTAGGCCACCTAGGGTACCCATTTATTTACCAACCATTTTCTTATTTGTGTGGAAGGATGAACAGCTGGGTTTTGCTGCGCGCCTGCTGCCGTCACCGGGTTTCGAACCCGGGGCCGATGGATTTGTAGTCAGCGACGCTAACCACTACACCACCGAGGTGTGTATATATATATTTAGACTGGCCCAAAAAAAACTTATTTTTGAAAAGTGAAAGTCTCAACCCCTAAAATTGTTACCACCATCATAATATACTCGCACACTAAATTTCAACAATATCTATGCACTTTCGGTGGTGCCGACAGCCTCTTGTATTTTTCATTTATTGCGAAAATATCAATTGCTGGTAAAATTACTAAGAAATCCTGTAATTCGTAGTACAAATATTGTGTGCAAACCATGCCTATTCACAATCTTGAGGATTGTGCTCCACATGTTACACTGTTACACATGTTACACTGTTCAGTAGAAACACGTCTTCACGTCAGTATTGCTTAAGACGCAGAGAGAGATTGATGTGCAAGTGTTTTCTCTTAATATTTGCAGATTTTATCCTTCACCATGTCCGATTCAATTGTAACAAGAAGAAAAACTGAAATATGGCTGATTGGACAGCCAATTGACACAGTTGGCAGTAAGAAGTTTCCATCCAATGGAGATGTACTACGTCGGCTTTTCTGTCTCACAAACAGTAAGGAAACTCACTTTCGGGTTAAACCCGTGTTTGGGTCCAGGTCCGGGTCCGACCTGCCAGCCCTGATATATATATATATATATATATATATAACTTTTGGTTAGCTTCCGCCCAAATTGTCATTCCGACGAAGGTCAAGCTTTTCACTCTACCTTAGACCTACAGTTTAACGTGGAATCCGAACCACGCCCCACCAGCAGTATTGCTTAAGACGCAGTGAGAGATTGATGCGCAAGTGTTTTCTCTTAATATTTGCAGATTTTATCCTTCACCATGTCAGATTCAATTGTAACAAGAAAAAAACTGAAATATGGCTGATTGGACAGCCAATTAACACAATTGGCAGTAAGAAGCTTCCATCCAATGGAGATGTAGTACGTCGGCTTTTCTGTCTCACAAACAGTAAGAAAACATTGAAAGAAGCATCCAACATAGTTTATGCTGAAATTTTTGAGATTTGGGACAAGGCGAAAATACCCACCAGAGCCAAACAGCATGTACTAACGAAAATTCAGAAAATGTATGAGAACTTCAGATCACTTCAAAAATAAAAATCAAACCGTAATCAAAATCAAATTAAAAAAGAAACTGAATTCCAAGATAGTTTAGATAACCTTTTTGATATAGCTCACGCAAATGCTTTACAAATGATGTCAAATGAGGAAGATAGATCATTCCTACATGCTCAAAGAGAAAAAGGGAGGCGAGGTTACATGACTGATATTGATGACAAACTGGTCGCTATGCAAATGCGAAAACGGAAAAGAGATGAAAGAAATGCTGCACTAAAAGAAGCCGAGGCATTGCGAAAGAAACTGTCTTGAGCTGCAGTTCAGTTCAGTAATAGCAGTTCAAGCAGTAGTAGTGATGAGCAACCAGAGCCAGGCACATCGTACACTCCTGAAATGACATCCAAACCTTCAAGCAGCACAATATCAAATAAGTGTAAGCGCATCGTAACACCTGATCTGGCAATGGCATTAGATCGAACAAAAACAAGTGATCGTAGTGCTGTTATGGTGCTTTCAGCTGCTGCAACTTCTCTTGGACATGACATTGATAATGTTGTTTTGAGCAGAAGTACTCTACAGAGGGCGAGGAGGGCGTACGCCAAAAAGTTGCAGATGACATTAAGTAATGCAAGATATAACAGGTGATGAAAAAATAGATAGGCTAGCTATTCTTGTATCCGGTGGAGGAAAGTGTAAGCTTCTAACAGTACCCAAACTTGTTTCTGGAGAAGGCGGAAAAATTGCAGAAGCAGTTCTAGAATGCTTAGACGATTGGAATTTGCGGGAATTTATTCAAGCAATACTGGCAAAAAAAAAAGGTGGTGTTCTATCAGGAGGAGTACATTTTCGTCAACCTGGGGCTTTACATCGCGCTATGTGGATGTCGCGAGTGATTTATGCCATCAAAATTGTATTGTTTCGCTCGCAGTTCAACCTGACAAAACAGGAACAGATTGCAATGGAACGCTTCTCTCGCTATGCTGTCCGCATTATGTGCCAAAATGGTTTGCGGCTCCTATCGCCTCTTTTGCACCAATAACCGATTTGGAGTATCTAAAAGAGCTTCAGCAATATGATGATAAGGAACATTCAGCAATAGCTAGCAAAGCACTATGCCGTCACCTCTGGTATCTAAATGAAGAACTTGTGTCGCTTGCCTTTTTTGATGATGGCATAACTTTGCAAGTGAAACGGCAGATGGTTCAGGCATTGGAAAGACCTGGTTCAGAAATACCAGAAAAACGAATTGCTTTTGACCACACTCATGATGACCCACTAGAGAAAAGTCTGGCGGACTTTGTCACAAGCTCAAGTCGCTCCTTCTTTGAGAAATTGTCCCTTCAATCGACGTTTCTCGAAGTAGATCCTGCAGAATGGGATAACAGGGACGACTATAAATTAGCTAAGGAATATGTTAAAACAATGAATGTTGTAAACGATAATGCAGAGAGAGCGGTCTCATTAATTCAGATTTTCAGCAGTCATCTCGCAAAAAACGAAGAACAACTGCAGTACCTTCTTCAAGTGGTGGAAAAACACCGAGAGCAGTTTCCGGAGGCAAAGAAATCAATGATAAAGACAGGAAGCACAACAACCTCATGAGTTAACATTAAAAAAGTGGATTAGGCCTATTGGGGATACCACTTAAGAAAAAACGCGCCTGTTGTAGTTATCTCCTGGGTGGTGCGGAAAAACTACACATTTCAGAGTATGTCGGCACCACTAAAAATTAGGGAATCCGGCTGAAACTTCACTCAAAACTTCCTATCGACACGCATAACAAATTCCAGGGGTGAGACTTAAGAAAAGAAAAAAAATATTTTTCACCCCTATGAGCCTGGGCCGGTCTAAATTTATATTTATTTGTATTTCTTTTATTCTTTTGTGACCTATGTATCATTCATAGAATAACTATAAAAACCTTTGGTAATTTTCCCTTATAAATTTGTATGCTTCTCTCAAATTTTTATTTTTCAATTTATTTTTTTTAGGTTTATTTCTTTATTTTATTTCTTTGTGACATATATCATTTCGGCATCATCTATTAAAATGATTGTAAACTGTCCAACTGAGCTTGAATTTGTGTGCTCCGCTTGCAATTTTTGTTTTTATCTGTGTGTTTATTTCTTTATGTTTATTTCGTTTGTGACCTATATATCATTTAGGCATCATTCTGTAATTTCTTATTTATTTTTGTTTCCAATTTATATTTATTTTTATTTCTTTATTCTTTTGTGACCTACAGGGTGTCCCGTAAGTCTGGACCCATAGGGAAAAATAATAAAATTACAAAATAGTCCAAAAATTTATTACATAATCTGTTCAAAGTGTCCGCCGTTGTGTCGCACACATAGTTGAAGACGCAATCTCCACTGCGACAGCACTTTCTGAATCACAGTCGCAGAAATTTCTTGACACGCCTCCACAATGCGTGCTTTAAGGTGGAAAATGTTCTGAAGTTTGACCTCGTACACTTTGGCTTTCAAGTGGCCCCACAAATAAAAATCATAATAAAAAAATAAAAAAAATAATAATAAATAATAATAATAACATAATAAAAAAATATATTATAAATCCCTATGGGTCCAAACTTACGGGACACCCTGTATGTATCATTCAGACAATAACTATAAAAAAGTGGCTGTAAACAAGCCATTTGAGCTTATGTTGAATTTCGGGCAAAGTGCTAAAATTGTTAGTTTTCCTTACAAATGTGTATGCTCCTCCCACAATTTTTATTTCTATACTTACTATATATATATTATATATATATATATTTTTTTTTTTGTAACCTATATATAGTCTTCAACTCTCTATTCACTCCAGTGTTCTTCAGGATGTCATTAGACGAAAGCGCTTGAGCACCACTCTGTGTTACTTTTCCTTCGTGATTTTATTCATATATATATATATATATATATATATATTATATATATATATATATATAAGGTGTCCCATAAGTCCGGCATCATAGGAAAAATAATAAAAAAAGGCAAAACAAAAGCTTTTATTTACAGAACGTGCTCAATGTCCACCATTGTTTTCAATACACAAATTCAGACGTGATACCCAGTCAGCAAGCACACGGTGAATGATGTCAGGAGTAATGGTGTTACATGCCCCAATAATGCGCTGCCGCAAATGTTCAACACTCCTAATTTTCTCTGCGTATACCAGCGCTTTCAAGTGGCCCCATAGATAAAAATCTAGTGGCGTGAGATCCGGGCTTCTAGCTGGCCATGCCACAGGCCCTCGACGTCCTATCCAATGACCAGGGAATTGTTGGTACAGGTATTCCCTTACTTAGGTGCTGTAATATGCAGGAGCGCCGTCTTGCTGGAACCATGTTGGGAAATTTCCTTCTTCGTTCAAGACACTGGGAAATGCTTCTTCCTTGAGCATACGTAGGTACTAGGTAGGTGCCTCCAGTGACATGATCATCGAAAAAGAGGGGGCCTATGATGCGATCCTTCCAAATGCACACCATACCATCACCTGAGATGCACCTTGTTCCTTTGAAGAGGTATACCAGTGAGGGTTGTTTTGAGACCAGTAGCGGGTGTTCTGTCGATTTACCTCACCATTTCCATAAAAAACAGCCTCGTCACTGAACAGAATGGTGGACGGGAAATTGGCATCCCGAGCATATTGTTCCGTAGCCCATTCACAAAATTCCATCCGCCGGTCGGGATCATCTTCGCTTAATTTCTGTAGGATCTGAAGTTTATATGGATGCCATTTGTGAGCCTGAAGAATGCGATGGATGCTACTTTTCGACACTCCTCTCTCGGCGGACAATCGCCGAAGACTTATTGAGACTTCTGTTAAAATGAGCCAGGATAGCAGTCGCTGTATCATCGTCAGTGAACCTCCTTGAAGGTCCACTGCGTGGTTTATCTTCTATGGATCCTGTTTCCTTAAACTTTGCAACAAGTCTGCTAACACAACTGTTATTGGCTCGCGGTCTGGATGCAGTCTGTTAAATTCAGCAGCGGCCTCTCTTTGACTCCGATTTCCTATGAGTAGAATTATCTGGATTCGTTCTTCCTCGCTCACAGACATTATGGCCTGTAGAAAGCGAAAAATATGAATTATAGTTTGTAGAAATAGAAAAATATGAATTTCTCCTATGATGCCGGACTTATGGGACACCCTATATATATTACAATGTTACGGTCAAAGTGTGTAACCAGCCATTTCGCATAATGGCTGAAACTTTTAGTCATTTCGCGAAATGGCTGTTTCACTTGGTCACTTCGCGAAATGACTAAAATCTTCAGCCATTACGCGAAGTTGTTAGTTTTAACGAAAATAACACTACTTAACCTAACCAATTGTCAAGGGCATACAGTTGACCTAACCGGGCCTTCGATGGCGGACATCGGAATAACATTGAAGGCCAGGTTAGTATTTGAAAACCTCTATATTGAAAATTCAAATTCAGATTTGTTCAAATGTTCAAATGTGTATTTGAAGAGTGTTTCTCACTTATTTGAACAGACCTTGTGGATGTATGCATGCTTTAGCAGATTTAGTTAGTTAAATAAAGGTTTCCATTTTTATTGTGATGTTTGTTATTTCTATGAATTCATGACAAGTCATTTTAGCCATTTCACGAAATGACCAAGGTGGAATTTCAACCATTTCGCGTAATGGCTGAAGATTTTAGTCATTTCGTGAAATGACCAAATGAAACAGCCATTTCGCGAAATGACTAAAGGTTTCAGCCATTACGCGAAATGGCTGGTTACACACTGACTGTAATATATATATATATATATATATATATATTATAGATATATTGTTGTGACGGCAAATGTGTGCCTAAATATCTTACTAAAATAGGAACAAAAGTTTTAGTTTTAAGATTTTGTTGTTTAAATCTCTAGAGAAAAGTAGTTTAGATTATTGTTATTGAAGAATGTCAATAGGTTTCTTGCTACAATATTAAAAAATAAAAATGTTTCAAATTGTTTAAAATTCGTTCGTGTGAAATTTTTGTCGTCTCATCACCCAAGTCAGCCTTGAGGTAGAGGTTTATGGTCGGGTCTTGAATGACGCCTCTCGGTTCGTAGGAAGGGAAAACAAACTGACTTGATTCTCAGGTAAGATGGTTTGTTTTCGCTTTGTTTTGTGGTTAAACTTTTGGAAACTGACTTCGAACCCACTTGTTAAATTGGACCATAAAGTTGGTAATAAATTTGAGAAACAAGTGGCTTCGAAGAAAGGACTTTATTTTAAGTTGATTTTTAAGGAAAAGGAGGAGCTTTCCTTTGAAGAGAATGTCAATGTCTAACTCTAATCAAAGGACAATGATTCTTGTAGCACCCAGTGAGGAAAAAGGGAAACTCCTTTTTCCTTTATGTATGGATGAAAGCTTTTTTAAGAATGACCTCATGTAATGAAATTTTTTTGATAGGTCATTCACAGTACTGTAGTTTACGTTCCCATACATTATCCTAGTGTAGTTTACGTTCCCATACATTATCCTAGTGTAGTTTACGTTCCCATACATTATCCTAGTGTAGTTTACGTTCCCATACATTATCCTAGTGTAGTTTACGTTCCCATACCTTATCCTAGCGTAGTTTACGTTCCCATACATTATCCTAGTGTAGTTTACGTTCCCCTACATTATCCTGTGTAGTTTGCGTTCCCCAACTTTGTCCGCGTATACCTAATCAAATAAAATTAAAGAAAATATTACGACTTAACGTAACCAATCGCCATATATATATATATAATATATATATATAGGGTGAACCAAATGTAGGTGGACAGTAAATGATAACGTTTATTTTGAGAATACATATTTAATTTTTTTGTATACTATAATACAAAATAAAATTTAAATAAATTTAGTTATAATATTTAATATAATATAACACAAACACCATAGTTATAATGAACACCATAGTTATAATATAATATAACACAAACCGTATTCAACCTACTGTCCACCTACTTTTGGTTCACCGTATATATAATATATATAGTGACGATTGGTTAGGTTAAGTCGTAATATTTTCGTTAGTTTTAACGTTTTATTTGATGGATTCATTTAAAAAATGTGTCCTAAAGATCCTAATGTAGTTTACATTCCTCAACTTTCACCTAGTGTAGTTTGTGTCCCCTTCTGCGTCAGAGGAACGTAAACTACATTTGCTCCAAAATTTCTAAGTTGAGTTAAAAACTTTCACATTGTACGAAAATCTGAATTGCCTTTGTTTTACGCGAACGTTGTTTAAGATCTTAATGTTAGCCGACAGAAAAAGAACTTTGTGAAATTTCTTTTAAGTTAATTATTGTTCACATTAAATGCTTAACTTGTAAGTTTGCGAAATATGGTGATCTTGTTTCCCGAGGAAACCGGTGAAGTTAGTGCATGACCATCTAAAGCCTTTGTGAAAATTTGTTCGAGTTAATTGACGGACTTTTTTCCTGGAAAACTCTGCGGAACTCGCGCAGAACTTTTGAACGTAAATTTCCCAATTTTTTGTAAGTAAACTACTTCTGTACGCTTATGCTTAGATTTCGGAATTTGAATTTAGTGCTAGTTCTAGAGTTACACGCAAATCAAAAAACCCTCTGTATAAATGCTTTTTTGAGACTTAAATAATTGCCAACATTTTCTTTAAATTGAAAATTTGTTTTTTGGAAAAAATTTCGGATCTTTTCCGTTGGGGCCTAGCAGCGAATTTTAATGAAAATCGGTATACTAATGTAGTTTTGGTTACTGATTTCAAAAATAACTTTTCATTTCTCCAAACAAAAAAAAAAACATGTTAGAGCACTTTAAATAATTAATGTGTTTTTAACGAAAATATCATGCCTTAACTTAACCAATCGTCAAGGGCGTACAGTTGACCTAACCGGACACTCAATTGACCTAACCTGGTATTCAATTGACCTAATCGGGCCTTCAACTGACCTAACCGGGCATTAATTCTTGATTTTTTCTGCTACTTTTACAGATCTGCCGGGATCCTTCAAAAAACGTATTCTTCATAAAGTTCCACTCTTTACCGTTTGACCGACGCTTTTGGCAACGAAAGAACTGGGTATTTTTATCAAAGGAACACACTTTCCCACACTTAGTGCACTTTTTCATAAACAGTAGCAGTTTGTGACTCTGGCTAAATTTAACACAATCCTCTGTAACTAGTTTAAGCTAGTTAAAACACATTAATTATTTAAAGTGCTCTAACATGTTTGTTTTTCATTTCTCCAGAAAAAAGTTATTTTTGAAATCAGTAACCAAAACTACATTAGCATACTGATTTTCATTAAAATTCGCTGCTAACCCCCAAACGGAAAAGACCCATATATATATATATATATATATATATATATATTTAGGATAAAAACGAAGACGTAGAGCAAAAAAGTCATTATATTTGGCTGCAGCCGACGTTTCGGGCAACTCTAACCCATTTTCAAGGCCTAATAAATAAAAAGCTAAAATTAATGCATAACAAAAATATATGAATGTCAAAAACTAAAACTAATTTATAGTACAGAATAAAACCACTTCAAGATTAAAAATTAAAAAGCATAAAACAAGCATAAGCCAAAAACAAAAATTAAAAATTATATACATGACAAATATACACATGATCAAAATAAAACTTAAAAACTAAAAACATTCAAACAAATTAGTTAAAAACTTTACTAATAAAAGTTAAATGAAAAAACGCAAAGTGCACCAAACATACCATGCTCACTTGACAGCCACAAACAACTGAGGCGAAAAGAGACAGGGTCAAGGGGAAAAAACAAAAAAATAAAAATAAATTTAGTTTGTAGGTATTCTAATTAATATAAAGGGGGTAACAACTAGAATCAATATTTAAACTGGAGTTCAGAAATTTAATGCACAGAGATTCGTAAATACGGAGAGAGGACGGGCATTTTAATGATTTAAGAATTTTAAAGTTATTAACGGAAATATCAACCTTACACTTAACAGAATGATTTCTAATGGCAGACTGTTCCTTTTTAGATAAAACTTTCCCTGTCCTATGGCTAATACCCATATGGGAAAAATCTTGCCTGCAAAGAACGAACTGTGCTGCCAACGTAGTTCCCCTGGGAACACCCAGGGCAGGTAAACAAATAAACGACAGAACAGTTCATCGCAGGGGATTTTGTCCTTACAACGGAAAAAACATTCAAGGGTATTATTTTACAAAAGCAACCTTAAATCAGTGTGAAAATAAATTTCCTCACCACACTCAACAATTGCTTTTTCACAAAAGTGTTAAAATGGTAGAGATCAGGTAAAACAAGATATTTACAATTCTTAGAACATCATACGTTGGGATAAGGTTGGGGGAATAAACATTATTAAGAAATTTACCAATAATACCTTATACAAGATCCCGTGGAAAACCATTTTTAAAGAAAAAATCAGTAAGGAATTCAAACTCATTATGAAGCAGAGCAAAGTTTGAGCAAATATTATAAGCTCTATGCACTAAAGTGCGAATGGAACTTAGTTTGTAATTAAAATCGCAAAAACTATAAAAATTAAAACCTAAACCCGTAAAAGTAGGCTTCCGGTATATCGAAGTTAAAACAGTCGAGCCTGATTTGGAAACCAAAACATCAAGGAAAGGAAAAGAACCTTGAACTTCCTTTTCCTGCGTAAATATAATGTTCTTATGCAGTGTGTTCAGAAAATTTAAAAACTGAACTGATTGATTACCCGTTTGGAATAAAGCAAACGTATCATCAACATAACGTCTGTACAATTTCGGCTTAAGGTGAGGGGGGCACTCACAGAAGGCCCTTTCCTCAAGATGAGACATGAAAATTTCGCAAAAACGGGACCTAAGGGGCTCCCCATCCCCACTCCATCCAACTGACGGTAACTACCCCTTGAAAACTAAAAAAGTTATCCTTGACTGCCAAATTCAGAAGCTGCTCAAACTGCGCTCTGCCAAAGCCGTGAAAAAGTGAGTCCGGCTGTGGAAAAGCTTTATTTAAAATAATTGTAATGGTCTCATCCAAGGGGACATTTGTAAAGAGGGAAGATACATCAAAACTTGTCATAAACAAAGAATTCATATTAAACTTCTTAATTTCCGACACAAAGAAAAACTATCCTTAACACTGTACAAGTTCACAGTAAATGATGATAACAGTGGAAAAGAAATTTGGCAAGTTTGTAATTAGCCAAGGATAAGACGCTAAAATTGGGCGCAATGGGACACCGACTTTATGAACCTTAGGCAGACCATACATAAGGCCCAAATAAGAGCCTGAAACGTACAGTTCATCATAAGTGGAGGAGTTAATAACACACTCATGTTTAAGCTTAAGCAAAACACGGTTAACCTGTCTTCCAATCGCTGAATAATTTTAGAAGCCTGTTCATCTACCTTAACAAATTTTAATGAATCGGAAAGAATATCAAGCATTGTTTTAATATAATCCGTTTTATTCATAACCACAACACCACTACCCTTATCTGGTTTAGTAATAACAATAGATTCATTTACACCCAAACCTTTTAAATTTCACGGTCCTCCCTATGCAGAAAAATTGTAGAAAACTTAAAAGCTTTAATTTTAGAAAACATTCATGGGACAATTGGGAAATATGTTGTCTAACCTTACCAAAATCATTAGCATCAACGGTTGGAAGAACTTTCAGATCATGGGCTATCCTTTCAAAATAAAAATAAAAATCAGCAGGTCTAAAACGCAAGTTGGGAAACTTGAACTTAAGGCCAAGAGACAAGAGAAAACTTTCACGCTTTGACAGGGTATAGTCAGATAAATTCCTAATGACCTGACCAGGATCCAGAAAATAAGGGCGAGATAGGTTTAACTTAAAAAGCTTGCGGTCATGAATCCGGGAAATAGAACGTACACATGAAAGGGAGGAAACGAATCTCTGTGCATTAAATTTCTGAACTCCAGTTTAAATATTGATTCTAGTTGTTACCCCCTTTATATTAATTAAAATACCAACAAACTAAATTTTTTTTTTTTTTTCTGTTTTTTCCCCTTGACCCTGTCTCCTTTTCGCCTCAGTTATTTGTGGCTGTCAAGTGAGCATGGTATGTTTTGAGCATGGTATGTTTGGTGCATGGTATGTTTGGTGCATGGTATGTTTGGTGCATGGTATGTTTGGTGCACTTTTGCGTTTTTTCATTTAACTTTTTATTAGTAAAGTTTTTAACTAATTTGTTTGAATGTTTTTAGTTTTTAAGTTTTATTTTGATCATGTGTATATTTGTCATGTATATAATTTTTACTTTTTGTTTTTGGCTTATGCTTGTTTTATGCTTTTTAATTTTTAATCTTGAAGTAGTTTTATTCTGTACTATAAATTAGTTTTAGTTTTTGACATTCATATATTTTTGTTATGCATTAATTTTAGCTTTTTATTTATTAGGCCTTGAAAATGGGTAGAGTTGCCCGAAACGTCGGCTGCAGCCAAATATAATGACTTTTTTGCTCTACGTCTTCGTTTTTATCCTAAATGTAAAACTACGTCTCCTTAGGAGGGATCCTATTTCATATATATATATATATATAATATATATATATATATATATATATAATATATATATATATATTAATATATATATATATATATATAATGTTATAATGTGTACTTGTAGGTGATCTCCCCCCAAACGCTTGATTTGTCATCGTGGCAAATAGCAAGCACGCAGAACAATCAAACGAGCATTTCGTTCTAGAATGTTTGATGCACATTGGTTGTTGATTTGTTATACAACTTACATTAACTTTGGATCACCTGAAGATCAGGGTCCCCAGCCTTCTTTAGTTAGCCTTATAACCAGGGTTGGCAAAACTCAGCAAAAACCTAACTGGTTTTTGCTGGGTTTTGGGGTTTTTGCTGGGTTTTGGCCAACCCTGCTTATAACGCTAACTAACAAAAATATCACGACCTAACCTAACCAATCATTAGGTCAACTATACGCCCTTGATGACTGGTTAGGTTAGGTCGTGATATTTTCGTTAGTTAGCCTTATAAAGCTAACTAAAAAAGGCTGGGGGCCCTGATCTTCAGGTGATCCTTAACTTTATAATGGCGATCCTTCAGAATCCGGCCATAAATTAGTTTAAAAAATAAGTCGTATCAATAATTATTACATGAGCCACATTATATATTTAATATCATAGTATCTATTTCAGTAGATATTACCAATCCTTTGCCTAATTTAATTATTGCTTTTTCAGCCAGAATGAATTTACTGCGACTTCATGCTATTTGCCACGATGACAAATCAAGCGTGGTGGAAAGATAACCTACAAGTACCTTATAATATTTTAGACCAACAAAGACCCTAGTATCCACTCATGGCTTGTCTACCTAACTGTGGGTGTAGTTGTGTATTGCGCATGTCCTCCGTGGTGGCTGGCGGAGGGGACCTACAATTTTACATGGATTCCGAACCACAAAAACCTTAATTTTACTACTTTAAACTATACTCAGTCTATCAACATATGCGTCTAATCGATTTTTAAACATGTTTATAGATTTGCTACTAATTACTTCTACCGGCAAACTATTCCAGCTATTTACTATTCTATGCGTAAAAAAGTTTTTGGCAACTGCTGTCTCGAACCACCTGCTTGTCAACTTACACCCGTTATTTCTAGTCCTATTATATTGTGATATTTCGAAAAAGCTATCTCTATTTACGTTATCGAACCCATTCATAATTTTAAAAACCTGGATTAGATCACCCCTTAGCCTCCTATTCTCGAGTGTAGGCAATTTTAACTCCTTAAGCCTATTTTCGTACGATTTCGGCCTAAGCTACGGAATCATCTTAGTTGCTCGTCTTTGAACTCTCGATTTTATCCATATCTTTGCGCATATGCGGATTCCAAAATTGGATCGCGTACTCCAAAGGGGTCTAACTGATGATTTATAAAGAGGAACAATAATATCGCGCGATTTGTATTCAAAACTCCTAGCTATAAAACTTAGCACCTTGTTCGCCTTATTGACCGCTGCTGTACTTTGTTTCGCTACCTTTAAATCACCAGTGACGATAACCCCTAAATCTTTTTCCTGTTTTACGCTTGCCAACTCCTTCCCTGACATACAATACGCAAAATTACCGTTACGCAAAGCTATATATAAAATTTTGCACTGATCGACGTTAAATCTCATTTGCCATGTGACTGACCAATTAACGATTTTGTTCAGATCTTCCTGGATTTTACCTCTATGTTCATCATTAATTGCCCTACCACCCAACTTCGTGACATCCGTAAACTTTGAAACTGTACTGACTAGGCCGACATCTAAATCGTTAATATATAAGAAAAAGCAAGGGGCCCAATAAAGAACCATGAGGAACGCCGCTCGCTACATTAGCCCAAGACGACTCCGCTCCATCAACGACCACCCTCTGTTTCCTACCTCGCAACCACTCTTCTATCCAATTTATTACTACATTCCTGATTCAATGAACCTTAGTTTTTTCAATGAGTCTTTTGTGCGGTACGGAGTCAAAGGCTTTTTGAAAATCTGAATATACTACATCTATCGCCCGATGACTATCGTAAACTTCAACCACGCTTTGAAAAAATTCTAAAAGATTAGTTAAGCGAGATTTGTTTCGCCTAAAACCGTGCTGCGTTATGGAGTGCAATTCCAAGTGTTATGCAATTCCAAGTGTTCGACTATACGATCCCTAATTATTGATTCCAGTGGCTTACTTACAACAGCCGTTAAACTGATTGGCCTATAATTTCCCGCTGCACCTTTATCGCCTTTCTTAAAAATAAGTGTTACATTTGTGACTTGAAACTGTCTGGTGTAGACCCCTTAGAAATAGACGCATTAAAAATTTTTGTTTGCGGCACCACAATGCTTTGTTTTAATTCTTTTAGTTGTATGGGATATATGGAATTCGGCCCCGGTGATTTACGCATTTTCATTTTATCAATATAGCGCATTATCTCCCTTTCACTAACCACAATATTATCTAAAGTATTACTATTATCAAAAGGTATTATGTCTATGACGGTAGGGATATTCGTTACATCTTCTGTTGTAAAAATTGACGTAAAAAATTTGTTTAGCAGAGTAGCCATTTGCTTGTTTTCAGAAACTCTCTCTCCGTCAGAATTTTTCAACGGCCCCAAGACATTCTTTACTGAATTCCTATTATTGACGTATTGAAAGAATCGCTTGGGGTTTCCTTTACCGTCACGAGCTATAGAGATTTCAAAATCGCGCTCGGACTTTTTTATTACGCTTTTCTTCACGCCTTAGAGATATGTAGTTGTTTTGTAACCACAAATCGTCTTTATCGCACTTATGTAGACTATAAGCCCTATCTCTACTCTTTATAATATCCCCTACTCTAGAAGTAAACTAGAAAGGCTTGTTATTTACTTTTGCACGCTTAATCTTGTCCGGTATACATTCCTCATTTATAGTCCTAAATACTGTTTCAAACGATTCCCACATTATTTTTGCGTTCCATTACGTTTTCCCAATTGACGAGTGACAATATATTTCTAAATTTACAAAAGTCAACATGCTGGAAGTTAGGAATTTTAGTCGAGTTAGCTAGTTTTGAGGGACTTACCAAGAGGACAAACTCCACCATATTGTGATCGTTATTTTTGATTTCTTACGTACATAGTGTGAGTTGGTTCAATCAATCATAGTAACACCCTGGTAAAATATTTTTGAATTCTGAGGACCCCTACCCCCCATACCGGTTTCAGTTTTTTCAGAAAATTCGTAAAATTCGAGATAATTTGCGATTTACTTCGAATTTTTTTATTATTACAAAAGTTCGCTTATAAAGTTATATTTATTTTTTAATGAAAAAAATTTTTAAAAATAGAAAAATGCATGAAAAAAAATTTAATACATACATTTTTCATTATTTTCATTATCATCTTCTAGCACTTCTGACAATACAAATTCCCTTGCTTCTCTTAATTTTTCTTTTGATTTCTTTTCCCTTTCCTGTGCTTTTTGGAATTTGCCCAACTTTCTCAAATTACTTGAAGTAGTTTTTTATAAGTTTTTCCTAACTGTTTTTCTTTCTTTTTGACCAATAAAAGCTTCCCATTCTATAATACATGTAGGTATTTTATGTTCATACCTACAAAGTTTTCTATCCCTTATGCCTTTATCATAACAGTGGCATGGAGATATGTCAAACATCTCGTCATATTTCTTTAATTTTTCATAATATTTTTCATTTCTTTTTATCATAGGGCATTTAGTTAACTTATCAGCATCTTCTATAAGTCTAGTAACTCTAACATAAATTCCCTTTGTATCAATTGTTGGGAAAGAAAATTTTTGCCAAATTTCTTTTATATCTTGAACAACTACGTTATAGCAATCATTTTTACTTATTTTACCCTGTGCTTTAGATTCTTCCTCTCTAACAATAAAATGAAAGTGCCTTACAACATCAGCTTTTGATGGCGTCATGGCAGATGAAAATTTTGCTGGATATCCGAAGGCTGCATTGTGGCTTCTTTTCCTAGTAGCCATAATTTAATTTAATAAGATTTTAACTATATTTTATTTATTACTGATATTTTAAAATTAAATAACGTATTTTAATACAAACTTTTAACATTCTAGGTACCTAAATAGGAATCTGGAAAGAAAAAAAAAATAATGTAATATTAGGTCTTATATCCGGTGCTATGAGTCAGCACCGGATTTAAGACCCTACCCCCTACCCCCTTCTCAAAAAAAGTTGGTGAATGGTCTATTCTGATGTAATTCGTGCCGGAGAACCCGATTTTGGCCATCCGAAAGCAAAAAAATTAATATTTAGGGTCGATTTTTACGATTTTCGATTTTTTGCCTATTTCCCATACAAATTCATATGGAAAAAAGTGAGTATCGGTAGTGGGGGTAGCGAAGGTCCCCACAGCGTTGATTTTGGTGTGGACTACTATTACAAAATGATCAACCTCACAATATGTACCTAAGCAAAATCTTGACCTTGACCCCTTTTCGACCGGGCTTAATATATATATATATATATATATATATATATATATACACTATATACATAACCTTTGGTAACCTTTGGTTAGCTTCCGCCCGAATTGTTCATTCTGACGAAGGTCAAGCTTTTCACTCCACCTTAGACCTACAGTTTAACGTGGAATCCGAACCACGCCCCATCAGCAGCCCAGCGTCTTAACCACTAGGCCACCTAGGGTACCCATTTATCTACCAACCACTTTCTTTTATTGTGTGGAAGGGTGAACAGCTGGGTTTTGCTGCGCGCCGGCTGCCGTCGGGTCTCGAACCCGGGGCCGATGGATTCGTAGTCAGCGACGCTAACCACTACACCACCGAGGCGCTATATATATATATATATATATATACAGTAAAAGTAAATGCCGAAAAGTAATGACTCCACTCAAATAAATTTTAAACAGGTTGAAGGATTTTTTCTAAACAAAAGCAGATATGTACAGTTGCCCGCATATGTAATGTTCCTCGCCTCAGGCGACTCCATACATGTGGTAACGCCGCAGTGTTAGTCAAGGTCCCCCAACTGGGGGAAGGTGGGGTGGAGGAGGGACAACCGATACCAAGTCTGTGTTCATAAAGATAAACAATTAATATGATCGTGAACAGCGTTGAACTCCATGTAGTTTACTAGTCTCATACAGTAATAAGGTTTCATTATGAGTTCGGCAAATCTATATGGAGAGCTACTACAATATAACTTTTTATACACTGTAGGGTGTCCATAAAGTAACGCATCATAGGAAAATACATTTATTTTGTTTATTTATTTATTTTGTTTTATTTATTTGTTCGAAATGCTTCCCACCAATCTCAAAATCTGTCTGTAAACGAAAAAGCAAGTTTCTTTGAATGTTCCTAAACATATTTGGCCTGATGGAGATATAAATAAGTAGTTATTGCTTATGTTCCTATGATGCGTGATTTTATGGACACTCTGTAGTCAGAGGCGGATTAAGACACCTCGGAGCCCCTGGGCAATGAAGAATATTGGGGCCCTTTTCTATAGCTTTTTATTAACAATACATGTACATGTACAGTACATAGTGCAGTTAATAGTGCAGTTATATGAATTATATGTACGGTGCTCAGGCTAATTGAGAAATAAACTTGAAATAACCTCAACACAGTGTATTTTGCCGTTTGCCAAAACCAAACAATATTAAAAAATTTTTACTTTAGGGCCTATAAAACATAAAATAAAACAGGGAATTTGTCAGTTTGTGTACTCTGTCATATTTAATCAAAGAAGTTTACGAAATCTCGAATTATATCATCGAAACTCAGTTGATTGGGGGGCCCCTCAAGCATGGGAACCTGAGGCTTCAACCTCAATAGCCTCAGTGATAATCCGCCACTGCCTGTAGTGAATACGAAATGTTCACCTGCAAGAAGTTTTCGAAAGTTTGACAATTTAAACTAATCTTTAGAAGATAGTAAGAAAATAAAACTTACATCATTAAAATACTTTATTTGAAAAGTAAATTCAGTATATTGTAATAAAACATTGTAAAGTAAAAGCAGTAAAAACATTTTAAATTATACTGTATTATTACTGTATAGCAAGAATGTCATGAATGCCACTAATTTCCCAACCCTTCCGAATGGTCTCCCTCATTTTGTGTAGGTTATCCGATGCAGAGACAATCCATTTAGCATGAATAGGTTTCAGTGTGGAGAGTTTCAAATCTATCTTACCGAGAGATTCATTTACGTTGGGTGCTGCTGAAACTTTATCCGCATACCAAGAGGTAAAACTTGCCTTGATATACAACCTGAATCTCGACCAATCACAGTCCAGAATAAATGTCGTCATTCACAACGCCATTTTAATCTGTAAAATTATAACAAGCAACTGTTGACCGCGAAATTATGATCTACAGATCTACAGAAGCTAAGGCTAACAAAGACCCTAAGATCCAGTCTAAGGTTAGCCCGAAAGAAAGAAGAGAGTAGGTGGTTAAAAGAAGAGAATAAGAGGTTAAGTAAGTAGCAAACCCTATCATTCGTGGGTTGACATTTATTCAGAAAAAGAGAGAGAAAGACTCATGATCATCATCCGCAGACAACTGCCGACAAATCGGAAAAATAGTCGAAGAGAATAGGAAAGGGGTGAAAGATGAAAAGAAGTAAAATAAGAACGCTTACAAACAATGCAAACACAGTCTTAATTCAAACACTGTCATATCATGCAAACTACAGGCATGCAAGTAAAGAGAGGATAGGAAAAGAACAAACAAAAGTATGAAGAGTATAACAAAAGTGAGTTAGTTTACGCTACGAGCTACATCTAAGTTCGTGTTAGTCTAATTTTTTTTTAATATGATTTTGTTGCTGGCATATCACACGCTGGCATGTCACAAGTTGGCATTAATCGTCAACAGACTCAAACTTCGACTATTACCCCGAGAGCTCCTGTTGCTAATTGTTTTATTATTTTAAACAACGTTAATATTGTTAAAATGCCTATCTAAACGGTTTTTAAACATATTAACGCTGATATAGTTCACGACAGACGCGGGAAGATTATTTCTTTTATTAACTACTTTAAACGTAAAAAGGTTTTTAGCGATGTTAATAATTAATGAAACGTCTGACACAATTTAAATCCCTTATTACGAGTATTTCTATTATCAAAATGAGCAATTTGTCAAAATTTACGTTATCGAGTTTATTAACGATTTTGAAAACCCCCCCTTAATCTCCTCGTTTCGACTGAATGCAAGTCTAACTCTTTAATCCTATCTTCGTAAGACTTGTTGCGTAGTGATAGAATTAGTTTCGTGGCGCGTCGCTGAACCCATTCCAACCTATCAATATCCTCACGCAAATACAGGCACCAAAACTGAACGGCATATTCTAAGTGAGGCCTGACTACGGACTTGTAAAGGGGAAATAAAATATTCTTCGATTTAAATTCGAAATTACGCGCTATGAAGCCTAACATCCTATTAGCTTTTGCGCAAGACTCCAGGCACTGGTTCCTAACTTTTAAATCCTTAGATACGCGTACGCCTAAATCTACTTCCTTGTCAACGCTCGCTAACTGTCTATCATCCATCGTGTATGTGTAATTGTTGTTACGAGAACCTATATGCAAAACTTTACATTTGTCTACGTTAAATTGCATCTGCCACTTATCCGTCCATTCCATAATCCTATTTACAATGTTTTGGAGCCTATTTCTATCGTCCACGTTAAGAACTTTACCACCTATTTTAGTATCGTCCGCAAATTTTGACACGTTACTGGTCAAGCGTACATCTATGTCGTTAATGTAGATTACAAATAGCAATGGGCCTAACACTGAACCCTGAGGGACACCGCTACTTACATCCAACCACCCAGATTCCCTACCATTAACAACGATCTTCTTTTTCCTGGCACGAAGTCATTCCTCTAACGAGTTAGCTACCTGACCGCGTATACCGTGCGCTTTAACCTTCGCAATTAATCTTCGATGCGGAACTGTATGGAACGCGCTTTGAAGTCTAAATAAATAACGTCAGCCGCTCTATGCCTATCGTATTCGCGCACTATTTCGTTATAAAACTCTAACAGATAAGTTAAACAAGATTTATGTCGTGAAAACCCACGCTGATACTATTAATCAAATCGCGACTTTCTAAGTGATCAATGATACGATTCCTAACTACGGATTCCAAAAGTTTACCGACAACTGACGTTAAGCTAATGGGCCTATAATTGCTAGGTACTGTGCGGTCGCCTTTTTTGAAAATGGGCGTAACGTTAGCTAATTTGAAATCTTCAGGAATAATTCCCGCTTCCAATGACTTATTAAAAATTTTTGTTAAGGTGCCTTCGGTAACGTCTTTCAAATCTTTCAAATGAAATGTCTAGGATAAAGCGCGTCAGGGCCTGGAGCCTTGCTAACTTTTAGCTTATCGATATAATGCGCAATCTCACCCTCCTAAACAGTTATTTCATTCAAAATAGTCTCGCTACTAAATGGAACGGTATCGTCCACGTCGGGGACATTATTTACGTCTTTTATGGTAAAAACTGTCGCAAAAAAGTTGTTAAAAATACCCGCCATCGCCTTAGCGTAGGAAGCCAAAGCGGCGTTAGCGTCCACTAGAGGCCCTATTTTATCTTTTATCGACGTACGATTATTGACAGAGTCAAAAAATTTTTTCGAATTATGTTTACTATCCGCAGCTACAAGTATCTCAGAATTACGCTTAGCATACTAATAAATCTTTTAACCTGACGTCTAAGCTCGATATATCTATTAAAGTTAGCTACCGTACCATTGCGCTTATTAAGTCTATACGCTCTGTTATGTTCGTTTATGAACTCATCTATTTCCCTACTCCACCAATTAGGCCTGCCATAATTACTAGCGCGCTTGGGCCTACGCGGAAGAAATCCCCTTTCGATATTCAAAAAACTTTCTTTAATCGCCTCCCAATGAAAATTTGCGTCAGTACCCATAAATAAATTCTCCCAGTCCACTACTCTCATCCTGTCCGCAAAACTATCAAAATTAGCCCTACGAAAATTAGGGATTTCTATTACGTTACTATCCTCACTGATTTCTATCAATAGCTTGAACCTAATAATTTGGTGATCACTACATCCCAAACTCTCACCTACTTCCAAACCTTCGACTATATTTTCGTCGTTCGTCATCACGACGTCTAAAATATTGCCACTGCGCTTTGGTTTGGTAACCATCTGTCGTAAAAAATTATCTTCCATGAACTCAATCAGTCTCAAACCCTCATCATTACAGGTAAAATTTCGTAATTAACGTTAGGGCATTTAAAGTCTCCGACAACTATACTATTCCGATTATTAGTAGAGTTACTAAGAAGTGTGTAAAATCTAGTATCGGTATCGAGGGGTTGAACAGGAGGTCCATAAACAACAACGAAATTAAAGCTAATACTACGCGCCCTAACTTCAACGCATATCGAATTAATTTCTTCCAGAAAATCTATCTTAACCTCGACAGCCCTAAGGGAATTACGAATGTACAACAAAACGCCGCCACCAGTCCTATGTAACCTATCATTAGTAAAAAGTTTAAAACCCGCTATATCAAGTTCCCCCAACAAGTCTCGAGTTACGGTATTTAACCACGGTTCTGTTATAGGAACTATATCGTATAGCAACTATAGCAACTCTATGATGCCGCGAACTCGTCCAAGGATATGAAAGAGCGAAAATTTGCTGCCGCGAAATTAACCTGGCTTACAGTATATAAATATACAGTACTCATAATCTCATACAATATTATACTAATGTTTGTGAAATACGTTAATGCAGTGGTTCTTAACCTGGGGGGCGCGCCCCCCTAGAAACAGGAATTTCTCTAATTGTATTTGTTATTCTCTTAACGAGAGCATGGGCTAATATTGAGAAGTTATTGAGAATGTTATTTTGATGCAAGGGGGGCGTGGAGGGAAGGACCAATTCCTAGAGGGGGCATGGTAGTAAAAAGGTTAAGAACCACTGCGTTAATGCGCTAAAACGAGGTGTTGACATGGTTACTGGCATGATCTATATTCATACCATGTTTCTACACCGTATGACGAATACCGACTCTGAAAATGGATCCAGCTCAAGATAAAATTGCACAGCGAGGCCGGATAATTGGTATGCGGGAAGCAGGCCTCTCTGTAGCTGATATAGCTATAGAACTGGGAATTTCGAAGCCTGCTGTTCGATGCCGGGTGCAGAGGTGGCAGGAGACTGGGAAACGGGTGCATGAAGCAGGATATCACCACCGTACTCCTACCAAAAAAGAGAGGATCGAGGAACGATATCGTCAGGCCAGGCTCTCGTTTTCTCGCCAGCATGATCTCGCATACTGGAGCAGCGTTATCTTCTCTGACGAGAAGACGTTTGAATTTATAACTCACGGCCGTCTTCGGTGTTGGCAACAGGACACCACGAGATATGCCCGCCAAAATATTTACGAAGTGGCACGGAATGGGCACGTGACGGCGAATGTGTGGGGATGGATGCACCTACAAGGACTAGAAGAGCTGACTGAGATCCACGGCAGGTTTACGGCAGATCAATATATAGAGATCATGGAGGAGGTGATGCTGCCTTCTGTACGCGCGTATGCCTTGCCCTATCCTGAGCAGATTATCTTTATGCAGGTATGTTGTATTTGTGTGTTATAGAATATTATACTATTACTAGAGTAAGATTTATGTATTACACACATTTGTATGTCCGGTTTCCACATTTACATAGGATGAATAATGGTCATAAAATTGTTCTTTAACTCTTTCACTACTATGACAACACTTAAGATTTTATTCTGGATAACTGCAGTCTGTATTATTTGTATAACGGCGTACAATTACATTTAGCTGAGAGAAACCCCTAATACATAGGGGTTAAAACTTATCTCGAACTGTAGGTTACTGATGAAGCGTATGGATGAGATATAATTTTACTTTTAATATTTAAAATCCATTTGCAGGAAAACTCTCCCATCCACACCGCCAGGATTGTTAGAAGGTGGTTTGAGGAGCAGCGAAATGTTGAACTACTGGACTGACCTGGTAAGGGGTGTGACCTCAGAAATGTGGTGAACTCTTGGGAGCCTGGGCAGGAGCGGACCAGCCGCCAGCTGCTGGATCACATTATGGCTGAGTGGGAGATCTTCATACATAACATAACCATGTTGCATCTATGCCACACAGATTACAAATGTCTGACAATAATAGGGGATGGACCAAGTACTAACTATGAACCTGGTATAGCTGTGCCATTTATGTTAATCTATGGCAAATTGTGAGCATTTTGTATGACTTTCATTTTGTATGATAAACTATTTAGTAAAACATTCTCAACCATTGCATATTTGTTGTTATAAAGAATTGGTGTTTTATTGTATATATATGTTACAGTCACTGTCTAAAATCAGGAAATTTATAAACTGACTATAATTTTAGGCAATTTGTTAAATGCTCGATTTACTTAATACCTAATTAAACCTAACCTAATCATGAATTCTTAGATAACATATTGGGAAATACCAGTGGGCATGCATCTGCAGCATTACCAGAAAGGTTAGGTTAGGCTTTTTGTGTATCACCAATTTGACAAATTGCCTGAATTTCTGTCAATTTATAAATTGCCTAATTTTACATATTAACTGTAACATATATATTCCTTGTTAAGATCTAATAATATCTCCACATTGATAATGCAACAGGAAATCTGGAAACCATTAATTGGTTTATCTGTCCATCGTGATTAAATCATTATCTCTGTACATTGATAATACAAATACAATCTAGAAAACACAATTAATATAATAGGCACCAGCCACAAACAAGTGGTAATATCCGGCTTAACGCAACCGTCACCTTACGGTTTCCACTAACACACCCATATGTAGTCTCTCCTTGACGGCGACAGCAAGTAACCATGTCAACACCACGGTTTGACCCATCAACGTCATTTCACAAACATTAGTATAACATTGTATGAATTTATAAGTATATATAAATATATTTACGCTCGTATAATCATGAATTATTCTTATGTGATTTTGATAATCAGTTGCTGTTATTCAGATCGAAACTGTTAACAAGTTCTTTGTGTAACAATCGATAAGCCATTTCCCACTAACTCTCTCTGCCTCTCTACCTCGTTCTCTCACACTGTCTCAATCTTTTTCTCGCTCAATGTCAATATATATATATATATATATATATATATATATATATATATATATATACACAAATATATACTGTGTGTGTGTGTGTGTGTGTATATATATATATATATATTAATCGTGTAGATTTGTAAGTTAGTAAAGGTTTAAAGCTGCACACGGACTCTACAAACAGCTTTATTAGTATCGTTACATAATGATTTAATATACACGAGACTGGTGGGTGGCGAAGGGGAATGAGGGAGTGTGGAGGATGGTTGTTCAATGTCTATTTTTGGTTCAAATTCACTAGTATATAAAAAGTTGTATTGTGGTATCTGTTCATATAGATTTGCAGTAATCATAATGGAATCTTATTATTGTTTAAGACTAGTAAACATGTAGTTCAACGCTCACGATCATATTAATCGTTTATCTTTATGAACACAGACATTAAATTAGGGGCCGTTCAACAGTTACGTAACGCTATTTTTGCTAAAACCTGAAACCCCAGATCCCCCAGGAACGTTCTGTAACGCTAGACCAGGCACCTCTAAGATGTTATGTAACACTTCCCCCACTCCACACCCCAACGTCACGAAACGTTACAGGGGGTGGTCAGGTTGTAGCAAAAATAGCGTTACGTAATTTTTGAACCTGTATGTCAATGTTATATGTTGTTGGACTCGGTTGTCTCCCTCCAACCCACCTTCCCCCAGTTGGGGTACCTTGACTATCGCTGCGGCGTTGCCACATATACGGAGTCGCCTGTGAGGAGAACATTACATATGCGGGCAACTGTACCATAGAGTTTATTCTTCAAAACGATACACTTATTTTTCTGTAAAATCACCCTCTACCTCGATACATTTACACCAACAATAAATGAGTTTTAGAAATCCATCCCGGTAAAACTCGGAGCTTTGACTACGAAACCAAAATTTCACAGCGGTCTTAACTTCTTCGTCAGATTTGTAACGATTTCCACGGTGATGTTCTTCAAGTTTAGGAAAAAGGTGAAAATTGCCTGGTGCTAAATCTGGGCTATATGGTGGATGCGGGCAAGACGGTGAATCTCGCCTTTGAACACTGGTGTGCGGCCGTACATTGTCATGGTAAACAATGACTGCATTTTTGTGGGTGCGAAACCTCCTGATCCGTTTTTTTCAACTTCTTCAGAGTTTCAATATAACGTGCGGAGTTGAGTGCTGTCCCTCTTTCCCTAAAGTCTTCAAGAACACCATTGGTATTCCAAGAAAGAGTCGTCATCACTTTTCCAGCCGATTTTTTAACTTTGAATTTTTTTGATTGATTGCGGTGAATTTTTGTTCCGATATTCCATGAACTGCCCTTTATTTTCAGTCATAATGGTGGACCCACGTCTCGTCTCTTGTCACACTGATGTGCAGAAATTAATCTTCATTTTCGAAGTCCTGCAGATTTTCTTGGCAAATGCGTAGTCTCGTAGTTTTCATCTCGGCAGTGAGCATGCGAGGCACCTATCTGGCGCAGACCTTTCGGTAACTGAGAATACTGATAATGTGTCCCACTCGCTCTTTGAAATTGCATTGCAGCAATTTCATTTTGTTTTATGCGACGATTTCCACGAATCAGTTCGTCAAGGGTACTGTACTTCCGATGAGACTCGTGGGTTGCCGTTACAGGCCTTCCACTTCGCAGTTTGCCTCGCAAATCTTTTTGCCCTGCTTCTCCTTCTTTACACTGCCTCGCCCAACGTTGAACCGGTACTCACATCAAACACTCTTTGTCGTACACAGCGTGCATTCGCCGATGAATGTCTATGGGAGCAACATTTTCCGCGGTCAAAAATTCAATTACGGCACGTTGCTTGAAGCGAAGTTCTTTACTCCTTTCCATTATCGATACTGAACCAACGTGTAGAATAAGTGTAGGCTGTATTAGGCTATAACACAAAACCGGTTTTATCTGGTTACCTCTACACAATCTGGAATGGGGTGGGGATATCAAGAGGTGGGGATATCAAGTTACAACACAAAACCTGTTTTATCTGGCTACCTCTACCCAATCCAGAATTATTCAAGTGGAGGCATTACTTTTCAGTCCACAGTAAATAAATTAAAATAAATAAAATAAATAATAATAATAATAAATTAAATAATAAATAAATAAATAGACAGACAGTAATAAATAATAAATAAAATAAATAAATATTATTATTTTTTTAATTTAATTTATTATTATTTTTATTTATTTATTAATTTATTTATTATTTATTATATATATATATATATAGGTAGACGTAATATTTAGAATAATAAAATTTAGAAATATGATAATATAGTAATTAACTTATTTCATATAAGAGGTTTCAGGTGTAATTTTAACTGCAGGCAGTGGGGTTCGAGGATGTTACAAATTATTTTCTCATATGAATTAAATTTCTTTCATGAAACAGTGTTATGCTTCAAGCTTTCAAATAACTTTCTTTTGCCGTGTTACATGTTCAGTTATAGGCTGACTGAGCTAAATGAGGTAAGGTTAATTAATGATTTTTATATATATATATATATATATATATATATATATATGCGATGTTTTGTATTTGTGTTGTTAATTTATTCAAATAATGTGTGATGTTCAACAAAACACTCATTTATTTTATCCATACATCTTAAAATCAAAACAATGGTTGACAGTGAGTTTATAGTTGAAAGAAATGTGCTAGATGGCGTTGCGAAGCTTTTATTTTATTCAATTCCGCTCAGTTTCATACGGCATGGATGAAGAATGAAAGAGTTGATTTATTTACTGACTTTCGATAATTTTTGTATTAGTGTCCTCAGTTGGTCGAAGGATGTGAAACGGAACAACCCATCAACCAACTTTTGATATTTGGACTGTAATTTATGTTTTCACATTTCTTCTACTCGAAATGTATTTAATTTTAAGCAATTTGTTTTAAGATCTATTCCCGAAACTCGAGTTATTGGTGAAATCAGTTGAATTTATTATTCTATTTTGATGAACACTGTAACTACTTTCCAAAAATGTAAAAATCTTTTCAAAAACATTTAACCCCTTCTTCTGAATGGAAATTAAGGTAGACGTAATATTTAGAATAATAAATTTAGAATATGATAATATAGTAATTAACTTATTTCATATAAGAGGTTTCAGGTGTAATTTTAACTGCAGGCAGTGGGGTTCGAGGATGTTACAAATTATTTTCTCATATGAATTAAATTTCTTTCATGAAACAGTGTTATGCTTCAAGCTTTCAAATAACTTTCTTTTGCCGTGTTACATGTTCAGTTATAGACTGACTGAGCTAAATGAGGTAAGGTTAATTAATGATTTATTATATTAAAATATGAATAGTGATATAAATATGTCAGTTTCAAAGATAAACGAGTAGCACTTGATTTTCTAGTAAATCCAGCCAACAATTTTACAAAGATACAACGTTGTCACAAGGTTGCATTTTAGCACTGTGACGTAGATACAACGTAAATTTGTGTGGTCTGAGTTACGCCTTCGCAACGCTGTGACATTACATAAACTTTACGTAGATACAACGTTGTCTCACGTCTCAAGGATAGAATTTGGTCCAAGAACGGCGCCCTATTTGAAATAGTAGTATACCGTATGTAATTCCGTTACAATTTTGAACAAGGAATAATATAATACGAAACTAGTAGTATACCCTAAAATGTCAAGTACAAATGCAATTCAATATTGCTTGTTGCAACGGCACAGCCTTGCAATACTGCAAGGCACTGGCACAGTGCCAAAGGGGTAGAGGCGTATGCAAGAAAGGTGGAGAAGGGAGGCAAGCAGGAAGGAGGGTAGAGGGTAGCCTAATCTAGCATCTCAAGCCCACAAAATGTATATATATATATATATATATATATATATATGTGTATAAATGGTACCTGTATATTATATATATATGTATGCTTGTGTGTTTGTGTATGTTTGTATGTGTGTATAGAAAAAATAAAGCAAGTCTTTATTAAAGGCATGGGTGAAGAGAGGCACTTCTCACCGCTGCAAGCCCTGGTATCTGACTATCATTCAAGCTAAACTCCGGCTCCTCTTAGGAATTTATCGATAATTGGGCTCCTCTTGAATGCGGAAACCGTTAATACTCTTTATCTACAGTGAGACTGAAAATAATCTAGATAAAGAGTACATAACGGTTCCGCATTCAAGAGGAGCCCAAATTATCGATAAATTCCTAAGAGGAGCGGGAGTTTATTTAGCCAATTCTTTGGGAATAAAGATAGGCGATATGGTGAGGAAACAAAATGAGTGTATTAATAAATGTATGTAGTTTACGAGATTCCATGTAATGGCTGCTCTGCCGTTTATTATGGGGAGTCAGGGTGCAGCTTACCAAAAAGACTATATGAACATAGAGCAGACATGCGTCTACATCGAATATATCTAACTCACTCGTCTTGCACGCAGGTAGGTACGGACACCTGCCAAACTGGCAAGAAGCTAAGATCATTCATAAAGGACTAGATAAGTGGATGAGGAAAACAATTGAAGCTGCTTTATAACGTCAGAAAACGTGGTAAATCATAGAGAGGGATTTATGTGCTTAGCCAAATTAATGGGAAAAATTAGTGTGAAGTTAGCAGAAAGGTGCGGGGCCAAGGAGCATCAACAGTAACCAGCCAATAAGGTAAAGCTACGAATGTTCATCCAGTAGGTTTAAAAATCGTCTGCATTTAAATATTCTGTGTTTAACTCATGTTGTCATTCTGTGTGAGCAAGGCTTTGTGCCGAAACGTAACGGAATATAACTCCATCTCTTATGTCTTTTTCTACCACCCTCAAACCGCTCATTTTTCTATATGGATAACACACACACACACACACACACACACACACACACACACACACACACATATATATATATATATATTATGTGTGTGTGTGTGTGTGTGTGTATATAATAATAATAATAATAATAATAATAATAATTAACTCTTGATTTTGTACCGTGCTTATTTAGATATCAACGCTGGTACATGCATATACTGTATGTGTTTATTTTAACGCGCTAAGCTTTCGCGAATTGATAAGAGCTTGTATCTGAGACAGAGTGAAAATTTTTTCTTAAACGGCGGTGAAATGTGTATTTAGTCACGACTCTCTGTCGGGGCTGTTACAATTTATTTACACACACACACACACACACATACATATATATATATATATATATATATATATATATATATATATTTGACGTACATATACTGAATTCCAGGGCAATTTAAATATTTGTACAGATAGCAGTCACAACCATTCGGCATCTTAAAATTTACATAGGCAATATTTTATTTGCATTGTACTTTACAAGTGTGCCATTTAATTCATACGTTATATTCTTCCCATTTCAGATCCTCTGTATTTATGGAAATGCGAAAATTATTTTTTCATCCTCAGTAAATTTTATTAATTTAATAAATATACATATATATACACAAAAGCATACACAGGTCCCCGTCGGAAAACGTCACAGCTTTGTCGTTTACCTAGTAGATTTATGGTGTCTTGATATTTTGTGATTGAAATACTGTCCCCATAGTTTGTTTAAAGAAATAACAATACAATTTTAAATAAATGTTTTTGCTCAGAAAATTTATATTTGTAATTAGTTTTTCATTCGAAAATGTAATTAAAAGCTGATAACAACATTCGTTAATGCCTCTCTCCACTACCAAACACAATTAATATTAGTAGAAATGTTAGGAGAGGAGGGGGCTCAAAACAATGTTATATTTAAGAACATAGCTGCATTCTGCTTCTGCCTGAATTGTTCATTCTGACGAAGAACGAGCTTGTCACTTCACCTTAGATCTACACTTTAACATGGAACCATGCCCCACCACGAGGTGTCAGAAATTACAAAATCCTCCCCCCAGTCTCAATCTCACTACAGATTCCAGGACAGTTCGCTAGTGGACATTTCGCTCCCTGACATTTCGCTACCGGTCTTTTCGTTACTAGGTTATTTCGCTACCAGCTCATTACGCTACCTGAGAATTTTAGCCCAAGATTTTACTGTATTTTATGCAACGTTGTTTAGTAAACATGTCAATGTCATAAGCTCGTTTGTTTTGTTTTCATATATTTTCTACGATATTGTTTATTGTTAACAAGAAAACATTATTAACAATAGATATGCTAGATCAATAGCCAAAGACTGTTCCGTTTGTTTACATACGAACACAGGTCAGACGATCCGTTCAAACTCCGTATAGATGATTCATCATGGCTCGAACAACTATTCGAGGCAGTATCAAACCAGAATGACGTCACATGCGAAGCGATGTCAAGGGTTATAATCTTTCCAGCTCTTAGTCGCACAGCTGCTGCTTCCACGTCTAGTCGTGATTTTTTCCTCATCATCATCATCAGGCATGCCACGTTTAACGACTTCATCACGAAATGGGAAAAAATTAGTTGATGACCTAAGCATAAACAGAATGGAGTGGTTCGAAACAATATTGCATGTGCGAAAATCGATCATGTAAGGCCCGGGTACACACTTATACAGACGACAAACACAACATCATTAGAACCGTCAATGAGCATAATCACAGTGCAAAAGTGAAGGCAAGAGTGGCATTACGTAAAATGAAAGTGAAACCTATTTCCACACAATATGCTCCTCGAACTGTTATATCCATCGAAACAACAAATTTGAATGAATGTCCATTGGCAGAATTGCCATCGATCTCTTCCATGAGTCACAGTATCAGACGTTGGAGACAGGTAGAAGACAATTCTCCTGCTATTCCTCAGGGACGACACGGTTATGCCATTCCTGGTCAATATTACAAGCTTTACCGTAGCTTGAAGTTTCTGCAGTATGATAGCCGGGAGGATGATACCAAACGAATTTTAATATTTGCAACAGACACAGGTCTTGATGAAATTAAGGAGACAAAGTTGGGCTGGAGATGGTAGTTTTAAGTGCAGTCCAGACATATACTATCAAATGTACACGCTGCACATTCAAGACAACATCATCAATGTTCCACGAATGTTTGTTTTGCTTCGTGCCAAGACACTTCCGATCGACTTTTTGCTAAACTGAAAGAACCGTTGCATGCCACAGAACCTGACAATATGATAATGCATTTTGAAAAGGCATGCATCAATAGTTTCTGGAACACGTTCCATAATGCAGATGTTACATGTTGCTTGTTTCATCTTTCACAAAATGTTTACAGACAGGTTGTGACAATAAGCCTGAAGCAACGATACCATCAAGATGATGAATTCAGACTCAAAATCAGATGTTTCCGTGCAATTGCTTTCATCCCAGTTGGTGATTTCGTGGAAGGCTTTGAAGATCTCATTGATGATAATGATCTTCCACAAGAACTTGTTTCATACTTTGAAACTTATTATATTGGTGGAGAGATAGGTCGTGGTCAACGGAGAAGAAGAGTCGAACCAATGTTTCCCATTGCCTCCTGGAATGTTCAGGCAAGGACTGAAAATAGCATACCACGTACAAATAAAAACATTGAGGGGTTCCACAACGCACTCAGAAGTTCTGTAACAAAGGTCCATCCCAACATTTGGACCCTGATTAATGCTCTGAAAAGAGAAGAAGCTTTAGCTAAGAAAAAGTGGCTCATTTTAACCGTGAAGACACTGTTACCAGGAATAAGAAGTATAGAGACGCCGATCAAAGCATAAAAAGATGCTACAGGATTATGACCCAGCAAATAAACTCCGTTTTCTTCGTGGAATTGCTCACAGGCTGAAACATTTTTAAAAAGTTTAGATCTTTTATAATTTGAAATAAAATGTTTAACAACTGAAGTGTTTTACATAAGAGCCTTTTTTATTTTAAATAAATGGTTTTACAACTGGAGTGTTTGTCTAATAAACTAATATTGACGAAATAGTATTTTTTATTTGATGGTCTTTCAAAAAACATAATATTGCAGAATAAGATAAATACTAACGAAATAAAATATGTAAGGGAGATTATGACATTGACATGTTTACTAAGTTTGGTGACTAACAATAAACAACGTTGCATAAAATACAGTAAAATCTTGGGCTAAAGTTCTCAGGTAACCTAATGACCTGGTAGCAGAATAACCTAGTAACAAAAAGACCGGTAGCAAGCTGACCGGTAGCGAAATGACCGGGAGCGAAATGTCCAATAGCGAACTGTCCGGCCACCCTCACCACAGCCCAATCAGTGCCCGAGTGTTTTTTCCACTAGGCCACCCAGACTTAAAACAATCAGATCATTGCAAACACACGCAGGGGCGGACTGAGCAGTCGAGCAATGGGGCATGGACCGAGAACCCGGGCCATTATGGGGCACGGCGGCCACGGCCCGCAGTCATCATAAAACAGTGAGTGTTCTCAATTGGCTCAAGTGTCTAATCGAACTGTAATATGAAAAAAATCGGATTTCAAGGGGCCCAGGACCTCATTATGCCTGAGGGCCCAGGTTGCTCTAAGTCCGCCCCTGCACACTCATATATATATATAATATCATAAACCATTATTTCAATTTTATTGATTTAGTGTATATATATATATATTAGTGATGGATCGAATAACCGCAACCGCAACCGCACTACAAACGCACAAAAATTCACAACCGCAACCGTAACCGCAACCGCCGTTCCATAAGTGCGGTTGCGGTTGTAAAAGCTTAGTTAATTTTAATTTTAGGTTAATTAGAAATATTTCTTTTTTTAAAAAGAAAATGATGGGTCTCCTTATGCGTGCTTAAACGTGACGTCATACGGCTGCCGTAGTAAAATTGGTTTAAACTGCGCTCTAAGTTATTACTCTATATATACACGGTGAACCAAAAGTAGGTGGACAGTAGGTTGAATACGGTTTGTGTTATATTATATTATAACTATGGTGTTCATTATAACTATGGTGTTTGTGTTTTATTATATTAAATATTATAACTAAATTTATTAAAATTTTATTTTGTATTATAGTATACAAAAAAATTAAATATGTATTCTCAAAATAAACGTTATCATTTACTGTCCACCTACATTTGGTTCACCCTATATAATATCATAAACCATTATTTCAATTTTATTGATTTAGTGTATATATATATATATTAGTGATGGATCGAATAACCGCAACCGCAACCGCAACCGCACTACAAACGCACAAAAATTCACAACCGCAACCGTAACCGCAACCGCCGTTCCATAAGTGCGGTTGCGGTTGTAAAAGCTTAGTTAATTTTAATTTAGGTTAATTAGAAATATTTCTTTTTTTAAAAAGAAAATGATGGGTCTCCTTATGCGTGCTTAAACGTGACGTCATACGGCTGCCGTAGTAAAATTGGTTTAAACTGCGCTCTAAGTTATTACTCTGTGAGCTCCATGAAGTAACATTTATTTTTATTTAATTTTCTTCAAACTAAAATCGCCTTTAGTACAATAGTCAATAAAGCTTATTCCTGCTCGACGGACCTCTCGGGTTCGTGTAACTTGGTCAATGGCCTTGGTTGGCCAAACTTGTGTTCAACATAAGGTATTTACTAAATAAATACTATTTAGTATATATTATGTACCAAGTGTGGCTAAATCGCACTATAGTGGCTAAATCCAGTTAATAATTACGCATTTTTCCTAGTATATGATAACCGCAACCGCAACCGCGGTTGGAAAAAATTCGACAACCGCAAACACAACCGCAACCGCGGTTGTGAAAAACCGACCACTCGATCCATCACTAATATTATATTATATATATATATATATATGATACACACAGACCGCGCATGAAACAAGGAACTCTTCTGGAAAAATTAAATCCACTATAGTTCGAATAAGTAATGGTAAATGACAAACACAGAATAGTTTCTTGTTCCATGCACGGTTTGTGTGTATCATGAAAAACCTCAGGGAATCATTCTGAGTTCATTCCCACCATGAAACGGACATGTTATGTGCCTTGAAAAGTGGACGCTCAATTCTGCCAGTTGAGGTTTAAGTTTTGGTTTTTGACTAAAAATATAATAGTTACCCCTTTTTCTTTGATGTATTCAATCCGACGTGAATGCAACAAGCCTTTCGCTTATATTGAGGTTCTGAATATAGTAGGCTAGGCGTAGCTGTAAACCCTAGATCCTGTCCCAAAGCTGGATCCTATCTGTTTTGCAGATAGCTGGTGAGGGGAGCTATATTTTTTGGGTCTCTTTGCGAGTGACCCGTTCCCCACGTTGGGATAACGTCATGAAAAAGAAAAAACTACAGTGTTTGTCATTTACTATTACTTATTCGGATTACAGGAGGATTTAATTTTCCCAGAGAAGTTCCTTCTTCCATGCACGGTCTATGTAACAAAAAAAACTCAGGGGACCATTTTGAGTTCAATCCCATATATATATATATTATATATATATATACACTGGCGGTAAAAATTATGAAAAAAATTAAAAAATGCTGATTATGTAATAATAATAGAATTCTTTTAATTCTTTTTATACGTTACAGGAAGTAAAATGTTATGTCTATCCAATTAAGTAGCTTTGAAATGTGTTGTTTTGTTACATGAAGACTTACGAGCAATTAATCAATATTGAAAGAAATTGTATTTAATGGTGACATCACGTTTTGATTAAAATAATTGTTTATGTTCACCAAAATATTGATATTATTGGTTGGAATGTTTTTCTGTTATTGTATTTATACATTTTATCCCATTTTCTTTCAAAAATGTAATTTGACTCGTGAAACCTGCACCTGAACATTGTTTGGTAACATTGTGCCCTTCTCTTACGGATATCTCTGTATAATGGCTCTTGCAAAGGAAATGTCATACAAAAATAGACTCAAGATTAATTAATACCTTCTTGATGAAGAACTACAGAGACAAATAACCAATAAAGTGGAAGTTTTATTCTCCACGGTGAACAAAACCCTCTCTCGTCATTCGCAAAATGGGAATGTAATGAACAAAGTAAGCCGACGGCGAAAAAAGGAAGACCTCGGAAAAAGAAGACAAATACATGATTTTATTGAGCAAATGCAACAGAAAGAATTTTAGCGTTCGAATAGCTGCTGAAGTCAATGCATCACGCAATTGCAGCACTTTCACTTTAACATCGAAGATACGTTTGAGGGAGGTTAGTTTAATGGGCCGGATTGTTACCAGAAAGCCGCTTTTGCGACGAAGAAATAGAGCCAAACGTTTGAAATTGGCATAAAATCACAAAAAATGGTCGCTCCAAGACTGTCAAATTGACATGACGACAAATGATTTTGAAGCTTCGATGGCAATTGATCAAAATATTCAGGTTGCTGCTAAGCTGACAGAGTCAGACATCTGTCAGAATGTTATTCAGACGGACCCAGAATTGACAGAAGAAGAAGCTGATGAAGCTGAAGCTGAAGCCCATAAACCTGATAAACCTCCAACAAGTGCTGAAATGCGACAGGCTCTCCGAATTTTGCGACTTGGTGTACAGCACAGATCAAGCGAGTTTCATAAACAGTATGAATATGAAAGTTTTATTAATGAATTGCTCTGAAAAAAAATAGTAGACAGTCAACTTTAGATGAATTTTTCTAATTCTTTTTTTAATTGTCTTTAAACATGTCAATAAACGTAAAAATCCAATTTTTACATATGTCAATAAATATTACTGTAGGCCCCTAATTGCTATTTTTTTATTACATCCGTTAATGTTATCATTCGGCTATTGTTATCAATGCAACTTTTCCGAAGTGATCATAATAAGCGGCATCTACTGTGTGTATATATATATATATATATATATATATATATATATATATATATATATAATTTGGAATTCGGGCGATAGAACGTCTGCAGATTCAAGAAGATATTAAATTACCTAGATGGGGGAAATTTGACAAATGAACTTTAAGAATCTTATATATACACTGTATGTATATAACTTAATCTTGACATCTACCACGCATTATAGTAAACAGAGCCAATTAAAGCAGTAGTATGACCAAAAAAACCCGAGTGCAATGCAACTGCATGCAACATTCCAGCATTGCATGTAACATGGTGAGAGTGTTTTTGACCCCCCTCCAAAAAAAAAGATATATATATATATATTATAATATATATATATATCTGTGTGTGTGTGTGTGTGTGTGTGTGAACTCCACGGGGTAACCTAACCTAGCTGTTCAGGCCCACAAAAATATATATATATATATGTGTGGGTGTGTATGCATGTATAGCATGTGGGTGTATATGTGAGTGTATATGCATGTACGTTTGTCAGTAACACAGTATAAATAAAGACTTTTAGGAGCTTCTCCCATCAACAGCACGAAGTCGAGATGGTGATTACACCAATCGTCTAAGTATAGGCTTTAAAATCTCCAGTACAGACATTAGGAACCCACCCATCAGAAGCACGAGGCCGCGATGGCGTTACACCAATCGTCTAAGTATACTGTAGACTTTAGGACCTCTCAATAGTAACACAGAGGCCGACTTACCTACCGCTTTTACTTACCAACCAGATTTCACTTACCAAAACCTGATAGACCAACATGATCTCAAAATACGACACAGACAACAGTCAAAGCTATTACTCTTCTCATTAACGTATTAAAACATGTTTATGAGGCCATAATAGACCAGTAAGGTCTCAATAACCGACGCAGACAATAGACAAAGCTATTGAACTTCTCGTGGCAGAAAACCTCCACGAGGCCATGTTGTAATGTATTGGTGGCTAGACGCTCTTTTAAAACTGAAATACGTAAACCAAATTTAAAGTAAAAACAATTTTTTTTTCTTAATATCCAAATATATCTCTAAATCTTATTATAAAAAATATGAATTTAATTTTATAATAAAACTAGATTTTATTTTTACGGAAACTTATCTATTTTTCAACTTTCACCATGCATTAAACATTCTATCATATACCCAATTATTATTATTAATATTTGCCAAATGAAGTATGGGCGGCCAATAAACTTTTTCACTTTCATATAAAAGTGATTCTTCCGTGTATATATATAACCTTTGGCTTCATATATAACCTTTGGTTAGCTTCCGCCTGAATTGTTCATTCTGACGAAGGTCAAGCTTTTCACTCCACCTTAGACCTACAGTTTAACGTGGAATCCGAACCACGCCCCATCAGCAGCCCAGCGTTTTAACCACTAGGCCACCTAGGGTACCCATTTATCTACCAACCACTTTCTTTATTGTGTGGAAGGATGAACAGCTGGGTTTTGCTGCGCGCCGGCTGCCGTTGGGTCTCGAACCCGGGGCCGATGGATTCGTAGTCAGCGACGCTAACCACTACACCACCGAGGTGTTCTATCAAGGTGAAAACATCTGTTTGTAGCTCCACTTAACCTCGACATTACTGTATTATTTTTAATATAATTTTAAACCAGATTTTAGGATCATATTAAATCTTACTGTTGAATATACAAGATGTCCAAGAATAATGGCGCAAAAATAATTAATTGACCAAAATATACAGTATACATATTTTTCCTTCATCATGTAATATCTGTGACTGAAGTGTATAACAATATTTTCTATGTTTCATACACAACTGTGATTTATATACGTCTGTGCTAAAAAAATCCATTCTTTATATACACAAAGAAAACTGTATAACAGATTTTGCGGGAGAGGGTAACATTTTTATTAATTCACATTACTTTCCACATCTCTAAACTAATGAGTCTCCACAAAAATAATTAATTGACCATGCATTAAAGATTCTATCATACGCTCAATTATTATTGATAGTTGTCATGTGGAGTATGGGCGGCCAATAAACTTTTTCATTTACATATAAAAGTGATTTTTCCATATATATATACAGTATATATATATGAAAAACGCCTCGAGATTTGAACATCAATAACTTCAGAAATATGCAGTTCACACTTCCAAAATTTACAAAACTTTTACCTTAGTCTATTGATAAGCCATCATAAAAATTTCAGATCTCTACATAAAGTACTTTTTCCACAGCTGAGGGAACAATGAGATATGGTGAAAAAACGAATATCATAAACTGAAATTTTTTTATTTTTCACATCTTATCAACAAATATGATCAATATATCCGCCGTCCTGCTTACAAACTAATCTTAACCTTTTCTTCCACGACATGATACATTTCTGATTTCTGCTAATGTTATTTTGTCCCAACATTCGAGTATTTTTTTCTTTAATTTCATTTCTGTAAACTTTTCTGTTTCGCCTTCATAAATCTTCTCTGCTAGTGTTCCATATGATGTAATCCATAGGATTGCAATCAGATGATTGCGGGGCAAGTCGTTTTTTCCAATGAAGTTGACTACATTCTGTTGTAGATAATCTTGTGTGAACTTGCTAGTATGAGCTGTAGCACCATCTTTTTGGAGTATGAAATCGATTCCATAATACAAACGCCCGACAATCAGGCAAAATATTCTCCTCTAAGAGATTTACATAGGTTTCTGAATAATTTTTTTTATTTTCTGAAATGAAATGAATTTTCGTCTTTCCGTTCCACGATATACCTGCTAATACCATGATTTTTTGGAAAACCGACTTGTCTGGTGGTAAAGTTTTGATAGAGGAATGTCTTTTTACGCCGACCATAATCAACATCGTTCCGGGAGTTTCAAGCAATCTCGATGGTGAAATATTTTTCATCTGTAAAAACTATTTTTTTAACATCATTGGACGAAAATCTATCAAGCAATTTTCTTCAACGAATTTTTCTTTTAGCTCTTACATTGCTGTCACATCTTGAAACACGGATCCTTTTAAATGCTTTAAGTTCAACCGTTCTCTGCATTCTTTGTATGGAACTTCGACTGATACCTAAATTTCTTGCAATTTTCCTCTGAGAGCAGTGTGACCCAGGTCGATCCTCTTGAGATAGGCTCATCATTTCGATCATTGCTATATTGTCTTGAGTGTAAACTGTTTTAGGCCGACTACTTCCACGCTTCCGTGCCGTTGAACCGGTTGCTTTAAGTTTTTCAATTATTCTACTCACAGACGTAACATTACAAGTTATTCCTGGAAATTCCCTCAAAATTCTTGCCCCAGTCCATCTTTTTCCAAGAAACACTTTCCATCACCGCTTTTTCAATTTGAAGGGTACGTTTAAAAAAACAGTATTTATTTAAGATGGGCGTAGCCTATATCATCTGACGTTTTGCAGAGACGAACAGATTATCCCATAGGCTAAGGAAACTACTACAAATCTTAGAATAGTTGCCAGGTACAGCTATACACATTTAAGATTTATGATATTCGTTTTTTTCACCATACCTCATTGTTCCCTCAGCTGTGGAAAAAGTATTTTAGTATTTATGTAGATGTCTGAAATTTTTATGATGGCTTGTAGCTTCTTTATAAACTTCAAAAACTCCTTACGCTGATTCGGGAACATGATTGGCTAATACCCCAGTTTGTGCCACATCTCTATTTGTGCGAACAAGACTAGATATTGTGTATTTAGTGACACATCGCGCATGTATCTATTTTTGAAAAATAGATTCTGATTGATGAAGAATAGCTTATGTTAAGATGGTGGAAGAACATTGTAAATGTCTCGGCAAACGTTTTATCCATTCTAGCATGAGATCGTCAATTACAATGACCGTGTTCTCATTACCCTATAGAACTAACATCATAAACACCTTGTGGAACAAAAATCATCTTGGTACTCGTTGAATACGGGCTGGTATGTCGAATAGCACCATATGACTTTATGCACAAAATTTGAGAACATCGCCCCCTTATCTTTAATGATTTTAAGCACACGGCTTTTCTACATCCTGTACGGCAGGATATAATACATGTGGAGTGGCTCGTCAACCTGAATTTTTTCTACAGAATCCATCTCTAACACGTCACACTCTTAAGTGGAACATTTACAAAATATAATAAAATTTTAAGTAATGCTCCTTATATTCTACAGTATTGTTTTTCTTATTCTTCCTCACAACCGTGAATGATGATGAGGATGTGGTACTGTGCCAGCAACATGTCCCCATCATAGATATTGCAGATGAGGTTAATGATACCGACGACAGTGTAGTTGTTGTTGAGGCTACAGAGTGCCCCATTACCCTCGCTAGCGTTCCTGGACCCCTAGCAGCGACCACTGTAGCACCCCAACACGACAATTCGAGGAGAAAGCGGGTGCATGACGACGTTGCTGAATCACCTTCCACGTCAGGTGTAAATCGCGCCAGGAGTGTGTCGGTTGTTAGACCCACAGTAATAGAGCCCCAGCCCTGTACGTCTTACGACACAACCCCTACAGTAGCTCCTTCTAAAAATAAAACTGTGCCCCTTATTCCTCTTCAATACCGTCCGTACTTACTACAGCAGCATCTCATTCTGTATACAGTAGCATAGCATTCGAACTGGTACGCACCGCCACCCCCACCCCAACCCTGACTAGAAACCGGTACGTAGTCAGTGTCGACCCGCGAACCATGTATAGCAGTAGTGTTTAACACGGACTGCGGCGTGTAGCTGAACGTATTGTGGAGTTTGCCCTTCAGAACAGTAAGGGCCGTGAAGCGAGGACGGGACTGTCCCTCGGGTTCGGGTCAGATGATGGAGATAGAGATGATTTTTGGGGAAGTAATACCCTACAGGCGTCTGGTCGCCTTAGATGTAGATTACATTTTGGGTCGTATAATGCAAGCCTCTCAAAGCAGCACCGTATTCGCCATGGACAACTTCACGATAGATATAGACCACGTTTGCCGTGTTGCGGGACATACGGCCACACCTTATACTTAACTTTGGCAATTATCAAATATTCAGAAACACACAAACCTCGATTACATTTGCAGATTTATAGCAAAAGTCTTGGCTCCTATGTTTACTGTACTAAATACTGCCGTTAAAAAAATTTGGTTGCCGACGGTTGTGCAGCGTACCCGTAAACTGGCCGCAGACTGGAAGCTCGAGTTTGACTGTAATATGAGTCCTGAAGAGCTGAGAAGGGTAGAGCAGGAAATGAATCTACAGATCTACAGAAGCTAAGGCTAACAAAGACCTTAAGTTCCACACTAAGATTAGCCCGAGAGAAAGGAGAGAGTAGGGGGTTAAAAGAAGAGAATAAGGGGTTAAGTAAGTAGAAAAACCTATCATTTGTGGTTTAACATTCATTCAGAAAAGAGAAAGAAAGACTCACATCATCATCCGCCGGCCACTGCCGACAAGTCGGAAAAATAGTCGAAGAGAATAGGAAAGGGGTGAAAGATTAAAGGAAGTAAAATAGAACGCTTACAAACCATGCAAACTACAGACCTACAGTAAAGAGAGGATAAGAAAAGAAAAAAGTAGGAAGAGAAGAACAAAAAGTGGGTTGGTTTACGGTACGAGCTACATCTAAGTTCGTGTTAGTCTAATTTTTTTTTTAATAATTTTATTGCTGGCATATCACACGCTGGTATGTCACAAGCTGGCATTAATCGTCAACAGACTCATCCTCGACCACTACCCCCAGAGCTCCTGTTGCTAATTTTTTAATTATTTTAAACAACGTTAATATTTTTAAAATGCCTGTCTAAACGGTTTTTAAACATATTAACGCTGGTAGAGTTCACGACAGACGCGAGAAGATTATTTCATTTATGAATTACTTTAAACTTAAAAATGTTTTTAGCGATGTTAGTAATGAAACGTCTGCCACGTAAATTACATCCGCTATTACGAGTATTGCTATTATCTAAAGTGAACGGTTTGTCAAAACTTACGTTATGGATTTTATTAACGATTTTGAAAACTTCAATAAGCTCCCCCCTTAATCTCTTATTTTCGTGTGAATGCAAGTGAATGTTCGCTTAGTTGGAATGGATGACCGCAGTAGGACTGTGTTGTTTTTAAAAGTAGTGTGAGAAAACGTACAAATCCTCTACTTATTTTAGGGATGTCAGGGACAACGTATCTCCCCATCTGTAATATAAGGCCCGCCTACGCGAGTTATGATAAAAGTCGAAAATATGTAAGGCATCATAATATGTGTAAGGGGTGACTCGAGTTTACGGATGATATAAGAAGGGTGACCGCTCTTAACCCTCCAACTATCGTTCAGTTGCTTTGATTTCTTGTCTTTCTAAAGTTTTAAATCTATCCTCAATAGAAAGATTCTTAAACACTTCTCTTCTCACAATCTTCTTTCAGATCGTCAGTATGGGTTCCGCAAGGGACGCTCTACTGGCGATCTTCTTGCATATGTCTGACTCTTGGTGATCCTCCTTTCGAGATTTCGGTGAAACATTTGCTATTGCGCTAGACATATCAAAAGCTTTTAATAGAATTTGGCACAACTCTCTAAGTTCCAAACTGCCGTCCTTCTGTTTCTATCCTTGGATCTGTGCCTTCATTTCTAATTTCTTTTCTGTCCTATCTATAACTGCAGTTGTTGATGGCCACTGTTCTTCTCCTAAAGCTATTAATAGTAGTGTTCCTCAGGGTTGTGTCCTGTCACCCACTCTTTTCTTTTTTAGTTGCACTGCCTCTCCTAGCCACTTCTATGACGATGATTCCACTCTTCACTTCACCACCCGCTTCACAAAGCGTTCCTGCCAACATTCACTCAATGCTTCGCGTAGGACTGCTATGGTGCATCTGACCTCTGATTTTTCTACCATATCTGATTCGGGCAGAGAAAACCTTGTGGCTTTCTTTGGCTCAAAATCTGTTCCTTCATCTGTCTACTTGTCACACTCTTCCACACGACTATCCCCTTACCTACAACAATACACAACTCAATCCTTCCTCTTCTCTTAACATTCTTAGCGTTTCCTTTCCTCGTGGTTTTTCCTGGAAAGATTACATATACTCTCTTTCTAAAACAGCTTCTATGAGGTTAGGTGTGCTGTACTGCCTCCGCAGTTTCTTCTCCAACTCAGTTGTTGTCCGTGTACAGCGGCCTTTTTCGCCCTTGTACGGAGTACGCTTCTCATGTGTGGGGTGGCTCAACCCACACAGCTCTACTTCATTGGGTGGAATCAAAGGCTTTTCGTTCCATCATTTCGCCGCCTCTTACGAACTCTTCAATCCCTCTCTCTCTCCGCCGCAGTTTTGCCTCACTCTCTCTTTACTATCACTATTATAACGGACACTGCTCTTCTGAACTCTCTGATTGCATGCCTCCTCCTTTAAAGAGAGCACGTAGTACCAGACTTTCGACACATTCTCATTCCTTTTCTATCCAACTCTCTAACTCAAGGGTTAATCGGTATTTTCAATTTTATGTACTCAACCGGTCAATCTGGAACAATCTTCCTCACTCCATATTTCCTCCTAAGACCTCCAATCTTTCAAACGCAGTGTTTAGGCATCTCATAAACCTTGAACCTTGATTTTGGCCCTCTTCTTCCTCTATAGGACGGGGGCGTTTTTTGTGGGCATTCGCCCTTAGTTCCTCCTTCTTGCATAATATATACATATATATATATATATATATATATATATATATATATATAACAAATAAAATCCCCAAAAGAAAGGAGGTAAAACACTAAAAACTGCTCTTAATATTCAAGCGGAAACACTAAAACTAACAGTGCAAGTAAAAATTTAAAAGATAAACATTAAAAACGTCATTCTTCAGGCAACTCAAACCGTCGTAAAATGTTCCGAAAACGAGAGATTTTTAAAACCAAAATTAGTCATAAAATCAAGTGCTACTTTGGACTCTTTCGTAGACGTGCTGCCCCTGCGATTTATGGATGCCGAACTTACCCGTCGTTATAGATCACAAGCTCATGTTTCCCCTGTCCGTGAAGTGCGCAGAGGAGAACAACGGGGATTGTAATTATACAACCAACCAACGTAAGATCAGAGGTGTATTCTCAAACCCTGTGCTGGATCTAGCTGTTCGCCATGTATACAGAATCTACAGATCTACAGAAGCTAAGGCTAACAAAGACCCTAAGGTTAGCCCGAGAGAAAGGAAAGAGTAGGGGGTTAAGAGAAGAGAAGAGAATAAGGGGTTAAGTAAGGAGAACACCTATCACTCGTGGGTTAACATTCATTCAGAAAAAGAGAAAAAAGACTCACCATCATCATCCGCCGGCCACTGCCGACAAGTCAGAAAAATAGTCGGAGAGAATAGGAGAGGGGTGAAAGATGAAAAGAAGTAAAATAAGAACGCTTACAAACCATGCAAACACAGTCTTAACTCACTGTCATACCATGCAAACTACAAACATGCAAGAAAGAGAGTTACAGACATGCAAAGTAAGGAGAGGATAAGAAAAAAAAAGTAGGTAAAGTTAAACAAAAAGTGGGTTAGTTTACGCTACGAGCTACATCTACGTTCGTGTTAGTCTAATTTTTTTTTTTTTAATTTTATTGCTGGCATCACACGCTGGCATGTCACAAGCTGGCATTATCGTCAACAGACTCATCCTCGACCACCACCCCAGAGCTCCTGTTGCTAATTGTTTTTTTTATTTTAAACAACGTTAATATTTTTAAAATGTCTGTCAAGACGGTTCTTAAACACATTAACGCTGGTAGAGTTCACGACTGCGCGGGAAGATTATTCCATTTATCAATTACTTTAAACGTAAAGAAGTTTTTAGCGATATTAGTAATGAAACGTCTGCCACGCAACTTAAATCCGTTATTACGAGTATTACTATTATCGAAAGTGAACAATTTGTCAAAATTTACGTTATCGATGTTATTAACGATTTTGAAAACTTCAATAAGCTCCCCCCTTAATCTCCTAGTTTCGAGTGAATACAGGTCTAACTCTTTAATCCTATCTTCATAAGGCTTGTTGCGCAATGACGGAATTAGTTTCGTGGCACGACGCTGAACCCTTTCTAACCTATCAATATCCTCACGCAAGTACGGGCACCAAAACTGAACGGCATATTCTAAATGAGGCCTGACTAGGGACTTGTAAAGGGGCAATATAATATCCTTCGATTTAAATTCGAAATTACGCGCTATGAAGCCTAACATCCTATTAGCTTTTGCGCAAGACTCCAGGCACTGGTTCCTAACCTTTAAATCCTTAGATACGCGTACGCCTAAATCTACTTCCTCGTCAACGCTCGCAACTCCCTATCATCCATCGTGTACGTGTAATTATTGTTACGAGAACCTATATGCAAAACTTTACATTTGTCTACGTTAAATTGCATCTGCCACTTATCTGTCCACTCCATAATCCTATTTACATCGTCTTGGAGCCTATTTCTATCGTCCTCGTTAACAACCTTACCGCCTATTTTAGTATCGTCCGCGAATTTTGACACGTTACTAGTCAATCCTACATCTATGTCGTTAATGTAAATTACGAATAGCAATGGGCCTAACACTGAACCCTGTGGGACACCGCTACCTACATCTAACCACCCCGATTCACTACCATTAACTACGACCCTCTGTCTCCTAGCACGAAGCCATTCTTCTAACCAGTTAGCTACCTGACCGCGTATACCGTGCGCTTTGACCTTCGCAATTAGTCTCCTATGCGGAACTGTATCGAACGCCTTTTTAAAATCTAAATAAATAACGTCAGCCGCTCTATGCCTATCGTATTCGCGCACTATTTCGTTATAAAATTCTAACAAATTAGTTAAACAAGACCTATGGCGTCGAAACCCATGCTGACTACTATTAATCAAATCTCTACTTTCTAAGTGATCGATGATACGATCCCTAACTACGGATTCCAAAAGTTTACCGACAATTGACGTTAAGCTAATGGGCCTATAATTGCTAGCTACTGCGCGGTCGCCTTTTTTAAAAATAGGCGTGACGTTAGCTAATTTGAAGTCTTCAGGAATAATCCCCGTTTCGAGTGACTGATTAAAAATCTTCGTTAAGGGGCCTACGATAACGTCTTTCAAATCTTTCAAATGTCTGGGATAAAAAGCGTCAGGGCCTGGAGCCTTGCTAACTTTTAGCCTATCGATATAATGCGCAATCTCACCCTCGTAAACAGTTATTTCATCCAAAATAGTCTCGCTACTAAATGGAACGATATCGTCCACGTCGGGGACATTATTTACGTCTTCTACGGTAAAAACTGTCGCAAAAAAGTTATTGAAAATACCCGCCATCGCCTGAGCGTCAGAAGCCAAAGCGCCATTAACATCCACTAGAGGGCCTATGTTATCTTTTATCGGCTTACGATTATTAACGTATTCAAAAAACTTTTTTGGATTATGTTTACTATCCGCAGCTATAAGTATCTCTAAATTACGCTTGGCATTCCTAACTGATCTTTTAACCTGACGTCTAAGCTCGATATATCTATTAAAGTTAGCTGCCGTGCCATTGCGCTTATTAAGTCTATACGCTCTATTACGCTCGTTTATGAACTCGCCTATTTCCCTAGTCCACCACTTGGGCCTACCATGATTTCTAGCGCGCTTGGGCCTACGAGGAATAAACTCCCTTTCAATATTCCTAAAACTTTCTTTAAACGCCACCCAATGCAAATTTGTGTCATTACCCATAAATAAGTTATCCCAGTCCACTACTCTCATCCTATCCGCAAAACTATCAAAATTAGCCCTACGAAAATCAGGGACTTCTATTACGTTACTATCCTTAGTGTTTTCTATCAATAACTTAAACCTAAGAATTTGATGATCACTACATCCTAAACTCTCGCCTACTTCTAAACCTTCGACTATATTCTCGCCGTTCGTCATCACCAAATCTAAAATATTATCACCGCGCGTTGGTTCGGTAACATCTGTCGTAAAAAGTTATTCCATAAACTCAATCAATCTCAAACCCTCTCATTACCAGTAAAAGTCGTAATTAACATTAGGGCAGTTAAAGTCTCCGACAATTATACTATTCCGATTGTCAATAAAGTTACCAAGAAGTGAGTAAAATCTAGTATCTGTATCGAGGGGTTGAACGGGAGGTCTATAAACAACAACAAAATTAAAACTAATACTACGCGCCCTAACTTCAACACATATCGCATTAATTGCTGCCGGAAAATCTAACTTAACCTCGATAGCCCTAAGGGAATTACGAATGTACAGCAAAACGCCGCCACCAAACCTATGTAACCTATCATTAGTAAAGAGTTTAAAACCCGGTATATCAAGTTCCCCCAACAAGTCCCGAGTCACGGTATTTAACCAAGTTTCAGTGATAGCAACTATATCGTAGTTGCCGGAATAAATTATCGCCTTAAATTCATTTAATTTATTTCTAATACTACGCGCGTTACAATAAAAGACGTTTAAGTTATTTTTTACCACGGGCCCGCGTTTTAAACTATTTTTCACGTCGGGCCCGCGTTCCCCGGACCCACAACGTTTAAAGAAGGCTTCGACCTATACAGCTTTCGCACGTTTTCGTCTATTAACCTACCTAGCCTAGCATTACCTATTTCATTAAAATGCACCCCATCTTTTATAAAAAGGCTAGGATCACTGAATTCGGACCACAGCTTTACGAAGGGTACATTTTCCTCAGCACAAATCTCTTCTAATTTATTATTCAAAAATATTGTTTTTGACGTAATCCTAAGACCCAACCCGTGCCTAGGGGTAATACCTAGAACTAAAGACCTATCTGACCTCGCCTTCAGGGACCTAATTAACCCCCTATATCTCTCCAAAAGGTCAGGCACTCTCGTATCGGGCCTATACGAGTCGTTGCCTCCTACCATCGTCACCAACATCGAGTGACGGGAGGCAACGTCAATCCTATCCACTTCGTCTCTAACTCTGTCAACCCTGGCCCCTGGGAGACAGACCCTCCTCCTCTTGGTTGGATGCCGTTCAACGAACTCTTTGTCCATGTGGCGCACTAAAGAGTCCCCAATTAAAATAGTTTCCCCCTCATTCACGTCCCTTTCCAAATGGGCGAAAGGGTTCGAAACCTCGATAGGGGGGGGATTCCTATCACCTAACGTACGCGGCCTAGCTCCACCCTTAACTTCTCTAAATCCCTCCCCATCTACTACTCTCGGACTAACCTTAACCCCTTCCTCAACTCTATCCAACCTTCCCGACAAGCTACCTAAACTAGAAACTAGGTTACGCACCTCACCCTTCAAATTACTAACGTCTTCAACGTTAGTATTGGTTCGGCTTCCGTCAACCGTAGCCCTACCCCTGCCCTCATCAAGCGTTGCAAGTCTTTCCGTTACCTCACGTACACTGCGTTTTATGTCAACTATTCCTCCATTAACTCGCAAAAGAAACAAACTGATCTCTCGGTAATCGCCATAGGACCGCCGTTATAATCTTTAAATTCCGAATACCACCGGTTTACCCTACACCTAACACACGACGCTTCTTTTACCGCCGTAGTGTCCGTTATCGGACACCAAAATAAAAATGGAAATATATCCAAAATTGTTGCGTTTTTGTCGGGTACGCCGTGATGGCTGTTTTCGGCCAACTCTGTGGAGTTACCAAGCAACGCTTTTCCGCGAAATTTAAAATTGTTAGAATTTAGCGCCATTATAGGTAACGCTGCAGCAGATGTTGGTGATGCAGTCCACGGACCTAACTTTACCAGACCATGGAATCATTACCAGGTAAGATATAGTTCTATAATAATTTGTAGCTCTCAAATATATATTTTAGACTATATTTAGAGTAAAATTTAGAGTATAAAATTACTTGTACTATCATTAGATGATCTAGAACATGGTGCTCGAAAACGATCAGCACGGGTTTAGAAGGGTTTCCCCGCAACACATGCTTTTTTATAAAAATGAATTTTAGGGGGAACTAATTCATTTGATTTAATTATTTCATGGAGAGTTTGAAATAAATGCATAAATAAATTAATATATAAATTAATATATACATATAAATGTGTGTGTGTGTGTGTGTGTGTCATAAAGAGCAGATGGCAATTCATAAGTTGTAGTAATTTTTTTTCCAATTTGCTTCTAGGAACAAGTGAATCTTCTGGACATGCATCAATTTCTATAGCAATTGGTAACTTTTATGCTGGAAACTGTAACAAGAAGTCACGCTATTGTACAGTTGCTGCAACAAGTGATGAAGAGACCATATCAGAAGGAGATGAAAGAGAAAATTTAGAAGAGTTCAGACCTAACGAGTCAAGTAAGCTTTTCATATTTTTTTCAAAAGTAGATAGCTACAGAATTAATATAAATGAATAATAAATACTGAATACAGAAGAGTATAGTCAATTAAATCTCTATAATACAAACACTCTCACATCCCCTCTGTAGTAAAATATTGGATGAAAAAGTATATTTCTAACTTGAACTTCTTTTTTTTCTATAAAGGTACAGCTTCAGAATGTGAATCAGAGGACGATATTTGTCTTCTAGCACAGTTGTCTTATGCGTCGAAAACCATTCACCCTTGTCTGTATCTAACGAGAAAAGGCGAAAGCAGACTTCGCAGAAGCGTACCCCTATCTGGAAAAAAGTTACCAGTCGACAGCCTATTCCACCTGAACCAGACTTTGAAAATGACTCTCGCGTATCAGAAATATCGAGGATGACTTAGTGAGCCCATTTCAGTTTTTTTTCGAAATTTATTGATAAAGATATTCTTGATATTATTGTTAGTCAAATTAATTTATATTCTGTGCAGAAAAATGTAAATCATCCTCTAAAATTGACTAGGGAAGAATTTGAGCAGTGGCTGGGACTGTCTATTTGGTTTAGCCTCTGTAAAATAAGTAATACTCGTGAGCACTGGAATGATGGTATGAAAGATGAGCGTTACACAAGCTTGATGACTCGTGATGGGGGGAAGAGATAAAAAGTAATATTCATTTTGTAGATAATTCTCAGCTGTCTGGTGATGATAAAATAGCTAAAGTACGCCCCTTCGTGGAACATTTGAGAGCTAAATTTAAAGAAATTCCAATGATCAGAGATATATGCATAGATGAGTCTATCATTCCATTCAAAGACCATTCTGCACTAAAACAATATATCCCAAAGAAACCGCACAAATGGGGTTTCAAATTTTTTGTGTTAGCTGACAAAGAGGGAATGGTGTACGATTTTATTCCATACACTGGAAAGATTCAACCAGTTGATGACCCTACAGTTCCTGATCTTGGGGCTAGTTCAAATATAGTTTTGCATTTAGCTCAAAGCATTCCAAATGGCAAAGGATACAGACTGTTTTATGATAATTGGTTTACATCTTTGCCATTGCAAGTTTGCTTAGCAAAACGTAAAATATGGTCTTGTGGCACTGTTCAGTCAAGAAGGTTGCCAGGTCTCACATTTTCTTCAGATAAAGAAATGCAGGCTAAAGGTAGAGGTACTTTGAGGAATGGGATGCAAATGTGGATGGGGAAGAGTAACAGCAATCAAGTGGTTTGACAGCAGGGCTGTTCATGTGTTATCAACTTTTGCCACAGCGTATCCTGTTGTTCAAAAGGAAAGGTTTGATCGTAAGACAAAGGAGAATGTAACAATAACTTGTCCAAATACTGTACATGAGTACAACAAAGCAATGGGTGGGGTAGACTTACATGACCAGATGGTTTCTCTCTATAGATTCTCATTCAAATCAAAAAAATATTACCACAGAATTATTTGGCATTTGTTTGATATGGCATTAGTCAATGCTTGGCTAATGTACAAAAGGTCATGCAATGCTATGGATATTCCTCCTAGAAAGCAAAATAAGTTATCATATTTTAAAGTTAGGGTAGCTAAGGCTTTGACGTTTGCTGGGAAAGTGACACAAACAAGCAAAAGAAAGAGACCATCTATCGAACAACCCCCCAAAAAAGTTGGGAATCATTGCTTACCTCTACCTGATATTGATGTACGATATGATGGTCTCCATCATTTGCCTGAAGTTGGTTCTGTTAGGCATATGTGTAAAATGGTTGGTTGCAAGAGACGAATTGTAACATTCTGGCAAAAATGTAGTTTATTTGTGCATTGCACAAATAAACAAATGTTTCACAGAATTTCATATTAGGAATCAATAAATTCCATATCCTGATTCAATTGTAATAGTATATATAAATGTAATATGCAATTCCAAACCCATTTAATATGTTTGATGTAATAGTTTATAATATGTTAATAAAATTTTTGAGTTGAATTCAATGTTTTATTCTCCGTAGAGTTTCACATATTTTTAGCTCCATGTGCCGTGGTGCCCGATTTCATCCACCTTCATTAAAATATAAATAAAAGAAGAAGTAAATTTTAATGCCTACACTGCTTCTTTGCATCTCATTTACCACAATTATTAATATATTTTAAAAAAATAATGGAAATAAATAGACCTCGGCGGTTAAGGGTTAAGTTAAATTAAGCCGGCACGCTATGAAAACTTCTAAATCGCTAAAACACCCTAATATTCAATTACTTAACTATAACAACGTGAATATAAACGCAAGTATATAAAATTCAAAACTTTCCAAAATTAAAATTCTCAGCAATATGCAAAAGTAGATGCAATATCAGAGAGCTCAGGAAATGCGTCCGTTCAGTACACACATGAGGTGTGGAGTTTCAGAAGCTACCCAACCTTTTCACGCCATATATAAACGCTTTTTTGAAGGATAAGGTAGAAGCATCGGGGTATCCGCGAGGAGTTGATACCGAAGATGAAAAAACGGCTTATATTCAGCGTTACCGTGACCGTGAAGGTATACAGCTTGACCGTTCCCAAACTGTTAAGAATCCTGGCAAGCGCTTTAGTGCAAAGTTGTCTAAACAGTCTTTGGGGAAAATTTGCACAGAATACTGGCAAAGGGAACGTTCATTTGGCACAAATTTATAGTGAAGTCTGGGATTATGCCAACGCTGCCAATAAAGAGGTTATGGAGATTGTGAATGTAAGTAATACTTGCATAATAAAGTACAACATCACCGAACTGGCCACAGCTACCTCACGGGTTACAAATATACCTACGCCCGACTACTGCACTCTCTTGGGCGGACGGCTGTACGCTGACACAGATAGCGTAATATTCACAGAGAGGGAGGGTGAATACATTCCGCCTATTGGGGAATTCCTCGGAGATTTAACAGACGAGATCAAGGCTGAGTATGGTGATGGTGCATACGCTGACTCATTTGTATCAACAGAGCGAAAAACTTATGGGTGTGTGAAGGAGCTTAGGGGCACGAATATATATATGTGTGTATTGTTAACGATATGTTTATTTATTAAGTATATTTGTTTCAATTAGGGTTTTATTTTCTCCTTTGTGTGCATGCGTGTGTACAATCTTAAGCTCCGCCTACTGTGAGCTCGGTCATGTGACTCCTGCTACTACCTGGGCATATTTCTACCTCGGCGTGCTCAGTTGACCTCTGCAAACCCTGGAGCTCAGACGTGTATTTTCTCACGTAGATGAAAAAATAGTGATGGCTACTTTTGATATTGCGTGTTCGACGTTTATGAAGTGGTATTCGGTAAAGTCAGAAGATGTGATGAATACTGAAAGACGACCTACCCCACCCTCCTTTGAAACTTTTAAGGCTACATTGAATCGCGAGAAGGAACAAGACGTTCAAATACTCTATGGATATTCTGGCGAGAGTATTGCCGGATTTCGTGGCACAAACGACGTAAAGGACTACGTTGTAAGGCTAAACACTATAAAATCGTACATACACCGTGAGGTGAAAGAAACAACGCGTGCAGAAGAGAAGCAACGGATATGGATAATGAGTCTTGTTCATGAGTGGTGTGACAGGCGGTATTATGCCATGCTACATCATACCGAGTACGCGTACCCTGCGGATGAGAATGTGAACCTTGTCATCATGGACAAGCTAAAGTACTTTTACCACGACATTCATATATATCATGACGAGGTTCGCAGTGAGGTTGTGGCTAAATGACTGTGTGTTTTTAATAGAATTTAGAGACGAGTATCGATGGTTAAACGATAAATAAGGTCACATATTTCTCTCAAATAGTACACCGGATTGTTAATGTGTGGAGAACGTCTAGTGCAAATAAAACGTTAAAACTGAAATTACCCAATGTGTCGGAAAATTGCCCAGTATAATGGCTACAAGTGCTCGTATGATTCATGCTAGAACAAATCCGTACACAATTCAACAGCATATGGTGTGACTCGCTCCCCCGTCGAGCCGATCCGCCCAGCCGTGGCTCATATTCATTTCAGGGCTTTAACCGACTGGACGTGCACTCCTCGAATACGATGGAACTTCCTTTGAGAAGCATTCTCATTGCCGCGTAGGATGTGTCCGTGACGAAGTCATTTCGCGTGTTCAGGCGTGAAACCGGTGCCATTAACTATGTACTTGAAACGGTCTGTAGACAAGCAAACTCTGGTAAACGTAATGTTATTTATTTAAGTGTTGAGGAGATGAATAGAGTCTTCGTGATAGTTGAGAAGTGGGGTGAGGACCGTTATAAAATACCTGCAGGTGTAGGTACAAGAAGAGAACAGATTAGTGATGCCCCCTCATATGCCGTTGTTTGTACGTTGTGTATAAATAACGATCAGCCTTGCATTGATATACGACTGATGTGGAAAATGCACCTGATAATAACGTTCTTGTCCCTACGCAAAACCGATTCATCCTCAACAGAATGTTTGAAATCGTCGGATTCCGCAAGCTGAAGTCTATATTAGACGCGCGTGTTACGGATATGATTTATTTTGACACGGTTCTTGAATACGCATACACCGCTCTCCTCGACGGATTTATCGAATGTAGGAATGAACAGGGCGAAAATGGTCTAGAGCTGGATGCTTATTTAAAAGGTTTAGACTCTTCGAAATATCATGAACTTTGGTACAAAGGACTTGAGCGGTACAGGGCAGAGCTCGACTACACTGTTCACCCTGAAGAATTTTACCTCTATATAATGAGCAGCTGTCGTTACGACTTGGAAGATTATTTCAATTGCCGCTATGCGTTGTGAAGAAGAGTTCACGATTGAAAAGCTCGGGTCGGTAAGAAAAAATCCTCGATTGGAAAGGAGTGTTTATAAACTTGCATTTAATATTGATGTGGTAGCTAACGATACCCTCTTTGTGCGTGCTTTTGATTGTATTCTATCCGTGTTTAAAGATAACTTGCCAACCGAATGTAGTGTGCACAAAAATAGTATTGAACGATATGAATGCCATTTACATCGAGTATATGCGCCCGCACACCTTGAGCGGTAAAATAATGCTAAATCGTATTTATTGCGTAGTGCAAAGCAACATTGATGTGACTGCAGACTCGATTACGTGCGAGTTTAGTGTTTTAGTTAACCGCAGTACAACGAATGTATTTTGGTGTATATTTATTTCCAATATATTTAATTATTTAATATAATTTTGTGTGTATATATGTATATATATATATATATATATATATATATATTTATATACTTATATATTATATATATAATATATATATATAGATATATATATATATAATATTATATGCATATATATATATTTCCTGCACTAATATGTTGATGATTATACTCGTTTTGTATATTATTATTTTTTATTTTCAATATATTTAATTATTTAATATAACTGTATATATATATATATATATATATATATATATATACAGGGTGGGCGGAAAGTAGCTCCCTAATTTAAATTACATATAAATTATGTATAAATTGTGATTGTATTGTTATATTGTTATAGTGTGTTCTCTAAAGTGGTACAATTGTAACGGTAATCTTTTTTCTCTAAAGTGTTCTCTTTGTGTTCCCTAAAGTGGTACAATTGTAACGTTCATTTTTTTTTTTCATTTCAGATTGAAGGGTAACATGGCTGAGCGTTTAACACTGCAGGAGCGTGCCCAGTTGGCGGCACGGTACGAAGTTTGGCAATCTGTCGTTCGAGTTCAAAGATGGTGGCGGGCCATTCACGGACCACGTGCCAAAGTGGACCCGAAAACAATCAAGAACTGCCACTCGAAGCTCATGACCACGGGGTCTGTGGCAGATGTTCGAAGATGTGGTCGCCCTTCGACATCCAGGGCCCAGGAGACGGTGCAGGCAGTTCAGGAAATGTTCGCACGGAGTCCACGAAAGTCAACTCGCCAGGCAGCTCGGGAAAGTGGACTCTCTCGCTACTCAGTGCGAACTGTGCTGAAGAAGGAGCTGAACTGGCGTGCGTGGAAGCCGCATTACTGCCAATCTCTCTCGGACGAGGACTGCGACATTCGCATGGAGTTCGGGGAAGAAGTCTACCGCACCAAACCGAGGACATTGGAAGAACTGGAGGACCGAATTCGGGAAGTCATGTCCTCCATCCCGCCGGAGTTCCTGCTAAAGTCAGTGGACGCTATTCCTGGGCGGCTCCAGAAGCTGGTGGAAAGATTTGGAGCCCACATTGAATTTTAGAGAAAACCTACCATGTATGCCTACCTTTTCATATTATTTCTTCTGAAATAAATGGATAATATACGTATTTTTTTACCAATCCAAAATAGGGAGCTACTTTCCGCCCACCCTGTATATATATATATATATATTTCTCCTGTACTGCTATATTGATGGTTATACTCCAACGTTTTGTATAATTATTTTATATTTTTGGATTATATATATATTCCTTGTTCGTATTTCTTATGCTATTATTATTTTTTATTTTATTTTTTGATCATATATATTCCATTGTTTGTATTGGAGTGTATATTTATTTTCTATATATTTTGTGAAATTGAATCCAATAATTCGTCTAAATAAACAGAAAGATATAATGGTGTTTTATTTAATTACTTTGGTTGTATATATAAACGATATTATTACTTAATTATATGTATACCAAATGGCTGGTTAGGCCTTCTAAAAACCGACTGACGGATTTCTAAGCCAACTGTCAAGAATATCTGAATAGCGCAATCTGGCTGCTGAAAAGTTAATTAATATACATCTGCCTTCTAGGCCTTCTACGTCAACTTGCGGATTGAGCCAACTGGCGGATAATGCCAACTGGCGGAAACCAACTGTCAAGAATATATGCTTTAATTAAATAAATAGCGCAATCTGACAACTCAATCCTAATAATGTACACCTGAACAAGGCATTTACGCCTTCTAAGAAGCCTTCTAAGCCAACTGGCGGATTAAGCCAACTGGCTGATTAGGACCTTATACGACAGCTGGCGTTCAGATGAACTCGTATTATGCGTCTGGCAGAAGCCAGGTGAACACCCCTCTCCCCTTCTTAGGTTAAGGCTTAGGTTAGGGTTCCCTTTGGGGTGTGAGGCAGTCCCACCTTCTCCCCCATATACCCTCTTCCTTTCTCTCCCTCTCTTAGGTTAGGTATACCCCTTTGGGGGTGAGGCCGTCCCACCTTCTCCCCCAAAGAGGTTAGGGGGAGTTCCCCTTCATTGCAGATTGGGGGTTAACCCCTCCCTTTGTTGCATAACCCCTCCTTGTTGCATAACCTCTTACAACGTCCCCCATTTGCAACATTGATCAACATTTTCAATTGCATTGCACTCTAACCTTTTGCGCCCACACTACTCGTTCTACCTGGACGAGAATGATTTATCACCCTGAAGAAATATCATCAATTTGTATTTCAGAAACAATCAATTTAAATTATTTGCATTACACTATCATGTGTTTTACCTAATTTCGTTTTTCCTTTCTTTTTTACCTGGACGAGAATGGTTTGTTTTGAAAAAAGGCATCACCTTTCAGCAAACATAACAATGATACTAATAATGCTCGGTTACTTTAAACATTATTAACAGTGATAAACAAAAACGCGTTCAATCTTTCACTATGAAAAAAAAAACCTGACAATTTTATTATACAACAGGGATCTTTCTCACTTGATTTTATGACTAATTTTTGGTTTTAAAAATCTCTCGTTTTCGGAACATTTTACGACGGTTTGAGTTGCCTGAAGGATGACGTTTTTAATGTTTATCTTTTAAATTTTTACTTGCACTGTTAGTTTTAGTGTTGCCGCTTGAATATTAAGAGCAGTTTTTAGTGTTTTATCTCGTTTCTCCCCTGGAAATTTCATTTGTTATATATATATGTATATATATTATGCAAGAAGGAGGAACTAAGGGCGAATGCCCACAAACACGCCCCCGTCCTATAGAGGAAGAAGAGGGCCAAAATCAAGGTTCAAGGTTTATGAGATGCCTGAACACTGCGTTTGAAAGATTGGAGGTCTTAGGAGGAAATATGGAGTGAGGAAGATTGTTAGTAGAGAGAGAGTGAGGCAAAACTGCGGCGGAGAGAGAGGGATTGAAGAGTTCGTAAAAGGCGGCGAAATGATGAAACGAAAAGCCTTTGATTCCACCCAATCAAGTAGAGCTGTGTGGGTTGAGCCACCCCACACATGAGAAGTGTACTCCATACAAGGGCGAACAAGGCCGCTGTACACAGACAGCAACTGAGTTGGGGGTGAAGAAACTGCGGAGGCAGTACAGCACACCTAACCTCATAGAAGCTGTTTTAGAAAGAGAGTATATGTAATAGCGTGTAGCGTCATGAGCAATCTGGAGGCACATTTCAGGTTTTGTACAATCAACCTTGCTGATTTCAGAAAAGAAATCAAAAATTTTCTACAACAAGCAGAACACCTCCTTTTTCGCATGTAAAAAATACAAAATTCTTGTTAATTACAGTTGGCAACACTGACTGACATGGTACTTCTGGCAGCTTTCTAATTATTCTCAGTGAGTCATCCCCTGGAATTTCTTAGTTCTACGCTAGCTCGCTTGAGAGAAACAAAAGTGTTTTTTCTGTGGATGGTGTGTTCAAAAACCCCAAGGTACTAACGAAAGGTGCGTTTTGTGATATATACATTATACACATTTCTTTGTTTTGTTGTGTTTACATTGTTTATAAGTTTGTTATATGTCTTAGGGTATATATATACCTATAGATATTTATATATATAATACATATGTGTGTGTGTGTGTGTGCAGTATATTTTTATATATATATTGGTAAACTTATTGTTTACCAATAAACCAAGCCTTATATATATATACTCATAATCATATATATTTTTTATTTATACGTTTGTGTTTTTGTTTCAGTGTTCCTGTGTGATACTTGTTGAGTTTTGCTGGTACAATGAGCACGCAAAGAACACGGGGATCTGCCAGCCACATTGTCTTTGGTTTTCCACTATCAGAGCTTCCTCTGTCTGAACTTCCAACCCGTATACAAGTTGCAAGGCATTTCCTCTTCTTGAAGGAGAGCAAGTACACCAGCAACAGGGAGATTCTTCCGGAGGTATGCCAAACACTCATTGACCTTTGGAATCGTGCTAACATTCCATCACAGCCAATCAAGAATGTGAAGACCAAGCTGCTCCGATCGATGGAAAAAGGCTCACAAGCATCGAAGCAAGGCAAGCAGGCCACAAAAACCAAGAAGTTCGAGGAAAGCCTGAATCAATTGTTTGACATAGCTGTCTGCCAATGCGATGATCTCTCTGCATGCCACTGTGAAAAAGAAATGAAAGTTCCACGACGACAGCATGCCTTTCTGATCGACCAGAGAACCACGCGGATCATGCAGATCAGTCGGGTGGATACGAATGTGACTCAGATGATGGAGAGAAGGAAGTCAAGAGAGGATCGGATGCAAGAAAGACAAGAAGAGAATAGAAGAAAAACGGAACGGCAAGAGGTAGCATCCTCTGCAGATGTGGCCGAATCAGCTCAAGCAGAAGCAGACTCCACTCGTGAAAGTGTTGGTGATGAGTGGATGGGTGATAGTGCCAAGGAGGACAGGAACATCACACCGATTCCCACTGTTGCTTTGGAAGCTGACCGGTATGGTGTATCGAACAGGGCTGCTGCAGCTATCAGCACTGCAACATTGGTTGACTATAGCATCATTAGTTCTGATGATCAGATAAACGTAATTGACCACCACAAAGTATGGAGAGCACGGCAGAAGGTACGGAGGGATCTAAAGGAAGCAGTAACTTACCACGATGTGGAAGGCACTGCTTTATTTTTTGATGGGCGGAAAGACATGACACTTGTCAAAGAGAAAAAGGGGAAAAATGGTACATCACAAAGAAAGTCATATGGCCTGTGATCCAAAGAAATGCATATTGGGCTCACCCTGAAAATGTTCTACTGGCAATGCTTGAAGATGCAGATCAAGCAAACCGGAAATTGGCCATCGATGTAATCAAGACCATTCGACGAGTTCCCAAACCTGCTCAAACAGCAAGTCAGAGAATTTCGGACACCAAAGATCAAACAAAGTGCTCAGAATTTGAAAGATTTACTTCCACCAGTGGAGGAGTGCACAATGGAACCACCACTCACGAAGCAGTTCTCTGTCGAACAACTCGATAAGATCACTGAAGAGCCCCTTGTTGTCCGGATACCATGTCACTCCCAAGGTGTAGAACGCTGTGTTAGGATGGTAACTGAAGCGTCTGGGCAGTGTATGGAAAGGATTCAAGAGATGGTTACATTAGAGCAGTACTTAAATCCTGACTTTATGCCGTCATTCAAAACTGAACAAGATTTTAATGTATCATTTACTAAATAAAACTATCTAGTCTACCTACCTACCTACCTACAGTGTATATGTTTATTCCAAAAATAAATTTTTCTTTTTTCCTGAAAAGCAGTGCATTGTAAGGGGTCAAATGATAACTCAAACCCTAGGAAAGCAAGTGTCCAAAAGTTATGGGTAACTAGCAATTTTCACGATTTTCACATGCGAAAAAGGTGTTGCACTTGTCACAAAAAATTTTGTTTTCATTTTTGAATTTAGAGAGGTCAATTGTACAAAATCTGAAATGTGCCTCTTGATCCGTTACACTTTGCCCAATGACGCTAGACGCTAATATGTAATCTTTCCAGGAAAAACCACGAGGAAAGGAAACGTTATGAATGTTAAGAGAAGAGGAAGGATTGAGTTGTGTATTGTTGTAGGTAAGGGGATAGTCGTTTTGGAAGAGTGTGACAAGTAGACAGATGAAGGAACAGAGCTTTTGAGCCAAAGAAAGCCACACGGTTTTCTCTGCCCCAATCAGATATGGTAGAAAGATCAGAGGTCAGATGCACCATAGCAGTCCTACGCGAAGCATTGAGTGAATGTTGGCAGGAACGCTTTGTGAAGCGGGTGGTGAATGAAGAGTGGAATCATCGTCATAGAAGTGGCTAGGAGAGGCAGTGCAAATAAAAAAGAAAAGAGTGGGTGACAGGACACAACCCTGAGGAACACTACTATTAATAGCTTTAGGAGAAGAACAGTGGCCATCAACAACTGCAGTTATAGATAGGACAGAAAAGAAATTAGAAATGAAGGCACAGATCCAAGGATAGAAACAGAAGGACGGCAGTTTGGAACTTAGAGAGTTGTGCCAAATTCTATTAAAAGCTTTTGATATGTCTAGCGCAATAGCAAAGGTTTCACCGAAATCCCGAAAGGAGGATCACCAAGAGTCAGACATATGCAAGAGGATCGCCAGTAGAGCGTCCCTTGCGGAACCCATACTGACGATCTGAAAGAAGATTGTGAGAAGAGAAGTGTTTAAGAATCTTCCTACTGAGGACAGATTTAAAACTTTAGAAAGACAGGAAATCAAAGAAACTGAACGATAGTTGGAGAGTTAAGAGCGGTCACCCTTCTTTGGGACAGGCTGAATGAAAGCGAACTTTCAACAGGAAGGAAAGGTACAAGATAAAATATAAACACGAGAGAGATTGCCTCGGCAGGGTGTCAGCACGGAAGCTTCGAGATTCGATTGGATTTCGAATCGGGAGAGAGGATTCGATTTGTTTTGTTAGCTTGGGCTCCGATTCGATATTTTCGAATCTCCATTAAGTCTGGTAAACAATATCAGTGATGTTTTGAAGAACACTTTCGGAAATAAACACTTCTTTTTATTTCGAGTATAATTCAATCTATATACTGAGACCAATCTCTTGTGCAATAACCCTTTTATCATAATTTAATACCATTGTTTCTCCTGATGATCAAATACTTAATACAGATTTTTTAGAAGGATTACTTTGTCCTTTGTTTCAAGAAGATTTAATTAATTTTAGGCTTATTACTAAGTGTGTGTAGAAAGACTCTAATCTACAGGGTGTACATAAATTAACTTTACAAATTCTCTCTCAAATAAAAATATTAGGAAACGAGGTACACATACCGTTTTTGCGCCATCTGTGAGAGAAAGTAATAAAGTTTTACATGTAATTGTCAAATGTCATATTATTGTACAGGGGGTACATAAAGTACGAAATTGGTACGAAATTCCTTTAACATGCATTTCCCAAATCGGCGGATTGGCCGTGGAGGGGGGGGCATCTCTTGGCCGCCCAGATCACCAGACATAACACCCTGTGACTTTTTTCTATGGGGTTATGTAAAGGACTGCGTGTACACAACTCCAGTGGCCAACATCGACCATTTAAAGACCAGAATTGCTGCTGTTGTTGCAAGAGTTGACGTTGAAATGTTGCAGCGTACATGGATGGATATAGAATACCGCTTGGACGTCTTATGTGTGACAAATGGTGCCCATGTTGAATGTGTTTGAGGTTATGTGAAACTTTATTACCTTTTCTCACAGATGGCGCAAAAACAGTATGTGTACCTTGTTTCCTAATATTTTTATTCGAGAGAGGAGTTGTAAAGATAATTTTTGTACACCCTATATGTGTACAGTTGATTCGATTCGATTTGAATTGTTTGTGATGATTTGATTCGAGATTCGATTCGATTTGAATTGTTTGTAATGATTTGATTCGAGATTTTATTCGAAAAAGAAATTGTGATTCGCAGGGCCCTAATATATATATGAAAGGAACACGACAGGTGATCAGTCTAAACCAGCAACAAACAGGGCTACCCAATTTTTAGATGTAACCAACACAATTCAACTACTAAATACCATCCAACAAATACAAAGCCAATTGACAAATACGGGGACCCGAGAGCCGTACGTAATGCATATGGAAAGAAATTACATGCGATATCGGGACAACAAGCATGGAAACAGATAGAGAAAGAAAAATTCTCGGAGGATCACAGGGCAACGAAACATGCACCACCATTGGAAAACGAATCTGAACTACTCGTACATAGAGGGAAAAATGAAAACGAAAAAATAAAAATAATCGTAGCCAACATTCAGGGGCTTTAATAAACCAAACCATTCCCTGGAGAAAGCCAAATACCTAAAATACCTACAGCTAAAGGACTGCCAGGCGAACTGTGAAAACTGGGAGTTTTGTATTGACAAAAAAAGAAATACAAATTGACAACTATAACATGCTCCGAGCCGACAGAACAGTAAGACGTAAAGGAGGATGTGCTATTTATACACACGAAAAATATACGCCAGAAATGACTATAAGTACTTCAAACAACTACATAGAAACAGTGGCAGCAAAAGTTGGAAAATTAAATATGGTACTAATTATAAAATACTGTATAGACGCCCGAACACGCCAACTACAAAATTCTCAGATACCATTACAGAGGTCAGGAACTACTGGGGGAAAGATTTACACTCCCCAACCCCAAATATTTTTTTCTGTAGTGATCATAATTTCCCATTTATGAAATATAAAAGAATAAGAAAAAATATATGTATACAGCAAGAAAAGGGGGCACACGGGAAGACCAGGAGCAGGCAAAAATGCTCCTAACTCTAGTTGATGAATTTATGTTAACACAAGAAATAACGGAAAATACAAGAAAAAACAACCGCCTACATTTGGTATTCACAAACAAGAGCAACCTAATTGATAACGTAGAAATATTCCCCAAGTATAATATCAGAGCACAACATTATTGGAATAACAACCAATATAAAAGCAACAGGAAAGGAAAGAACACGCACTATCGAAAGAAGCAAATTCGAAATTTTTAATTTTCACTCCAAAACTATAAACTGGGAAAGTATTGCATCCAGTATGGAAGCAATAGATTGGAAAATATCTTTAAGCGCAAGACAACGGAAGAGATGCGAATAACCTTAGAGGAGAAGACGCTGGAATTGTGGAAAGACATGTCCCAAAAATGCAACAAAGAGAAAAGAGCAGCAGGTTCGAAAGACGAAAGAGGCCAATGCTCCGCCGAAGAGTAAAAGAGTGACTAAACACTGCAAAGACAACATCAGAAAAATATTATACGATAAACTGGAGTGTATAAATTGCGTCATACAGGATCTAATTGAGAAACATACGAAGAAGATGACACTGTAGAAGCGATAAAGGTTATCTCAAAGGACTTCTGTAATTTTGCAAAATGGAAGTCGAAAAATCACATGACTATCGGACCTTTGAAAAATGAAACAATGTTTTTATCCAATGATCTGAAAGAGGTATCTGAAATATTAAAAGCTCAGTATGAATCATCTTTCATGTGTCCCCAAAACTGATAAACTAATATGCGATAGAAACGCGTTCTTTGAAGAATACAAGGGGAAAGTATAACGGACCTCGACTTTACAACAGAAGGTATTACAAAAGCTATAGGGAAACTAAAAATACGCTCGGCGGCAGGCCCGGACAAATAGAATGCTCCACTGATCAAAAACTGAAAGAATGAATGAAATCTTTAAGCCCCTATATTGGATATGGAGACGATCACGAGACGCGGGAGAAATACCAAGCATCCTGAAGAAAGAAAATATAGGTCCAATATACAGGGTGTCCCAAGACTTCGTCAATATTTCAGGGGATTATTTTTGAGGTCATTCCCAGTCAAAAATGTTGTGTGAACATGAGTTCGATTCTCAGCGGTTACTGAGCTATGGGTATTTGAAGTTAAAGAGTGGTTCGCACATAATAATCTGTTTTATGTTAAAAAATGGTCAGATGCGAATCCACAAATAACAGTGGAAAGTAACTTTAACGGGGATTTTCCGCTAATATGTGGTGCGGTATCATTGGCAACCTACTTATTGGACCGTCTATCTTCGAGGAACGTCTTACAGCGGATACAGCATTTATGCCAATTTTTTGCAGAGTAAACTGCCACCTCTTCTAGAAGATGTTCTTCTGATGACACGACAACATATGTACCTACAACATGACGGGGCGCCTCCACATGTCAGTCGACAAGTGACGGAGTACCTTAATCATAGTTTCCCTGATCGGTGGATTGGCCGTGGAGGTCCACAAGTCTGGCCACTTAGATTTTTATCTGTGGGGCCAAATGAAGGCAATGGTATACAAGCAAAAACGAGCAGAAAAGATGAACTGCTTCGTCGAATTATTGATGCTGCAGAACGCATTCAGAACGACCCTGACGTTGTTGGTAGGTTACTCATTCAATGTTACGACGAGTTAGAATGTGTATTCAAGCTGAAGGCGGCCATTTTGAACATTTATATTAGACTGAGCTGTACATACTTAGCACTTGTTCAATAGAACAGATTATTATGTGCGAACCACTCTTTAACTTCAAATACCAATAGCTCCGTAACCGTTGAGAATCGGACCTATGTTCATAGAACATTTTGACTGGAATGACCTCAAAAATAATCTCCTGAAATATTGACATAAAGTCCTGGGACACCCTGTATTAAGGAGGAGATCGATCCGAGGCCAAAAACTATAGGCCAGTGTCTCTTACATCTTATCTCACCAAAATATCTGAACGAATAGTTAGAGAAAATATCTATGATTTTTTGGAAACTTGAAAAAAATTAAATGATAACCAACATTGATTCTGGTTAAGAAGATCATGCCTATCAAAAACTAATGGAACACTATAACATTATTGATGCACTTCAATGTAATGAAAACTATGATGTAACATACACAAACTTTGCCAAGGCGTTCGATAAGTGTGACCTTGGAATTGTAGCACATAAACTGAAATATATGGGAATAACAGGAAAAGTAGAAAAATGAGTATATAATTTCCTTAGTGAGCAACAGCAAGTCGTTACAGTTCAAGGAATATCTTCATCAGAGTAAGAGGTTCTTAGCTCAGTACCACAAGGGACAGTATTAGCTCCATTACGCTTTATAATCATGCTAACTGATATAGATGAGAAAGTTATCAGTGACAGCACAGTAACATCCTTTGCCGATGACACAAATATTAGTAGAAAAATAAGAAACCCAGAGGATATAGGATCTCTAAAAACAGACATGAACAGAATCTACAATTGGTCTGAAGGCAATAATGTGAAATTTAACAGTGAGAAATTTCAACTATTAAGGTACGGAAGAAGAGAGGACCTAAAATCCATGGAATACTATACCCCAAATGGACAGGAAATTCAGAGAAATTCTAAAGCAAAAGATTTAGGTGTTATAATAACTGATGACGCGAAATTTGAAACACAAAATAAGATAGCAAAGAGAGCAAAAAGAATAACTGGACAAATATAGAGAACATTTAAAAGAACGGATGGGAATATAATGATTCCTCTATTGAAAACACCGATCATACCCAAATTGGAATACTTGCTCGGTCTTAACCTCCCTATATAAAAAAGAAGACATTAGTCAACTACAAGGGATTCACAGCCAAGATCAATGGATGCAAAGAACTAAATTACTGGGAGACGTTACGTGAATTAAACTTATATTCGGTCGAAAGAAGAAGAGAGAGGTACACCATTATTTACACTTCGAAAATAATGGAAGAACTAGCCCCTAATCTTACTTTGAACCCTAAAACCACTCAAACAACAGTGAAAAGTAGAAAAAGAAGAATGTGTCGTGTTCCCAAATTAAAGGCTAGACAGAGAACATCCTCATCCCTGAAGGAAAATAGTTTTGTTGTGAGAGGACCAAGACTGTTCAACCAGCTGCTCAAGGAACAACGGAACACGAGTGGTGTTGCGGTGGATATCTTCAAAAGAAGACTAGATGCCTGGCTCAGAACAATTCCAGATGAGCCGGGCGTACCTGGCTATGTGAGGTGGAGAGCACAAGAAACTGACTGTCTACTTCACCAGGCGACCTCAAGAGAAGGGGCAACAAGTTTGACCTTCGTGAAATGAGGAATCATCGCACGGAACATTTGAAGGTTGAGAAGTGTGTGTGTGTGTGTATATATATATATATATATATATATATATATATATTATATATATATATATATTAGGGCCCTGCTAAGCTTCGACATTCGATTAGATTTCGAATCGGGAGAGAGGATTAGACTTCATTCGTTAGCTTGGGCTCCGATTCGATATTTTTGAATCTCCATTAAGTCTGGTAAACGACATCAGTGATGTTGTTTTGAAGAACACTTTCGTAAATAAACTCTTTTCTTTTTACTTAGATTATAATTCAGTCTATATACTGAGACCAATCTCTCGTGCAATAACACTTTTATCATACTTTAATACCATTGTTCCTCCTGATGATCAAATACTTAATAAATTTTTTTTAGAAGGATTTACTTTGTCATTTGTTCTCAAGAAGATTTAATTAATTTTATGCTTATTACTAAGTGTGTGTAGAAACACTTTAATCTACAGGGTGTACTGTTGAGTCAATTCAATTTGAATTGTTTAGGATGATTTGATTCGAGATTCGATTTGAAAAAATATTGTGATTCGCGGGGCCTTAATTTATATATATATATATATATTATATATATATATATATATATATATATATATATATAATATATATATATATATATATATGACGATATTATATAGTCTATATTATAAACCTGCTCAGTTTGGGGAAAGTTACATTATCAAACCCGAAGATACAAACTAATCAGTAATAACAATAAAATGCTTTGATATTTGGTCATTGCCCAATAGATGGGACGCCATATATTTCCCCATCCGACACTTACTATGTATGTTATAATGGAGATCTTACTGAGCTGATGCACTCAATAGTGATGCTGGTAAATTTTGTACAAAATCAACTCATTCAATTACGATCAGCTGATCAAAGCACCTAGAGTGATGTCAACTATCTATTGAGAAAAGTTATTTTAATGGGCCGAAAAAGTAAACAAATCAAAGAATAGATTAATTACACAATAAAAGAAAGTAATATGAAATCGGTATGTCATGAGATTTCAGAACATTTTCTCAAAATCCCTGTTTTTAAAACAAAAAATTCAACATTAGTCAATGGGTTAATACCGTTTACCAAGAAATCCTCAAAGAAAAATGGAATCACCTGAAGATTAGGACCCCCAGCCTTCTTTAGTTAGCCTTAGAAGGATAACTAACGAAAATATCACGACCTAACCTAACCAGTTGTCAAGGGCGTACAACTGACCTAGCGATTGGTTAGGTTAGGTCGTGATATTTTCGTTAGTTAGCCTTATAAGGCTAACTAAAGAAGGCTGGAGGCCCTGATCTTCAGGTGATCCGAAGAATGTATAATTTTAAAGGTGAAGTAAACCATAATTTTCATTTAGTTAGAAAATACTTTAATTAACTCTCCTTAAAAATTAGCCCTTACAATATTTTTCCTGACCTATGTGGACTATGTATACACTATGTATTGTAAAACATGGTCAAGAAAAAACAGCATTTAAACCATAAATTTAATAGGTTGTTTAAAGACAGTCCCTGGGACCCTTTTAACCCTCTATCAACGTTTAGGTCAAATACGTTCCGTTTCAGATATGCGCATTCAGACTTTACCTTAAAAACTCCCGGCGTCAAAGAGATAATCACTTTGGCGATGGACTCCCATTCTCTTTTCCTCCTCGTTTTAACTCTTTATCTGAGGTTTATAACTTAAATATTTTATCAAACAAAATAAAAATGAAGTCTCATATCAGCGAATTTGAAACATTATTTTCTAAACGACATTTTTAGGTAAATACAACAAGGCAGGAGTTTTCCTCAGATTTTAAAAGAAGCTCCACTTTCTCTTTCAAAAGAATAATGTAAAAGTCATGAAACGTGAGAGAGTTAATAAGGTTGTCGTCCTTGATAATGATACTTATTTGTGAAAATTTAATAATTTACATCCAGATGAAGCTTACATTAAACTTAATTCCAACCAACTTAAGCAGTCTCACACTAACCTTAACAAACGCCTGATAAGTTAAAGTAATAGTGACTTGTATGGAAACTTTAGTTTTTATCTTTCAAGTTTTCCATATTCATCTGGACTTCCAAAAATTCATAATCGGGATTGCCCTATGCAGCCGACCATCCTGGTTGTTCAAGCATCTTTCTACGTTTGTAACTAAAATTTCTGAAAAAAAAAATCAGATTAACCTAATTGGTATCCGGACAACTGCCACCTGGAAAACTGCCCCCTGGAAAACTGCCACCGGACAACTGCCACCCTGGAAAACTGCCACCCAGACAACTGCTACCCGGAAAACTGCGACCCTGGAAAGCTGCCACCCGGAAAACTGCTACTCTGGAAAACTGCCACCCAGACAACTGCCACAGGTAGGGTTAGGTTAGGTTAGGTTAGGTTTTTTCTAATATTATTTTATGTATGTATAGATATCTATTAATAATTCATTGTTAAATATCCATTTTTAAAATGTCTATTTTATAAATAATATTTTTTTACAACTTTTTTTGTTAATTTTCATAAACACTAGGGGCAGTTTTCCAGTGTGACCGGGAGGGTGGCGGTCGAAACCGAGCTTCGAGGTTACTCGTGGCTACCCTGGTTTAACACCATCAACTTGTATAATCCAACGACGGCATGTTGACCTAGTAGGAAAAGAATGGAGGAAAACAAATAAAAGACACCCCTCCAGTTTTTTTAACTTAAAAAAGGCGAAAACTAACGAGGGCATTTCCGCCAGAAAGTCTTTGAAAAGAAGTTCGTAAAGAAAGTGTTAAAATTAGAAGAAGTGATATGTGTGAAAGATACATAACCCGAGTAGCCAAAAGAGAAGACTTTGGGCGGTAGGGACCGGGGGCGCGCAACTCTCCTGAAAACTGAATCGAGAATGACAAGGACTGCTATCAGCGAGTACCTCGTCCCCCCCCCCAAACCCTAAAACCAGCAGGGTGCATTTTAACCCCCCCCCCAACATAAGTTCGTGCAGGAACAAGGGCATAAACACTAGGGGCAGTTTTCCAGTGTGGCAGTTGTCCGGGTGGCAGTTATCCGGGTGGCAGTTTTCCAGGTGGCAGTTTTCCAGGGTGGCAGTTGTCCGGGTGGCAGTTGTCCGGTGGCAGTTGTCCGGGTGGCAGTTTTCCAGGTGGCAGTTGTCCTAGAACCAAATAATTGTAATTAAAATTTTTCTGGGAAAACTATGATTACTTTTGACGTCGCTTCCCTGTTTACGAAAGTGCCAGAAGAAGTCATCTTGAATTTTCAAATGGAGATTTTATCTAACGATTACCTATAGATCACAAGAAATTAATTTCACTGGTTAAATTGTGCATTCATGAACAATTTTACTCTCAACAACTCCATAAATAAATGAAGGTCCGGATTAAAATGGTTTGTTGCCTTCCGTCAGTTTTGGTAAATTTATTTATGAAAGTTAATTCCCTTCCATATTATCATATCCCAGGCGTCAACTACTTTTGACACGTAGACGATACATTTACAATATGAAACGATCAGTATAATGTTCAGCATGTAGGAGAGCGTGGGGTAAAGCAGAGTGGTAGGGTAATACAAGGTACCCGCTTTTTCTGCCAGGGTGGTGTGCTTCTATCTAGTTATGAATGCAGTTACTAATTGCTCAATCATGTGTCGTCGGCATGGAGGCAGAACCCGTGCAGTAGAAAAATCTATCACTTTTGGAGGAGTGCTGTGATATAGTTCTTTGTGAAATTTGCGGGTACCTTACTGGCTTGATTAACTATAGGACCTGTTACTTTTATGTAGGCTTAGTAAGGTTTTTCGAACACTGCAATGTTATTTAGTTTGAAATAAAATATATAAAATTTTTCGTTTTCTGTACACACTTGTTTTTAACTACAGTTTTTACAAATGTCAGTTTTTACCCTACCAGTAGGGTAAAATGGGTACGTCTCCGTCCTTTAGAATAAAAAGATTCGCACACTAAGAGTTAGCAACAAGTGGTAGCTCGCTATCGCCCTCCGGGCAGGTAGCAGTATATGTCACAGTATATGTAGCAATATATGTCACAGCTAGCTGCATATTCTGATACGGTTTAAAATTGAATGGATAATAATATTTTTTTTCACTTTTTCATGTATTTTTTTTATTGGTTGTAGATTTAAAATTATATTATATGAGGCCCTCATAGGAAGAAGTGGCTAAGCAACAAAAGTAAAAAAACGCCATTACCCACATTCCCCCTCCCCACCCCCACTCCCCCATTACCCCCACACGCAAAAGTAAAAAACGCCATTACCCCCATTACCCCCACCCCTCTCCCCATTACCCCCACCCCTACTCCCCTAATTGCTTCACATCCGATTGAGTATCAAGATTTGTGAAGCTTAAGATTTTCATGGCTGTGTTCTTTTCTATAGTTTTGACTTACTTAAGTCCCGTCCGGAGTTCTCCAGGTTGGGTCCCACATTCGATGTCTCCATCCTCTCCACGTCCCTCTGTCCGACGCCATGTGAGTCAGCTGCTGCACGGTCCGCTCCTCGTTTGCTCTGCGGAAACGTCTAAGCCACGTTTCCCTCGGCCGTCCCCTCGGTCGGGTACCCTCAACGCGTCCATGAGGCACCATCTTCGGCCATCTCTCCCGGTACATCCTTTGTACATGCCCAGACCACCTCCTCTGTGCATCTCTTACCCGGTCTAATATCGAGTCTCTGACATTATTCATTCCTCTCACTCTTTCGTTGGTTACCCTGTCCTCCCACCGCACATTACATATTCTTCTTAAACATGTCATTTCAAATGCCAGCAGTTTCTTTTCCTCTATCTTCTTCAGCGTCCAACACTCTGCACCGTATAATACCGTAGGAATGACTATTGCTCTTAATAGTCTGATTTTCAGACTTAATGAGATGTTCCTGTCATTCCAGATTTTCTTTAGTCTTTCAAATGATCTTCGTCCCAATGATATTCTCTCTTGAACTGTCCTCTCTGTGCCTCCGTATGTAGTAAATTGTACTCCCAAGTACTTAAACTCATCCATCTGTTCTATTTTTCCTCCGCCCAGCCGTATGTCTAAAACTTCTCTCAGGCGTCCAATCTTCATATATTTTGTCTTCTCTCTGTTAACCACTAGCTTGTATTTGGCACATTGTTCTTCTGTCATTGATACCATTCTCTGGAGATCTTCTTTCGATTCTGCTAGTAGAACTATATCATCCGCATATCTCAAGTTTGTTATTTCCACACCACCGATCTTAATACCTGTATGGCAATTTTCCAGTGCCATCGCCATCACCCATTCTATAAACATGTTGAAGAGGTGGGGGGACATCGGGCACCCTTGTATCACTCCGCCCGTTGTTCTGAATCGCTCCGTTAAGATCTGGTCTTTCCTTACTCTTGCTGTTGTGTGTTCGTATAAACTGTTGATTGTGTCAATTACTGTATGCTTTGTTCTATTCCCCAACATTCCAGCACTTTCATCATACCTTTTCTCCATACCGAATCGAAAGCCTGCTTAAAATCAATAAACACACAGAACACATCTCTTCCTTTTTCCCACATCTTCTCGATAATCTGCGAGAAAGTGAATATATGGTCAACTTTGCCTCTACCTGCTCTGAAACCTGCCTGTTCTTCCGAGATCACTTCATCTTCTCTTCTCTTTATCCTATCTTGGATTATCTTGGCAAGAACTTTATAAGAGTGCGATAGTAAGCTGATGGGTTGATAATTCTCGCATCTCTTGGCATCTCCCTTCTTGTATATGGTAATATAATGGCCTCACTCCAGTCACTCGCCACCCTGACAAAGACCACGCATCCACCTCACCACAGCCTCACCGCCACCTCCATCAACTCCTTCGGGATTCCATCAGCTCCTGTGGCTTTGCCGTTCGCCAATGTTTTTATTGCCTTTTCTACTCCTCCTCCATGATTACTGGAGTTTCTTGCGTATTTCGTCCCACTCTTCCGAGTTCAGGGTAGTCCATCACATTCACGGGATTCTCGCATCCTTTTAGTACGTTCTCAAAGTGTCTTCTCCATATAGTCCGCACTTCCTCCTCAGCAGACACCTTATCACCGTTTTCATTTCTTACCACAGATGTATTGTGCCTCCATTCTCTTGTCAAGGTTTTCACGGTTCTAAACAATTCTTTCGATTGTCCTCTTCGGAAGCTTTCTTCACAAGTCACACATTGGTTTTCAACCCATCTTTCTTTAGTCTCCCTGCGCTTCCTTTCCACCTCTCTACATTTTTGCCTATATCTCGCCTTATTCTCTTGGGATGGCATCATAATATTTTTGGCCTTTTTTGCTTCTTTTTTCTTTACTCAGATTCAATAGCTCTTCTGTAACCCACTCATGTCTGACTCTCCTTTTCTTCCCCAAAACCATCTCTGCTTCTTCTTTGAGTATATCCCTTCCTCTACACCACATTTGTTCGGTATTTTCATTCAGCCCGAGTAAGGGTTCAAATCGTCCACCTATCCGTGCTTGGAGGGTTGTTCTCACCTCAGCTATCCTCAATTTTTCCAGATTGTAATAGACCTTGTAATAGATATTAAATAGCTCGTGCTCGGCCGCGGAGTGACCTAGGACCGGGAAACATGAAAGAGCACATCGGCAGCTCATGGGCTATCAGTTGGTGGTGGTTGCAGGATTTTACGATGTGCCGTTTAGTCTGTGCACGGTTCCGAAGAAAGCGGACAGTCACACAGACACAGATACATTTTAGCTCAATAGTATATACTATATAGGATGAAACACAATCAACTATAATAATTTAAAGAGGACACGATAAAACTTTTTCAGTAGAAAAATCAGATTGTTTGAGGCAGAAACAAAGGACTTCCAAACAGTTTATAACTAAGTACCCTGTTTTACCCAACTCCCCTATTCGATGAAATTAAGTATTTTCCGACAACCATATTCACGCACGAAGTCGAAAACATATTTTATCTATTTTTTAGATGTTTCCAGAAACTAAAATTCTCAGACTATTCGTACATTTAACAAATTTAGAAAACTCACCCACACCGAATCTTATTTACAGTTTTTTTGATCCTGATCATAAAAAACGGGTTATATCGGCTTTATTTTTAAGAGCACACAAGATTTGGAACCAAATTTAAATCAAGGGTTACCTCACATCTTTTACAGATTAGGACTTAAAAGATTTTATAATTTGGCGCACAAGTCTGCTAAAAATGTTAAAGTTCTTTTCCAACATTACGAGAGGAATGTATTACCACTTAATCTAACTTGTGATACATAACCATTAGTCATGGTAATATTAAAATAATACCAGAACAAAGAAACGAATGAGATCAGTTGTTTGCCAAAATTATATATATATATATATATATATATATATATAAAACGGGTCTGTCAAAAAAAAAGAAGCCAAATTCAAACCTTTATTAAAACAAAACCATTTATCTAATTGAGTTGAAGTTTTTACACAATAAAGTATAGGTAATCACCTATTACCCTTTAAATTTTTATGACGATATCTTCAGAATTGTTAATTTTATTAATAATTAACTAAAAAGTGAGATTCTCCTACTTAACCTGAAAATTTTTTTTACGATATACTGTAGATAATTTTTAGTTTAATAAAATTAAAAGAACTGTTCAATATGATTCCCCTTGCATTTCTATCACTTTTTTTAATCTTGGTCTGAATTCGTCTATTGCTCGATTTATTTGCTCTTGGGGGAGCTCTGCCCATTTTGCGATAATCAACTCACGCAAATGATTGACATCCCTTATTCTGTTCCTATACACTCTCTCTGCCAAGTTTTCCCATATTCCGTAGTCTACAGTGTTTACGTCAGGGCTGTTAGGTGGCCAATTATTCGGTTCCAGAAATTCAGGCACATTCTTTTTCAAATATTCGATGGTTGTTTTGGCAGTATGTGATGTTGCACCATCTTGTTGAAAAATAAAGTAACCTTGGCTAGCCAAGTTTCTCATTTCTGGAAGCACTTTCTCAAGCAGGGTATTTGAATAATATTGAGCATTAATTTTCACTCCTGGCTCAATAAAAAATATTGAAGTTTTTCCCAACTTGGACACTCCAACAGAAACCATGACGCTAGAAGAAAAGTGACTCCTTGTTGCGTACAGTCCTTCATCTTGGATTTCATTTTTCTTCGCAACATCAGAATAAACCCGGTCATTCTGTGAGTTTCTTGGTGGCTCTGCCGTAAAACGTTTTTCATCCGTAAAAAATGTCTTGGAAAGTTTATCTTCAGTTATTATACGTAAAATACGTTTGGATTTCTCAACTCTTTTCTGACAGTTTACTTCTGACAATCTTTGTCCATGCACTCTTTTAAATGGTTTAAATTGCAGATCAGATTTAATAATCCTTCTTACGCTTGATTCTGATATTTCTAGTTCTTTTGATATTTGAGCAGGTGTCATGTGGCTACCAGGTCGATCCTCTTGACTAAGGATACGTTCCTCCACTTTCTGAATATTTTCATCTACTCTAACTGATTTTGGTCGCCCACTACCAACCTTCCTTTCAATGCTTCCTGTTTCATCGATAGTTCTCAATAAGTAATCTAAACCTGATCTAGTCCAGCCTTTATAATCGAATTCAGAAAGTAATTTCCTTGCACTATAACCTTTTTCAACTCTATAATGCTTTATAATTATTTTATCTTCATGTGAGAATGGCATATTTAGAGGTATTCACGAAAATTTTTAAATCTAAACAAATTCTGAAAACGAGAAAAAAGAAGATATTACATAATGAGAAAAACTGAAATTTTCGCAATCTGTAGAAATAACCGCATAACTCCTAAAATATTTAAAATAAAGTTATAAAATTACCACGGATTATTTATGAGCCTTTTATTTATTTAGTGTAAAAAAATATTTGAAATCTCTATCAAATTGTGCATTTTATAGAGATTTCAAATTGGCTTAGTTTTTTTTGACAGACCCTGTATATATATATATATATATATATATATATATATGTTAAACACAGACCGTGCATGGCACAAGGAACTCTTCTGGGAAAATTAAATCCACTATAGTCCGAATAAGTAATGATAAATGACAAATACCATAGTTTTTTTCCTTTTTCATGATTTTAGCCCGACGTGGGCAACGGGTCTCTCGCAAAGAGATCCCATAAATATAGCTTCCCTCACCAGCTATCTGCAAAGCAGACAGGATCCAGCTTTGGGACGTGGATCTAGGGTTTAAAGCAAACCTAGATCCCTACACTCAGAACCTCTATATAAGTAAAAGACTCGTTGCATTCACGTCGTGTTGAATAAATCAAAGAAAAAGGGGGTAACTATTGTATTTTAGCCAAAAAAAAACCAAAACTTAAACCTCAACCGGGACATTGAGCGTCCACTTTTCAAGGCACGAAACACGTCCGTTTAGTATACACAAACTCAGAATGGTTCCCTGAGAACAATATATGTTAAACACAGACCGTGCATGGCACAAGGAACTCTTCTGGGAAAATTAAATCCACTATAGTCCGAATAAGTAATGATAAATGACAAATACCATAGTTTTTTTCCTTTTTTCATGATTTTAGCCCGACGTGGGCAACGGGTCTCTCGCAAAGAGATCCCATAAATATAGCTTCCCTCACCAGCTATCTGCAAAGCAGACAGGATCCAGCTTTGGGACGTGGATCTAGGGTTTAAAGCAAACCTAGATCCCTACACTCAGAACCTCTATATAAGTAAAAGACTCGTTGCATTCACGTCGTGTTGAATAAATCAAAGAAAAAGGGGGTAACTATTGTATTTTTAGCCAAAAAAAAACAAAACTTAAACCTCAACCGGGACATTGAGCGTCCACTGGATCCTGTCTGCTTTGCAGATAGCTGGTGAGGGAAGCTATATTTATGGGATCTCTTTGCGAGAGACCCGTTGCCCACGTCGGGCTAAAATCATGAAAAAAGGAAAAAAACTATGGTATTTGTCATTTATCATTACTTATTCGGACTATAGTGGATTTAATTTTCCCAGAAGAGTTCCTTGTGCCATGCACGGTCTGTGTTTAACATATATTGTTCTCAGGGAACCATTCTGAGTTTGTGTATATATATATATATATATATACAGGGCGTCCCAAAAAAATGTATACACACTTTAAATAATTATAAAGGCAGTGTTTATTAAAATACATTTCATTTTCAAAAGGTAATAGGATCTACAGACCTTATTTAATTGTTTTGTCAACGCCTGTTTTCAAACTGACGTCCGTTCTGGTCCAGGCACTGCTGATAACGCGAAGCAATGGAATCGCAAACATCACGAAACATTTCGTTTGGTATTTGTGTGCATTCTCGTTCAATGGCTGCTCTCAATTCAGCGACTGTTGCAGGTTTTATAGCGTAGACTTTGTCTTTTAAGTATCCCCATAAAAAAAAGTCTAGTGGTGTGAGGTCTGGTGAACGCGGAGGGTATTCTACGAAACCCCTTCGTCCAATCCACATCCACATCGTGCCAAGTACCACTCGCAATACTCCACTCTTCGGTCCGGATCATCTTCATTAATAGCATGGACTAATCTTGGAATGTAACTTTTCCATTGACAGCGCTTCAAAATGCGTTGGACAGACGATTCTGAAATTCCTACCTCACGACTCGCTTGCCGCACAGATTTCTTTGGACTTTGGTGATACGTTTCCAGTACTCTTTCTTGCTTTGTGGGGCTTGTCGATGTCCGTGGTCTTCCGGAACGCTTCTTGTGGACATTCTGAACAGTTCCATCGGCTTCAAACTTATCTCTAATTCGAGTGATGGTAAGTCGCGTTGGTGGATCTGTTTGAAACTCCCTCCTAAACTGTCTTTGCACTTCAACTGCGTTTTCACACTTCCAGTAGCATTTTAGAATGAATTTCCTTTGTTCAAAGCTTAGTCTGACTGCCATTATTAATTATAATGGGTTTAACTTGGAAAGAAAGAAACATCAATTGAGCTATCAGCTGTTAAAGTGTGTATACATTTTTTTGGGACGCCCTGTATATATATACACGTATATGTTACGCGTGATCGGTCAAATTGCGCATTTCATGAAAAACGCAATATTTTGCGTTTTTCATGAAATGCGCAGGGCGTTTGCCAATTTCATGAAATAAGCAAAAGTAATGCATTTTTCATGAAATATGCAATTTTGGTGAGCGTTTTTCATGAAATCGGCAAAGGATGAAATGACAGTTACGTGACCAATTTCAGTTTGCGTTTTTCATGAAATCGGCAAAGAATGAAAAACAGAACAAAGTTTGTTTCAGACAGAAACAAAAGTGTTGTTCGTAAACTAATCTCATGCATTTTTACAGTTATGACGAGGGTGGCATGAACTGTTGCATAGGTTTCCAGCTTTTAGGAAGGAACACCTGAGTGCCCAGTTAGGTTAATTGTACGCCCTTGACGATAGGTTAGGTTAAGTCGTGATTTTTTCGTTAAAACTAACGAAAATATCGCGACTATTAATGATGCACGTAGCATTAAAATGTACAGCACAAATGAATAAATAGAAAGGAATATGGTAAAGGTGAAAGCGCTATAAACAAGAATTGAATCGTTGTTTCGTGTATACCTCTGTTAATCGTGGTTTTTCTACAAAAAAAAATTTAATTGCAGGGTTATAAACGGATTTCCATTCTGAACTTTTCTCATATAAATAAATGTGTATGTATATATATATATATATACACACACATATATATATACATATATATACACAGTTATATTTATCTTCGTTCACGTTTAAAAATAAAATCTGAAACATGTTCTATTTCTTTATTGGCGATTCTCTGATTTCAAGACTCGAGATAAGATACACATTTTAAATTATACTATACAGATGCGGCATCACATACCTGCCTCATCTCTCTCTCTCTCTCTGCACCAATTATGTCCCTGCTGACCATAGCTTTTCTTGTCTTTCTACAACAACAAAAATTTAATTGCAGAGTTATAAACGGACTTCTATTCTGAACTTTTCTCATATATATATATATATATATATATATACATTGTTTTATTTCTTTATTGGCGATTCTCTGATTTCCAAGATTCCGGATAAGATACGAATTTAAATTATACTATACAGATGCGGCATAACATACCTGCCTCAACTCTCGCTCTCTCTCTCTCTCTCTCTCTCTCTCTCTCTCTCTCTCTCTCTCTCTCTCTCTCTCTCTCTCTCTCTCTTTCTCGAATACAAGATCAAAAAACAAAGCGTTTCGCGTCTCTCCACGAATGGGGACATCTGACACGCCCCAGATTTCACAGGGCAACCAACCACAGCCCTGTGGGCGGATCTCAGGACCTCTGTTTGGCCGCTATGCAGGCCTACGCGTCGATCCCCGCCCAAAATTCACCTCTAGCTAATAGGAAAATAGCGATTGTTTTTTGTGGGTTGGTCACAGGTCCACTTATAAAGGGAGAACTTCAACTCAGAGCCTCAGTTCGTACGTACTTTAGCTTAGTGCTTTATACACTATGAGTCAGTTATCGTTGTACAATTCTCCGGAAACGATTGAAGATAAAGAATTTTATGCTCAAACAACACGACACCTCTTCAGCGCTGCAGATCGGGATGAACTTTTATCTACCCAGAGTGTTATTGAAAATTGTAACGAAATGCAAGAACCGTTCAATGAAGACACTGTTGAAATGTAAGTAACTTATAAGTGTCTAACGTAGCTTATTCAGCGTAAAAATTATTCCCATTATGTTTTTAATTATTGTCTGTTTCCTTCGGGTTATTTCCTCATATATATATATATATATATATATATATATATATATTAGGGTGCGTCAAAAACATGAATTTGTTACACGCGTTCGCTCGCTTGCAATTTTGATCCACTTAATGAGAAAACCTAGCAGTATAAAAATCAGTTCGATATATCAAAGTTTAGGGGTCGCGCACAGTGAATTAATAACCCTATTTATACCGGGGTGGGGCCATATGATCTCGTTTATCAGTATATAGTCATATGGACCCACCTCAGCTGTTCTTTTCGTTAAAATACCTGGAATACATGTGGTTAAGATTTTCTATATGAGGCTCTCTATTATTTGTTGGTTTCTTTTCTTCCACAGGTGGTTTGCTTAATGAAAATGGCGACGAAAGGTGCTAAAGAAGTGAAGAAGCAAGCTGATGAAATCTGGTTGTTGGGGAAACCAATCCTACGGTTCCCTGGGACTAAATTTCCCAGCCGTGGTGAGTCCCTCAGATTCATTTTCTATTTACACAAATCGGACTCTGAGCTCAAGAAGTGTATAAAACAAACTGCAACCATGATTTCCGAAGTCTGGGACAAGGCGAAAATATCAACGATCACGCCTTACCGGATCATCGACAAGCTCACCAAGCTCCACCACGAGTACTATGGCCTGCGGAAAAGCGCAAACATATCCAGTGGGAAGGCTGTTGAAGATCGCGAGAAGTTTGTGATGAGTTTGGGGGATCTATTCGACGTTGCACATCCGGACGCGTTGAGCCTCATCAAAATCAAAGAGGACAAGGATTTTATCATCGCTCAACGCCGGCCAGGACGCCATGGAAGCATGCTTGGGGTGGACAAGAAATGGTGTGAACGGGAAGCGACGAAGAGGAAGAAATTCGAGCAGGAGGACCAGTGTCGTTTGCGATCATTGGAGGAGCAAGGTGCATTGACCTCAACGGTCCAGCTGCAGGACTCATCCTCTTCGGCATCGGAGTCATCATCGGAGAGCGAGGAATCGCCCGGTCCATCTCAAGTTCGAGGGGCAACAGGAGGAGCGCCTCTGCCGAAGAGAGCACGCAGATGTATCAGCGGTAAAGTGGCTTCGGCTTTGGACAGGATGCAGATCAGTGATCGACAAGCCACTCATGTTCTGCTTCCTTTTGCCGCTCATCTTGGTCACGATGTCAAGAAATTCGCCTTAAGCTCAAGTTCCATAAGGAGGAGGCGAATTGCTCACCGAAGATCCCTGACAGCTGAGGTAAAGGAAAGCTTTTCTCCTACAATTCCCTTGACACTGCATTGGGACGGAAAATTGATGTCAGACTTGACCGGCAGGGAGAAGATCGATCGTCTGCCAATCTTGGTCTCCGGAAAAGGTGTGGAAAAGATCCTTGCAGCGTCCAAGCTCACCGATGGGAAGGCGGAACAAGCAGCTAATGGGATCGGGGAAGTTTTGGAAGAATGGAACCTTAAGGACAGGATTACGTCCATGTGATTCGATACCACGGCCGTGAATACAGGGATAAAATCTGATGTTTGCATGAGGATCGAATTGATGCTTGGTCGAAAGTTTCTGCACCTCGCTTGCCGCCACCACCTTCTGAAGGTTCTCCTGGAGGCTGTATTCTCTACCCTTCTGGTGGAGCAGTCAAAAAGTCCGGACATCACGTTATTCCTGAACTTCAGGAATTGCTGGCCTGAGATCATTCAGGAAAAGTTCAGGACGGCAGCGGACTATGAAGCCATGGCATTCAGAATACGGCCGTGGCGAGATGATCTAATCCAGTTTGCTCAGGAGCTCCTTCAGGTTCAACAACCGCGGGATGATTACAAGGAGTTCCTGGAATTGGCTGTCGTTTTTCTCGGCTCTCTTCCTCGCGGACGCTCTTCCTTATCCTTCAACGCTCCTGGGGTTCTACACCGTGAGCGATGGATGGCGCGGGCAATGCATGCCCTGAAGATTTGGAAGTTCAAGGAGGAGTTTGTTAGACTCTTCCGGCCGCAACGTCCTTCTTCCTCTCGTGGCCCGAACAGCATGGGACTTTTCTGGGAAAAGCTCGGAGATTTCTGCATTTTCGTCGTAAAACATTACCTACGTGTCTGGTTCACAGCCAAGACAGCTTCCGCAGCAGCACGAATGGACCTCACGCTGCTCAAGGAACTCGCGGAACATGAAGATCCCATCATCAAGGAAGCCGGCACGAAGGCGATGAGACGGCATCTATGGTACTTGTCTGAAGTTACAGTCGGTCTCGCTCTCTTCGACGACGATGTTGCAGATGCTGACAAACTCAAGATGGTCTCTAACATGAACTCCACAACTAAGAGGATCTTCCACCATCTTGAAATCGATACTGCGTTCTTGTCAATGCTCCCTGCGGCCTGGATAACATTAGACGGGTACAATCTGGGAAGGAACGGGTCGGGAAGCTCCTCGTGACTAACGACACTGCTGAAAGAGTGGCCCTTATCCACGAGTTCACGGCAAAGGGGCGTACCAAGCACGAGGATCAGCTCCAATACATGATCTAGGTGGCAGAGGATCATCGGCGAGTGTACCCGAAGACAGCAAACAAGAAGGACTTTCTTCGCTGAAAAATACTTTCTGAAGGCTTTTAGTTCTTTTCATGCCATTTCCGAGTATTTTTTGTCAATTTCTTTCGTTTTGTTGGTGTTCACGTAGTACGGGGAAACCAATCCCAGAATATAATATATAAGTTTTCCTGTTTTGTTTCCAATTATTTTACAGTGTTCATTCCAGTTTAAGTTCTTGTCAAAGTAAATGCCTAGGAAATTGAAATGATTAACATGTGTTGTGGAATTTCTATTAATTCTGAGGTCTGGAATGTGGTTGCTATTTATAGGTTTTTGTGGAAATGTATTTTATAGTATATTTTGTTTTATTAAATTATCTGTTTTTCAATACATCCTAACAAAGTGTATTAGCAAATGTATTTTTATAAATATAAACACACGAATTATGTCTTCATATGCTCTAATGTTTTAAATATTAAGAGTGTTAAACAAGACATAGTTTTCATAGTTACTTCCCCTGAAAAAATCAGTACGGGGAAACCAATCCCAGAATATATGTAGTATGTAGTGTAAAAACTTTGTAGTAGATGCGCGACCCCTAATTTGTCTGTGGTGTTTTCTCCTTCAGTGGCTTAATTGAGAAAGCGAGCGAAAGAAATGGACCAAATTCAAGCTTTCTCCCTTATAGAGTGACGCACCCTATATATATATATATATATATATATATATATATATGGTGGAGCTTTAATAATACATTACTCGATAATTTAAAGACGTATTTTTTTCGTTTATAATTAGTAATCTAATTTCCTTTTATTCTGAATTTTTCTACAACGTAAAAATTATTCCCATTGTTTTTAATTTTTAATTATTGTCTGTTTCCATCGGGGTTATTTCCTCATATATATATATATATATATATTATGGTGGAGCTTTAATAATATTTTTCTCGTTAATTCAGCAGCGCTGTAGGATTTTAAATTACCAAAACTTTTAAGAATTATCTGCTTTTAAATTCGTGGCATTTCTCTTGTAGCTTTTTATTTTACATAACCTTATAGGACCGATGCGGAGCTAGGCCGTGTTATAGCTACTTTTGGTGAAAGGGGAATAAATGATATGGATGCTTCTCCGCACAACCAGCCTCGTGACCTGAATACAGAAGTCGAGGTATTGGCACATCCGGTCAAGCGAGTGTCAGATCATCGAGGAGATAATGTAAGTATTTTTGAGGTTAAAAACAAAACACATTGTATTTTCATTTATTAAATGGCAGAAAACATGTACAAAACGGAGCCAGTGTCCGTTAAATAAGTCTTAATGGCTACATTTTACAGTTACAAATGTATATACAACTTTACACAATATAGATATACACCTTTACACATTACAGCGGGTGGTAACATATGGGAACCTTTTATCTGTCTGCCTACACTTTTATCGTTCATCTCTGTGTTGCACAAATCGAATAATTTTAAAAAATTAATAAATCCCTTCCCACGTAACATGTGTATGAGAAATGAAGTGCAATACAATCGACACGTTTCAGTATAATATCCTTGAAAACGATATGGGTTCCAAACAATCTCAGGTACATGTAATTGCGCAATAAACTATATAATTACCGAATCATTCCATGGCTGAAATCCGAGTGAATCAAAATAGTACATTGTTTCCCTATTTTTAAAATAGATTGCATACCAATGAATCCCCTCACCCCCCACAATGTCGGTGTTAACGATAATCCCGTACCAGTTTCTCGTACTTGGCAGCTTCAATATTTCATTCTTAGCAAACATACCGATAAATTTTGAGCGTGTGAAACGGTCACTTTTCAGTACTCTCTGGAGTGTATTCGCGTCCATTTTAAAAGTCTGTGACCACGTTCCTGAAAAGATCAACTTCTATTAGTGCCTGTGATTCGAGGTACACGAGTACACTTATAGGCGCGTCTACAGGCTTGGCAAATTCCAACCTGACTGAGATATTCCCACCCTGCTGTGGACTTAAATGCATATTTGCGCCAGCAGACAAGTCAGGCGTAATATCCAATGAATAAATGTTAAATTTTTCGACAAATTCTTTCTGCGTTACACCAAAACCAGGTTCGTCACAGGCGCCTGTATTATGAGCCAGACTACTATATGCTCTCGCGCAGAGCGGGAACACAGCGTCTGATGAGTAGTCCGTAATCATGGTCCCTCCCAAAGCGATGCCATTTACATATAAAGTAATATTTTTAAGCCCGAAATTCTCAAATTTAAATGCACTTTTTATATTTTCCCTTCGTCGAGGCGTGGTCCTGCATTCCAATTAATATCCTTTTTGGTAGGACTCCAAGGGCCACGTTTTCTAGTTGCTTCGAGGCCAACCAGGCGGGCACCATGTATAGTTTGATCTGTACCCTGTTAATTGGGTATTTTACTGTGGCGTGTATTAAGTCTTTCTCAATTTCTATTTGTTTCAGGGAACTTAATTTAACTCGGCGTATACGTTAATACGTCTCCATGATGTGAATCACAACGGGTTTTGCGCCCTCTTCTTGATCAGACCCCAGATTTATGCAGATCTCAGGAATCGTGCGGGTAAGCTCCAACTTTATATCCACCCCGTTCATAAGTAACTTCTCCTGGAATGCGAAGTCTGTGTGCAAGCGTCCAAAACATTCATATATCTTTTTCTTAGAATTTTTAAATTTATCCTTTATTCCATTTTCATCTTTAGTGTGGTAATACCCCTCGGCGGTTAAAAAGGTGTCCTTCGCTTCTTTTGAAAAGTTGAGGACATTTTCCAGATAGGCTCGTAGGCGGTAGTATCCCGTTCCTCCTGAGATGTTAACCTGATTTAAATACACTTCACACTGGCTGAATATGGAGTGTAAAAAGTTGGTTTCAGGCTAGGCAGAGTAACTATCATCGCAGTCCGTTCCATCAGAATGGGCTATACGCAGTTTAGCGTACGTGTGCATGTAGCTCGGGTCAAAAAAGTGAGAGCTTGAGCTGGGTATCACGAATTCAATAGGGGCACTGGGCGAACTAATTGTGTTTAATGGGTTAATTGTAATAAAGTCGCTATGCTCAATAGAGACCTGAGTGGGGGCATATCAAAGAGGGACAGTTCCGATTTACAGCATTGTGAACTACACGGATGGATGAAATGTGCCATGACGAGTCAGAAATAGTGCCACCTCCCTCGACAAGTATTAGTCAACCTATGATTCGTGAGAGTAGTGCCCTCAGCTTATATCAGTTAAAAAAATGATCAGCCATAGGTTTCATACGCTTAGAGCACTTCTTTTTTTATTTCCTTTTACGTTTAGCGCCGTGTTGGTAACCCTTTTTTCCTGGCAGATCTCTTCTTTCCGCCACCACGCATTTTTCTCTTTGCACCTTTAATGATTTCCTCCCGTGTACGTTTGAAATGTTTTTTTAGAGCTTCTTTAGGCTTAGTTCCACCCATCATGTCTTCTGCCGCATCAAAACCTGTTTGTAACGCCTTCCGCCCAAGGTACCTGGCACCCCTCTTCAACAGTGGGACAGCGGTGCGTAGTATGGATGAAAAAATGGATCCAAGTCCACTCCCACGCTGGTACTTCACCCCTCGGTTGACTGTGAATGGTCTTCGAGTCATTATAAACGACGAAAGTGTAGTTTCATTGTTTAGCTCCCATCACCGAATGGGAAATTTTTTCCCTCAATCGTTCTTATATATATCGAGATGTTGGTTAATAGATTAGTTGCAACATTCACATAATGGGGCTTGTCATATGTAATGCTCAAACTTTTCCCTCTATGGTTGGGGATGTGTGTAATGCGCAGCAGGCGGGCCTGGGTGTCCCAAACAAATTGTTGCTCTATGATATTGCTGTAAATATAGCACATCTCTGGGGGCTGAGAGTTTTCACCCAATTTCTCCATCTTCATTTGATATATTAAGCTGGACAAGTCATGCTGTGCTTCGTGAAAGGTATCTCTTTGGAGAGCTACACTATATCGGCCCTCAGCCACAATTGTGAACAGCTCTTTATCTTTAATATTTCTACTAAGCGTTGACTTTAACTTCAATGTGCATGCAGGCGTGTCTATGTTTACGACTTCAAAAAGTAAATCGTATGTCAGGTACGACCTTCCAAGACTCTTGTTTAACCCCGTCACAATGTCCATGGCTGTATCATAATGCCCGATTCCTAGCGATACATTTGTGCTATAGTACCGTTCCTCACCGAACAGGACTGAGCGCATCGTATTGTGTAAGGTTATGCCTAATTTTTCGCACTCATCGAATCTTCTAATGATCAGAAATATAATTTGCTCATTTCCAAGAGTTAAAAATTTGGTGGCTAACTGGAGTTCACATAACCCCACCTCATACGAATCACGTTCCAATTCAATGGGTCCATGGAGTTCTGTCACAAAGTTGGCGAGGGTGTTGTTAGAATGTACAGACAGAGAAGAAGAGGACGGGAGTGTGACACACAAGTGGCTAGGCGCCAGGTTGCATACTAATTAAGCTTCATTATTGCATCAGCTTTTATATAGGTGTTGAAGCTTTCTGGATACCCTAGCCATTTCACCAGGTACATTTTTCTCTTTCGTGATCCTTTGCTTCCTATAATTTTCTCAATTTTAAACACATTTTCTCATAAATTAAATGCCACTTTCTGCAACTCCTCGCGGTAAAAGCTCCTGCGATTTCTTCCCCATTCAAATCTTCAACGTAATACATCACTATCTCACCTTTAGGTCTCACAGCCCTAACTTTAAAATCTCACGTGTCCAGCCTTGCTCAAATCCCTTCGCGAATTTATTTCCAGAACGTGACAGCCTTACATAATCATTGATTTTGAAACGCGCAGAGTGTGGTAGTGGTGGTGGTGGTGTTCCATCTCTTCTCACCTATGGACGCGTACCTCTATCTAAAACCTCGTTAGGCGTTGTGCCAATCGTACGAAGGTGTCAACGGTTGTATCATGAAGCCAATGAACCGAGAACGTTTATATATCTGTATGTGTTTTTATGTGTAAAATAGCGGTGCATGCGTTCCTTTATGGTACGTTGAACTCTTTCAGCTAAAGAGGCCTTATGTATAGAATTGGTGGTGTAATAGCTGATATTAAATTCTGTCAGCATGTTCTGAAAAGCGCGACCTATAAATTCTTTCCCCATATCCGTACAAAAATAGCCAGGAATCCTGTTTTCTTTCAACATCAACGTTTTGGTCGCTTTAGCAACTGTTTCAGGCGATTTATTTTTCAGGGGAATTAGCCACAGATATTTGTAGAATACATCTATTATGAATAGGGTGTAGCGGTAACCATCGTTATACACTGAATATCTTTGCATGTCTGTTAAATCCGCCTGCCAAATAGAGTCAATCGAAGCAGCTGTTCTCTTGGCCTCATAGGAGGCGGGTTAGAAATGTCATAATAGCGTTTACTTAATATGTTAGCCATTTGCGTATTTTAGAGACACGTGGATAAGGCTGGCCGTTTGTTCTCTTCTTTCTTCTCTTCAGGAGACGCTGCTGCTGCTGGGGGCGATGGCGTACTCAGTTGTGACACATGCGAGACTTGATCCAAGTCTTTTAACCTATTCAGATTACCTATCAATGTTTTGGGGACATTTATTTGTTGTGGTCTTGCTTTAATATGCTTCCATCCTGTTGGCGACGGTCTGTCCCACTTTCTCACCAGATCATGAATAATATCAACGATATTGGATCCTTGTACCCTTGTTCCTTCAACAATGACCTCGCCTGTATCGGCCCACTGTATGATGGGGTCCTCACTCAATAGATTATAAAGACTTAAGCCTTTATTCCTCAATGTATGTGGGAGGCTGTTCTTCAGCACATGTTCGATTTGTTGTGTTCCGTTGCTCTTTGGTTGGTCATCTCTAACGTCGGGGCTAAACCCTGTCTCGCCATGCTCAGCACTACTCGCGCTGGGCCTAATAACAACGGGGAGCTCTGTCGGATTCTTATAATCCTCGTACTCATGAAGAAATTTCTGCAAAGCCTCTTGGTACAAGATCCTTTTCTCGATAGGTGACTTTTCACTGTTTAATAGGGCTAGCAACTCGCTTTCCATTCTTTTAAGCCTACTTTTACGGGGTTCTGGAGCCGTGTCTGGAGTGTTTGAACTTTGCAATGAAGCATACACCTCGTGCGGAATCACGACCACCTTCTTCATTATATTAATCTAGTTAGTAAAGGACCCAAAACTGAAAATAAGATGGGCAGGAATGATCCTCCTCTTTGTACAATAATGCGCTTTTTCTTACCCAGTTTTACTTTTATGAGCGAGCGCTCGTATTATGTTCTTGTAACGACATAAGCGATCCTTATGAGATGGTTTCATTGGCACATTACATTTTATAACATTAAGACAGATTTGACAGATGCATTTTAAAAACTCGGAGTCGATATTTTTAACAAACATCTGTTGCAGCGCCCCGGGCAATCGTTGATAGATTTTTATTAATTCGGGGTATTTCTTTAGCCTATTTGTCATTCTGGAATATACACCATTTCAGGCTCGCTTGGGAATATATTCGTTCTTAGAAGCACCCTAAACGTGTTTCGTGGGTGAAGGTCACAAAGCAAATATCCATAACGCTGGTTTGTTGTCGCTTTATAAACCTCCAAAAACTCCTTATGCTGATTCGGGAACATTTGATTGGCTAATACCCCAATTTGTGACACACCTCTATGTTGCGCGAATAAGACTAGATATTGTGTATTAAGCGACACATCGCGCATGTATCTATTTTTGAAAAATAGATTCTGGTTGATGAAGAACACGCTTATGTTAAGATGGTGGGACAACACTGTAAATGTCTCTGCAAACGTTTTATCCATTTCCAACATGAGATCGTCAATTACAGTAACTGTATGCTCATTACCTTTTAACAAATTAACGTCATGGACCCCCTTGTGGAAAAAAATTTCATCTTGGTACTCGTTGAACACTGATTGATACGTCGAATAGCACCATATAACTTTATGCACAAATTTTGAGGACATCTCTCCCTTTTCTTTAATGATTTTAAGCATAAACACAGTTTTACCACATCCTGTAGGGTCAGATATAATACATGTGGATGGGCTCGTGAACCAGAATTTTTCTACAGAATCCACTTCTAACACGTCACACCCCTAAGTGGGTCATTTACAAAATACAATAAATATTTAAGTGATGACCCTCATATTTTTTTTCTTCTTCCACAGAACCGTGAATGACGACGATGTACAGCACCCCATCATCGATATCACAGACGAGCCCGTTGACCGTGCAGCTACAGATTCCATCCCCGCTGACGAATCCTCACCAGCGACACCTGTAACACGCGCCAGTTCAAAGCGGAGGCATGATGAAGAGCCCACCACGTCAGGTATAAAGCGCGCCAGGATTGCTCCGGTTCTTAGACCACCAGTAATAGAGCCCCAACCCTCAACGTCTTACGACACAACCTCCACAATAATACCTTCCTAAAATATACCCCCTTATTCAATTCCGGGTACATACTCCATAGCAGCTTCCCGTTCTGTTGAGGATGGCATAACATTCGAGTTGGTCCGCACCGGTACCCCCACCCCGGCCTTGACTAGAAATCGGTATACAGTCAGGGTTGATCCTAGATCCATGTATAGCAATGGTGTTGAACACGGATTACGGCGCATACTTGGACGTATTGTAGAGTTTGCCCTTCAGAACCGCGACGAACGTGAAGTCAAGACGAGGCTGTCCTTCGGATTCGGGTCAGATGACGGAGATGTAGATGATTTTTGGGTAGTGATACCGTTCAGACGTTTGGTAGCTGAAGATATAGAGTATATACTGGGCCATATAATGCAAGCTTCTCAAAGTAGTATAGCCTTCAATATGGACAACTTCACGGTAAATATTGACCGTGTATTCCATGTTGCGGGTCATAGTGCCACACCGTATACTCTTAACTTCAATTCTCCGGCTATTTATAGACGGCATATAAACATCGATCGTGGCTGCGGCTTTATAGCAGTATTCTTAGCGCGTATGTTTACTGTACTAAATACACGGGCCCAAAAAATTTGGATGCCTACGGTAGTGGAGCGTGCCCGTAAACAAGCTTTAGACTGTAAACTTGAGTTTGACTGTGATATGAGTCCTGAAGAGCTGAGAAGGGTAGAACAGGAAATGGATGTTCGTATAGTTGCATTTGGACTGGATGATCGTCGTAGGACTGTATATGTTTTTAAAAGCTGTGTGAGAGATCGTACAAAACCCCTACTTATTTTAGGACTGTCAAGGATGATATAGTGACACACTGTAAAGATTGTCACATGGTATGTGCGCATTGTAAAAGCACCAAATGTGAAAGCCGTGTGGTTGAAGCTGAGAAGAGGGATTGTGATGTGTGTAGATGCACATTTTTCAATAATAACTGTTTTGAGCTCCATAAATCAATTGGCACGTGCAGGAAAATGAGAATCTCTGAATGTGGTATGTTTCACATGAAGGATAATTGGGGAAAATTCACGCATAAATGTGATGAAATTCACTGTTCTACATGCCATGAGAAATATAAGGCGGTTTGAGTAAAGAATGTATGTCATATGAAAGACGGTAAGCCTAAAAACAGCCCTTGTATAACTGTGTACTACGATATAGAAACATACACGAACGCTGAAACAAAGAGGTTATTCCACATTTACTTGTAAGCCAGACTATCTGTGATGAGTGTATGGAGATCGAGTGTGATGAGTGTCACAAATGTGGAAAACTGACAAATGTTTTTAAAACGAATGCCACGATAGCACTGTGAAACTCTTTGTGTCCTATATTGTCAAGTTAGCGGACAAGTTAAAAAAAAAGATTGTATATTCTTGTCCATAATGGGGCGAAATTTGACACACAGTTCCTTTATAAGGAATTGCTTGAGCACGAGTCATCTGAGATATTTACAGGTGATCCCTTGAAAAGAGGCAACAAACTAATACAGATGCAAATAAGAGGTAATGTACAGTTTAAAGATACTTTATTATTCACACCTTGTAAATTACCAAAGATACCCAAGGTGATGGGCGTAGCCACTGAAGTTTCAAAAGGATATTTCCCTTAGACATTCCTCGCTAGCGAAACTTTAAATTACGTAGGACTACCTCCACCCAAACATTACTTTAACTATGAATGTATGAGCACAGATGAACGTGAAGATTTTTACCGATACTACAGCAGTTTTAATGAATGTAATCCTTATAATATAGCTGATGAATGTGAGCGTTATTGCGTGAATGATGTGCGCGTGCTTAGAGTATGTTTCCAGGCCTTTAGAAGGATGTACATAGGACGTTTCAAATGCGATCCGTTGCAAGTCGCAACCACCATCACCTTATTATGTTTTACGGTGTTCAAGAATAACTTCATGCCAAAAGACACCTTAGCCGTTATTCACAGAAAGAATTCTGCAGTAATGGGCACAAGGCTATTTACTGGCTCATACATCTACAGCAGCAGACCGGGGTATACATAAAGCATGCCCGATTGCCCGTAACACGGGTGAAGTACCCATTAAGGTTAATGGTCGTGTTTTTTGGGTTAATGGTCTAAGTAAAAACCGTGTCACTGGTGAGAAGAATGTGTACTCCTTTAACGGTTGCTGGTGGCACGGGTGCCCCCGTCCTGAGTTTTGAATCGTAGGAGATATCCACGGTAGATCTCCTGCCGACAGTCTTGCGTGGACCCACACTCGCGATCAACTTATAGGCTCCCAGTTCACTCACAAAGTCTTATGGGAGCATGAGTATGATGCACGGATGGAAGCAGATGGACAGTACCGTGATGAAATAAACACGATCAAACGTTCAATGGTGCTGAATCCTCTCAAATGCGGTGATAGCTTGTTCGGAAGGCGTACAAATCCCTTCAAACTATACTTTCCGCCTACAGAGGGTGTGAAACTCCATTACTACGACTTCTGTTCTTTATACCCCTACGTGATGAAGAACAATCCGTACCCCGTAGGTGCACCTGAAAAAATGGTGGGTCCCACCATACCAACCATCGAGGAGTTTTCAGCCAACTTGAATGAACGCTACTTTGGACTCTCTTTCGTAGACTTGCTCCCCCTCGCGATTTATAGATGCCGATCTTACGCGTCGTTATAGATCACAAGCTCATGTTTCCCCTGTGCGTGAAGTGCGCAGAAGAGAACAACGGTGATTGTGACCACACAACCCACCAGCGTAAGATCAGAGGTGTATATACAAGCCCAGAGCTGGCCCTAGCCTTTCGCCATGGGTATAGAATAATGAAGATACATGAGGTGTGGAGGTTTCAGAAGCTACCCAACCTTTTCACACCATATAGAAACGCTTTATTGAAAGATAACGTTGAGGCGTCAGGATATCCGCGAGGGGTTGATACCGAAGATGAAAAAACGGCTTATATTCAGCGTCACCGTGACCGTGAAGGTATACAGCTTGACCGTTCCCAAATTGTAAAGAACCCTGGCAAAAGCTTTAGTGCAAAGTTGTCTAAAGAGTCTTTGGGGAAAATTTGCACAAAATACTGGCAAAGGGAACGTTCATTTGGCACAAAGTTATAGTGAAGTCTGGGATTATGCCAACGCTCCCGATAAAGAGGTCATGGAGATTGTGAATGTAGGTAATACTTACATAATAAAGTACAACAATACCGAATTGGCCACAGATACCTCACGGTTTACAAACATACCTGTAGCCAACTTCACAACAGCCTAAGCACGCATCAAACTTTGGGGCCTATTGCATTCTCTTGGGCGGAGGGTTTTCTACGCTGACACAAATAGCCTGATATTCAAAGCGAGGGAAGGTGAATACATTCCCGCTATTGGGGAGTTCCTCGGTGAGCTAACTGTGGAGATCAAGGATGAGTATGGAGACATCGCACACGCAGACTCGTTTGTGTCAACAGGGCCAAAAACCTATGGGGTACGGGTGAGGGTGGGGGATGATACGAAGTATATCGTGAAGGCTAAGGGTATCACGCATAACGAGGCGAATCGGCGGGTCGTTAACTTTGATTCGTTGAGGGAACTAGTGTGCTTGGAAAAAGAGGATGACCGGCTACCCCAACTGACTGTAGGTACCCACAATTTTCTGGCACAGAAGCTGGGGGGCGTGAAGGAACTTAGGGGTACAAAGGTGTGCCGTAACACCTATAGGAATCGTTACCAGGTGCCTCGTACCTATGATACCGTGCCCTTTGGATACCATAATCTTTGATATGTCTATTGTTAACTTATTTATTACATGTATTTGTAAATATATATACACATTGAATATTTCGTTTATTAAATAAATCGTGTTTCAATTAGCGTTTCACTTTCTCCTTTGCGTTCGTGCGTGTGTGTGTGTGTGTGTGTGTGTGTGTGTGTACACAGTAAAAAGCTAAGCCCCGCCCACTTTAAGACCAGCAACGTGAATCCTGCCGCTACCTGAGCATGCCTCTATCCCTGCGTGCTCAGTTGACCTCTGCATACCCTTGAGCTCAGACGTGTATTCTCCGCGTAGAAGAAAAATAGTAATGGCTACCTTTAATATTGCGTATTCAACATTTATGAAGTGGTATTCGGCAAAGTGCCAAGATGTGGTAGACACTGAAAAACTCCCTACTTCCCCCCTCCTTTGCCACTTTTAAGGCTACATTGAGCCGTACGAAGGACCAAGATGTTCAAATACTCTACGTGTATTCTGGCGAGGGCATTATAGGATTTCGTAGTACAGACGATGTATTGAAGTATGTTATAGACCTCACCTTTATAAAGGCTCACATATACCGCGAAGTAGAAGAAGCAACACGTTCAGAAGATAAGCAACGGTTATGGATAGTGAGTCTTGTTGATGAGTGGTATGACAAGCGATATTATGTCATGTTACACCATACCGACTACTCGTACCCTACGGTTGAGAATGTAAATATTGTCATCATGGAGAATCATAATTATTTTTACCAATATATTAATATATATCATGATGAGCTTTGTAGTGAGGTTGTTGCTAATGGGCTGTGTGAGTTTTTAACAGACTTTAGAGACGAGTATCGCTTGTTAAACAAAAAGGACAAATATGGACGTATGTTTCTCTCAAATAGTGCGCCGGATTGTGAAGATGTTTAGTTTGTGGAAATGAACGTCTGGTGAGTGATAAAACATTAAAGTCGATATTGTTTCATGTAGTGGAAAATTCTGTTTGTCCAAGAGCATAAGTGTTCGAACAAGCCTGTACACGTTTCAGCAGTGTGACGCGCTCCCTCCAGTGAGACGCCCACCCGTGTACCTCACGAAACATAAAAGTTCGAACAAACCCATACACGTTTCATCAGCGTGACTCACTCCGCCCGTCAAGCCGATCCGTCCACCTGTGGCTCATAATCATCTCAGAGGTTGAACAGAGTGGACGTGCGAATACGATGGAACTTCCTTTGAGAAGCATTCTCAACGCCTCGTACGATGTCTCCGTGACAAATTCATTGCGCGTGTTCAGGCGTGAAACCGGCACCATTAACTATGTACTTGAGACGATTTGGGGGCTAGCTGCGAATTTTAATGAAAATCGGTATACAATGTAGGTTTAGTCACTGATTTAAAAAATAACTCTTTTTTTGGAGAAATTAAAAACAAACATGTTAGAGCACTTTAAATAATTAATGTGTTTTTAACTAAAATATCATGACTCAACCCAGTGGTACTCATTGCGCGGCTCGCGAGCCAAATGCGGCTCGTGATGGCCTAAGTGGCGGTTCTCGATGCATGGAATGAGAGAGAGAGAGAGAGAGAGAGAGAGAGAGAGAGAGAGAGAAGAGAGAGAGAGAGAGAGAAATTTGGATATATTCAATTTATATAGGATCGTCATCACAAAAGAATAGCTGATGAGTTGTAGGTACAAGAAGAGAGCAGATTAGTGACGCCCCCTCATATGTCGTTGTTTGCACGTTGTGTATAAATAACGAACAGCCATGCATTGATATACGGATGATGTGGAAGAATGCATCTGATAATAACGTTCTTGTCCCTACGCGAAACCGTTTCATCCTCGTTTCGGATTCCGCAAGGTGAAATCTATATTAGACGCTCGTGTTACGGATATGATTTATTTTGACACGGTTCTTGAATACGCATACACCGCTCTGCTCGACGGATTTAGCGAATGTAGGAATGAACAAGGCGAGAATTGTCTAGAGCTAGATGCATATTTAAAAGGTTTAGATTCTTCGAAATATCCTGAACTTTGGTACAAAGCACTTAAGCGGTACAGGGCTGAGCTCACCTACACTGTTCACCGTGAAGAGCTGTACCTCTATATAATGAATAGCTGTCGTTACGACTTGGAAGATTATTTCAACTGCCGCTATGCAGAGTGAAGAAGAGTTCACGATTGAAAAGCTCGGGATGGTAAGAAAAACCCCTCGATTGGAAAGGCTTGTTTATAAACTGTATTTAGTAATGATGTTGTGGTTAACGATGAACTCTTTGTGCATGCTTTTGATTGTATTCTAGCCGTGTTTAAAGATAACTTGCCAACCGGATGTAAAGTAGGCACAGAAATAGTACTGAACGATATGAAAGCCATTTATGTCGAGTATAGGCATTCGTATCAGTTAAACGGTGAAGTGTTGCTTGGACGGTTTTACCACGTAGTACAAAGTAATATCGATGTGAATGTAGACTCGATTACGTGTGAGTTTAGCGTTTTGCAGCGTAGAACATAAAGGATTTATATTTAATTATTTAATTGTGTATATATATATATATATATTTCCTGTACTAATATGCAATTGATTATACATTTCGTGTATTATTATTTTTATTTATTTAATATAACCCGTAGAACATAAATGATGTATATTTATTTATTTTATTGTGTGTGTATATATATATTTCCTGTACTAATATGCATTTGATTATACATTTCGTATATTATTATTTTCAATATATTTAATTATTTAATATAACTGTATATATTTTTCCTGTACTAATATATTGATAATACAACGTTTTGTACATTTTTTATTATATATTTCCCGTTCGTGATGCTGTTATTATGTTTTGATCATATATATATTCCATTGTATATTTATTATATTTCATCGTCCGTATGCTATTATTATTTTTGATCATATATATTCCAATGTATATTTCTATATAGTTCCATTAATTCGCCTAAATAAACAGAACGATGTGATGGTGTTTTATTTAATTATTTTTGTTTGTACACGGTATTTAATTATATAAATTGGCAGGCTTCTAAAGCGGATTAAGTCAGAATATATGCTTTAATTAAATAAATAGTGCAAACTGGCAACTCAGCCTTCTAAGCCAACTGGCTGATTAAGCCAGAATATATACTTTAATTAAATAAATAGTGCAAACTGGCAACTCAGCTTTCTAAGCCAACTGGCTGATTAAGCCGGAATATATCCTTTAATTAAATAAACAGCGCAATCTGGCAGCTCAGCCTTCTAAGCCAACTGGCTGATTAAGTCGGAATATATGCTTTAATTAAATAAACAGCGCAATCTGGCAAGTCAGCCAGATAAGCCAACTGGCTGATTAAATTAGCTGGCTGATTAGGGACCCTATAAGACAACGGCCGCTCGGCTGAAATCTTAATATGCGCTTGGCTCCTCTCAAGCGAACACCTCTCCTCTTCCTTTCTCTCTCTTAAGTTAGGTCTCCCCCAGCGGGGTTCATTGCAGCTTGGGGGATAACTCCGCCTCCAATTTGCAACATTCCCCCTCCCCCATTTAGGGGGTGCCTTGCAACAAGGGGTGGGGGGTTGGCACTATGTGTGCCTTGCAACAAAGGGGGTTGGGGGTTGGCACTATGGGGGTGCCTTCCAACAAAGGGGAGTGGGGTGACACTCTTGCAACATTTGCAATTGCATTGCACTCTACTATTTTGTGGTCATACTACTAAGTCAACTGTACGCCCTTGACGACCGGTTAGGTTAAGTCATGATGTTTTCTTTAAAACTAACGAAAATATCACGACTTAACCTAACCAATCGTGAAGGGCGTACAGTTGACCTAACCGGGCATTCAATAATTTTACTGTAGGTTTCGATATATATATAATATATATATATGAAAATTATTTCACGAAGGTAACACGTGAAAAATATTTATGATGAATAAAACCACGAAGGAAAGGAAACACAAAATGGTGCTCAAGCGCTTTCGTCTAATGACATCCTCAGGAACACTGAAGTACATAAAAAGGTTAAGCCTATATATAGGTTACAGAAAGAAAAAAAGAAAAATAAATAACATACATACACACACACACACATATATATATATATATATATATACATACATATCTATATATACAAATACATACATACATACATACATACATATATATACAATAAACAGAGAAGTAAAAATAATAAAAAATTAAAAATTAAAACCTTAAAGGATTACCAGTGAGGCGTACAGATTTGTAAGGAAAAATATCGATTTTTAGCACAAGATCAAATGGATTATAAAAATACAAATTTATACTGGAACTCTGCCGGGTTTTAACACAATGCTGCCTATGGTCAGGTTTCGATATATATAAAAAAAATAAAAAATAAAAAATAAAATGCAAATTAAAAGTTAATCGATTTTTAGCACAAGATCAAATGGATTATAAAAATACAAATTTATACTGGAACTCTGTCCGGGTTTTAACACACTGCTGCCTATGGTCAGGTTTCGATATATATAAAAAATAAAATGCAAATTAAAAGTTAATAAAGTAGAAGACAAGTTTACCAAAGATTTAATGTTTTACCCTTCTTATCTAAATCTGTTTTAAAGGAATTCAACATAACAGGATCGAGTTGAAAAAGACCTTTGCTTATGTTGAAGTTATTTGAAAGTTGGATAATGGCAGACTCAAGAATATTTCTATTAACAATGTTGCTTGAATGAATAAAACTGAAGCATTATTCCATCAATACAGTGGGCTAACTCTGACAAATGGACAAAAAGGGCACTGGACAACTGTCCTGTTCTAACGGAATATTGATGCTGTTTTATACGTGTGTGCAAATCCTTTCCCGTCTGACCTATGTAAAAGGAATCACATTGTTTACAACCAATTTTATAGATAATGCCTGAATTATTGGTAGGGCTATTTTTTACGATGATATTTTTCACAATATTGTTATATGAAAATACTACATTAATATCCAAAAGTTTAAGTACATTAGCAATGCCTAAAAGCCCGGGAAAAATGGAAGTACTAAAATATTTTTTGACAAAGTACGAGTGTTAATATTGACACGATAGAAAGTTCGTTTTGCCTTGTTGAGACAAGATTCCATAAACGCAGATGGATAACACAAATCACTTCCAATACCGTTGATTTTTTCCAATTCGGCATCGATGTATTCCGGACTGGCGATCCTAAGGGCGCGGAGAAACATTGATGAAAATATGGCCTTCTTAGTGGGGGTATCATGTCCCGAGTAAAAGTGTACGTAGGACAAATTGTTTGTCGTTTTCCGATAGATACTAAACTTAAAACCTGGGCTTTCCCTATGTACACGCACATCCAAAAATGGGATTGAATTGTCTTGCTCAACTTCTAAAGTAAACTTAATGGAGGGGACTTGATCATTTAACTGAAGGAGGAAGCTATCCAGGTCACGATTCATGGGCCAGATACACAAAATATCGTCGACGTACCGCAACCAAGGGATGCCAACCCCAGGATTCTCGGATATAGGTAATTTCGAAAAACTCCATATAAATATTGGAGAGGAGGGGCGATAAGGGGTTGCCCATAGCCATCCCAAAAACTTGTTGATAATACTCGTTTATTGAAAGTGAATTTACAGTCTTTGATGCAAAGCTTAATGAGTTCCAAAACAATGTGTGAAGGTAGTGGCAGGTCATACTTATGTAATTCTTGGGAGAGAAAGTCAAGCATATCGTCAATCGGCACTTTTGTAAACAATGAACAAACATCAAACTAATCAATTTATCGTTAGTTTCAGTACGTGCATTATTCAATTTTTCCGTAAGATCCATGGAATTTTTTACATGTGAATCAGAGATAGTTCCGAGAATGGGGGACAAGACTTTGACAAGCCATTTGGAGAGTTTATAAGTAATAGAGCCCACCGAGCTAATAATAGGGCGCATAGGGTTACCAGGTTTGTGGGTTTTAATAAGACCGTAAAGGTAGGGCAGAGCAGGTGAAGTGGACATGAAAAGCGGAATTAAGTTCTTATGATCTTTGAGAAGGCGTTTCAGAGAAGGCGCTTGAGCACCATTTTGTGTTTCCTTTCCTTCGTGGTTTTATTCATCTATATATATATATATATATATTACGCGTGATCGGTGAAATTGCGCATTTCATGAAAAACGAAATATTTTGCATTTTTTATGAAATGTGCAGGGGGTATAAAATAAACTTTGTTTTTGCTGTAAAAATGCATCTTATTAGCTCATTCTTTGCCGATTTCATGAAAAACGCAAACTGAAATTGGTTACGTAACTGTCATTTCATCCTTTGCTGATTTCACGGAAAACGCACACCAAAATTGCGTATTTAATGAAAAATGCATTACTTTTGCTTATTTCATGAAATTGGCAAACGCCCTGCTCATTTCATGAAAAACGCAAAATATTGCATAATTTCACCGATCACGCGTAACATATATATATATATATATATATATATGACACTCAAACATGGAGTTTACATGACACCCTGCAGATTGTCACCCTGGTTATATAGGATAACCTTCAGATTTTGAAAGGTTATATCAACATAAATGTAGTTTACAAATTTCAGATAATAGTAATGCTTTCGTTAACCCTTCAATTCTCATAAGCTAACTACTATACCAAAATTATAAATTCTTGTTGAATTTGTTCTTTGAAGTCCCCCATCAAGCAAGATAACTATTAAATATAAAAATGGTACTTACGTACTAACGGGTGACCCAAAGTAACTTTAAAATTGGATCTTTCCCGTTTGGGAAATCGGTATACAAGTATGCAATGAAGATTTGGTCACTGATTTAAAAAATTTTTTTTTGGAGAAATGAAAAACAAACATGTTAGAGCACTTTAAATAATTAATGTGTTTTTAACGAAAATATCATGCCTCAACCCAGTGGTACTCATTGCGCGGCTCGTGATGGCCTAAGTGGTGGTTCTCGATGCATGGAATGAGAGAGAGAGAGAGAGGGAAATTTGGATATATTCAATTTATATACGGGGCTCCAATAAACCTAAGCCCCACGCCCATGGCCTAAACCATTAGAGGTACAGTAAAACTAAACATACCTTACAAAAGAATTTAATCCTGAATTTAATGAGAAACAATTAAAACTTGGTGTTCCCGCCATTGGCTTCCAAGACAGCCTGAATTCGCTTTGGGTAGCTTGCCAAAAGTGACGTGAATAGATCTTGATCGTTACGCAAATTTGCTAAAACAGTTTCAATGTGTTTCGTCATTGTATCCTTCGAAAATCGATTTGCTACAGGTTCTTGAAACAAGAGACATTCAACCTTGTCCTTTATAACTGATCCAATGTGTTCACAGACGTTCAGGTCAGGAGAATTTCCTGGCCATTCTTCATTTCCAAAGAAATCGATCTCATGGTTCCGCAACAACTGTTGAGTGCCTAATGCCTTAAAGCAGTGGGCCTTATCGTGCAGAAGTGTGACCTGATCGACATCCATAACATTGTTTGGGTTTCTTAGAAAAGGAATGACATGCTGGGATAGAATAATAGCACGAAAATACTGTCCATCCCAACTCTGACCATTTGGCTTCAGCACCCACATGAGCTTCTTTGCAGTGAACAAAACAAACACACCAACACAGTCTGGACTTTTTAATAATTCGCGATAATGTTCATTGTCATCGATTTCATCTGGTGTTGTGGCCCACACTCGATCATTTTGGTAGTTAGGCCGACGTGTTACGTAAACAAAAAATTCATCGGAGACAGCTAAATGTATGAAATCATTCACATCCCAATCTTCAAGATAATGGGCAAACCACATTCTGTCATCGATATTAAGTTGAGTTTTTCTTGGCTTTGGAACTTCATGCCAAGGCTTTAAACCTTGCCTATGACGGTACAGTCGAATGATCTCACCACTAACGATCTTTCCTCTCAACACTTCGATATCTCTAGAAAGTTTAGCACAGCTGTTCTTCCGCTTTCGCGTACCGCTTTCAATGATGTCCTTTGTTTCCTGAGAGAGTGGCAAATTTTGGCGCCCAGATTTGGTTGTGTCGAGGGGTACGTCCCTAAAAGGGCCCTCGATTTGTTTTAGACGACTACGGACGAATACCAGGGTTGGTCCCCTTGGTTGGAGTCGGAATTATATCCGAAGGATAATAGACACGTCACTCTCGGGTTACCAGTGGATGCACTCGGCGCTCGCGCCTAGTCAACAATGTGTGTGGAAGTCACTGACCCCAATTGGTTGTAAAGTTGGTGCGGTGAATGGAAACGACTAACTCAATTTAACAGTCTTTTTAATAATTCACTTTGAATACAGAATTCTTTTTATATCAAAAATAATATTTAATTAAATTAAATGAAATTAAATTAATTAAATTAAATTACTTAGTAAAATTAACTTTGAACAGGTTGACTAAAGCTCAATATACAATTTTTATATATATCTGAGGTTAAGTTCCATTATCAAATGGAAGCTAAGTTGACCGGGAGGGGTAGTGCCACTGCAGGAATATTTACAGACTTAGGTCACAGAGTTTACGTATTATGAAGATTGTCAGAAAGCAAAGAACCTCGTTTCCGACGCTCTCGGGGTTTTTATAACCTCGGGGTAGGCGGAGACGAGGTAAACTAAGGGTCACCCTCTTACGGGCGGAGCCTAACAGCAAGCGCCTATAATAGTTTTCCATATTCGAATTTAAGCGGAGGCGACGTTAATTTACTGCCTCGATTGGGAGATGGAACTTCGGGAGAGTTCCGGGGGCGAACCAATCATGATCGAAATAGGTTTCGCGGAATTTACATTTTTCTTTTGATAGTAAAGCATAATTGTAGGATCGAGAGGCGCCAGGGGGCGGCCTGGAAGGAGGGTCGAACCTATACAAAAGGGAACTGATTTGGAAGGAATTTACAGGGCGCAAATGAATTTCATAATCGAGAGAATCACTTTTGCGTGATTCTTTGGAAAAGAGAAATAGGGGTTAGGAAGAGCTGAAATTTGGTATGCGAGTAGGTCGAGCTAGGGGAAATCTGGTGGGCTATAGGTTGACACAATTATGCTTTATCTATGGGAATAGATCAGGTTTTTTAGGAAAATTTAATAATAAAAAATATAAAAACTGAGATGTTTATAGACGCTTGCCTTGCATCACGTGATGCTGACAATAATAGAGACGCGGAGGGATCGAAGAATTCATGCGATGTGCATATTTTCATATGCACCTCGCATCTAACAATTTAGATTTGGATTACTGGGATTTATACGGATTATACGGATTAATGGGATTTATGTGGATTTATACGGATTAATGGGATTTATGTGGATTTATACGGATTACATTGGATTTCTCCGCGCATGAAAGAATGCACACTCTGTGATATCAGAACAAAGGAATTTTGGGTTCAAGGTTTAGAATACAATTCGTCGGAGACGAACTCTTTTGTACCGTAAGGATTTACACTACGGGACACTACCTCCCCTTCTGCAAAAGTAACAATTAAACAAAAAAATAATACGGTCAACAGTTTTAAGCAGAAACAAAAACTAATATGTACATGCTAGCTAACTAATTAAAATTTGGATTTCTCGGTGTAGTGACAGCTAACGGGGGGCCGAAGATTGGGGCAGACCGTCCGGGGCTTCTTCCGAAGGTGAGGGCTCCGAAGTAGGGGCATTCCACTTCAGTCGTCGACACGGGCGGCAAGCAAGGAAGATGAATATAATTATTAGTATTAGTAAGACAGCGGCGGCGTTGACGTAGGTGAGGGGCTGAACGTGGGATAAGACATGAGACCGTTCTTGGAGGGTTTCGGTGATACGATCCAATTGCTGATCCCAAGGGGGATAGTTAAAGGAAGGTACAAGAGTTACAGAGGCAAGAGGAAGGTTGAAGAGAGGAATTGGTGGGAGGTGAGCCATAGGGTGTACAAGACGAGGCGTGTTGTTAAGGGAGCGTACTCTGGGGTTTGTGGATATAAAGCTAGAGGTAATAATAGAACAACCGGAGGGGATTCTACTAACTGGATCCAATTGTATCATACTACGGTTGTTCGGGCAATCCAGGGTTGCTTCACGTTTTTGGGGGATGGACAGGAGGAGATCGGAACTTATTTGGAATTTGGTTGACAAAGGTGTTCTACAGTGAGTAATGTCGCGGGTGGTAAACCGGGTGTACTGTTGGTAGGTTTTGGAAAGGAAAAAGTATGGGTGTTCTGTGTGTAATGAAACGGGTCACGTTTTCCCTCATAGAGTAAACTGTGGGAAAAAGGGGTGAAAGTATAAGCGTTGTATATTTGAGCATCGAAGAAGGGTATAACAATAATGATAGAGAATGGAGACAAAGGTAAGCATAGTGGCCGAAGTTAACATTATTAATAATTTTGGGTGTGTTAGCGGTTACTTCCGAGAAGTTCTCCAGGACGGGAATTTGGGTCTCACCTTGGGTTTGACCGAAGGTCGGTCCGGGGGACGAAGGGGGTGAGGTGGATGGGTCGCTGAGGTAGTGGCTAGGGACTCGGGTATTCGCGCAGTTGGAGCAGGCCGAGTCGATGGCAGCTGGGGGGTTTTCGGTGGTAGGGAGGGGCTTTGTGGAGGTCTTGTCTTGTGTAGGTGTCTTAGGGACGGAGTGGAGTGTGGGTACGGGGTCGGAGCTTGGCTCGAGTAAAGGGCTATGTGTGTGTTCTAGTGACTCGGGTATTCGCGATTGGGAGCGAGTCCACGGGCCTTGCGACGACTCCTGTGGTCGAAATCGATATGTCACCGTAGGGTCTGTTTTAAGGTCGTCGATAGGTGAGGGTGGTGATGGTGAGTCGGGGGGCTCCTCACTGGCTGCGGGGCCCTCCGGTAGAATTTTAAAGTTTGGAGTTGTCTCCGGGGCTTCTTCCAAAGGTGAGGAAGGAGCAGCAGGGAGTGGCTCCAGTTCATTTTCAGGTTCAAGGATAGCTTCCTCAGGCTGTACGGACAGGGTAGTCCGAGGGGGCCTTAGGTAGTTTTCCCACTCGTCCGACTTCTCGGTTTCGGTAGTGGTAACGCGGGGTTGGGTTGTATCCCCTTGTTGTCGGGACGACTTCGGTTGAGGGGGATTCGGATCCTCATTCGTAACCTTAATTTGGTTGGCATGAACAACCTTTTTCTTTAAGGTTTGTAAGTGTTGGATGGTGAAGGTGTTATGCCCCAGGTCTTCGAGGACGCGATATGGCCCTACCCATTTTGGACAGAGTTTTCGACTGAGGCCCGGAGGCTTCGTACCTGCCAACCAGCAACGGTTTCCAGGTATTACGGTCCGTTGCTTAGGGTACCGCTTGTGTTGGTAGTGGACCATTCGGTCGGTCTCATGGTTGAGACATCGTCGTGTATCTTCGAAAACCTGAAACGAATGGCGAGCCAGGTCGTCCGCATAGCGTTGAGGCTCCTGTAGGTCAAATCCCTCTTCGGTGGAGTCGTTTGGGAGGTCGAAAGGAAATCTTGCATCGTAATGATACAATCTAAAATGAGGGGTGTCCCCGATGAGTTGACTGTGGTTGTTGTTAACAGTCCACTGCACCATGGAGATGCACTCGTCCCAATTACGTTGGTCCGCGTCCACGAGATGTCGTAGGACGTTAAGGATCTTTTCGTTCTGCCTCTCAACCAGACCATTTGCTGCCGGATGGTACGGTGTTATTTGTACCTTTTGGATGTGGAGACGTTTGCATAACTCTACGAACATCGCGGAGGTAAATTCCCGAGCGTTGTCCGAGAGCAACACGACCGGCGTGTTGTGCCGTTGAATTACTCGTTCGAGTAAACACTTGGCAATTATCTCCGATGTATGGGCAGGCACAGGTACAATTTCATTATACCTGGTAAAATGGTCGGTGAAAACGACAACGTATTTGTTTCCATTTCGACTTTGGATAAAGGGGCCCATCACGTCCATTCCTACGCGCTCCCAAGGTCTAACAGGAACGGGGTACGCATGCATATGCGCGGTGGGCGGACGCGCTCCTTTATGCCTGGCACATGCCGAGCATGCCTTGCAATGTTCTGTTACCTTGGTGCGCGTGAGTGGGAAATGGTAACGCGCTTGGACCAACTTTAGGGTTCGTTCAATTCCGGGATGCCCAGCACAAACGCTGTCGTGGCAAAGTTTGATTGCCACGTCTTGAAGACTCTCGGGAACTTCTACCACGTATTGCCCAGGAGAAATTTGATAATTCAAAATTTGATCCTGGAAAGCATACAACTGGTGAAGTTCCGAATTTGGTTGGGCTTTTAATTGCTGCACCAAATTAGAAATATACGAGTCCTTGCGTTGTGCCTCGAAGAGCGTGTCTCTATCGAAATTGGGAATAGTCTCAATCCGATGAATTCCACGGACCTCTTCGGGTTTATTTATTCGGGATAAACAATCCGGGAGAACGTTGAGTTTTCCGGGACGGTGAACGTATTCGGGGCTAAAGTCCTGGACGGTAAGAGCCCAGCGACCTAATCGCCCGTCGGGTAGTTTTTTAGAAAATATGAGGTTAACGGAGCGTGGTCCGTTTTTACTGTTATTTTATACCCGTAGATAATATTCTTGAACTTCTTCAGGGCCCATACGATGGCTAAAGCTTCTCGTTCAGTCCCTGAATAGTTACGTTCGGGTTTGGATAGTAACCGACTCGCATAAGCCACAGGTAGTTCGGTACCTTCTACTTCTTGGAGTAGGACGGCACCTAACCCGTAGTTAGAAGCGTCCGTGGCTACTATAAAAGGTTTACCAAAATCCGGGAACTGCAGTATGGGTTCTTGCAGGAGTTTGTCGCGGAGATCAGTGAAGGCTTCTGATGCTCAGAATTCCATTCAAAAGTAGCCTTCTTTTTGAACAAATTGGTCAAAGGAGCGGCTATGTCTGAAAACCTAGGAATGAAATTGCGATAGAATCCTACAAACCCGATAAAGGTTCGCACTTCATCAACGTTTCGAGGAACAGGGTAATTTAGGAGAACCTGAAGTTTGGCGGGATCCGGTCGGATTCCGTCAGAGGCAAGAAGAAATCCTAAATACACAAGCGAGGATCGGAAAAATTGGCACTTAGTCAATTTTAGTTTGAGATTCTCGTTCGAAAGACGTCTGAAGACTTTGGCAAGACGTACGAAATGTTCTTCGACTGTATCGCTATAGATCACTATGTCATCTAGATAGACTAAGGCATGAGACCCTAATAATCCGGACAACACAATGTTCATAAGTCGAGAGAAATTCGCAGGACCGTTTCGGCACCCGAATGGCAAAACATTCCACTCGTAATGGCCCTGGTTGGTAGTGAACGCAGTACATGGCCGTGACTCTGGAGACAGAGACATCTGCCAGTACCCTGAAGCTAAATCCAGCGAGGTAAAATATTTAGCTTTACCAACATATTGAATGACCTCCTGCATGTTGGGAAGCGGAAATCGGTCTGGAACGGTCACTTTATTCAGGCGTCGGTAGTCGATGCACGGTCTTAACGTTCCGTCCTTCTTCTTGACCAGGATCAACGGAGAAGACCAAGGACTAACCGACGGTCGGATAACATCCAAATCTAACATCTCCTTCACGTGTTCCTCAACAACCAACTGCTGGGAGTGCGGAACGCGATATGGCGGAATGTAGATGGGCTTTGTGTTATCCGCGAGATTAATATGAAAGGGGACGAGGTTTGAACGTCCCAAAGCATCACCCTTGAGTGCGATGATGCTTTCGTGTTCGACCAAGAAGTCCAATAATTGGTCAAACAAGTCCGGGTCGCTGCAAAGGAAAGAATTTGCGGGATCGGACTCTAGACATGCTTTGTAATTAGCACGTAATGTTTGCTGAGGTACGCCTCCAGGAGTACACCTGCGTACGTCGTGAGAAATACGAATAGGCTCAGCTTGGGCCAAATAGGCCTTGCCTATTACCGTATTAGGTTGTAACGTAATGGATTCGGAACCAACATTAGCGCACATAGAGGGATAGTTGCCTCTTCGCTAGTGCACAGACTGCGTGCAATTACTAAGCCTGAATGTTGAACTTGGTTTTCAAGAACATTCTCCACGACTACTGAAGTCGCAGGATCCACGTAAGTACCATCGTTAAAGGTAACAATTACGCGGAAGCAGACCTGTTGGTTGGGCTCAAGAACGAATTCTTCCTTAACTCTCAACTGAAACTCATCGGTTGGAACAGACTCTGAACTAACTTTCAAGGAACGCCGGACTTGGCGTGCAACGGGATTTTCACCCGACTCTAAACCATCACACGGCGACAAAGCCGGAAAAAATGGAATCCCTCCATTACTAGGATTACAACAATCCTGTAGGGTTCCATCAAAATCGGGAACATCTTCCGAAAAAACCTTCAACCTGCTTCAACAGCAGTTGAAAAACGAACCTCTGGGTTCGACTCCGTATTCACTAACGGAATAAGTTGTCCGTGCACTTGGACAACGTTGGTTTCAAACTTAAGATCCCAACCATTTCCTTTTAGGAAGGGATAACCGAGTAAAATGTCGGTAGGAAAGTGCATAGAGTCTTGTACGATTACGCAATCGGCATGAAGCCTAACTTGCCGAGTTTCAGTTTAAGTCTAACTTGCCCCATGGAGGGTATGGTTCCTCCATTAACGTTCTTTAAAACAACCTTCGACGGGAAAAGTTCCAATTTGGAAACTCCCGGAATTTTATTCAAACTAGACTGTTTAATCAGGTTAGCGTTGCTACCTGTGTCTAGTAAACCAAACATATCTACACTTCGAACGCGAAGTGGAATAACAGCATCTTCAAACGTATTACTAATTGTGCAAACATATGACGTGGGAACGTCAACAGAGTTTGCCACAATTCTCTGTGAAGCGGGACGAGACTCATAGGTCTCGGGTTCAATGCAAGGGATTTCTGAAAAGGGGAACTTAAAGGATTCTACTACAGTGGTATCTGGATTATTCCGTGCAGGGCCCTCGGGGTCCTTAAGTGGAGCAGTAACTCCTGGTTTTTCCCACAACGGAATAGCTACCCCTGGGGAGGGCAACCCGGCTCGTCCTCTTACTGGAATCCTGGAGCCGGCAGGTCCTCTAAAAAATCATCGGGCAGATTGGTCGTCTCCCGACTTTCCAGTTCTAAGGCTGGTGATCTGGTGTATCCCAGCTCGGTCAAACATTCTGTAAAAATATTTCGAACTTCCTGGTTCGATAGATTAGGGTTAGGGTTAGTTATATAAGAGGGGGTTCCCTCAGGGTATCCCTTCTTCTTTGGCCTCCTGGGAGGTCGAGATCCTTTGGACCACTCATCCCGTCGCTGGGGCGGTGCACCCTTCTCCCGGCATTTGGGACGATCTCCCCGCCGGTGACCGGATTCCCTGCAGGAATCGCAATAAGCAGCCGCCCTGCATTGTTTTATACCATGTCCTACTTGACAGCAGTTGTAACACCGTAGGGGCGAACTTGGGGGAGTCTGTCGCGATGAGTTTGGTCGAGACTGGTTCGACGGCGCGGGCGTTGCAGAAGCAAACTTTTGCTTCTGGGGCCTTCCTGTTTGTTCGTGTAGCATAACGGATGGACTGGGAGGTTTTGGTTCGTTCTTCCCTCGGTTGACGAATATTCAGATCAGTTGAGTTTGGACACGACTCCTTCATTTTGTTCACGACCGTTGCTAACGACGCGGTGAGATCCGCGTGTTTCTGGAATCTAACTTGGTGGTGACTTGGTAGGTTCGCATACATGGCCGAAAAGGACAATATCTTCGCCGTTTGCGAGGACATTTTATAATCAAAAGCTCCGTCAAGGGCTAAGATGACACTATTCATAGTGCCTTGAATGCGATTCCTAAACTCCATAAAATCTTCACCATCCTGCCAACGCAATCGGAACAAATTGTCATGGCCACAAATGGTTGAGTGTCGCTGACATCTCGGAAATTGTCCAAGAGAATCCGACGATACTGGGTCCATGTAGTGGCCGCTTCTAAGTCGGGGTTAGTGTCAACAAACTTCGATGCTGACCCTTCTTCTAGATACAAACCGTTGTGCTTCCAAGATCTATCCTTGTCCGTGATCACCTTCTCATTCTCGAAATATACTTCCAGTTTGTGGAGCCAGTGGTGAACAAGTGGCTCGGTGGTCTTTCCCGCGACGGTTCCCTTAAATCTTGGAACGGACGCCGGTAAGTTGAGTAACCTGGAATACGTAATATTCGTGGCAGGCGCGGTCGCGGCAGCAGCAGTGGAAGCAGTGTTAGTGTCAGCCATGTTGATGTTGGGAATGCGGCGACGTTTGGGGAAGGACGGGCGTGGAGGTGTAAGTGGTAATAAAAATTCCCGGTCTGAATCGGAATCGGAATCGGAATGTGGCATACACGTCACGCGCGAAAACAAACAATTGAAGTGTGTTTTGGCAGTGTGGTCCTAGTATATATAGTATCAGCGTGTTTGCGTTGTTTTTTTTTTTTTTTTGGGGGGGGGGGATGGTCCAAATTAAGTAAACTACTAATTATTTAATTAAAAAAAATTAGAAGTTTAAAAATTCGGTTAACTTAATCAAACGCAAAACAATCGAGGAAACCTCAACAACTGCAGTAACACACTAAAATATCGTATATCAGGAACGACGTGATAGCTAAAAAAAACAAGTTATGCCAGTTTTGTTCTATCACTCTCCTTAAATAGGTGTTATCATAGTAATAAAAAAAACGAAATAAGAAAAAAATAAAGGTTGGGATAGCAAAAGGTTACTTGTAATCCGATTGTCGAATCGTTGGTCTCCAATGAATGAAGAGTCCCACACAAAGTCCCTTTCCGTATCCTCGATCCTAACGATGGCAACGTGAGTTCCAGCGGTGGTGGATCCTACCCTCTGCCTGAGTTCGCAAGGAAGTACCCTAGTCGTGCCCCAATCGTAATCACGGATGTGGCCTGCAATTAGGTCACAAGCGTAATTTCCGTAGCACCAAGTAAAACAATTAAAATGAAAAGAAAACCTAACCCTACCTAACCTATTCAATTACAGAAATAAAAAGTAAAATATTACACTCGGTAATTCAATAATGAAAACGAATTTAAAATAATTCACTTATTAAAATCGTTAAAGAAAAATACTAATATATGACTACTTAGTCACAATAATAGCGTATTTCACTATTACGTAATTAATTAAAATTACACGTTAATTTACACTAAGTTTGATAATTTGATAATTTGATAATCAGGAATTTGGGTGAACGAAGTCTTGCCCATCTCGCCCCGGGTTCTCCCTCACTCCTCTCGGAAGGCGCCAAGGCTGTACATGACGTCACCGGCTAGCCCTTGTCTCATCAGCGAGTGACCTTCAAATCGAGAGAGACGCCAGCTGATGCCACGTCACGAAGTCGCCTCAGTTTCCTCTCTCGGTCAACTTCACGCGAACGTTTTACGTTTGAGTGATAATTGAACGTAACTATTAAGTATCACTGATTACCTTTAACCCAATTATAATCTTTAAATTGTGTACACAGATTATACACTAATTAAAATTACACGTTAATTTACACTAAGTTTGATAATTAAGAAAAATTATTAAGTGGTAAAATCACTTCACGGATCCCACTTACTCAAAGTGAAAAAACTAAACAAAAAGAAAATTAATATTTTCTTAACGTTTGTTGTAGTTAGTATTACTAGTCACCATTCACCGTGAATTATTACGATGGCAAAAGTAATGTTAATGATTAGTGTATAATCTGTGTACACAATTTAAGATTATAATTGGGTTAAAGGTAATCAGTGATACTTAATAGTTACGTTCAATTATCACTCAAACGTAAAACGTTCGCGTGAAGTTGACCGAGAGAGGAAACTGAGGCGACTTCGTGACGTGGCATCAGCTGGCGTCTCTCTCGATTTGAAGGTCACTCGCTGATGACAAGGGCTAGCCGGTGACGTCATGTACAGCCTTGGCGCCTTCCGAGAGGAGTGAGGGAGAACCCGGGGCGAGATGGGCAAGACTTCGTTCACCCAAATTCCGGGTCCTGGGGGTTCCTGGGTCCTCTGCGTCTCGGTGGGACCTCCAGTGTCGAGGGGTACGTCCCTAAAAGGGCCCTCGATTTGTTTTAGACGACTAAGGACGATGAATACCAGGGTTGGTCCCCTTGGTTGGAGTCGGAATTATATCCGAAGGATAATAGACACGTCACTCTCGGGTTACCAGTGGATGCACTCGGCGCTCGCGCCTAGTCAACAATGTGTGTGGAAGTCACTGACCCCAATTGGTTGTTTAGTTAGTGCGGTGAATGGAAACGACTAACTCAATTTAACAGTCTTTTTAATAATTCACTTTGAATACAGAATTCTTTTTATATCAAAAATAATATTTAATTAAATTAAATGAAATTAAATTAATTAAATTAAATTACTTAGTAAAATTAACTTTAAACAGATTGACTAAAGCTCAATATACAATTTTTATATATATCTGAGGTTAAGTTCCATTATCAAATGGAAGCTAAGTTGACCGGGAGGGGTAGTGCCACTGCAGGAATATTTACAGACTTAGGTCACAGAGTTTACGTATTATGAAGATTGTCAGAAAGCAAAGAACCTCGTTTCCGACGCTCTCGGGGTTTTTATAACCTCGGGGTAGGCGGAGACGAGGTAAACTAAGGGTCACCTCTTACGGGCGGAGCCTAACAGCAAGCGCCTATAATAGTTTTCCATATTCGAATTTAAGCGGAGGCGACGTTAATTTACTGCCTCGATTGGAGATGGAACTTCGGGAGAGTTCCGGGCGAACCAATCATGATCGAAATAGGTTTCGCGGAATTTACATTTTTCTTTTGATAGTAAAGCATAATTGTAGGATCGAGAGGCGCCAGAGGGGCGGCCTGGAAGGAGGGTCGAACCTATACAAAAGGGAACTGATTTGGAAGGAATTTACAGGGCGCAAATGAATTTCATAATCGAGAGAATCACTTTTGCGTGATTCTTTGGAAAAGAGAAATAGGGGTTAGGAAGAGCTGAAATTTGGTATGCGAGTAGGTCGAGCTAGGGGAAATCTGGTGGGCTATAGGTTGACACAATTATGCTTTATCTATGGGAATAGATCAGTTTTTTAGGAAAATTTAATAATAAAAAATATAAAAACTGAGATGTTTATAGACGCTTGCCTTGCATCACGTGATGCTGACAATAATAGAGACGCGGAGGGATCGAAGAATTCATGCGATGTGCATATTTTCATATGCACCTCGCATCTAACAATTTAGATTTGGATTACTGGGATTTATACGGATTTATACGGATTAATGGGATTTATGTGGATTTATACGGATTAATGGGATTTATGTGGATTTATACGGATTACATTGGATTTCTCCGCGCATGAAAGAATGCACACTCTGTGATATCAGAACAAAGGAATTTTGGGTTCAAGGTTTAGAATACAATTCGTCGGAGACGAACTCTTTTGTACCGTAAGGATTTACACTACGGGACAGTTGTATCCATTTCACATTCATCCAAAGTTTTATTCCAATTTCTTTTGACGAAGTCCTCACTTCTTCGCAACTTTTTGGCAACCCATGAACGTGTTATAAAGGTGGCTCCAGCATCACGAGCTTCCCGAAATGTTATTGCTCGTATGCGATCTATCACACGTTGCCTCTCCGAATCACCAATTAATTGAGAAGCCTTATATTATCACCTTATCAGCTAGAGTAATTTTAATACCTGCAATAAATAAAGAATTTTATATATTTTATTATCACTAAAAACTATTTCGATATAAGTAAACATGTAAGCTGTAAATGGGGGTGCTAAGGTTTTTGGGAACCCCTTAGGATCGTCATCACAAAAGAACAGCTGATGAACTGTGTGTATATATATACATATATATATAATATGTGTGTGTGTGTGTGTGTGCGGCTCTCTCAGTGTGTATGTTCTGAAGAAGTGGCTCCCTTAAAAAACTTAGTGAAAAACAGTGACTTAACCTAACCAATCGTCAAGGGCGTACAGTTGACCTAACCGGGCATTCAATTGACCTAACCGGGCATTCAGTTGACCTAACTGGGCATTAATTCTTGATTTTTTCTGTTACGTTTCCAAATCTGCCGGGATCCTTCAAAAAACTTATTCTTCGTAAAGTTGCGCTTTTTACCGTTTGACCGACGCTTTTGGCAACGAAAGAACTGGGTATTTTTATCAAAGGAACACACTTTCCCACACTTAGAGCACTTTTCCATAAACAGTAACAATTTGTGACTCTGGCTAAATTTAACACACTCCTCTGTAACTAGTTTAAGCTAGTTGAAACATATTAATTATTTAAAGTGCTCTAACATATATGTTTTTCATTTCTCCAAAAAAAGAGTTATTTTTTAAATCAGTGACCAAAACTACATTACTATACCGATTTTCATTAAAATTCGCTGTTAGCCCCCAAACGGAAAAGACCCTTAAAATTTACCACTTACTTATTAACAGATGACCCTAAGTAACTTTATTGACAACTTCAGTGACTTTTTTCAAAAGGTTTATTCAGGAATGACAATTAGAACAAGGAAAATTACATTTCAATTTCCGGCAGCCAATATTGTTTGATCGTTTCCAAAAGTAGGGTCACCCCTTAATACGTAAGTACCAAACATATTAATAACACTGCCCAACAAAAAACATTTTTTTTGCTGCTGATTTAATTCTAAGACCTGTTTCTGGATAATATTGATGTGCTGATTTCAAACATCACCTTAGATTTTGTCCATCACATCAGGTTTTCGTGCAATGCAATATGCCTCTTTTGGGTGATCCATGAAGGGCGCTTATCAAAATTGATGATTTTTGAGACCTGTTAACAGCTGTTTTGCTGTTAAAATTTTATCTGTGGAATACGCAAATCTGTGCATTAAATCTAAAGGTCATGTACAACATATTAAAATCTTGGGTATCTGTGATTTCCCCAGGTGTGAGCGTGACGTCCCGATCTGAGAGAGATTTCCCATTGGCGGAGTGAGAGCAGCTGGTTCCGCTAGTGACGTTACTTGTAAACTTTCAGCAGTTGGGTTGCAACATGAGCATTAAAGTTCACTATCTCAACAGTCATCTGGATAAATTTCCAGAAAATCTTGGTGATGTTAGTGAAGAGCAAGGTGAAAGGTTCCACCAAGATATCAAAGTGATGGAAGAACGATACCTAGGAAGATGGGATACCCATATGATGGCTGACTACTGCTGGAGCCTGCAAAGAGATTGTCTTGACATCTCTCATTCTAGGAAGTCTTATAAGAGAAAATTTTTCAGCACTGAAAAGTAAGAAAACAAGAAAAAGACAATGTTAAGAAAACTGGTCCCGTGCTTGCTTTAATATGGATTCATTTTTTGCTTATTTAAACACTTTTAATCACTTTATGTGTCAATATTACCATTGTATATTAAAGTTCACTCCTGCACAATTGTTACTTTTCCATGCTGATTCTGAGTACGTAAAAACTTATTTTTTGAAAAAAAAAAAAATTGGGCTAAACCCTGCCAAAATGCGATATCTCCAAAATATCCGTATTTGATTGCTCGAAAACCTGACGTGATAGGCAAAAACTAAGGTGATTTTTTTAAATCAGCACACCAAGGTTACCTAAAAACAGGTGTTAGAATTAAATCAGCAAAATTGGTGTTGGGCAGTGTAATTAATTAATTCCATAAGGATGTCACCCGTAGGTGACAATGGGCAATAGGGATGCAAATTTCAGAAAACACTGACTAGCGTTACATTTTTATTTCATTTTTCCTTTAACAAAACATTTAATTTTTTTTTTAAATAAAATATTATATGGTGTGGTTCTTAACTTCAAATCACAAAATAACAAAAAAATGCTTGTATGTTAAAATTTATGTCACCGAAAGGTGACCATGGGAATTCAAAGGTTTTAAACACAAACAAAACTTATTTAATAGATTTAAATAAAGCGCAGGTCGTTTTCTGTAATGATACTCATGAACAAAAACTTTTGAAATCTTTTGTTAATCATCATAATACAAATTTAATTTAAAGAAGAGGTTTTTATCCCCTAGATTTTTTTTTTAATTTAACGAACTCGCTTTTATATAAGAAATTCTCAAAATATAAAAAGATGCTAAATGTGATTCCAGAAATAAACAGAGTTCGGAAGGAAGATGTAGAATAATTTTTCAAGTACGTTTTTATGTTTATTTTGACATTTCACTCAAGTTTGCGACCGACAATGTTGACAGTTGGGTATTATTAACTATTTAAAGTATTCTTTTTGTGCTTTTGTTCTTTTAATGTTTTAAGCTATCTTTTATAAGCCCCGAAGAGGAGCTATTTGAGAGCATGAAAGATTTAAGTATATATATATAATATATATATATATATATATATATATATATATATATATATATTCAAAACTTTATTCAGAAAAGAATACAAGTGACAGAGTTTTACAATTTTTAGATATTTGTTATGACATTAATATATACACAGTTCTCTCATCTGAGTATGCTTGGAAACATGGAGTCTTTTTAGGCAAAATTAATGGTATTCAGCTTATTTACTAAGGAAAATAGTGAAAGTGGCAAGTAATAGAGACAACAAAAAATATTAATAGCAATAATAATAAATACAATATAAAGTTTACAAAATGTTACATGATTTTAAATTAAATGATTTATTGCACAGGGTGTTCAAAAAGTCGCACTACAGAACACCCTATATATTTAGCAGAAAATATACATAAAATAGTGATTGTGGCAAGTGAGAGTAATTAGTGAGAGCAAAAATTAATAATAAGAGCAATAATAATAGTAAATATTGAATAGTGAATAACTTTTAATAATAAAATAAATACATTACTTTTACAATTTACAGTGATATAAATAATTGTGAAACTGGAAAATTTATTTTATTTAAAGTTAGTAGTATAGCCGCAAAAGGGGAGAGTGCAAGAATGTTGCAGGTTATTATGTAATGTTGCAAAGGGGGAGGGGGTTGTTGCAAAGGGGGGGAAACTTGGAGGCGGCGTTATCCCCCAAGAGAAAGGAGGAGGAGGAGAGAAAGGAGGAGAGGTGTTCACCTGGCCGGAGCCAAGTGCACATTAAGACTTCAGCCGAGTTGGCGTTGTTTTATAGGCTCCTAATCAGCCAGTTGGCGTAAATGGCTTGAGTTGCCAGATACCGCGATACCATTGTATACATTATTATAGACTCCTAATCAGCCAGTTGGCTGTAAATGGTTGTCAGATACCTCTTTTTAGCAGTATTATTGTATACATTATTATTATATACGCCTAATCAGTCAGTTGGCTGTAAATGAGTTGCCAGATAGCGCCATGTATTCATTTAATCGAAGACAGAGTTGCCAGATACCATTGTATACACTATTATAGACTCCTAATCAGCCAGTTGGCTTAGAAGGCTTAAATATTGCCAGATACAGCAATACCGTTGTATACATTATTATATTTCGAATACCGGTAGTAGAAGGCATAACAATAAACCATTGCATCATTCTTTTTATTATAAATATATAGAAAATAAATATACATTTGAGGAATACGCGTATAACAGAATATATACACACAATTATGGATATATATATAAAATAAAATATACATTTCAAATATACACTTCAATAGAAATATGTACATAACAGTACAGGAGAAATACACACACACACACACAATTATGGTGATATATAAAATAAAATATACATTTCAAATAAATATACACTTCAATAGAAATATGTACATAACAGTACAGGAGAAATATACGCAAAATAATAATATATATCTATATCTATTATCTCTATATATATATATCTTATATAATATATAAATAATATAAATATATAAACTCAATAGAAATATGCGTATATAATCAGTACAGGAGAAATGTCAGCAATAATATATACAATTCACTTTTTTTCAAAATCTAAACTCGGTCTTAAGCGAGTTTACATTACATCATTATTGCTCTGCATTACGCAGTATATGTGCGGCTTAATAATATTTCACCGCTTAAAGGATAGGGAAACCTGTATTCGATATGAAGGCTTTCAAATCGTTCAGTACTATTTTTGTTCCCACTTTACAACCGGTTGGTAAGTCATCTTTAAACACGTCTAGAATACAATCAAAAGCACGCACAAAGAGTTCATCGTTAGCTACATTATTAAACACAAGTTTATAAGAACGCTTTTCCAATCGAGGTTTATTTCTACCGACTCGAGCTTTTCAATCGTGAACTCACTCAACATAGCGGCAATTGAAATAATCTTCTAAATCGTTACGACAACTGCGCGTTATATAAAGAAATAGTTCTTCAGGGTGAACGGTGTAGGTGAGCTCAGCCTTGTACGATCAATTGCTTTGTACCAAAGTTCATGGTATTTCAAAGAGTCTAAACTTTTTAAATAAACATCCAGCACTAGACCATTCTCACCAGCCCTACACTCGGTAAACCCATCGAGCAGAGCAGTGTATGCGTATCAAGTACTGTATCAAAATAAAACATATCCGTAACACGCGCGTCTAATATAGGTTTCAGTTTACGGAATCCGACGATTTCAAACATTCTGTCGAGGATGAAACGGTTTCGCGTAGGAATAAGAGCGTTATTATCAGAAGCATTCTTCCACATCAGCCTTATATCAATGTACGGACGGCCGATCGTTATTTATACACAACGTACATACAACGGCGTATGAGGGAGCGTCACTAATCTGCTCTCTTCTTGTACCTACGTTAGCAGGTTTTATAACGATCTTCACTCCACTTCTCAACTATCACAAAGATTCTATTCATCTCCTCGATACTTAAATAAACCGTTTGTTTGTCGGTCTACATTCCGTTTCCAGTACATAGCTAATGGTACCGGAATTACGCCTGAACACGCGCAACGATTTCGTCACGGACACATCGTACGAGGCGTTGAGAATGCTGCTCAAAGGAAGTTCCATCGTATTCGAAGAGCGCACGTCCACTCGGCTCAAGCTCTGAGATAACTATGAGCCGTGTGAGGCACGCAGGAGGCAGGAATGGTTCGACGGGCGGCTGACTCGATGATACGTTGAATGGGCTTGTTCCGCGAGTCGAATTGTTGTACCGGTACAAGAATATCACTACACAGCCTACGCACCAGACATTTTGAACTAGGAACATTTTACTAAACATCTCCACACTCAGGCGCACTATTGAGAGGAACATATGTTCAATATTTTTCCTTTCTGCCCATCAAACGATACTCGTCTCTAAACTCTGTTAAAAATTCACGCAGGGCACTAGCCACAACCTCACTACGAACCTCATCATGATATACGTTAATATAGTGATAAAAATACTTAAGATTGTCCATGATCACGAGATTCACATTTCCAGTCGTAGGGTATGAGTAATCGACATGGTGTAGCATGACGTAATACCGCTTGTCACACCACCCATCAGCAAGACTCATTATCCATACCTGCTCTTCTCTTCTGCACGCGTTGTTTCTTTTACTTCACGGTGTATGTGAGACTTTATAAAGTTTAGCTCTGCAGTATACTTCAGCACATCGTCTGTGCAACGAAAGCCTTCAACGGTCTCACCAGAACATCCGTAGAGTATTTGTACATCTTGGAACTTCGCACAATCCAATGTGTTTTTTAAAAGGGATAGGAGGGATGAATAGGAAGTTTTTCGGTATCCACCACATCCTGGCACTTTACTGAATACCATTTCGTAAACGTTGTACAAGCAATATTAAAGGTAGCCATTTGAATACACGTCTGATCTGAATACACGTCTGATCTCTCGGGCTTACTGCGGTCGACTGACCACGCAGAGATTCCCAGATAGTAGCATGACTCACGGTCTTACAGTGGGCGGAGCTTAGAACTTTCACCCTACACACACACACACACACACACACACACACACACACACACACACAAAGGAGAAAGTGAAACGCTATTTGAAACATGATTTATTTAATAAACGAGATATTCAAGTTATATATATTTACAAATACGATTTAATAAACGAGATATTCAAGTTATATATATATATATATATATATATTACATATATTTACAAATAGATACGATTATATACAAGACGTGTGAGTTAGAAGCATCATTGGTATCCAAAGGGTACGGTATCATAGGTACCAGGTAACTAGTAACGTTTCCTATAGGTGTTACGGCACACCATCGTACCCTAAGTTCCTTCACGCCCCCCAGCTTCTGCGCCCGAAAATTGTGGGTGCCTACAATTAGTTGGTGAGGTTGTTCATCCAAACATACTAGATCCTTCAACGACTCAAAGTTAACAACCTCCCGATTCGCATGGTTGAGCGTAATACCCTTTGCCTTCACGATTATATTTCATTCCTCCCCCCCCTAAGTCCTGTTGAGACAAAAGAGTCGGCGTATGCGTTGTCCCCATACTCATCCTTGATCTCATCAGTGAGCTCGCCGAGGAACTCCCCAATAGTGGGCATGTATTCACCCTCCCTCTCTGTGAATATCACGCTATCTGTATCGGCATACAATACTCTCCGCCCAAGAGAATGCAATAGACCCAAAGTTTTATACGGGCGTAGGCTGTTGTGAAGCTGGCCACAGGTATGTTTGTAACCCTTGAGGTATCTGTGGCAATTCAGTGTTGTTGTACTTTATTACGTAAGTATTACCTACATTTACGATCTCCATGACCTCTTTATCGGGGGCATTGGCATAATCCCAGACATCGCTATAACTTTGTGCCAAATGAATGCTCCCTCTGCCGGTATTCTGCGCAAATTTTCTCCATAGACTGTTTAGACACAACTTTGCACTAAAGCGCTTGCCAGGATTCTTTACAATTTGGACACGATCAAGTTGTATACCTTCGCGGTCGCGGTAACGTTGAATATAGGCAGACTTTTCATCTTCGGTATCAACTCCTCGCGGATACCCTGATGCCTCACCTTATCCTTCAAAAAGGTGTTTATATATGGTGTGAAAGGTTGGGTAGCTTCTGAAACCTCCACACCTCATGTATCTTCAGTATTCTATAACCATGGCGCAAGGCTAGGGCCAACTCAGGACTTGTATATACGCCTCTGATCTTACGCTGGTGGGGTATATGGTTACATTCGCCGTTAACCTCTTCCGCGCACTTCACGCACAGGGGAAACATGAGCTTGTCGTCGATAACGACAGGTAAGATCGGCATCCATAAATTGCGTGGGGGAGTACGTCTACGAAAGAGATCCCAAAGTAACGATCATTCAAATTTTTTGAAAATTCATTGATGGATGGTAGGCTAGGCCCCACCAGTTTCTCAGGAGCCTCCACGGGGTACGGATTGCTCTTCATCACGTATGGGTATAAAGAACAGAAATCGTAGTAATGGAGCTTCACGCCCTCCGTAGGTGGGAAGTATAGTCTGAAAGGATTTGTACGTCCTCCAAACAAGCTATCACCACATTTGAGAGGATCCAGCACCATTGAACGCTTGATCGCTTTTATTTCCTCACGGTACACCTCGTCTGTCTCCATCCGTGCATCATATTCATGCTCCCACAAGACTTTGTGAGTGAACTGTGATCCTATAAGTTGATCGCGGGTGCGGTCGATCCAAGACAGTCGGCAGGAGACCTACCGTTGATATCTCCGGTGACTCCGCACTCAGGACGGGGGCATCCATGCCACCAGCAACCGTTAAAGGAGAACACAGTCTTCACACCAGTGACACGGTTTTCACTTAACCCATCAACCCAAAAAACACGTCCATTAATCTTAATGGGTACTTCACCCGTGTTGCGGGCGTGCTTTTGTATACACCTGTCTGTTGCTGTAGGTGTATGAGCCAGTAAATAGCCTTGTGCCCGTAACTGCGGGGATTGTTTCGGTGAATAATGGCTAAGGTGTCTTTCGGCATGAAGTTATTCTTGAACACCGTAAAACATAATGATGCGATGGTGGTTGCGACTTGCAGTGGATCGCATTTGAAACGGCTATGTACATCCTTCTAAAGGCCTGGAAACATACTCTAAGCACGCGCACATCATTCACGCAATAACGCTCACATTCATCAGCTATATTATAAGGGTTACTTTCATTAAAACTGTCGTAGTATCGATCAAAGTCTTCACGTTCATCCATACAGTCAAAATAATGTTTGGGGGTGGTGGGCCTACGTAGTTTAAAGTCTCGCTGTGAGAAAGTGTATGGGAAGTATCCTTTGGAAACTTCAGCTGCTACCCCCATCACCTTGGGTAGCTTTGCTAATTTACAAGGTGTGAATAATAAAGTATCTTTAAATTGTACATTGCCTCTTATCTGCATCTGTATTAATTTGTTGCCTCTTTTCAATGGATCACCTGTAAATATCTCAGAGGATTCGTGTTCAAGCAACTCCTTATAAAGGAACTGCGTGTCAAACTTTGCCCCGTTATGGCGAGAATATACACAGTCATTTTTTGAACTTGTCGGCTAACTTGACAATATAGGACACAAATAGTTTCACAGGACTATCGCTGACATTCGTTTTAAAAACGTTTGTCCGTTTACCACATTTGGGGCACTCGTCACATTCGATATCCATACACTCATCACAGATAGTCTGGCTCACAAGTAAATGTGGAATTACCTCTTTGGTTTCAGCGTTCGTATATGTTTCTATATCGTAGTATACAGTTATACAGGGTTATTTTTAGGCTTAGCATCTTTCATATAACATACATGCTTTACTCCATCCGCCTTATATTCCTCCTGGCATGTAGGACAGTGAATTACGTCACACTTGTGCTTAAATTTTCCCCAATTATCCATTGTGTGAAACATACCACATTCACAGATTCTCATTTTCCTGCACGTGCCAATTGATTTATGGAAATCAAAACAGCTATTATTGAAAAATGTGCGTCTACACACATCACAGTCTCTCTTCTCAGCTTCAACTACACGGCTTTCACATTTGGTGCTTTTACACTGCTCACATACCATGTGACATTCTTTACAATGTCTCACTATATCATCCGCAAACTCGAGGCACCCCTTACACAAATCATGATGTCTCCCATATTTTCGACTTTTGTCATAACTCGCGTAAAGCCACCTTATATTACGGATGGGGAGATACGTTGTCCCTGACAATCCTAAAATAAGTAGGGGCCTTGTACGATCTCTCACACAGCTTTTAAAACATACACAGTCCTACGACGATCATCCAACCCAAACACAACTATGCGGACATTCATTTCCTGTTCTACCCTTCTCAGCTCTTCAGGACCCATATTACAGTCAAATTCAAGTTCACAGTCTTCAGCTAGTTTACGGGCATGCTCCACGACTGTAGGCAACCAAATTTTTGAGTTCGTGTATTTTGTACAGTAAACATACGTGCTAAGAGTACTGCTATAAAGCCGCAACCACGATCGACGTTTATATGCCGTCTATAAATAGCTTGAGAATTGAAGTTAAGAGTATACGGTATGGCACTATGACCCGCAACACGGTATACATGGTCAATATTTACCGTGAAGTTGTCCATATTGAAGGCTATACTACTTTGGGCGGCTTGCATTATACGCCCTAATATATATTCTACATCTTCAGCCGCCAAACGTCTAAATGGCACTATCACCCAATAATCGTCTACATCACCGTCATCTGACCCGAATCCAAAGGACACTCGTCCTGACTTCACGCTCGTCACGATTCTGAAGAGCAAACTCTATAATACGCTCTACAACCGGCGTAGTCCGCGCTCAATACCATGCTATACATGACTCTAGGGTCGACCCTGACTCTATAACCGATTTCTAGTCAAGGCTGGGGTGGGGGCTGCGGATCGCACCAATTCCAGCGTTATACCATCCTCAACAGAACGGGGGGCGGAATTAGTGGATATATTAGCGGAAGGTGCTGCTGATGGGGGCCCTGTTGCGTAGGAGGTTGATGGTTGGGGCTCTATTATTGTAGACTTAACAGAACGGGGGGCGGCGGATGAATAAGGGGATATATTAGGTGCTGCTGGGGGTGTTGTTGCGTAAGAGGTTGAGGGTTGGGGATCTATTACCGCTGCAACAGACGCGTATTTCGGTCGCTTTATACCTGACGTGGGTATCTCATACCTCCGCTTTGGACGTGTTACCGGTATCGCTGGTGAGGGTTCAGGGAGGAGATCACAACTACACTGTCGTCGAGGTCATCCGTAATGATGGGCTGCTCTACCTCATCGTCATTCACGGTTCTGTGGGAGAAGAAATATAAGGATCAGCACTCAAAATTTGTAATATTTTGTAAATGACTCACTTAGGAGTGTGACGTGTTAGAAATGGACTCTGTAGAAAAATTCAGATTCACGAGCCCATCCACATGTATTATATCTGACCTACAGGATGTGGTAAAACTGTGTTTATGCTTAAAATCATTAAAGAAAAGGGGGAGATGTTCTCGAAATTTGTGCATAAAGTTATATGGTGCTATTCGACGTATCAATCAGTGTTCAACGAGTACCAAGATGATATTTTGTTCCACAAAGGCGTATATGACGTTAATTCGTTAAAGGGAAATGAACATACAATCATTGTAATTGACGATCTCATGTTGGAGATGGATAAAACGTTTGCCGAGACATTTACAGTATTCTCCCACCATCTTAACATAAGCGTGTTCTTCATCAATCAGAATCTATTTTTCAAAAATAGATACATGCGCGATGTGTCGTTAAATACGCAATATCTAGTCTTATTCGCGCAACGTAGAGATGTATCACAAATTGGGGTATTAGCCAATCAAATGTTCCCGAATCAGCGTAAGGAGTTTTTGGAAGTTTATAAAGAAGCTACAAGCACGCGTTACGGATATTTGCTTTGCGACCTTCATCCGCGAAACACGTTTAGAGTGCTTCTGCGAACGAATATATTTCCAAACGAGCCTGAAACGGTGTATATTCCAGAATGACAAAGAGACTAAAGAAATACCGTGAATTAATAAAAATCTATCATCGACTGCCCGGGCAATGCAGCAGATGTTTATTAAAAATATCGATGCCGACTTTTTAAAATGCATCTGTGAAATCTGTCTTAACGTTATAAATTGCAATGTATCAATGAAAACCCATCAGAAGGCTCGCCTACGCCGCTACAAGAACATAATACGTGCACTCGCTCGTAAAAGCCAAACTGTAGCGAAGAAAAAACGAATTATTGTACAAACAGGAGGGTCATTTCTCCCCATCTTATTTTCAGTTTTGGGTCCTTTACTGACTAGATTAATATAATGAAAAAGTGGTAGTGATTCCCCACGAGGTGTACGCCTCACTGCAAAGAGACACGGATCTAGATCCCCGTAAAAGCAGACTTAAAAGAATGGAAAGCGAATTGTTAGCCCTATTAAACAGTGAAAAAACACCTGATGAGAAAAGAATCTTATACCAAGAAGCTCTGCAGAAATTTCTTCACGAGTACGAAAATTATAAGAGCCCTACAGAGATTCCTGTGGTTATTAGGCACAGCACGGGGGACGATGGCGACATAGGATCTGTACCCGGCGACACAGCTGACCAACCAAAAAGATTAGCCACACAACATATCGAACATGTATTAAAAAATACCCTCCCACTTACATTGAGGAGTAAAGGCTTAAGTCTTTATAATCTATTGAATGAGGATCCCGCCATACAATGGACCGATACAGGGGAGATCATTGTGGAAGGATCAAAGGTACAGGGATCGAATATCGTAGACATTGTCCATGATCTGGTGAGAAAGTGGGATAGGCCATCACCATCAGGATGGCATATTAAAGCAAGACTACAACAAATAAATGTCCCTAAAACGTTGATAGGAAATCTGAACAGGTTAAAAGACTTGGAACATGCAACGCCTGTGACACAATTGAAGGCGCCGTCACCCCCGGCGGTAACACCTTTGAAGAGGAGCAAGAAGAGGTTAAACCAACCCTACCCACGTGCCTCTAAAATACGCAAATGGCTAACGTATTAACTAAACGCTATTATGACATTTCTACCCCATCCTCTTACGGCGGCGTAGATAGACTGTACAGAAGTGTTTACGGAGTAGGAAAAAAGATGTTGAAAGATTTTTGAGGGAGCAGGACGCTTATACGCTTCATAAGCCTGTGAGAAAAAGGTTTAAAACAGCCAAGACAACGGCTTCCTCGATTGATTCTATTTGGCAAGCAGATTTAACAGACATGCAAAGATATTCTGTGTATAACGATGGTTACCGCTACATTCTATTCATAATAGACGTGTTCTCTAGATATCTGTGGCTAGTTCCTCTGAAAAATAAATCACCTGAAACAGTTGCTAAAGCCACCAAAACGCTAATGTTAAAAGAAAACAGGGTTCCTGGCTATTTTTGTACGGATATGGGGAAGGAGTTTATAGGCCGTGCTTTTCAGAATATGTTGACAGAGTTTAATATCAGCTATTACACAACCAATTCTATACATAAGGCTTCTTTAGCTGAAAGAGTTCAGCGCACCATAAAGGAACGCATGCACCGTTATTTTACACATAAAAACACATACAGATTTCTAGACATTCTGGAATCATTGGCATCATCCTACAACCGCTCACACCATCGCACGATTGGGGCAACACCTAACGAAGTTTTAGAAAGAGGTACGCTCCCGAGAAGAGATGGATCACCACCACCACCACCACACTCTGTGCGCTTCAAAATCAATGATTATGTAAGGCTGTCGCGTTCGGGGAATAAATTCGCAAAGGGTTTTGAGCAAGGATGGACACGCGAGATTTTTAAAGTTAGGGCTGTGAGACCTAAAGGTGTGATAATGATGTATTACATTGAAGATTTGAATGGGGAAGAAATCTCAGGAGGCTTTTACCGCGAGGAATTGCAGAAAGTTGCGTTTAATTTAGAAAAAAATGTGTTTAAAATTGAGAAAATTTTAGGAAGCAAAGGTTCAGGAAGGAGAAAAATGTACCTGGTGAAATGGCTAGGGTACCCAGAAAGCTTCAACACCTATATAAAAGCTGATGCAATAATGAAGCTTAAATAGTATGCAACATGGCTCCTAACCATTTCTACGTCACACTCCCGTCCTCCTCGTCCCTGTCTGTACACCCTAACAACACGCTAGCCAACTTTGTAACAGAACTCCATGGGCACATTGAATTGGGTCGTGATTCGTATGAGGTGGGGATATGCGAAATTCAGCTGGACACCGTCTTTTTAAATATTGAACATAAAGAAACCGTTTTTACGATTCTTAGAGACATTGACGAGTGTGAAAAAGCTGGGGTAGCTATGGATGAAACTATGCGCATCGCTCGGACTAAGATTACACGGTATTACAGTACAGAAGTAAGACTAGGGCCGGGTCAATATGGTTCGGCCGAGGATGTTGTGAGAGGCTTAAACGTGAGTTTAAGAAACTCAAACCTTACGAATGATTTAGTATATGAAATCGTAAACAACCCTGCACATACACTAATCCTAAAATCAAAGACTAACAGACGTCTTAAAGAACATAGAAAGTTCAAAATTCTAACCAACGGCCGATATAGCGCAGCCTTCCAAAGAGACACATTTCACGAGACACAGTATAACTTGTCCAGATTAATGTATCAATTGAAGATGGAGAAATTGGCTGAAAGGTCCCCAGACATGTGCTATATTTACAGTAATATAGTGGAGCACCAGTTTGTTGGGGATACCCAGGCACGCCTGCTGCGCATTGCTCACATCCCCAACCATAGAGGAAGGAGTTTGAGTATTACATATGACAGGCCCCATTATGTGAATGTCGCAACTAATTTAATAACCAATATCACAATATATATAAGAACGATTGAGGGCGAAAACTTCCCATTCGGTAACGGGAGCTTAACAGTGAAGCTACACTTTCGACGCACTGAGTTATAATGGATAGAAAGCCTTTCACCGTCTATCGAGGGATGCGATACCAGCGCGGTAGTGGACTTGGATCCATTTTTTCATCCATACTACGTACGGCTGTTCCTTTGCTGAAGAGGGGTGCCAGATACCTTGGAAGGAAAGCGCTACAATCAGGCCTTAACACTGCAGAAGACATATTGGCCGGGGCTAAACCTAAAGAAGCTCTAAAAAAACATTTAAAGCGTACACGGAACGAAATCATCAAAGATGCAAAGAGAAAAATGCGTGGTGGCGGGAAGAAGAAGAGGGCTCCCCGGAAGAAGAAGGGGTCACGTGGTATTAAACGTAAAAGGCTATCAAAAAAGAAATGCTGTAAGCGAATGAAACCTATGGTTGACCACTTTTTTGACTGATATAAGCTAAGGATATTGATCTCATGAATCATAGTTTGTTTACCACTTGTCGAGAGAGGAGTCACTATTTCGCCATGGCACGCTTCATCCACCCATGTAGTTCACAATGCTGTAAATCGGAGCTGTCCTTTTTTGAGCTCCCGCCAACCCAAGTTTCTATTGAGCACAGTGACTTTATTACAATTAACCCTTTAAACACAATTAGTTCACCGAGTGCACCTATAGAATTCGTGATACCCAGCTCAGGTCCTTACTTTTTTGATCCAAGCTGTGTGCACATGTACGCTAAGCTACGTATAGCCCATTCTGATGGAACGGCCTGCGATGACAAATATGCTGTATACCCTGAAACAAACTTTCTGCACGCCATATTCAACCAGTGTGACGTATATTTAAATCAGACCAACATATCGGCAGGCACGGGGTACTATCATCTACGAGCCTATTTGGAAAATGTCCTCAACTTTTCCAAAGAAGCGAAGGCTACCTTTTTAAGTGCGGAGGGATATTATCAAACTAAAGATGAAAATAGTATAAAGGACAAATTTAAAAATTCTAAAAAGAAAATATACGAGTGTTTTGGACGGTTGCACACAGATTTCACTTTCCAGGAGAAGTTGCTTGTGAACGGGGTGGATATGAAAATAAAGCTCACCCGCACGAGTCCTGAGATCTGCTTAAATCTGGATGCGAATCAAGAAGAGGGTGCAAAGTCCGTTGTGGTTCACATTATGGACACATACCTCCGCGTACGGCGAGTGAAATTAAGTTCACCAAAACAACTAGAAATTGAGAAAAATTTACTAAACGCTACAGTGAAATATCCTATTAACAGAGTGCAGATCAAACTATATACGGTTCCTGCAGGGTTGGCATCGAAGCAGATAGAAAACATTGCCCTGGGAAATCTTCCTAAAAGGATATTAATCGGCATGCAGGACCACGCTTCGGTGAATGGAAAATATAAAAAGAGTGCCTTTAAATTCGAGAATTTCGGACTTAAAAATATAACTCTATACGTTAATGGCACTGCTTTGGGTGGAACAATGGGTACGGACTATTCATCAGACGCTGTGTTACCTCTTTGTGCCAGAGCCTATAGTAATCTGACCCATATTGCAGGTGATTGTGATGAGCTTGGTAATGGGGTAACGCAGGAAGAATTCATTGATCAATTTAACCTTTATCCGTTTGACATTACACCTGACTTATCTGCTAGCGTAAATACCCATTTAACACCACAGCAGAGCGGTAACATCTCAGTGCGGCTGGAATTCGCCAAGCCTATAGACGCTCCTATTAGTGTACTAGTATATCTCGAATCGCAAGCCCTAATAGAAGTAGATAGATTTAGAAGCGTTATCACTGACTTTTAAAATGGATGCTAATACACTTCAGAAAGTAATGGAGCGAGTCACACGTTCCAAATTTATCGGCGTGTTTGCGAAGAATGAAACATTGAGTTTGCCAAGTACGCGAGAATGCGGTAGTCTTATTGTGAACACAGACATCATCGGTAATGAAGGGATTCACTGGATCGCTGTCTATTTTAAAAATAGACAGCGCCTGTACTATTTTGATTCACTCGGTACTCAACCCTGGAGTGACCCTATTATTGTAAAATTTCTCGCTCAGTTACATATTCCCGAAGTTGTATGGAACCCATTTCGTATGCAGGGATATTTTACTAATGTTTGCGGAATGTACTGTGTCTCATTTCTCATGCATATGTCAAATGATAAAGAATTTATAAATTTTTTAAATTTATTTGACCCGTGTCACACTCACCGAAACGATGAAATGGTATGCAGACAGATAAAAAACCGTTTTCCAATTGTACGTACTCGTTGTATATTATAATGTTTTTGTTCGTATATTTGTAACGGTATATTCGTTTATTGTACTGATTTCTTTCATTTAATAAATTTATGAAAATATATTGTGTCTTCTTATCCCAAAAAGATCGAAAAACACTTACATTATTTCGGTGTGACATTGTTGACTGATCAGTATACCCTCCCTATTCCGAGATTCTTCAAAAGATTGTATAACTCGTGTCAAATCCTCATCGGACCTTAAAGGAATAATGCTTTTAAAACATATACAGAGTATACAGACAGACAGATCCCCATTATGTGAAGATATCTTTGGTTCGAGGAGTGAACGCCATAAAAATTTCGATTTTAGCATAATGGGGAAATAACACTGATTGACATTTTTGGCGAGTATCTATTTGACGAGATACTACAACTCTCCATATATATATAAAATTCTAATTATAGACACTTACATTTCTATGGTAGTCCCTTGCGTCGGGTTGTAAGGAGCGTCACTGCAAATATCTTCTACGGTTTGCGTTGAAAATAATTCGCCACAATCAATCGCATTGAAAAGACTAATTGTGGTTAATGCTGCAGTATCACGTTCTTCATACAAGTCTGGGGAGACGTACAGGTCCATGGTGGAGGATGTGTGACACTGCTGACTGATCAGTATATCATCCATATTCCGAGGTTCTTCAAAAGATTGTATAACACGTGTCAAATCCTCATCGGACCTTAAAGGAATAATGCTTTTAAAACATATACAGAGTATACAGACAGATCCCCATTATGTGAAGATATCTTTGGTTCGATTACCAATTTCGATTTTAGCATGATGGGGAAATAACATTGATTGACATTTTTGACTAGTATCTATTTGACGAAATACTACAACTCTCCATATATATATAAAATCGAATTATGGACACTTACATTTCTATGGTAGTCCCTTGCGTCGGATTGTAAGGAGCGTCACTGCAAATATCTTCTACGGTTTGCGTCGAAAATAATTCGCCACAATCATCGCATTGAAAAGACTAATTGCGGTTAATGCTGCAGTATCACTTTCTTCATACAAATCTGGGGAGACGTACAGGTCCATGGTTGAGGAATGATTATTCACTGATGCGAAAATAGCTACTGTTACTCCCCAACTGAAAATATCCCCTTTTATATGCACATTCGCCAAGCTCCGCCCAAAAGACCAGATGTTCGTCGTGATTGGCTGCCGATGTAGCTGGGTGGAGCTATGACGTGTACCATTCCGCTATAACGGTACGGACGAGTAATTGCATCTTTATATTTTCACTAATAGAATTAATGCTCTTATTCTCCTTTGAAAATTATTTGGTGATTCGTATAGACTTTTGATATTGATTCCAAATATAGTTTTCAGAAGTTTTCTATCACCCATAGTTTTCGAGAAAATAATATTTCCATTTACTCAATTTCACGCATCATTAGTTCACTAATGTAATCGAGAGGGTATAAAGAAATATATCATAATTATATTTTAAAAAAACATTCGGTTTCAACGTTAAACTGTAGGTCTAAGGTGGTCATTCCACATAATAAAAGAAAGTGGTTGGCAGATAAATGGGTACCCTCTGTGTCCTAGTGGTTAAGACGCTGGGCTGTTGATGGTTCCACGTTAAACTGTAGGTCTAAGGTGGTCATTACACATAATAAAATAAAGTTGGTGGCAGATAAATGGGTGCCCCACGTGTCCTAGTGGTTAAGACGCTGGGGCTGTTGATGGTTCCACGTTAAACTGTAGGTCTAAGGTGGTCATTACACATAATAAAGAAAAGTGGTTGGCAGATAAATGGGTACCCTATGTGTCCTAGTGGTTAAGACGCTGGGCTGTTGATGGTTCCACGTTAAACTGTAGGTCTAAGGTGGAGTGGAAAGCTTGACCTTCGTCAGAATGAACAATTCGGGCGGAAGCTAACCAAAGGTTATCCAAAGGGTATATATATATATATTATATATGGGATGAAATTCACAATAAAACACGTGAAATGAATGAATGCTGAAAACAAGGAGTGAGGTGAGGTTTTGTTTGTTTTGATTTGCTCGTAGAAAGGTAAAATATGGTCGATCGAGTTGGGCAGATTCTCGGAATCCTTTCCTCTATCGGATTATGTTTTGGGTATTTCCAACTTTCTTCTTGTTTCTTTAAATTTCGTTTTTCAATTTTCTTCGCAGGGATGAAGCTCATGTGTTTCGAATTGTATCGCGAAATCATGAAAATATTTTAGAGATCTGGTTTTAAAGCTTTTGTTAATGAAGAATATTAAATATACTCGTATTTATAGTAAATATTGATGTAGTCTTATGATTATCTTTCTGAAACATGAAATCATTGTTCAAAGGCTTTATTTGCTGGATCTATTTAAACTCCTTCGCGTGCAGTTAGGTAATTACATTTATTCAAGTAGAGTTTGCAACCTCTCCTTTCTTCAAGCGAATACTGCAACGTTATACATATTGCAGCTTAGATAATTTTTTTGGTTATTTCCAACTTTCTTCGTTTCTTTAATTTCGTTTTTCAATTTTCTTCGCAGGGGATGAGACTCATGTGTTTCGAATTGCATCGTTCTATAATTCTGTTTTCTATGGTTGGTTTGGCTAACTACGTTATTTGTTCCGTCTTTGAATCTTCCAATTGAATATCTATATAAACATAGTTATTTTATATGTTTGATTCTTCCACTGATTACTATATAAATATATATATTGTGGTTTACGTATAGTTTAAAATAATATACGTTTGGTATGATTTTCATAATATATATTAATATATATATATTTCTATAATTCTGTTTTCTATGGTTGGTTGGATAACTACGTATTTGTTCCGTCTTTGAATCTTCCAATTGATTATCTATATAAACATACTGTTATTTTTATGTTTGATTCTTCCAACTGATTAACTATATAAATATATATATTGTGGTTTACGTATAGTTTAAAATAATATACGCTTGGTATGATTTTCATAATATATATATATATATATATATATTATATTTCTATAATTCTATTTTCTATGGTCGGTTGGATAACTACGTTATTTGTTTCGATAAGTTCAACTTCAAGGAAGCTCAAGTTAATGTTATATTTTGCATATAATCCACTATATACATCTATTGTAAATCACTATATACATCTATATTTCAATTAAGTGTGTAATTATTTAATTCATCTACCATATTGTGGTACACAATGCTTATTAGAATACATGGTGCGATCTGGCAACTCAGCACCCCAATACAAGGCGTGATCTGGCAACTCAGCCAGAATAGAGGCTTATAAAAGATCGAGAAGCTGGTGAAGACTCATTCCCAGCTCGGCTCCAGCCGAGCAAGGACCTCTGGTCCTTCTTTTTTTGGCCCTTTGGTAAACCCCTTAGTGGCCTCTTAGGTTAGGAAAACGAAAATAATATGCCTTAAAGGCAACTACTCTCTCTCTCTCTCTCTCTCTCCTTCAGGCGTCTCTCCTCTCTCCTACAGGCGTCTCTCTCTCTCTCTCCTTCAGGCGTCTCTCTCCCTCCTTCAGCTCTCTCTCTCCTGCATGTGTAACTACTGCCTGTGTACCTCCTGCATGTGTGCGTATGTGTGTGTACCTCCTGCATGTGTACCTCCTGCATGTGTGCGTATATGTGTGTGTACCTCCTGCATGTGTACCTCCTGCATGTGTACCTCCTGCATGTGTACCTCTCCCCCCTTGGCTGATTAGACGTATATAATAATAATGTATACAATAATACTGCTAAAAAGAGGTATCTGACAACCATTTACAGCCAACTGGCTGATTAGGATCTATAATAATGTATACAATGGTATCGCGGTATCTGGCAACTCAAGCCATTTACGCCAACTGGCTGATTAGGAGCCTATAAAACAACGCCAACTCGGCTGAAGTCTTAATGTGCACTTGGCTCCTGCCAGGTGAACACCTCTCCTCCTTTCTCTCCTCCTCCTTTCTCTTGGGGGATAACGCCGCCTCCAAGTTTTCCCCCCACCCCCCTTTTGCAACAACCCCACCCCCTTTGCAACATTACATAATAACCTGCAACTTTCTTGCACTCTCCCCTTTTTCGGCTATACTACTAAGTTTACAGAGTTTACAAAATGTTACATAAATTTAGATTAAATGATTTATTGTATATTTAATAGAAAATAAACACCTCTTAACAAAAAAAAAAAAAGAAAAAAAGAACAGATTACGAAATTAAAGTTCATTAATGAAATTAGCATATTTTAAATAAATAGTTGATTACAAAATTCAATACCATAGTAAAAATGGCCGTAGTAAACTTGTACATCAGTAGGAGCTAATTAAGTGCTTTTTTAATGATTTGTGAAATACACTTAGTGATGAAGCCTGCCTATTATTTATTATTTTATTTTATTTATTTAAATAAATTATCAGAGCTGGGCACTTGCGGTTTTTTTTGCGGTACTACGGTACTGCGGTACTACCGTGTTGGTCGGTACCGCGGAAAGTACCGCGGGAAATTTGAATGCGGTAGCGGTACTGCTGTACTTTCAGCGATCCTTTGCGGTACTGCGTTATGCGGTACCGGTTTGGTAGTGCGGTAGTAGTACCGCAGTACCGCAGTACCGCAAAAAAACGCGCAAAAAAACGCAAGTGCCCAGCTCTGCGGCGGTGACGGTGACGTTGACGGTGCCTAATATGCATGGGAATTGCATTCCATATATCTGCTCCTTTGAGAGAGAGAGAGAGAGAGAGAGAGAGAGAGAGAGAGAGAGAGAGTGCATTTCCTGCAGTTTCCATTGTATAGTTAGGTTTGTGAATAAAATCACTGGGAAGTCTGGTGTTATAACGATGGGGTATTTGGTGGGGAGTGATTGCTCTTTCAAAAGGTGATGTATGTTGATTTTTGTTGATAACTTTGAACATATTGACGGCAATATTGAATTTGTATAAGTCATTTAGTTTTAAAATATTTAGCTCTTTAAACATTGAGGAAGTATGACTTTGTCTGCTGTCATTATTCGAGAGAGTTCGCAGGCATTTTTTATGAATTACTTCTAAAGGATGTTTTATATATTTCTTGGAGATACCCCATACTGTAATGCAATATAATAAATGTGGATGGATGAAGGAATAATATAGGGTAAGGAGTGCGTTCTGAGAAAGGGTCTTTTTTAATTTAAATAATATGAAAGAAATCTTGATATTTTGGATTTGATATGTTGTATGATACATGACTTTTGAAATTTAGTTTTTCGTCGAAATTAATGCCAGTTTGTATTAATATGTTTTGTGGTAATAATCATATAAGATGACTTTGTCAGTTCAATAAAAGTTTATTAGCACACATACATTTATACACATTTTCTAATTGCCTGATTCGTTTTATTTATCTGAAAGTCTGCGTTATGATGGGAATAAGTAAGCGTGATGTCATCTGCGTATTGTACGCAATTTGATGTGTTGAGAGATGATGAAAACCGTTGATGTGAATTAGAAATAGTAATGGGCCAACAATAAATCCCTGTGGGACTCCACTAGTTAGCATCGCCTTGTCGGATAAATTGTCTTTTAATCTGATGTACTGATAGCGATTTGACAGATATGATGTAAACCAATTGAGGATACTTCCTCTTATTCCATATATCTGAAGTTTATTCAATAAGATTCCATGCGAAAGTGAATCAAATGCTTTTGACAAGTTGCGGAAGACAAGGAAGAGTGATTTTGTTGTTTAAACTTTGATACACATTTTCTATTAGCATGTTTATGGCATCTTCCGTTGTACTGTATGTCCACCTTTAATCCCAAATTGTGTTTTAGTTAAAATATCGTATTTGATTAAGAATTTAGTGAGTTTATTGTACACGATTGTTTCAAACACTTTACTTAAAGTTGGCAATACGGAAATGGGGCGCTAACTGGATGGAGTGTTTGGTTTTCCCAACTAAATACAGGCATATTTTCGCTTCCTTTAGACTGTTAGGGAATAACCTAGTGTTACTGATTCATTCATTAGCTTACTGAATGGTATTGCAATTTCATCGGATAACTTTGTATATTTTTATGGGATCGTATTGATGTCAGAATCTTAATTTTAGATTTTTTATTTCAGAGAGATATAGTATGGGAGGATTGGATCAAAGAAAAATGAGTTTGGATTTAGTTGTGGTAGTGAGTATCTGTAATTGGGATCGAGGCTGCAGTATTGGAGCCGATATATGCAGGAGAAGTTGTTCAATGAATTGGTTGTCTTTGGGTCACTGTAAGAATTTGGCCTTGTGTGAGGAGGACAAGGGATTTGTTTTGACCTTCTTTGTGTTAATTAACTCTTTCAGAGTGTTCCATAGCTGTTCTTTGTTTATCAATTTTGGATTTTTGGAACCGAGTTTTGAAGCAATCAGAGTCACAAGGTTTAACCTGCCCGAATCAGAGACAGTAGAAAGATCAGAGGTCAGGTGTATCATAGCCGTCCCACGGGAAGCATTGAGTATCTGTTGGAATAGGACAGTGGATAGGACAGGAAGTGCCACTTAATAGATCACTGAGAAAAAAAGGAAAAAGTGGTGACAGGAGAGATCCCTCAGGACACCACTATAATATCTTTAGGAGAAAAACAGTGCCCATCTGCAACCGCAGTTATAATAGGACAGAAGGAATTAGAGTTGAAGGCACAGATAAAAGGATAGAAGGTGAAGGAGAGCAGTTGGGGTGTTTAGCGCAATAGCAAAGGTTTCTCCGAAAGGAGGATGACCAAGCGTCAGAGAGATATGGAAGAACATTGCCAGTAGAGCATCCCTTGCGTAACCCATACTGACGAGCTAAAAGAAAATTGTGAGAAGAGAGTTAAGAATCTTCCTATTGAGGATAGATTCAAAAACTTTAGAAAGGCAAGAAATCAAAGCAGTTGGACGATAGTTCGAGGGTTGAGAGCGGTCACCCATCTTTGGGACAGACTGAATGAAAGCGAACTTGCAACAGGTAGGAAAAGTATCAGATGAAAGACAAAGACGAAGAGTTTGCCTGGCAGGGTGTCAGCACAGAAGCAAAGTTCCTAAGAACAACAGGAGGGATGCAAGCAGACCGTACGCATTCCTAGAGTTCAGCCCAGATAGGGCAGAAAAAACGTCTTTCGAAGGATTTCAATTTCAGACATAATTAAGTCAGAGGAGGAGGAGATGGCGGAACAGCACCGGAATCATCCATGGTTGAGTTGGAGGCAAAAGTTTGGGCGAAGAGTTCATCTTTATCAGAAGAGACGGCAACTGAGTCATCTGAATGGAAAAGAGGAGGGAAAGAAGTAAAGTTGTGAAGAGGTTCTTTACTAGGTGTCAGTAAGAGCGAAAAGAATTAGAATTGGATAGGTTTTCATATTTTTCGTCGATGAAGGAATTTTTTGCGAGTTCAAGATGAAATTTCTGTCAATGAACTTGTTGCAATTGATTTTCCTACTTACACATTCAACATTCCCATTTGTACTACTTTCCTATTGTTTTCCATGCACTTGACGTACACGAAACCATAAAAGCCTGTAATTTGTTATTCTGTTCATCATTTTCCTATTCTTTAATCTAAGTTTATGCACTCGTATGTTTAAATGCGTTGCACAGAATGCATTTTAAGCCCGTGGTCGATCTGCTTCATTTTTGCAGAGCTGGTACGCGGCGCATTCCATTAACATAATCCAACTCTATTCAACTTTCTGAATTTACAGCAACTCACACAGTTTTGTATTTTTATGCCAGTTTTTTCTCCTTTCGTCTATTCCTTTCTGCTTCTCGAATTTCGTCTGCGAAATTAGACCTTCTCGTTTATGATCCTCTTCTTCGTCTATAGGCCTATATGAAAATTTCACAAAAGCTGTTATTCCGTTCGAATTTTTTCAATTTATGTTATTTTTCTTTATGCACGCTGTATGCCACAAGCCTTCACTTAATAAATTAATTCCACGTATTACGATAAGAATAGAATTTACCGCTGAATTTATAAACACTAGTTATTTTGGTATTATACAGAGCGGGAACAAAAGTCCGTACATCACAAGGTAAAAACACTATCATACATTACTGTACATGTTAAACAACATCCATATCGTCCGAATTACCAGTCTGGTTGCAAGGTTACAAGGGTTCGGACAGGGCGGCATGTTCATTGATGTTTGAGTGAGTGATGATCGTGCGTTTGTTACTAACTGTATGGTAAAATGCATAGTTTGTATGTAAAATATGTAAAACCAAAGCAAATTTAAGAGCAAAAGAGTATATACTCTTGGGAAAATTGGACGCTTGGAAGTAAAAGTGATTCAAGCAGGAGCGTGTTTAGCTACCGCGGGGCTCAGGGCACTAGATGAGTTGCGGGGCCCATTGGTTCCGTGAACACACATGGAAACCATAACAATATATGAATATAAATGCATACTACAATTTACAGGGTTAATCATGGCGTACAGTGTGGTGAACTCATCTTTTTTAAATATCTCCTCCCTACAAAAAATAAGGTCGACAATATGAAAAATATGTGAAAGTTTTTTTAAAAATTATACTAATAGTATATATATTTTAGTTACAATAACATGGCAGAATATAAGAAATAGTTGGTAATATGAATAAATGCAAGGCTTCTTGTGCCAAACAATTGAAATAATTAGCGATTTATTGCAAAATAATTTTACATTTGACAGTTTGACGACAATAATGTCCTGAAAATTGTAACAATTACAGTTAAGTAAAAAATCAACCTTTTTTTTAACAAATATATCAGGAAAACAAAGACGAAAGGTGATCTTGCCATCTTGAAAGCACCCAGCGTCTGTAGATATACCATATATATTAAGCTTTTTATGTTGTCATTCATTAGAAAAACACACACACACACAAAAACACTATACGTATGACGTACCTTCCACTCACAGCGACAAATCAAAAACTGAACGCTGGAAGCATTCGGTATCTTTAGGCCTAACTCTCTTTGGCGCTACGGGCGAGACTCGGAGTTGCCAAATGGCAGTTAACTTGTAGGAAACTTCTGCGCCACTGTAAATATACAAAAGGCAATAATACTGTACGTTATACGTAAGAAATAGTGTTGAAACTTGAAAGGATAATCACGTATGAAAAATAAAGAAAAAAAATGGAGGAAATCAGTGTAAAGTGTAAAAACAGCACTTCATCAGCAGGATCAGCTATTACCTATATGTAAAAATAATAGTGCAATAATAATGTTATTTTCCAACCATTTTCAGTTTTTTCTTGATGTGTTTCCACTTTCCAAAAACCTATATCTAATGACACAAAATCTGATATAATTTTATATAAGCAGAGTCTCTTCTCTAGAGTGCGGGGCCCATTAAAGCGCGGAGCCCAGGGCACATGCCCTAAGTGCCATGACTTTAACATGCCCATGGATTCAAGTGTATTCAGAACGTTAAAATTCAAGACGTTATTAAAGTAATTGAGTCGCCTCGAATCACGGTTTTCTTGCTCCCATAAGTGAGATTTGAGTCATTTGAGTCACTTCGCGGGCACCCATTCGGTGTGCAGAGTGAAGATTCGAGTACTTGAGCAATGTTTTTGCAAAGGGTAAAAATCTGTTTAAAAGTGCACTTTAATCACTTTCACTTCCAAATGTCCAATTACATTGGTCGAAAATCGAACTTTTTTCTCTCATCAAAGATGTATACACACTTTCCTAGACCAGGTTTGTACGCCGATTCCAAATCTGTTTTTCGGTTTTCCTTTAGCACATCTAGTTATCGAAAATGACTGGTGTTAATTTCAGCACAATTTATCGTAAAAGTACAACTTTATTATTCAAAAGAAATATACACCAACCTAAAAATGTTGTGAGTATGATTTTCTTTTGTAAACCTTGTCCGGATCGTTGCGGTACAACATCCAGCAGTAGTCTGCCAACATACTTTCGTTACAGAAACCTTGGTAGCGATTTTCCATTGACTGGATGTCTTGATGGAAGCGTTCCCCCTGTTCGTCATACACCGCGCCAAGGTTTTCGGGAAAGAAATCTAGATGCGAATGTAAAAAATTTATTTCAAGGGCATGCGACAGCCCATTTCTTGATGTGCATCGAGCAGTTTCTGAACTCCATCTTTGTATGCGGGAGACTTGTGGTTACCCAAGAAGTTTCCACAAATCCATTTGAAAGCCTGCCATTCTTTTAGTTCTAAGGCCATTGAGGCTTTCTTTAAAGCCTTCATCCTGCAGAACCTCCCTGATTTGGGACCCCACAAAGATTCCCTCCTTCAATTTCGCGAACTGATGTTTGCAAATTTTTGAACAAGGTATCGAAACCCTCTCGAATTCGCTTTACCATCGCTTTCACAAATTTTTCATTAAACCGAGTTTAATGCGGAGAGGTGGCAGGAAATCTTCTTTGGATCAACTAAAGGAACACACTGGACACTGCCCATTCCTGGCTCGTATGTGCTTCTTTGATGCCAGTCACATCTGATGTAATGATCCGCGGTAGCACGGCTGTCACACAGGCATAGGAAACAACTGTATTTCGTGAATCCTCCTTGCATGCCCATTAACATACCAATGATTTTGAGATCACCACAGATATTCATTGATGAGTGCTGTATTGTATTGCTTCGAGTAGTATATTCATGTTATCGTACGTCTCCTTTAGATGAACGGAGTGGGCGATCGGGATGGACGGCTTTAAGTTCCCGTTATGCAGGAGAACCGCTTTCAAGTTTCGGTGTGAGGAATCAATGAAGAGGCGCCACTCAGATGGTGTGTGTACCTGTGACAAGTTCTCGAAAAGTCCATTGATATCATGGCAATAGCAGAGCGGACCGTCTACTGTAAATAATGTCGCCAAATCATGGTTTCGTTTTCGATAGTGACACACTCGGAGGTTCTTCTCAAGTAAGTGTTTCTGCTTGAGTCTCGAGGAGAAAAGTCTGATTTCTCTTTGGAGAGAGCTAGGTCTCTAACGAGGCCATTCAAGTCGTTTTGGGGACTCCGATTGCTCTTCGTCAGGTGTGTAGTCAAGATCAGCTGAAGGTCCTGCATCTCCGCCAATCGCACCTTCGTCGGATTCCCTGTCGTCTTCTAAAAAAATCGAGTCCATGCTGTGGAGGTACCGGAATTGGCATCGTGTCATCGTGAGGGATCGGTCTGATCGCGGAGGCTACGTTCGGATAAACGATGTTATGCGTGTTCTTCACGGAGAATCCAGTTATATTAACATTGCAAAAGTGCAAAAGTAGCAATTGCTATGACGGTCTCCCGGCTCCCTCCATATCATGGGTATAGCGAACGGCATCGACTTTTTCCTTTGGTTCAACCAGTCACGTAATCCATTCGAACAAGCGGTACAGATAACATGTGGCGCCCACGCCTTATCTTGGTCGCCAAGTGGACAGCCGAAGTGTAACCGGTAAGTTTTCCGAAGATCTATCGTGATTGTACGCCGTTGTGATTTAGTCGCGAACGAGCCGCACACGTAACAGAAATTGTAGGGGTGATTTTTACACTTTCGAGGCATGATGATCGATGAGTGGGTTGATGTAAATCACCTAAAAAAATAAAATGTGTGAGTGACATAAAACAAAACAAAGCATAACACACAACTAGACATGTGACTGTTACGCCAAAGAATAAAAGGGTGTACAATGGGTGGTCCAAAAAATAAAATTTTGTAATTTTTTACCTCCACATGGCTGCTCCTGTTACTATATCTATCAAACATTACCATGCCAAATTTCAGCCTAATTGAATGATATTTACTGGTCGCTATGAATTTCATTTTACTACGCATTTTCTTGTACAGTAGATTGATCTTCTGGGTTAAAAAATAAAAAAACAAGGGCAAATACTAATTTATTTGTTTGAAAACAGATTAAACCTCAAAGAAAACAGCTTATTTTTTAGAAAACAGAATAACTCTTAAAGAAAACAAATTAATTTTTAAAGAACAAAAATGGTTAAGACGCTGGGGTGTTGATCGGGGTGCCGTGAGATCAAGTTCGGGGAAGGACTTTGTAATTTCTGACCGCCCGTGGTGGGTCGTAGTTCGGAATTTCACGGAAATGTAAAAATTAGTTCAAATAATTTGATGGAAGTCTTAAACAAGGAGTTGAAATGGGTAATTATATGACGCTTAGGATTCTTAAATGTTTTCATTGCATTTGAAATATTCAATGAGGGAAAATAGTAATAAGGTAATCTAACTCTTTTGGTGGTGAATTTGTTAAAAGAAGATTACTAAACAAATGTTTTTAAATTAAACGAGTTGTTTTACAGTCCTGGCTCATGAATCTTCAGGAGCATGCTGCACCGCGTGTTTGTGTCTCCTACCCAAGATAGCGACACTTTACCTGTGTCAGTCGTAATGACTGTCCTACGTTCTCGTAGACATACCAATATTATCTTAAGGAAATGCCTAATTCTTAACTTATAATTGTGTAAAACTTACTCCTTTGAGTACTACATATGTACAGATCACTGAAATGTTATCTGTTAGGCCTAAAATAGCGCCCTGAGGGGATAATTGGAAACCTATAAAATTCTTGACCCGAAGTCTGACCCTAAAAATGGTTAATTAACCATGCCCTAGTTCAGAGCAAGATTATGCACTAGATTTCTCCATTATTTTCCAAGTGTAAATAATAGTGTATCTCTCTCTTCTCCTTTCAGTGAATATAAGTTTTATTCGCGTAACATTTTCCAGTAATTTAGTTCTTTGCACCCATTGATCTTGGCTGTGATATATATATATATATGTGTGTGTGTGTGTGTGTGTGTGTGTGTGTGTGTTTGTGTGTATATATATATTAAATAAAATAATCAAAATGTATGTAAAAAATAAGTTTGATTTATAAGGTTAAATGTTGTTTATTAATCTTATTAATTTTGCTTCGCCATTGATGATGTTAAAGGTTGTGTTTATGGTGCAATGAAGGTGAACAAAGGTTGTGTTTTTGATGCAATGAAGGTGAGTAATTCTTGTACTTATTCTGGGCGATTTGGACAAGTTTAACAGAATAAAGACATTCACTTTACTAAATCTGATAAATCTAAGCTAATTATGTCCATAATAAATCTAATCTAATTATGTCCATCTAATCTAATCTAATTATGTCCATAATAATTGGTTATTATGAACAGCTAATATATTAACATATCTCTGAAAAACATCTCCCATTAATCACCCCTCTTCTTACAGTTTTCTTTCAGATCGTCAGTATGGGTTCTTAATAAATAAATGCATTATAAATATTAATTATATATATATAATTATATATAAACCTGTTTTCGTATCATATTTTTTAAAGTTACATACACCTGTCACATCTATAGACATTACTTCAGATTTAGTACCTTCTTCTATTAGTATGGGGTAGTCTATGGGCACATACGGGTGAGCTTGAGAAAGATGTATCTTTTCATCTGAAAACTTTATATGCAGGACATGCAGGTGCGGTCCAGGAATGAAGGAATACTCAATTTTATCTTTTAACAGTACCCACTTAATTCCTTGTTTGCTTGCATATCTCTCTCTCTCTCTTTCTCTCTCTTGCTCACTTTCATTGCATCTTTCTTTCTTGAGCTAGTCGAGAATGGATTGTAGGGTCTTTGATAACCTGTAACTCTCTCTCTCTCTCTCTCTCTCTCTCTCTCTCTCTCTCTCTCTCTCTCTCTCGTAAGAGTGTAAAAATAATTTAGGTAAAAGGCGTGTATGAATGTCCTCCGAATGCTATTTTTATTTGTATTAAATATTATATATTTCGAATATGTTTTATTTTAAATTTTAGTATAAATGTAATTAGATTTCTGTGTAGGTTCATATTAAAGGCTTTTACTCCTTTAAATTTATTAACTTCTAGTACAGGATGCTCCTGAATTAGTTATACATTGTGAAATAATGGTACAGTAAAGTATACATACTGTCTACTTCGTTAATTACGATTTATGGGTCCTCGTACTAACAGCGAGACGGGTCATATGATAACTTAGATAAGATCTCAGCTTAGTGTGAAATCTGAACCACGGGACCGTGGGTCGGTACATCATCTGGACGGTCACCCATCCAACTACCACCCAGACCCAATGTCGTTTGATTTCTCTAGTCTTACGGAAAGCGGTGTGACGACATACCACGACGTAGCTCATTTAAACAGTAACGCCTTTTCTTTATTTACTCACCTGGATGTTTCTAAAACTAGTATACTTTAATTAAAATAAGGATAGCATAGTGGTTAAGAGGCTGGGCTGCTGATTGGGAGGTCCTGACATCGAGTGCGGGAGAGAATTTGGTAATTTCAGGTCTTCCTTGGTGGGTCGTGGTTCGGATTCCACGTATAAGGTGGAGCGAAAAACTTGACCTTCGTCAGAATGAATAATTCGGGTGGAAGCGAACTCATGTATGCTCAATGACTTATCTTTTTATGTATTTAATTAAGAAGAACAATCTTATAACGCTTCTTTTATGAAGTGAAAATCAGTAATATATATATATATAATAAAGAGGGATGATTAAGATTTTTCATATTAAGGATGGATTCAAAAGAAAGAGTTTTCCACGGCTAAGGTGTCTTTAGGCATGAATTTGTTCTTGAACACAGTAAAGCACAATGAGGCGAGAACCAGTAAAGTTAAACCAAGGTTTTTTTCTGCCTTAGTAGTAGTAGGAATAGAATATGGAATGTATAAATTAGCAATATCTTGTTAAAATGTATGTCCTTCATTATTAGTCTTATCATACATAAATCTCGACATAAGGAAGTTCGTTTGGCTCGTTTAAAATCGGTCATACTCGTTTGACACATGGCCACCTTATATCTGGCGACCTTCCTGAGCCTTTCCCTCATTGTCATGTCCCTTTTACATTTGAACACATAAATGTTTTGTGCCATCTTTATTCGATCTTTCGTTTGCAGTGCTTCCCAGAGTTGCATTCCCGTCCGGTCTCGATGCGTCTTCGGTCCATTCTTGCAGAGAGTGTTTCCTTTTCTGTTGTCCCTTATTTGAATTCTTCTGACTATCGCGGCTCTTTTCCTGCCTCTAATTTAGTTTCGCCATGATATGAACCTTTCTAGGTTTGAAGCGGCGGTCAATCCTTAAGGGGAAAAAAAAATAATATAGATACAGTATATATATACATATATATATATATATATACATATATTAGAGAGAGAGAATTGGAACGTATATTAAGTTTTATAGAGGCATTTTCGGAATATATTTGGAACATTTTTTGTTTAATAATCACGAGTTTCGATCTTCATTTCTGATTAATTGGACTAATACAATTTTGAGAATTAATCCGAGTTCTGCCAAATCTGGAGATTGATTAAAGCTTTCGTTACTGAATAAAATTGATTCTTGATACGAAGGGAATAGCATGAATGCTTTTTCCCTTGCTCAGAAGCGGAATTCAGGTTCGCTTCCGGTGGGAAATGTGGTGGTATGCCCTCGAATTCTTTTCGCATCGCAAATTGAATTAAATATATTTTCAGTCTTTATATGGCTCGCTCAGACGATTTGTGTTTGTGATCGACGTCTCTATTTTGGGGACGCAATACTAATGCTCGGAGTTCTTTAACTTTCTTCGTAACGGCAAAGGTTATGTGACAGAGGTGGCCTATTGCTTTACGTGGGAAACGAACCAACTATTTGTGAGTGTTGCCATATCATCTTAACGCGGAGGACGTTCTCTTATCCAACTATATAACAGATCCAACGATGCTTAACGTTGCTGATACAACGGGAAGTGGTATTACGGCGTGACTAGGAAGCAATCCCAGTTACACGCAATATGACTGACTTCCACAGAATTTTAAAGATGTTCTTTTATTTATATATATATATATATATATATATATATATACACACCTTGTTATCTTGGTTTTGCTTCCGACTGAATTGTTCATTCTGACGAACGCCAAGCTTGTTGCTCCACCTTAGACCTACAGCTTAACGTGAAATCCGAACTACGACCCACCACGGGTGGTCAGAAATTACAAAGTCCTCGCCCGGGGTCGATCTCACGACCTCCCGATCACCAGCTCAGCGTCTCAACCACTAGACAACCCAGGGTATCCATTTATTTACCAAACAATTTTTATTGTGTGGAAGGATGAACAACTGGGTTTCTTGCATACCGACTTCCGGTACACGAAATAGAACCCAAGGCTGGTGGATTCGTTGTTGCTAATGATGATCACTACACCACTGAGATGTGTGTATATATATATATATATATATGAAAATTATTTCACGAAAGTAACACGTGAGGTAGATAAGGAGATGTTAGTTTAATTAAATAAGTGATTGTCATTATTTTGTGTAAAATTCTGAGTATTTAATATTTTGCCGAAGTTTATTGGCTTTTTTTTTAGTATTTTAAGAACCCATTATACAAATTTAGTTACGTGGGAAGGATTTTTACAATTTTTATTGGTCTTTTATGGTAAGAGTCAAAGAGGAAAAAATGAAATATTTTCTGTAGGTGTCCAGGTAGAAAGAAGGGTTCCTTTCAGCGCAAAACCACATTAAATGCAAAAAATGGTGAGAACTGAAATGACCCATGGGCTTGATGGAGAGAAACTGATGTTTACAATTTTATCTTTCGACAGATTAGAATGTTTTTCGACATGTATTTACATATATGAAATATATATATATATATATATATATATATATATATATATATATATATGTGTGGTGTGTGTGTGGTGTGTGTGTGTGTATGTGCGAAAAAAATTATAAATGATTTATCTGTGAGGGATTTTTTTTTTTTTGGCAGGGCGTAAATATTGGAATTACATGCTTCATTTTGTAGTTTTAGCCCGTTTTATAACTTTAATTTAATTTAAAGTCAAACGTACTTATTTTAAGGCATTAGTTTATGAAGTATAAAAAGTTTTGATCGAAGTTAGGAAGTAATTCCTCTTCAAATTTGATTTTTGCTTTTATATATATATATTTTTCCCCGGGCATTTTAGTTCGCACTACAGTCTACGTCCTGTCCTGTGCAAACAATGGTCGAAGATAGAAAATAAAATTTGATGTTTGTACTTCTAAAATATAAAATTTATGTAATGTGTTCTCTTTTAAAGCATATATAAGATGTATATATTGTGTGTTGTACCAAACTGGCCGTCAGTTTTTTCCCAATCCACTTTGTTTCGAATTTATCTGGAGAAAAAACACGGATTATTATACCATAAAAGTGGAAGATAATTTATTACCCATAAGGGTCAGGCAAAGACTTGGGATGTAGTGGGGTGTAAAATACGATATCTTGGATAGCAATCATGAATTTTAGATTATTTTTTTTACTTCTTTTTTCTGATCATTAAGCCGTGGCTATCACCATGGTTACCAACCCATGGCTATCACCATGGTTACCACCCGTTCCGGGTCTGGAAACCAATATTTTTTCGGATCATTAGGCCGTGGCTATCACCATGGTTACCAACCCATGGCTATCACCATGGTAACCACCCGCTCCGGGTCTGGAAACCAATTTTTTTCTGATCATTAGGCCGTGGCTATCACCATGGTTACCAACAGGTCTCGAACCCCAATTGATCATTAGGTCATGGCTATCACCATGGTTAACATTTTTTCTGGCTATGGTGTTCTTTTTCCTTTACGATTTGGCAGCAACCGGACGGACTGATGCCTAGGGCGCCCAGCAACCGGAAGGACTGATACCTATGGCGCCCAGCAACTGGACGGGGTGATGCCTAGGGCGCCCAGCAACCGGAAGTACTGATGCCTAGGGCGCCCAGAAACCTGACAGGGTGATGTCTAGGGTGTCCACCAACCGTTTAACGCGCGACTCTATATAGTGGATAAGTGTCGTTACGATTTGGAAGATTATTTCCAATTCCGCTATGCCGAGTGAAGAAGAGTTCACGATTGAAAAGTTCGGGGCGTTAAGAAAAAAGCCCTGATTGGAAAGGCATGATTATAAACTTGTATTTAATGTTGTGATTAACGATGACATTTTTGTTCGTGCTTTTGATTGTGTTCTAGCCGAGTGTAAAGTTGGGACAAAAATAGTATGGAACGATATGAAAGCCATTTATATCGAGTATAGACCGCCATATCAGTTAAACGGTGAAGTGTTTCTTAGAGAGTTTTACCACATCGTACAAAGTAATGGCAATGTGGATATAGACTCTCTCAAATGCGAGTTTAGCGTTTTGCAACGTAGAACGTAAAGACAATATATATTTTTCCTGTACTAATATGATTATACGTTTTGTATATTTTTCCTGTACTAATATTTTGATAATGCCCATTTTGTATGATTATATATTTTCCATTCATTCTGCTATTATTTTACCATATATGTGTCCCGTTGTATATCCATTAGTTCAGCTAAAATAATCAGAATGATGTATTGGTGTTTTATTTATTCCTTGTACACAATTATATAATTTGTTTGGTTTCGAATTTCGGAATAATTAATTAATTGCTATTTGTCAAATCGATCTTCTAAGCCAACTGATGGATGAATATATGGTATAATTTAATAAATAAGTAACGAAGCTGACAACTCAACTTTCTAAGCCAGATGACGGAAGAATATAAGGATTAATTAACTAAATATTGCTATCTGGCAACTCAGCCTTCTAAGCCAGATGACGGAAGAATATAAGGATTAATTAAATAAATATTGCTATCTGGCAACTTAGCCTTCTAAGCCTACTGGCTGCTTAATATATGCTTTAATTTAATAAATAAAGAAATCTGGCAACTCAGCCTTCTAAGCCTACTGGCTGCTTAATATATGGAATAAATAAATAATTAATCTGGTAAATCAACCTTCTAAGCCAATTGGCTGATTAATATATGGAATAATTTAATACATAGCGCAATCTGGCAACTCAGCCAACTGGCTGATTAGGGGCCTATAAGAGAGCGGCGGGGTGGCTGAAGGACTCATATGCGCTTGGCTCTGGCCAAGCGAAGACCCTTCCTCCTCTTCCTCTCTCTCTCTCTTAGGTTAGGTTTGCCCCTTTGGGGGTGAGGCCGTCCCAACTTCTCCCCCAAAGAGGCTCCCCCAGGTTAGGTATGCCCTTTTGAGGGGCGAGGCCGCCCCACCTTCTCCCCAAAGAGGTTTCCCTCCTTGCAACAAAAGGGGGTGGGGGTGTCTTGCACAAAGGGGGTGGGGGTGGCACTCTTGCGACATTATGCAACATTATGCAATTGCTCTGTACTCTGGCATTTTGCGCCCATGCTACTCTCTTTCTTAATAAAATTTCACTGCCTAGGATAGTCGTCGCTAAATGTGTACCTGCGTTTCGGCATAATTAATAATTAAAAGGGTGAACAGGGCTCCCGCCAACCCCCCCCCCCCTCCAAAAAAAAACCAATATATTACTGACACCACACACCTGTATTCTAAGAATACCAGAATTGCGCTGATGAGTAATAATTTGCACTGTGATACTTTCTGACAACAATGATTTGCAGGTAACATCTCCCCAATGCTTCGAGTTCTGAGTTTTGACTATCTCTTTCATTGTGAAGCGATTTATTTAATATTTTTCGCGTCAAGGTATCAGGGCCACTCAATACGAAACAATATGCAGGGACAACGGGACAAGGCAATGAAATAAGGGATAATCCCGTATATACGGGACGTCTGGTAACCATAATATATATAATGAAAAATACTAAAATTCGTAATATTAATCTTATTAAGTGTATTATTTTATTTAGTGGAAGAAATTAAAAGTCTAATCTTCAACAAGATTAATTTTAAACTTCCTACATATCATATGATTAAATATTTCACTTTATGAATTAATTCTTGCAGTTATTTCTTTGATATTATTATTGCTGTTATTTGCAGTTATTATTTCTAATTAGAATTTAAATATTTAAAATGTTAATATATAAAGTTAATACATTCTCGATTCTAAATTAAATTTAAATTAATATTTTTTTAAAAATTAAGAACTGGCCAGTGGAATTTAACTGTCGTTCGCAGATGAGATAGTGAGTGATATCAGTGACATCATTTCCCATTCTTTTTAATATATAAGGCTCATTAAACTTGAGCCCTATGTTACGAGAGTAGAGCAAGAAAACTATTTCGCTTCACAACCGGATTTACGCAAGAATTCCCTATCAACCGATCAGTTATGAGCATTTTAGCCAGTTCTCGCGCATTGTTATAGTATGGGGCCATAGGCCTATCTAAATTAGATTCGTTTGGAGTTAATTTTCATGAACAAATTTTATATACAACTCAACTCTCATAAAACTTATTGTCGTTTAATCCGCCTAAACTTAAAAGAAATTAGTAATCCTCCTCCTTTATTAAATTAAAGGTATATTATTGTATTTCATGGAAGGTGGTTCGAAAAATCCCACTGTCGTTTATTGTACTTTCATTTATACGCAGATGTAGAACAAATGTATTTTATTAATTTTAAAGTATTCATATTCAGTAGACCTATGCCTATGCCCCAACGTACATGTTCCGACGTAAACCTTTGACAAACAGTTGTGTTCGTTCTTTAATCGTTTTATAAGCTTACAGTTTTTATAGAACAAGTCCCTTTTTCAGAATGGTCGACTTACTAACTACCACCGACTCTTTGAAGTTGCTACGGCAGCAGTGATCAAAAGCGCATAACTTGCTACAACAAAAATAGACAGCTGTGAGTTGCATTGATCAATAGATGACAGTTTTAAGTTAGTTAAGAGACCACAACAAATTTTAGGTTGCAGCTTCTAGGCCTTTGGTTTTATATCTAACTTGTGAGAAAAGATTTCTAAACAAAAGTGTTGGAAATGCATCAGTACCATGCATAAGGCAAATGAAAGGTCTGACAACAATCTAAAGTTAAAGAATTAAACACCGTAGATCTGACAAGTGAGAACTACAGTCCTCATGCGGTTATCCGTGATTTGCTCAACCATGATTTACTAATTGTGACTATTGAGATTGTGCACTTATCCGTGATTATGACAGAAATAACCGAGATTTCGACCGGTTTTTACATCCGCGGCTCGCTTCCCACCAGACCATCAGAACGCGCCTCAGCCAGTTTCTCCGCGCTTCATAGAGTAGAGTGTACGCTTGTGGCTTCTCATATCTTTACGTTTGTGGTGAATACAAGCTACGTAACTGTATATTATACTTAATAGAATAATACTGTGTTAGTCAGGTTGCTTAGTGAATCTAGGGGGAACGACTGGACCAAAGCACCATTTTTTTGTTGGTCCACTAGACCATAAACAATAAAATTTTGATAGGAGCCATTAAATCATAAAAATTGTTTATACTGTTTTCATACAAAACCCAAAATTGGGAATTTCGGCCAAATTACGGTTCACGTTTTGCGTAGTTGGAAACATATAACTCCTCAATTACTGAATTTGAAGAAATATGTTAAATATATGATTTGTAGGCAGTCTTCAGACGGTTTTGATGATGTTTGGGTTGTTTTCATATCATCATTATTAACAAAGTTATAGACATTTAAAGGTACATAAAATTGACATCATCTGTGCGACTGACGCAAAAAGCAGCATCATTTTCTCACCAAAATAAACATTCCAGTAATTCTCTTTATGAAACATTTATTATTATGAAACATTGAATAGAGATGAATGTGTGGTATTTTTGAAGTGCAAACAATGAAAACTATTACATATACTGTATTTAACATACGAATACAGGTTGTAAAATGTTTCTCACTTGTTATTTCATGCCTACTGTGCATTATGGATCAGAGAGAAGATTGCATTATAATTTTGTTTGATATGCATTATAATTTTGTTTTTCTATATTTTTTCAGGCACTAACTAATGCAGAATGATGGATTGGACAAAGTGCGTGATTTGACAGGACGTCAACAAAGGACTTAAATGCCTATTGAACGAATACAGGTTATAAAATGTTTCTCACTTGTTATTTCATGCCTACTGTGCATGATGGATCAGAGAGAAGATTGCATTATAATTTTGTTTGATATGCATTATAATTTTGTTTTTCTATACGTTTTCAGGCACTAACTAATGCAGAATGATGGATTGGACAAAGTGCGTGATTTGCCAGGACGTCACCAAAGAAGGACTTAAATGCCCATTGAACGCGCACGGAAGTGAAAATAAATCTATAGCATATACCTCTTTCCTGAACAATGTCAATGCATTCAGAGAAATAGACCAGCTGCCGTTGGAAATTAACTTTTCTGAAACAATTACAGCTGAAGAACTGGTGGAACACCATAGTAGTATGACCTCAAAATGCCAGAGTGCAATGCAATTGCATAATGTTACAAGAGTGCTAGCTCCCACCCCCTTTCTTGCACGAGTGCCAACCCCCCTTTTGTTGCAAGAGTGCCACCCCCTTCGTTGCAAGGAACCCCACCCCCCTTTGTTGCAAACGGAAAAAAAAGAAAAAAATTCCCTGGGGGAGGAGGTGGGACGGCCTCACCCCCCAAAGGGGCATACCTAACCTAAGAGAAAGAGAGAGAGAGAGAGAGAGAGGTGGAGGGAACCCAGATGAAGGGTGTTCGCTTGGCTACTGCCAAGCTCATATGAGTCCTTCAGCCACACCGCCGCTCTCTTATAAGCTCCTAATCAGCCAGTTGGCTGAGTTGCCAGATTGCGCTATATATTAAATTATTCCATATATTAATCAGCCAGTTGGCTGAGTTGCAAGTTTGCGCCATGTATTTAATTATTCCATATATTAATCAGCCAGTTGGCTTAGAAGGCTGAGTTGCCAGATAGCAATATTTATTTAATTAATCCTTATATTCTTCCGTCATCTGGCTTAGAAGGCTGAGTTGCCAGATAGCAATATCTGTTTAATTATTCCATATATTAATGTTGACTTAGAAGGCTAAGTTGCCAGATTTCTTTATTTATTAAATTAAAGCATATATTATCCAGCCAGTTGGTTAGAAGGCTGAGTTCCCAGTTTGCGCCATGTATTTAATTATTCCATATATTAATGTTGGCTTAGAAGGCTGAGTTGCCAGATTGCGCTATGCATTTAATTTATTCCATATATTAATCAGCCAGTAGGCTTAGAAGGCAGAGTTGCAAGATAGCATTAATTATTTAATTACTCCTTATATTCTTCTGTCATCTGGCTTAGAAAGTTGAGCTGACAGCTTCGCTACTTATTTATTAAATTATTCCATATATTCCAGTTGGTTTAGAAGACCGATGTGACAAATAACAATTAATTAAATATTCAGAAAACCGAAACCAAACAAATTATATAATTGTGTATAAGGAATAAATAAAACACCAATACAACCTTCTGTTTATTTTAGCTGAATTAATGGATATACAATGGGACATATAGGGTCAAATAACACTGGGTAAAAAAATTTGAAAAATTTTCTGTTTATTGTGATTTTTCTGTCGTTTCTTAATGATTTCGGGGAGCTGATTCCAAAAATTATATTGGTTTTGTTCTATCATCAACCGTTTCAAAAATATAGGTTATCACACTTTTCATATGGCAAAGTACATAAAGAAGGCTAACGTAAATATTTTCTGAAAATAAAAACACTATTGGAAATTAATGTTTATTGAGCCAAAATTGTTTGACAAACCCAAAATGGTGCAAAGGATATAATATATATCATGAGGAGAACCGATAAGAGAATAACAAGCCTCGTTATGCAGTGTGCGTTCCTTAAAAATGCACTGAAGAACGCGACTTCCGCGTATGAACATTCTTATCCTTTCTGATCAGCGACCATACGTAGTCTCCCATCATGGAAGCATCCCAATGGCCCTGGTACCTTTTCTCCATCGTTTGAATATCTTGATGGAATCTTTCGCCATGCTCTTCACTCACATCGCCCAGGATATCACGAAAAAAGTCTAGATGTGAATGCAGATAGTGTAATTTTAAAGACATACGGCACCCATTTTGCCATAGCACTTATCAAGTTTGACACTAACTCCTTATAGTTTGGTGCTTTATGGTTGCCTAAAAACCCATGAACCACATCACGGAAAGCACACAAGCCTCTTTTTCAATCGGAGTCATCTTGGCTTCAAGGTTCTTTGAATTCAACAGCGCCTTGACTTGTGGTCCTACAAAGATGCCAGCCTTGACTTTGGCCTCAGAGAGTTTAGGGAACATGACCCGAATCTGTTGGAAAACTTCCCCTCCAAAATCTGACGCAGTTACAAACTGCTTAATTAGACCCAACTTAATATGGAGAGGTGGTAGCAAAACTATGTCAGGCTTCACAAGAGGTTCCCTGAGTACACTGTACTTTCCTGGTTGCAGTCCTTCACGTGGAGGCCACTGAACTGTTTTATAGTGCTCAGTTGAAGCCCTGCTATCCCACAGGCAAAGAAAACATGAATATTTAGTAAACCCTCCTTGTAAACCTAACAGGAAACCAATCATTTTGAAATCACCACACACGTCCCAGTTATTGTTCATACCGGATTTGAGTGAGCAGTTGTTTCACATTTTCATAGTCCTCTTTCATTTGAACAGAATGTGCAACTGGTATAGATGGATATTTGTTCCCATTGTGGAGTAGAACAGCTTTTAAACTCCGAGTTGAACTGTCAATAAACAGGCGCCACTCTGAGGGTATATGTGTTAACCCAATAGCTGTGAATAGACCATTAACCTCGCTGCAATAACAGAGAGAGCCATTGACATCGTAGAACCTTGCAAACTCTTCATGCCGCTTTCGGTATACAGTGCTCTTGCAGTCTTCTCCAAGAAAATTCCACTCTTTGAGTCTGGAGGTCAGAAGCTCAGACCCTGATTTCGTCAGACCCAAATCTCTAATTAAGTCGTCCAATTCCCTCTGATTTGGAAAGTGAGGGTTTGTACTGAAAGTTACTGTATATTTTTCATCATGACTGTCCTCACCAGCCGACATCTCAGATGAGCTAGCTGCATCCTCATTTTCAACCTGCAAAGCAAAGAAACAAAATATAGGCATAGCTATATATGTAGAAGAGCATCAGCCCTAACAAAAATCGACACATAATGACCCACAGTCTGTAAATACAGAAGGTAAAGTAATGGATAGATACCTGTTCTGGTGGACGTGGTATTGGAAGACCTTCGCCATGTGGTACAGGAGCTATGGACGACGCTATGCTTGGATACTGAAGAGTCTGCCTTCCTTTAACGTTTCTGTACTTAGAAACATCTACCATGCAGTAGTAGCAATCGTCGTGGTGGCTCTTTGGTTCTCTCCATATTCTGGGTACCGCAAAGGGCATTGACTTGCGTACTCCCCGCAGCCACCCTTCAAATGTGGAGCGGCAGCTTCCACAGATCACATGGGGTGCCCAGGGCTTATCTTGGTCACCCATAGCATACCAAATAGAGCCGATACGCGATCCAGAACTTGGTGCCTTTCACAATCTTGTGCGATACTTGCTTGGGGCCTATGTAATACCCACGAAAGTAGCAGAATATATCCGGCGAGTGTTTACAAGCTCTAGTTGTCATTCTCTTTACCAAACTGTACTACATTAATCATAACCTGCAGATATAGAGAGAAGAGTTATTAAATCTGCAACAGATTACAGATTCCAGAAAAAAGATGTATTCACAACACTGAAAAAATGTTTGCAATAAAAAACAGAAACACAGTACCTCAGTGCTGGTAACCATCAGACACCAACCTGCTTTCTTTGTGTGCTCACACTTACTGACTTCTCAGACTCTGGGCTCTCTTTATATAGCACAGTGGAAGTTTCGGGCAATTTCTAGAGCAAGAAAACTGTCAACGAACATCCGGATTGTTCTCAAAATTCCTGATTATTCTGATATTGCTGCGCCCATAATAACATTATACTGATAAAACATGAAAAATGGATTATCACTGAAACCATTGATGATACACACAAACCAAGGCCAGATTTGGACTCAGCGCCCACAAATGCATATAAAAACAAAAAATTCTATATAAACAGAATCAGTGTTACACAGTGTAATACATGGAAAATATATAATCATACAAAACGGTGCATTATCAAAATATTAGTACAGGAAAAATACATAGTTGTATTAAATATATTGAAAATATACAAAGCATAGTATGATCAATATATTAGTACAGGAAAAATATATAGTTATATTAAATTATATTCGAAATATACAAAACGCATAATCATATTAGTACAGGAAAAATATATATTGTCTTTACGTTCTACGGTGCAAAATGCTAAATTCGCATTTGATAGAGTCTATATCAACATCGCCATTACTTTGTACGATGTGGTAAAGCCGCCCAAGCATCACTTCACCGTTTAACTGATACGTGGCCTATACTCGATATAAATGGCTTTCATATCGTTCAATACTATTTTTGTCCCCACTTTACACTCGGCGGGAAAGTTTCTTAAGCACAGCTAGAACACAATCAAAAGCACGCACAAAAATGTCATCGTTAACCACAACATTAAATACAAGTTTATAATCATGCCTTTCCAATTGGGGGGTTTTTCTTAACGTCCCGAACTTTTCAATTGTGAACTCTTCTTCACTCGGCATAGCGGCAATTGAAATATTCTACCAAATCGTAACAACACCTATCCACTATATAGAGGTACAGTTCTTCAGGGAACAGTGTAGGCGAGCTCAGCTGTGTACCTCTCAAGTGCTTTGTACCAAAGCTCAGGATATTTCGAAGAATCTACAGCTTTTAAATATGCATCCAGATCTAGACCATTCTCCCCCTGTTCATTCCTACATTCAACAAATCCGTTGAGCAGAACGGTGTAAGCGTATTCAAGAACCGTGTCAAAATAAATCATATCCGTAACACGCGCATCTAATATAGGCTTCAGCTTACGGAATCCGACGATCTCAAACATTCTGTCGAGGATGAAACGGTTTCGTGTAGGAACAAGAACGTCATTATCAGCTGTGTTCTTCCACATCAGTCGTATATCACTGCATGGTTGTTCGTTATTTACACTCAATATACAAACAATGGTATATGAGAGGCGTCACTAATTGTCTCTCTTCTTGTACCTACGTCAGCTGGTATTTTATAACGGTCCTCAGCCCACCTCTCAACTACCACGAAGATTTTATGCATCTCCTCAAGACTTAAATAAATAACGTTACGTTTGCTTGCATGCCTGCAGATCGTTTCAAGCACACCGTTAATGGTGCCGGTTTCTCGCCTGAACACGCGCAATGACTTCGTCACGGAGACGTCGCACGATCCGTTGAGAATGCTTCTCAAGGGGAGTTCCATCGTATTCGCACGTTCACACGGTTCGAGATGACTATGGCACGTCCACTAGGCGAAAGCTCTGAGATGACTATGAGCCACAGGAGGCAGCAGGCAAGATCTGCTCGACGGGCGGGGTGAATCATCCTCATGAAACGTGAATGGGTTTGTTCGAACTCTTACGCTCCGGGAGGATTGAGTCACACCATAATCTAATGAAACGTGTACGGCGCTGACCTAACATGAATCTTTGTATCCCATTATATTGGGCAGATGTTTTGAGAAATTTTCCGATACAAGAATTAATTTCGTTTTAATGTTTTATCACTACCACTTCCCCGAATACGCACCAGACATTTTCCTTCAGGGTAATTTTCACGAAATAAACATTTTTTTAATGTTTTATCTCCCCTAAACATTTTCACAAACCGGTGCACTATTAGAGAGAAACATATGTTCATATTTATCCTTTTTGTTTAACAGGCGATACTTATCTCTAAAATCTGTTAAAAACTCACACAGCCATTAGCCACAACTCACTACAAACCTCATCATGATATATATTAATGTAGTGGTAAAAATACTTAAGATTGTCCATGATGACAAGATTTACATTTTCAGCCGTAGGGTACGAGTAATCGGTATGGTGTAACATGATATAATACCACTTATCACACCACTCATCCACAAGACTCACTACCCATAACTGTTGTTTATCTTCTGAGCGTGTTGCTTCTTCTACCACGCGGTATATGTGACCTTTATAAAGCTTATTTCTATAACATACTTCAGTACATCGTCTGTACTGCGAAATCCTACAACCCCTCGCTAGAATATCCGTAGAGCAGGGGTTCCCAAATTGGTGTTCCGCGGAACACTTGTATACCGTGAGAAGTGTTCCGCGGAACACAATTTGGGAACCCCTGCCGTAGAGTATTTGAATAGCCTGACCCTTCGCACGATTCAATGCAGCCTTAAAAGAGGCAAAGGAGGTGGGAATAGGGAGTTTTTCAGTATCCACTACATCTCCGCACTTAGCAGAATACCACTTCATAAATGTTGAACACGCGATATTAAAGGTAGCAATTACTATTTTCTTCTATGCGAGAGAATACACGTCTGAGCTCAAGGGTATACAGAGGTCAACTGAGCACGCAGGGAAGCCCAGGTTGTGGCATGACTCACGCTGCTGGTCTTACAGTGGGCGCGGCTTAGCTTTTTACTGTACACACACACACACACACACACACACACACACACACAAAGTAAAACTCTAGTTGGAACATGATTTATTTAATAATCGAAATATTCAAGGTGTATATATGTATATTTACAAATACGTGTAATAAAGTTAGCAATAGACATATCAAAGAATATGGTATCCAAAGGGTACGGTGTCATAGGTACCAGGCATCTGGTAGCGTTTCCTGTAGGTGTTACGGTACACCATTGTACCCCTAAGTTCCTTCACGCCCCCCAGCTTCTGCGCCCGAAAATTGTGGATGCCTACAGTCAGTTGGGGCGGCCGACCACCCTCATCATCTTCTTCCAAACACACTAGCTCCTTCAGCGAATCAAAGTTGACGACCCGCTGATTCGCTTGATTAAGCGTGATACCCTTAGCCTTCACGATATACTTCGTTTCAGCCCGTATCCTCACCCGTATCCCATATGTTTTTGGCCCTGTTGTCACAAACGAGTTGGCGTATGGGTTGTCCCCATACTCGTCCTGGATCTCGTCAGTTAGCTCACCGAGGAACTCCCCAATAGCAGGCATGTATTCACCCCTCCTCGCTGTGAATATCACGTATCTGTATCGGCATACAAAACCCGCCGCCCAAGAGAATGCAATAGGCCCCAAAGTTTGATGCGCGCGTAGGCTGTTGTGAAGCTGGCTACAGGAATGTTTGTAACACGTGAGGTATCTGTGGCCAATTCAGTATTGTTGTACTTTATTATGTAAGTATTGCCTACATTCACAATCTCCATGACCTCTTTATTTGGTGCGTTGGCGTAATCCCAGACTTCACTATAACTTTCGCCAAATGAACGTTCCCTTTACCGGTATTCTGTGCAAATTTTCCCCAAAGACTGTTTAGACACAATTTTGCACTAAAGCGCTTGTCAGGATTCTTTACAATTTGGGTACGATCAAGTTGTGTACCTTTGTGGTCACGGTAACGCTGAATATAAGACGTTTTTTCATCTTCGGTTTCAACCCCACGCGGATATCCTAACACCTCAACCTTGTCTTTCAAAAACGCGTTTATATATGGTGAGAAAAGGTTGGGTAGCTTTTGAAACCTCCACACCTCATGTATCTTCTTTATTCTATACCCATGGCGAACGGCTAGGGCCAGCTCAGGGCTTGTGTATACACCTCTGATCTTACGCTGGTGAGGTGTATGGCCACAATCACCGTTGTTCTCTTCTGCACACTTCACGCACAGGGGAAAAATGAGTTTGTGATCTATAAACGGGTAAGATCGGCATCCATAAATCGTGAGGGGGGAGCACGTGTACGAAAGAAAGGCCTAAATAGTTCCCATTCAAATTTCTTGAGAACTCGTTGATGGAGGGCAGGTTATGACTCACCATTTTTTCAGGCGCACCTACGGGGTACGGATTGTTCTTCATCACGTAGGGGTATAAAGAACAGAAATCGTAGTAATGGAGTTTCACGTCCTCCGTAGGCAGAAAGTATAGCTTGAAGGGATTTGTACGCCCTCCGAACAAGCTATCGCCGCATTTGAGAGGATCCAGCACCAATGAACGCTTGATCGTGTTTATTTCTTCTGTCTCCATTCGTGCATCATATTCATACTCCCACAAGACTTTGTGAGTGAACTTGGACCCTATAACCTGATCGCGGGTGCGCGTCCACCCAAGACAGTCAGCAGGAGATCTACCGTGGATATCTCCTGCGATTCCGCCCTCAGGACGGGGACATTCATGCCACCAGCAACCGTTAAAGAAGTACACAGTCTTCTCGCTAGTGACACGGTTTTCACTTAGACCAGGGGCCTTCAACCTTTTTTAGCTTACCGCCCACTTTTTGATTTTTTGAGAATTAAAAAAACTTATCGCCCACCTTAGGGCAAAAAAAATAAATCATCATAATTAATAAAAGAACAAATAAAATAAATATTTAATTACCTTTAATGAGAGCCTTGTGGTTGATGCTTGCTAATTAAAACTTTAAGTTGGGTTTTATTTTAATAAGAAACAAACGAAGATCTCTCTCTGCTATATTCAAACGATTTCTTTCCTTGGTAAGAATGTGGTTCACTTCACTGAATCCTGATTCAACCAGATATGAGGTAGGGAAAGCTACTAGTAGAGTGGAAATCTTATTCCATAAATGTGGATAGAGCTTGGGTATTTTTGTGTTCTGCCAAAGTTGTAGGTATCCACCTTTGAAATTTGCTTTGCACTCAGCGTCATATTTTAATTGCAATAATTCCTCTTGACAGGTAACCTCAATATCACATACGTTTATAATAAAAGGAGTCTCCATCCACGCATCGACTTTAAGGTTGATAATGTCTTGAATACGATTTTCCGTGTCAATTTTTAGTGCATCAAGATGACTACTATATTTTTCCAAGTCACTAGCTGTGAGATCATCTTTGATTGATAACAATCAATTCAATTTTCTTTTATTGTAGAATAGATGTAGATTTTAGAAGAAAACGATTGTGTTTGTGTGTGCGTACGTGTGTGTGATCTTAGTGCTAACTATATTTTTCGTCGATGTAGATCGGGTCTTTTGAAGTCTAAATTTCCATATTTACCACACCCTTAAGTGAATCTAATTACAGTTTTCGTGAAAATTTCTACCGCCTACCTAAAATCACAATTCGCCCACTAGTGGGCGCTACCGCCCAGGTTGAAGGCCCCTGACTTAGACCATCAACCAAAAAACACGGCCATTAACCTTAATGGGTACTTACCCGTGTTGCGGGCATGCTTTATGTTTACACCTGTCTGCTGCTGTAGGTGCATGAGCCAGTAAATAGCCTTGTGCCCATAACTGCGGGGGTTGTTTCTGTGGATAATTGCTAAGGTATCTTTAGGCATGAAGTTATTCTTGAACACCGTAAAATATAATGAGGTGATCATGGTTGCGACTTACAGCGGATCGCATTTGAAACGGCAAATGTACATCCTTCTAAAGGCCTGGAAACATACTCTAAGCACGCGCACATCATTCACGCAATAACGCTCACGTTCATCAGCTATATTATAAGGATTACGTTTATTAAAGCTGTTTTAGTATCGATCAAAATCTTCACGTTCATCTGCGCTCATACAATCATAGTTAAAGTAATGTTTGAGTGGAGGTAGTCTTACATAATTTAAATTTTCACTAGTGAGGAATGCGTAAGGGAAGTATCCTTTTGAAACCTCAGCTGCTACGCCCATCACCTTGGGTTGCTTTGCTAATTTACAAGGTGTGAATAATAAAGTGTCTTTAAATTGTACATTACCTCTTATTTGCGTCTGTATTAATTTGTTGCCTCTTTTCAATGGATCACCTGTAAATATCTCAGAGGACTTGTGCTCAGGCAGCTCTTTATAAAGGAACTTTGTGTCAAATTTTGCCCCGTTATGGGCGAGAATATACACAGGCATTTTTGAACTTGTCCGCTAACTTGACAATATAGGACACAAATAGTTTTACAGGGCTATCGTGGACATTCGTTTTTTAAAACGTTTGTCCGTTTACCACATTTGTGACACTCATCACACTCGATCTCCATACACTCATCACAGATAGTCTGACTCACAAGTAAATGTGGAATGACCTCTTTGGTTTCAGCGTTCGTGTATGTTTCTATATCGTACTACACAGTTATACAAGGGTTGTTTATAGGCTTGGCGTCTTCATATGACATACATGCTTTACACCATCCGCCTTATATTTCTCATGGCATGTAGAGCAGTGAATTTCGTCACATTTATGGGTAAACATTCCCCAATTATCCATCATGTGAAACATGCCACATTCACAGATTCTCATTTTCCTGCACGTGCCAATTGATTTATGGATCTCAAAGCAGTTATTATTGAAAAATGTGCGTCCACACACATTACAATCCCTCTTCTGAGCTTCAACTACACGGCTTTTACATTTGGTGCTTTTAAACTGCTCACATACCATGTGACATTCTTTACAATGTTTCACTATATCATCCGCAAACTCGAGACACCCCTTACACAAATCATGATGTCGTCCATATTTTCGTCTTTTGTCATAACTCGCGTAAAGGCACCATACATTACGGATGGGGTGATATGTTGTACCTGACAGTCCTAAAATAAGTAGGGGTCTTGTACGATCTCTCACACTGCTTTTAAAAACATACACACTTCTACGACGATCATCCAGTCCAAATACAACTATACGAGCATTCATTTCCTGTTCTACCCTTCTCAGCTCTTCAGGACCCATATTACAATCAAACTCAATTTCACATTCTACAGCTAGTTTATGGGCACGATCTACTACCGTAGGCAGCTAAATTTGCTCGGACCCCGTATTTAGCCCAGTAAACATAGTGCTAAGACTACTACTATAAAGCCGCAACCACGATCGACGTTTATATGCCGTCTATAAATAGCCTGAGAATTGAAGTTAAGAGTACACGGTGTGGCACTATGACCCGCAACACGGAATACACGGTCAATATTTACCGTGAAGTTGTCCATATTGAAGGCTATACTACTTTGAGAGGCCTGCATTATACGACCTAATATATACTCTACATCTTCAGCCGCCAAACGCCTGAATGGTACTACTACCCAAAAATCATCTACATCACCGTCATCTGACCCGAATCCGAAGGACAGCCTCGTCCTGACTTCACGCTCGTCGCGGTTCTGAAGGGCAAACTCTACAATACGCTCTACCACGCGACGTAGTCCGTGTTCAATACCGTTGCTATACACGGATCTAAGATGAACCCTGACTATATACCGATTTCTAGTCAAGGCTGGGGTTGGGGTTGTGGTGCGCACCAACTCGAATGTTATACCATCCTCAACAGAACGGGGAGCAGCTGTGGATGATGAATGAGGGGGTATATTTGGGGAAGACGCTGTTGTGGGGTTGGTTGAGTAAGACGTTGAGGGTTGGGGCTCTATTACTGCAGATTCAACAGAACGGGTAGCTGCTGTGGAGGATAAGGGGGCATATTGGTGGAAGGCTCTACTGTGGGGCTTCTTGCGTAAGACGTTGAGGGTTGGGGTTCTATTACCGACGTTCCAACAACCCTGGAACGATTTATACCTGACGTGGAGGATTCGTGAACACACCTCCGTTTTGAACGTGTAACAGATGTCGCTGGTGAGGGCTCATCGACGGGGGTGGGTACTGTAGATGCACGGTCAACGAGTTCATCCGTGATATCGATGATGGGGTGGTGTACATCGTCGTCATTCACGGTTCTGTGGAAGAAGAAAACAAAATATAAGGAGCAGCACTCGTTATTTGTAATATTTTGTAAATGACCCACTTACGGGTGTGACGTGTTAGAAATGGAATCTGTAGAAAAATTCAGGTTCACGAGCCCATCCACATGTATTATATCTGGACCTTCAGGATGTGGTAAAACGGTGTTTATGATTAAAATCATTAAAGAAAAGGGGGAAATGTTCTCAAAATTTGTGCATAAAGTTATATGCTGCTATTCGACATACCAATCAGTGTTGAACGAGTACCAAGATGATTTTGTTCCACAAGGGGGTCTATGACGTTAATTCGTTAAAGGGAAATTAGCATACAGTCATCGTAATTGACGACCTCATGTTGGAGATGGATAAAACGTTTGCCCAGACATTTAAAGTATTCTCCCACCACCTTAATATAAGTGTGTTCTTCATCAATCAGAATCTATTTTTCAAAAATAGATACATGCGCGATGTGTCACTAAATACGCAATATCTAGTCTTATTCCCGCAACGTAGAGATGTGTCACAAATTTGGGTAATAGCCAATCAAATGTTCCCGAATCAGCGTAAGGAGTTTTTGGAGTTTTATTTTTTTAAATTATTAGATTTATGCGACACAAATATAAATGATAAAAGTGTATGCAAACAGATAAAAAAGGTTCCCATATGTTAGTACACCCTGTAATGTGTAAGATGTATATTGTGTAAACCTATATATATACACAATTGTAGCCATTAAGAAATGGGCACTGACCCTTTTTGTATATTTCTGCTATCTAATAAATGAAAATATATTGTGTTTTGTTCTTATCCTCAGAAAATACTTACATAATCTCCTCGATGACCTCGCACTCGCTTGACCAGATGTGCGCCAGTACCACGACTTCTGGGTCGCTAGGTTGGCTAGGCGGAGTGGCTATCACTTCATTTATCGCCCTTTCGTCAAAAGTGGTTATAATATGATGTAGCACCGTCTCGGCCCGGTAATTTAAATAAATGTCATGAAATTGGATGCAGTTAATTGGTTTTGTGTACACCATATATATATATATATATATATATATATATAGCCTAACCTGGCCTACCCAATCTTATTGTTCACAATTCCAAAAACATACTATATAACCTAAAAAACTTACATTAGCTCGTCTGCAATCTCGCGCTCGCTTGACCGACTGTGATTCAATACCGCGACTTCTGTTTCGCTGGGTAGGCTGTTCGGAGAAGCATCCATAGCATTTATGCCCCTTTCATCAAACCAGAAACGGTTATAATGCGATCAAGTTCCGCAACGGTCCTATAAGGTTAAGTAAAAATAAAGAGATACAATAAGAGAAATATCACGTATTTTAAAAGCAGATAATTCTTAAAAGTTTGATAATTTTAAAATCCTATCTGCTGAACTTTCTATACATTTTTAAACTGTCGAGAGATGTACAAATAAAACACACCATATATATATATATATATATATATATATATAAGCAAACAACCACAAGGAAAAGGAAACACAAAGTCCGAGCGCTTTCGTGATATATTCACATTATCAAGGAGGAACAGAAAATAGACGGAGATTACAAAGTATTTGAGTTAAATAGACAAGCAAAAAATTCACAATTGGCACCTCAAATTAAAGGCCTTAAAGCCCTCTAAAGATTTTTTTCCCAAATTGATAACATAATCTGTAGGCAGCTAAATAACTGAATAAAAAATATATACTGTATAGATGAAATTAGACAAAAAGAAAACCAATACAGAGAACAAAAATTATTATAATGGTTATTAACACTAATATTTAATTAAAACAAGCAATTTTTTATTCAGTTATTTAGCTGCCTACAGATTATGTTATCAATTTGGGAAAAAAATCTTTAGAGGGCTTTAAGGCCTTTAATTTGAGGTGCCAATTGTGAATTTTTTGCTTGTCTATTTAACTCAAATACTTTGTAATCTCCGTCTATTTTCTGTTCCTCCTTGATAATGTGAATATATCACGAAAGCGCTCGGACTTTGTGATTCCTTTTCCTTGTGGTTGTTTGCTTATTAATAAGGTCACGTGTTATTTTGTGATTCTAGTGCATATATATATATATATATATATAAAAATGCTAATATATTCGCTATGGAGACAGATAATAATTGAAAACATAATGGGACTAATTTTTACGTTGTAGAAAAATTCGGAACAAAAGGAATTTAGATTGTCAATTATAAACGAGAAACAATAGAAACTAATTTTCAATGCTAATAAATAAATGAGATTTGTTTGCGCTGAGAGACACTGTCTGCGGTTAGATCAGGTTAGGTTAGTTTACGACTGGCTGGTCTACGCTAGGTTAGGTTCAGTTGCGCTAGGCTAGGTTAGGTTAGGTTAGGCTAGGTTATTATAAACGGTAAAGTGCCCCGGGATTAATTATTACGTTGTAGGAAAACATGAGGAATCTAGATTGCCAATTATTAACGAGAAAATACATCTTTAAATTATCGAGAAATTGAAGATCCACCATATATATATATTATATATAATATATATATATTATATATATATATATATATGAGGGGGCAGACAATACTTAAACATATTTTCAAAACGCGTTTATTGGCATCTTTTATAAGTTAATTAACAATATGGTTAGATTAGGCTATGCTAAGTTAGGGTAGGTTAGGCTAGTTTACACCCGGTTAATCTATGCAAGGATAGGTTAGGTTAGGGTAAGTTAGGTTAGGTTAGGCTAGGTTAGGCTAGTTTACACCCGGTTAGTCTATGCTAGGATAGGTTAGGTTAGGTTAAGTTAGGCTAGGTTATGATAGTTTACACCGGCTAGGTTAGGTTAGGTTAAGTTAGGGGAGGTTAGGCTAGTTTACACCCGGTTAGTCTATGCTAGGATAGGTTAGGTTAGGGTAAATTAGGTTAGGTTAGGCTATGCTAATTTAGGCTAGGTTAGGCTATGCTAATTTAGGGTAGGTTAGGCTAGTTTACACCCGGTTAGTCTATGCTAGGATAGGTTAGGTTAGGTTAGGTTAAGTTAGGCTAGGTTATGCTAGTTTACACTGGCTACGTTAGGTTAGGTTAGGCTAAGTTAGATTAACAATGATTGAAACGATGTATATAAATGTGACCCGGGTAGATACAATTGCGCTAGTTTAAGTCAGGTTATACTATGAACGAGAACAAATTATCTTTAATTACAGAGAAAAATATTATTGAGCTACACCATATATATATATATATATATATATATATATATATATATATATATATATATATATATATATATATATATATATATATTTATACCGAAATAATCACGAACCAAACAGACAAAAAACAATGGGAATAATTTTACGTTGTAGGAAAACACTGAATAAGTTAGGTTAAACACTTATAAGTTACTCACATCTCAATATCGTTTTCGTTAAACGGGTCTTGCATATCGTTACAAATTTCTGTAACAAGCTGGGTAGAAAATAACGCCCCCTGGCCTATAGCACTGAAGAGATGTGCCGCTGCATGAGCATATTCGGACTCGCCCTCCAACAAATCGAGGGTGTTGTACAAAGACCGCTTTCTCATTGCTGTTGTGTAAAATCACTAGCTGGAGAAACATGCTCTGCGTCGTGATTCGCGCTTTATAAGGGGGCATGTGGCCAGCCCACAAGAGCGAAACTTAGCTTCCTATTGGCTAACGGTGAAATTTGGGCGAGAAATAGAGCTTAGGCATGCATTTTCGACCAACCGAGGCCCTAGGCATGCCCTGCAGTTTCGTGATTGGCTGATTTCATGAAGTCTGAGTGTACCAACGGTGAATTTTGGGGCGGGGCTTAGCGGTAGGCCTGCATGGTACCCAACCGAGGTCCGGGCACAGTGTCGTGATTGGCTAACTCCCATCAAATCTGGGCGGGCCATCTCTTCCGATGCGTGGGACTTTATCTGATACAAATTTTATTTTTCTGCGATAAACTTATATTCCCTATCGTGGAACAAATATTGGTTTTAAGATTTTGGAAAAATGGTTGGCCATGAAGGCAATGTTTTTTATTTTCCGAACAATTCAATTCGGTTTTCTGCGAAAAATAAATTTAAGATACATGCCATATCTTGTTTGTCTATTTTTTTTCGGAAAACTCATTGTCATGCTTTGTAAGGTTAAAAACAAATATATTTGTGGAAGACGTCTTAACCATTACGGATAAACCTCGTATTTGCTTATATAGCCGCATGCTGATTAGAAAACACATATGTATTGTGTGTGTTGTTCCAAGGGAAAACTGTTTATCTGCTTAAACGGTCAAATGGTGATTAAAAATGATGCACATATGGTTTCAGAATTGTTATTTGCGCTGTAAGGAGGCAGAGAGGAACCCAACTAGGCTCTTGTTTTGTATGATAAATGTGTTTGGTGATTTGTTTGTTAAGCAAAAAAAAGGAGGCTTCAACTTTTGCCTTCAAGGATTACGATAAGTTAATCAGCAGAAGTGTCACAAATATAATATTGTATGAAGGAATGAAAAACATCTTTTCTAAATTCGTAGATCTAAAATTTACTTTAAAAATAAATTAAATTATATGGAACTATACATTTCCAAGATTTCCAAAATTGAAATATATATATATATATTATATATATATATATATATATATATATATGAATTGAAGTGTTTTACACCAGCCTTAAACCCACGGTTGGGATTTATTTTCCGTACGAGTTGTTTCTACACACCACCTTAGGCCTACGGGGCTCTTTTTTCTTTCTTTTTTGAATTGAAGTGTTTTACGCCAGCCTTAGCCCCACTGGAAGGCATTAGGGTACCCTGAGAAACGAGTCCCGTCCGGGGTGCGAACCCGGATCCTTTTAGCGCACGTGCACGTGTGGCACCTGGCTGAGGCCTAGGGCTCCCAGCAACGGACGGGTGATGCCAGGGGCGCCCAGCAACCGAACGCACGGGACTCGTGCCCGCCAACGCGCGGCGCGTCAACTGTTGCACGGAGGCGATGATGCCCGGAGGCGATGACACCCTGAGGCACTGGCTGATGATGCCCTGAGGCACTGGCTGATTAAGCCAACTGGCTGATTAGGATCCCTATAAGAGAGCGACAGGGTGGCTGAAGACCTCATATGCGTCTGACAGCTGTCGGACGAACACCTCCTCCTTCTCTCTCTCTCTCTCTCTCTCTCTCTCTCTCTCTCTCTTAGGTTAGGTATGCCCCATTGGGGGGTGAGACCGTCCCAACTCCTCCCCCAGGGGAATTTATTTCTTTTTCATCAAAAGGGGGGTGAGGGTGCCTTGCAACAAAGGGGGGATTGGCACTCTTGCAACAAAGGGGATGGGGTTGGCACTCTTCCGACAAAGGGGGTGGGGGTTTGCACTCTTGCAACATTATGCAACATTTGCAACATTTCTGCACTCTTGCATTTTGCGGTTATACTATTCACCATGCCCAATGGCACAAAAGTTGCCACACTCTCTTCAACACAAAATGTCTGGACAGAGCCAGAAGGAAAAGAGCACGAGAAAATGCCGGAGAAAGCAGTGATCACACGGGAAAACGATATAAAAGACGCCAGCCCCCAGATAAAAGTACATGTCTATTCTGCAGCAACGTCGAAGATAAACTCCATGTATTCAGAACTAACGATGCTGAGCTTAATATAAGAAGGCTCGCATTAGTTTTGCAGGACACAACATTAATGACCAGAATTGGTGGTGGTGATCTTGTCGCAATAGAAGTAAAATATTACCACAGCTGTATGACAAAATACAGAAATCATCATCGCTTTGTAATGAGACAAAGTCGAGATTCGTCTGAATCCAATCGAGAAGTGCGCCAGGTTCAGGCCAGAGTCTTTGTAGAGCTCATCACATACACAGGAAAATGCTGTTGAAGATGGACAGTTCTACTTCAAGTGTTCCAATCTGCGTCACCTTTATGAGAAACGACTTCAAGATTTTGGGATTGAAAAGGAAATCAACAAAGTTCACTTCAAAAACAGTTTTGAAATACTTCCCAGATGCTCAAGAGCAGAATGATGGTAAGAATGTCATTATTGTATTCCAACAAGGAATGCAGGAAATGTTGAAACAATCATCAACTGCTGACTATGAAAGTGATGCCCTAACCCTCACGAAAGCTGCGAAGATTGTGAGGCAAGACACTTTTAATTCTGAAAAGGATCAATTTGATGGGAGTTTCCCTATCGAATGCCAACAGAACTCAGGACCAGCCAGTGTAAAACTGCTCATTTTCATGCTGCTCAATGGAGCTAACCTGAAAGACCGATTCAACAGACTCACAGAAATGTCTGACAATCTCACAGACCATCATATTCAACTGCAAAAAGAGAGCATCAACTGCACCCAAATTCAGGCATACCTTAGACTATGAACTGCCATTACCACTATATATAGGGCTCAATATTCATACACAGACCAGAGCCAAGAAATTGGTCACACAATTGTACATTCTCGGACTCAGTGTGAGCTATGACCGAATCTTACAAGTTATTGTCATCCTGAACACATGTCCCACCGCAGATAGATGGGTAGCTCTGGGTACTGGAAAGACTTTCACCTATCTACACATTAATCATGTATCTAGAACTCTTGGAGCACAAAAATACCTGGCACTGCCTGCTTTTCACAGATGTGACACTGTCTCGTCGTTCTTTGGAAGAGGGAAGAAAATGGCATGGTAAGCATGGCCGTCTTATCCTGAGGTAACGCAAGCTTTCTCCTCCATGGCAACAAATCCCGTCAGAAAACTGAATGTGGATGACAGCACCTTCAAACTTATTGAACGGTACACTGTGCTCCTCTATGACAAGACCAGCAGCGTAGACTCTGTCAATAAGGCACGAAAAGACATCTTCTGTCGGAAAAACAGGACAATGGGACACATACCCTCGTCTCAAGATGCTTTGCCGCAACACACGAAGCGTGCTGTGTACCAATCAAGGATATGGACTACAAGTCACCAGGTTCAGCAGCGAGCCCCTACTCCAGAGGAATGGGGATGGACAAGAGACAAGGATACACAGCGGATACCCGTATGGGCAACATTACCAATGACATCGAAAGCTTGCAGTGAGCTGGTGAAATGTAGCTGCCAAAGCACAGATGGCTGCACCGGTAGATGTTCATGCAAGAAGACTGGCTGGAAATGTACGGAACTTTGCAGCTGCAAATGTGACAAATGAGTTCATTACACATTCACTGAAAACCTGCGACTGAATAATGCAATTGAGTATTAGGGCCGTAGCTAATGGTAATCTCTAGGGGAGGCTACTGGTAATATAGGGGAGGCTACTGGTAATATAGGGGAGGCTACATAGTACCGATAATATAGGGAATTCTTTGTAAAAATAAAACACATGTTAAAGTTAAAAATTTATATATACGCATTTATTGGACCAAGTTAATTACACAATTACAAAACTGAATTATAATTCTAAAACTACTTGGTAAACAACGTGTTAGAATGTAGAAAGTTTAAACAAACGGAACATGACTTAGAAGTTAGCTATAATACAAAATACAAATTGGTAATAATTATAAAATAGTGTAATGCATTGCGGTAATTTTTCTTTTATTCGAATCTTATAGTTATTGAAAAATAAACAACAACAGAAACATTGCTTCCAAATTTAAAAACAAAATACAGTATTTCAGTACACTAACAAAAAAATTAAAATTACTTCAAAAGTTGCAAGTTTCTGTTTTTCTGATCATTGAATTTTCTTAAAAGAATATAAATACTGATTGCTTTCGTGCGTTCTTTCTCAAATGCCAGTAGAACTGAATTTGCCATTCGTTGGTGACGTTCAAAATTTTTGGCGGCCCCCAAGCTACGGTCCTAATGAGTATTGTACTTCTTTTGAATATTTTAGTAAGGTTGCCAGGTTCGGCTAATAATTATAACTAACTTCGTATTTTAATTAGGCTATAGCTGGCTAAAAAAAATTGATGATAAATAGCCAACTAATATTTGGCTATTTTCTGACCGTTTTTGCAAAGTAACATTTTTAGTTTTATTTAACTAGAACACTGGCCAACAAGTATTTTTCATCAGATATGGGTGGGCTAGATAGCTGTTGGGACGCTGATTCCAAATCTGTTTTCTGTTTTCCACTAGCACGTCTAGTTTTCGAGATGAGACCGATCATAATACAGGGTGTACATAAAGTCAGGATCTATTTTTGTGAAGCACTTGGAAATTATATGGAATTCAATCATAAAATGATAAAGTGGTAACATTTATTAAATAATTAAGAGTAGGATTCGACGTGACGCCCATCAGTATCCCTGCACAGCTGAAATCGTTCCGCAGCATTTCTAAACACATTCTGGAGCATTTGCGGGGTTATGTTATCTGCAGCAGTTCGTATACGTGTACGTAAGTTTTCAAGACTCGTAATCTTCGTCTGATAGACGTGCGATTTGATAAAGCCCCATGCAAAGAAATCTAAAGGGTTAAATCTGGTGATCTCGCTGGCCAAGGTCTGTTGCTTCCGCGTCCGATCCAGCGATTTGGAAAACGTCCATTTAGATAATCCTGAACAATTTTGGCATAGTGACAAGGAGCACCATCATGTTGATAGACGACGGTACTAACAATCCTATCCCGTCGTCTATCAGCATGATGGTGCTCCTTGTCACTATACCAAAATTGTTCAGGATTATCTAAATGGACGTTTTCCAAATCGCTAGATCGGACGCGGAAGCAACAGACCTTGGCCAGCGAGATCACCAGATTTAACCCCTTTAGATTTCTTTGCATGGGGCTTTATCAAATCGCACGTCTATCAGACGAAGATTACGAGTCTTGAAAACTTACGTACACGTATACAAACTGCTGCAGATAACATAACCCCGCAAATGCTCCAGAATGTGTTTAGAAATGCTGCGGAACGATTTCAGCTGTGCAGGGATACTGATGGGCGTCACGTCGAATCCTACTCTTAATTATTTAATAAATGTTACCACTTTATCATTTTATGATTGAATTCCATATAATTTCCAAGTGCTTCACAAAAATAGATCCTGACTTTATGTACACCCTGTATATATAATAAATATAACATATATATATATATACATATATAAAATATGCATATAACTATATATAATATAATATAATACTATATGTAATATGCATATAACTATATAAAATATAATATATAATACTATATATACAAATATATAATATGCGTCCTTTATACATGTAGCGGAGTATTTTGTCGTTGCAGCTTAGATGTAGGTTTTTGTTTTACTGTTTCTGTACCCTCATGTATGGCATTTTGTCGTTTCAACTTAGGCTTTCCGCAGGTTGTCTTGTAGTATTTTAGGTGGGAGCAACTTCTGGCCACAAACTTGCAAACGTTGTACATGTACACTAGGGTGTTCCAAAATTTGGGCTAAAATTTCAAAATAGTTGGAAATGCTCTCCACATGGCTGCTCTTATTCCTTTAGATGTGAAGTGATTTTGTGCAAAATATCTGTCGATTCAGCACATAATAAGAGGTCGCTATGATTTTCACATTTTCAATTAATTAATTAGGTAATCATTTTCTACCCGCTTCAGTTTTAGAGGACGCGGCAGTCACGCCACATTAACTCCGCCCAACTTTCAGAGGATGATGCAATTGTTCGATTTCTTGTATAATGCTGTTTATAACCGGTAAGGATGTTGCTATTAAATTAAATGATTAAAATTGTAAGGTATATATCTTATGTCTCTTGAAGTTTATTATTTACTTATTCTTAAATATATTTTAAAAACTTTGGCTATCTTCCTAACCATCAACCACTAACCACTGTAACCAATTTTTTACACTTTATTTATTTTGACTTTGCAATTTTTTATTTCAACACTTATATAATTGTGCTATGGTGCTAAACGGTTAATGCATTATTTTCTCTCATTTTCCCGGTTATGGCTAGAAGTACTCGCTCATCTGCAGAAACGTGGGTTCTAGGAAAGCCCAGCAACGAGTTATCAACTGCAAGGCTACCCACATGTGGTGACACGCTACAACTTGGCCTGCAAAGAGGCACTGCAAGTATGGCAGAGAGCAAGGATTCCTACACAGAGAGACAATTCCTGCGTTAGAAAGCGTTAGAAACCGCAAGACGCAGCTAGAAAGCTGCAGAGTGAAAGAGAGCATGTTCCAATCGGCTTCGCGTAGGAGCATGAACGTTATTATCAGAAGCATTCTTCCCCATCAGTCGTATATCAACACATGGCTGATTGTTATTTATACACAACGTACAAACAATGGCATACGATGGGCTCTCACTAATCTGTTCTCTTCTTGTGCCTACACCTACAGGTATTTTATAATGATCCTCACTCCACTTCTCAACTATCACGAAGATTCTATTCATCTCCTCAACACTAAAATGAACAAGATTCCGTTTACCAGAGTTTGCTTGTTTACAAGTCGTTTCCAGTACAGAGCTAATGACACCGGTTTTACGCCTGAAACGCGCAATGACTTCGTCATGGACACATCGTACACGGCATTGAGAATGCAGCTCAAAGGAAGTTCCATTCCATCGTATTCGAGGAGTGCACATCCACTCGGTTCAAGCTCTGAGATGACTATGAGCCACAGGCAAGCGGATCAGATCGATGGGAGGTGTGGAGGAGTGAGTCACATCATAAGCTGATGAAACGTGTACGGTGTTGTTCCAACTTGAAAGAGAATACTTGTACCCCATTATACTGGGCAATCGTTTAGAGAACTTTCCGACACATGAAGTAAAATCGGTTTTAATGTTTTATCGCTCCCACTCCCCAGAATACGCACCGGACATTTTCTTTCATTTTCACGAGCTAAACACATTTTATTCACACTCCAGCGCACTATTTGAAAGAAACATATGCCCATATTTTTCATTTTTGCCTAGCAGGCGATACTCGTCTCTAAATTCTGTTAAAAACTCATGCAGGCCTTTACCCACAACCTCACCGCAAACCTCGTCATAATATATATTAATGTAGTGGTAAAAATACTTCAAATTCTCCATTATGACAAGATTACATTCTCAGCCGCAGGGTACGAGTACTCGGTATGATGCAACATGACATAATATCGCTTGTCACCACTCATCAAAAAGACTCACTAACCATAACCGTTGCTTATCTTCTGCACGTGTTGTTTCCTCTACTTCACGGTATATGTAAGCTTTTATAAAGTTTAGGTCTACAACATATTTCAATACATCGCTTGTACAACGAAACCCTGCAATGCTCTCGCCAGAATAGCCGTAGAGTATTTGTGCCTCTCGTTCCTCAAGCCACGCACGGGGCAATGTAGCCTTAAAAGTATCAAAAGAGGGTGGAATAGGGAGTCTTTCAGTAACTATATCTTCACACTTTGCCGAATACCACTTCATAAACGTCGAACACGCAATATTAAAGGTAGCCATTACTATTTTTCGTCTACGTGGGACTTCATCAAATGCACGTCTGACATCCAGGGCTTGCACCGGTCAACTGAGCACGCAGGGTAGAGATATGCTTAGGAAGTAGCAGGAGTCACGTGACCGATCATACAGGGGGCGGAGCTTAGAACTTTCTCCTGTATATACACACACACACACACACACACACACAAAAGGAGAAAGTGAAACGCTAATTGAAACACGATTTATTTAATAAACGGATTATTCAAGGTATATATATATATATATATATATATATATGTATATATATATATATATATATATATACAATGTAATAAAAAACATATCGTTAACAATACACATATATATATAATAATCAAGGATTATGGTATCCAAAGGGTACGGTATCATAAATACCAGACACCTGGTAACGTTTCCTATAGGTGTTACGGCACACCTTCGTACCCCTAAGTTCCTTCACGCCCCCCAGCTTCTGTGCCCGAAAATTGTGGGTCCCTACAGTTAGTTGGGGCGGCTGGTCGCCCTCATCATCATCCAAGTACACTAGATCCTTCAACGATCAAAGATAACGGCACGCCGACTCGTCTGGTTGAGCGTGATACCATTAGCCTTCACGCTATATTTCATATCCTCCCCCATCCTCACCTGTACCCCATAAGTTTTTGGCCCTATTGAGACAAAAGAGTCGGCGAATGCAATCTCCCATACTCATCCTTGATCTCATCAGTCAACTCTCCGAGGAATTCACCAATAGGAGGCATGTATTCACCCTCCCTCGCTCTGAATATCACACTATTTCTATCGCCGTACAGAACCCTCCCACCAAGATAATGCAATAGACCCCAAAGTTTGATGCGTGCGTAGGCCGTTGTGAAGCTGGCTACAGGTATGTTTGTAACACGTGAGGTATCTGTGGCCAATTCGGTACTGTTGTACTTTATTATGTAAGTATTACCTACATTCACGATCTCCATGACCTCTTTATCGGGAGCGTTGGCATGCGCATAATCCCAGACTTCACTATAATTTTGTGCCAAATGAACGTTCCCCTTGCCAGTATTCTCTGCAAATTTTACCCAAACACTGTTTAGACAACTTTGCACTAAAGCGCTTGCCTGGGTTCTTTACAATTTGGGACGGTCAAGCTCTATACCTTCACGGTCACCGTAACGTTAAATATAAGCCGATTTTTCATCTTCCGTATGAACTCCTCGCGGATACCCTGATGCTTCTACCTTATCCTTCAAAAAAGCGTTTATATATGGCGTGAAAAGGTTGGGTAGCTTCTGAAACCTCCACACCTCATGTATCTTCAATATTCTGTAGCCATGGCGAACTGCTAGGTCCAGCTCAGGTCTTGTATATACACCTCTGATCTTACGCTGGTCGGTTGTATGATTACAATTCCCCTTGTTCTCCTCTTCGCACTTCAGCACATGGGAAACATGAGCTTGTGATCTTTAAAGACGGGTAAAATCGGCATCCATAAATCGGGTGGGGGGAGCACATCTACGAAAGAAAGACCGAAATAGTACCCGTTCAAATTTGTGGAGAGCACTTCGATGGGGAGCAGGTCAGGTCGCACCAGTTTTTCAGGGAAACCTACGGGGTACGGATTGTTCCTCATCACGTAGGGATATAAAGAACAGAAGTCGTAGTAATGGAGTTTCACGCCCTCCGTACCCGGAAAGTATAATTTGAAAGGATTTTGTACACCCTCCGAAGAAGCTATCACCACATTTGGGAGGATCCAGCACATTGAACGCTTGATCGTGTTAATTTCTTCACAGTACTGTCCATCTGTTTCCATCTGTGCATCATACTCGAGCTCCCACGAGACCAAGTGAGTGAACTGGGAGTCTAGAAGTTGATCGTCGGTACGGGTCCATGCAAGACTGTCGGCAGATCTACCGTGGATATCTCCTACGATTCCACACTCAGGACGGGGGCATCCGCGCCACCAGCAATTGTTAAAGGAGTACACAGTCTTCTCACTAGTGGCACGGTTTTCGCTGAGAACATCAACCCTAAAAACTCGACCATTAACTTTAATAGGTACTTCCCCCGTATTGCGGGCATGCTTTATGTCTACACCTGTCTCCTGCTGTATGTGTATGAGACAGTAAATAACCTTGTGCCCATAACTGCGGGAATTGTTTCTGTGAATGACGGCTAAGGTGTCTTTAGGCATGAAGTTATTCTTGAACACCGTAAAACATAATGAGGCGATCGTGGTTGCGACTTGCAAATCATCGCATTTGAAACGGTCTATGTCCATCCTTCTAAAGGCCTGGAATCATACTCTAAGCACGCGCACATCATTCACGCAATAACGCTCACATTCATCACCTATACTATAAGGATTATCTTCATAAAAACTGTTGTAGTAGCGATCAAAATCTTCACGTTCATCCGTACTCATACATTCATAGTTAAATTAGTGTTTGGGTGGAGGTAGTCCTACGTAATTTAAAGTTTCGCTAGTGAGAAATGTGTAAAGGAAATAACCTTTTGAAACTTCAGCGGCTACTCCCATGACCTTCGGTAGCTTTGCTAATTTACAAGGTGTGAATAATGAAGTGTCTTTAAACTGTATATTACCTCTTATTTGCATCTGTATCAGTTTGTTTCCTCTTTTCAAGGGAACGCCTGTAAATATCTCCGATGAATCGTGCTCAAGCAACTACTTATAAAGGAACTGCTTGTCAAATTTTGCCCCATTATGGGCAAGAATATACACAGGCATTTTTTTTAGCTTGTCCACTAACTTGACAATATAGGACACAAAGAGTTTCACAGGGCTATTGTGGGCAATCGTTTTAAAAACTTTTGTCCGTTTACCACATTTGTGACATTCATCACACTCGATCTCATCACAGATAGTCTGGCTTAAAGTAAATATGGAATACCTCTTTGGTTTCAGCGTTCGTGTATGTTTCTATATCGTAGTACACAGTTATACAAGATATATTTTTAGGCTTAGCGTCTTTCATATAACATACATGCTTTACATCAACCGCCTTATATTTCTCATGGCATGTAGAACAGTGAATTTCATCACATTTATGCGTGAATTTTCCCCAATTATCCATCATGTGAAATATACCACATTCACAGATTCTTATTTTCCTGCACGTGCCAACTGACTTATGGTGCTCAAAACATTTATTATTGAAAAATATGCGTCTACACACATCACAATCCCTCTTCTCAGCTTCAACCACACGGCTTTCACATTTGGTGCTTTTACACTGCTCACATACCATGTGGAAATCTTTACAATGTTTCACTGTATCATCCGCAAACTCGATACACCCCTTACACAAATCACGATGTCCATATTTTCGACTTTTATCATAACTCGCTTAAAGGTCCCTCATATTACGGATGAGGAGATACGTTGTTCCTGACAGTCCTAAAATAAATAGGGGTCTTGTATGATCTCTCACACAGCTTTAAAAAGCATACACAGTCCTACGACGATCATCAACTACACGAACATTCCTTTCCTGTTCTACCCTTCTCAGCTCTTCAGGACCCATATTACAGTCAAATTTAAGTATACAGTCTACAGCTAACTTACGGGCACGGTCCACTACCGTTGGCAATCAAATTTTTTGAGCCCGTGTAATTAGTACAGTAAACATACGGGCTAAGACTATTGCTATAAAGTCGCAACCACGATCGACGTTTATATGCCGCCTGTAAATAGCCCGAGAATTGAAGTTAAGAGTATAAGGTGTGGCACTATGACCCGCAACACGGAATACACAGTCAATATTTACCGTGAAGTTGTCCATATTGAAGGCTATACTACTTTGAGAGGCCTGCATTATACGGCCTAATATATACTCTACATATACAGCTGCCAAGCGTCTGAATCATCTACATCCCCGTCATCTGACCTGAACCCGAAGGACAGCCGCGTTCTGACTTCACGTTCGTCGCGGTTCTGAAGGGCAAACTCTACAATACGTTCAATTACGCGTCGCAGTCCGTGTTCAACACCATTGCTATACTTGGATCTAGGATCATCCCTGACTATATACCGATTTCTAGTCAAGGCTGGTGTGGGGGTAGCGGTGCGCACCAACTCGAATGTTATGCCATCCTCTACAGAACGAGAAGCTGCTGCTGCTGCTGTGGAGGATGTACCCGGAATTGAACAGGAATAAGGGGTATTTTATTTGAGGAAGGTACTATTGTGGGGTTGTGCGTAAGACGTAGAGGTTGGGCTCTATTACTGGGGTCTAACAACCGGCGCAATCCTGGCACGCTTTATACCTGACGTGGAGGGTCTTCATCATGCTCCGCTTTGAATTGTCGCGTGCTACAGGTATCGTGGTGTGGACTCGGCAATGATGGAGTCTGTGATCACAAACACTGTCGTCGGGGTCATCTGTAATATCGATGATGGGTGCTGTACCTCATCGTCATTCACGGTTCTGTGGGAGAAGAGAAAACAAGACTGTAGAATATAAGGATCACTTAAATATTTATTATATTTTGTAAATGACCCACTTAGGAGTGTGACGTGTTAGAAATGGATTCTGTAGAAAAATTCAGGTTCACGAGCCCATCCACATGTATTATATCTGGCCCAGGATGTGGTAAAACTGTGTTTATGCTTAAAATCATTAAAGAAAAGGGAGAGATGTTCTCAAAATTTGTGCATAAAGTTATATGGTGCTATTCGACGTATCAATCAGTGTTCAACGAGTACCAAGATGATATTTTGTTCCACAAAGGTGTATATGACGTTAATTCGTTAAAGGGAAATGAACATACAGTCATTGTAATTGACGATCTCATGTTGGAGATGGATAAAACGTTTGCCGAGACATTTACAGTATTCTCCCACCATCTTAACATAAGCGTGTTCTTCATCAATCAGAATCTATTTTTCAAAAATAGATACATGCGCGATGTGTCGTTAAATACACAATATCTAGTCTTATTCGCGCAACGTAGAGATGTATCACAAATTGGGGTATTAGCCAATCAAATGTTCCCGAATCAGCGTAAGGAGTTTTTGGAAGTTTATAAAGAAGCTACAAGCAGCGTTACGGATATTTGCTTTGCGACCTTCATCCGCGAAACACGTTTAGGGTGCTTCTAAGAACGAATATATTTCCAAACGAGCCTGAAACGGTGTATATTCCAGAATGACAAAGAGGCTAAAGAAATACCATGAATTAATAAAAATCTATCATCGACTGCCCCGCAATGCAACAGATGTTTGCTAAAAATATCGACTCCGACTTTTTAAAATGCATCTGTGAAATCTGTCTTAACGTTATAAATTGCAATGTATCAATGAAACCCCTCAGAAGGCTCGCCTACGCCGTTACAAGAACATAATACGTACTCGCTCGTAAAAGTCAAACTGTAGGGAAGAAAAAACGAATTATTGTACAAAGAGGAGGGTCATTCCTCCCATCTTATTTTCAGTTTTGGGTCCTTTACTGACTAGATTAATATAATGAAGAAAGTGGTAGTGATTCCACGAGGTGTATGCTTCACTGCAAAGTTCAAAGAATCCACACGGTTCTAGAACCCCGTAAAAGCAGGCTTAAAAGAATGGAAAGCGAATTGTTAGCCCTATTAAACAGTGAAAAAACACCTGATGAGAAAAGAATCTTATACCAAGAAGCTCTGCAGAAATTTCTTCACGAGTACGAAAATTATAAGAATCCGACAGAGATCCCGTGGTTATTAGGCACAGCACGGAAACGATGACATGACATAGGACCTGTGTCCGACGATAGAGCTGACCAACCAAAGATTAACGGGTCGGCCCACAACATATCGAGCATGTATTAAAAAGCACCCTCCCACATACATTGAGGAATAAAGGTTTAAGTCTTTATAATCTATTGAATGAGGATCCCAACATACAATGGACCGATACAGGTGAGATCATTGTGGAAGGAGCAAAGGTACAGGGATCGAATATCGTAGACATCGTCCATGATCTGGTGAGAAAGTGGGATAGGCCCTCACCATCAGGATGGAAGCATATTAAAGCAAGACTACAACAAATAAATGTCCCCAAAACAATGATAGGAAATCTGAACAGGTTAAAAGACTTGGAACATGCCGCATGAACAATAAGAACGCCATCACCCCCGGTAACACCTCTGAAGAGGAGAAAGAAGAGGTAAACAACGATCAACCCTACCCGTGCCTCTAAAATACGCAAATGGCTAACATATTAAGAAGACGTTATTATGACATTTCTAGCCAGCTCCTACGGAGGCGTAGATAGACTGTACAGAAGTGTTTACAATGATGGAGTAGGGAATAAAGATGTTGAGAGGTTTTTGCGGAAGCAGGACGCTTATACAATTCATAAACCGGTGAGAAAAAGGTTTAAAACAGCCAAGACAACCGCGGCATCGATTGACTCTATTTGGCAAGCAGATTTAACAGACATGCAAAGATATTCAGTGTATAACGATGGTTACCGCTACATCCTATTCATAATAGATGTATTCTCTAGATATCTGTGGCTAATTCCTCTGAAAAATAAATCGCCTGAAACAGTTGCTAAAGCCACCAAAACGTTGATGTTGAAAGAAAACAGGGTTCCTGGTTATTTTTGTACGGATATGGGAAAATAATTTATAGGCCGAAGTTTACAGAATATGTTGACAGAGTTTAATATCAGCTACTACACCACCAATTCTATACATAAGGCCTCTTTAGCTGAAAGAGTTCAACGTTCCATAAAGGAACGTATGCACCGGTATTTTACACATAAAAAGACATACAAATATATACACATTCTGGAATCATTTTCCTAATCATACAACCACTCACACTATCGCACGATTGGGACAACACCTAAGGAGATTTTAGAAAGAGGTACGCGCACACAGTCTAATGTGAAAAGAGATGGAGCACTGCCACAATCTGTACGTTTCAAAATCATTGATTATGTAAGGCTGTCGCGTTCGGGAAATAAATTCGCGAATGGATTTGAGAAAGGATGGACACGTAAAGTTTTAAACTTAGGGCTATGAAATCTAAAGGCGAGATAATGTTGTATTACGTTGAGATTTGAATGGGGAAGAAATCTCAGGAGGCTTTTACCGCGAGGATTTGGAAAAAGTGACATTTAATTTAGGAAAAAATGTGTTTACAGTTGAAAAAATTTTAGGAAGCAAAGGTTCAGGAAAGAGAAAAACGTACCTGCTGAAATGGCTAGGATATCCAGAAAGCTTCAACACTTATATAAAAGCTGCTGCAATAATGAAGCTTAAATAGTATGCAACATGGCGCCTAACCATTTCTACGTCACACTCCCGTCCTCTTCATCTCTGTCTGTACACCCTAACAACACACTAGCCAACTTTGTAACAGAACTCCACTGACCCATTGAATTGGGTCGTGATACGTGTGAGGTAGGTATATGTGAAATTCAACTGAATACTCTTTTTTTTAAGTATTGATTATAAAGATCCCGTTTTTACGGTTGTTAGATACTGTAATGAGTGTGAAAAAGCCGGGTAACTCGGGATGAAACCATGCGTACCGCCCTGACTGGGGATGCACGGTATTACAGTACAGAAGTAACACTAGGACCTGGTCACTATGGTGCGGTCGAGGATGTTGTTAGAGACTTAAACATAAGTTTAAAAAGCTCAAATCTTACGGCTGATTTAGTGTACGAAATCGTAAACAATGATCCCCATGCATGTACTGTGGCCTTAAAATCGCAGGCTACCCGAAATATTAAAGACAAAAGACTGTTCAAAATTATGAACGATGGCGATATCGATCAGTCATCCAAAGAGATACATTTCACGAGGCACAACACGACTTGTCCAGCCTAATGTATCAGTTGAAATTGGAGAAAATGGTTGCTGGCTATAAACCCCCAGACATGTGCTATATTTGCAGCAATATAGTGGAGCACCAGTTTGTTGGGGATACCCAGGCACGCCTGCTGCGCATAGTGCCCTCCCCAACCATAGAGGGAGGAGCTTGAGTATTACATAGAACAGGCCCCATTATGTGAATGTCGCAGCTAATCTAATAACCATTCTTATATATATTGAGATATTGGTTGAGGGAAAAAAATTCCCATTCGGTAATGTGAGCTTAACAGTGAAGCTGCACTTTCGACGCACTGAGTTATACTAATGGACAGAAAGCCTTTCACAGTCTATCGGGGTATGAGATACCAGCGTGGGAGTGGGGTTGGATCCAGTTTTTCAACCATCATACTGCGTACGGCTGTTCCCTTACTGAAGAGGGGTGCCAGATATCTCGGGAGGAAAGCGTTACAATCAGGTCTTAACACGGTAGAAGACATAATGGCTGGGACTAAACCTAAAGAAGCTCTAAAAAACATTTAAAGCGTACACGGGACGAAATCATCAAAGATGCAAAGAGAAAAATGCGTGTGGGTGGAAAGAAGAAGAGGCTTGTCCGTAAGAAGGCGTTTCCAGCACGTGGAGTTAAACGTAAAAGGATATCAAAAAAGAAGTGTTCTAAGCGAATGAAACCTATGGTTGATCATTTTTTTGAGTGATAAGCTAAGGACATTGCTCTCATGATTCATAGTTTGTTTACAACTTGTCGAGAGAGATGGCACTATTTCTAACTTGTCATGGCACGTTTCATCCATCCGTGTAGTTCACAATGTTGTAAATCGGAACTGTCCCTCGTTGATATGCTTCTAACTGAAGTTTCTATTGAATACAGCGACTTTATTAAAATTAATCCGCTAAACACAATTAGTTCCCCAAGTGCCCCTATAGAATTCGTGATACCTAGCTCAGGCCATTACTTTTTTATCCAAGCTCTATGCACATGTACGCTAAAGTACGTATAGCCCATTCTGATGGAACGGATTGCGATGATAAATATGTTGTATACCCTGAAAGCAACTTTCTACACTCCATATTCAACCACTGTGATGTGTATTTAAATCAGGTAAACATTTCGGCAGGAATGGGTACTATCACTTACGATCCTATCTGGAAAATGTGCTGAACTTTTCAAAAGAAGCGGAAGATACCTTTTTAACTGCCGAGGGCTATTATGAAGCTAAAGACGTAAGCAGTATAAAGGCTAAATTTACAAATTCTAAAAAAAATATATACGAATGTTTTGGACGCCTGCATACAGACTTCACATTCCAAGAGAAACTGTTTGTGATTGGTGTTGATATGAAAATAAAACTCACCCGCACGAATCCTGAGATCTGTTTAAATCTGGAGGCTGATCAAGAAGAAGGAGCAAAACCCGTTGTGATTCACATAATGGAGAAATACCTTCGCGTACGGCGAGTGAAACTGAGTTCACCAAAACAAATATAAATTGAAAAAAATTTACTACCCGCCACAAGAAAATACCAAATTAACAGAGTACACATCAAACTATACACGGTACCTGCAGGGCTGGCTTCGAAACAGATAGAAAACGTAGCCCTGTTGGTTCTACCTAAAAGGTTATTAATTGGATTGCAGGAATACGCTTCGGTGAATGGAAGATATAAAATGAATTCCTTTAAATTCGACAATTTCGGCCTTAAAAATATAACTTTATACGTCAACGGAGTTGCGTTGGGGGAAAAATTGGATACGGATTATTCAACAGACGTTGTGCTCCCGCTTTGCGCGAGAGCATATAGTAATCTGGCGCATATTGCAGGTGCCTGTGATGGGGTTGGGCTAGTGTAGCGGCTAGTGTAAATACACACTAGTGTAAATACACACTTAAGTCCACAACAAAGTGGAAACATCTCAGTCAGATTGGAATTCGCTAAGCCGATAGACGCGCCTATAAGTGTACTAGTATACCTCGAATCACAAGCTAACAGAAATTGACAGATTTGGGAGCATTGTCACTGAGTTTTAAAATGGATGCGAATACACTTCCGAGAGTAATGAATAGTGACCGAATCACGCGATCTAAATTTATCGGTGTTTGCGAAGAATGAAACATTGAAATTGCCAACTACGAGAGATTGCGGTAGCCTTATTGTGAACAAAGATGTTGTTGGTATTGAAGGGATTCGTTCGTTTGCCATCTATTTTAAAAATAGGGACCGGATGTACTATTTTGTTTCACTCGGGACTCAGCCCTGGAGTGACCCTGTTGTTGTAAAATTTCTCGAGCAGTTGCATATCCTCGAAATTATATGGAATCCCTACCGATTACAATGATATTTTACTAATACTTGCGGGCTGTACTGCCTTTCATTTCTCATGCATATGTCACGTGGTAAGGAATTTATAGATTTTAAAAATTTATTCGACATGTGTTACACTCAACAAAACGACGAAATGGTATGCAGACAGATAAGAAGCCTTTTTCCGATTGTGTGCACTCGTTGTATAATATGATGTTTTGTTCGTGTATATATATATTTGTATCCAATAATGTTAGTTTGTGTATTCTGTAGCTTATTTAATGGAAACTAATTGGTTATTGTACTAAAACATGATTTCTTTTAATTAATAAGTTGATGAAAATACATTGTGTCTTCTTCCCCGAAAAAAAAGATCGAAACAAAAGGAAAAAATTTACATTATTTCGTTAACGATGTGACAATCGCTGGGTTGACTGCTCGGTGAAACTTCTACCTCCGTATTCAGATCCACGACATGCGTTTCTTCAAAACGAAAAGATTGTATAAGACGAGTCAAATCCTCATCGGACCTTTAAAGAGAAAGGATAACTAATTTGTTCATACTGAATCTTTTTTAATTAAAACCCAATTGTTTAAAACATATGCAGAGTATACATATAGCAAGAGAATTACAATATGAAGATATCTTCGAACCACTCAGAGAATATCCTTTAAGAGAAAATGCCGAATAACTTTTCATTATGGAATTTATAAAATTATTTAAAACTTGCAAAGGATTGCTATAAAAAAATTCAACAAATCAAAACAAGACTTTAGCATAATATTAATTGCAAACTAATCTATAATTGCAGATACTTGATATATTAATGAAGCATTTTAAATGTGATGAGATGAATTACTACAATCCTCCATATATGTATGATGAAATAATCTAGAACAGTGCTCTTTCTCCTATCGACAAGCACACTAAAATAAATAACAAGTTTGCGAATAATTGTCTAGAAAAAATAAAATTACAGGCACATAATTACTTACATTTCTACTGTAATCCCTTGCATCGAATCGTAAGGAGCGTCATTGCAAATATCATCCACGGATTGCGTTGAGAATAAACCGTCCCGATCGACTGCGTTAAAAAGATTAATTGTAGACATCGCTGTAGTGTCTCCATCTTGATATAAATCTGGTAAACTGTAAAATGACTCATGACGGAGGGAATTCACTGGTAAAAATAACTGTTGTAAGTTCCAGGTGAAAATATTTCCTTTTATATGCATGATCTCCCAAGCACTACTACCAAAAGACTAATAGGCGGTTCGTAAGTTTGCTGATTGGTTGTCAATGTAAATGGGCAGGGATATGTTAAATTTGTGTACCAATCGTAACACCTACATTATGGACCCTGAATTCCTAATTGGCTGAATAATGGTGTTTTTATCTTCTCTCCGTAGATTTAATGCTCAGATCTCAATGTGTATGAGTGAATTGCCACTTGCAATCTCTACCACGATGGTTTAAAATATTTGCAATATTAATATATATTTGAGGTCATACTATTCTCGGCTTTCACATTTTGGATACATCTATTCGACTTGACTTTCTACTTGCCAATTCTCGCGTAGGAGTGTGATTAAAATATGCTTAGTTCGTGAAAATTAATGTCTGGTTGGGCTGGTAGATAAATTGGTAACCTAAGTATCGTAGTGCAGTGATGGCGAACCCATGACACGCGTGACAAAGGTGACACGTTGCTGTTTTTTTGTTGACACGCCTAAACTGACATTTCTATCGTCCAAAAGTTAAACAAAAACTATAAAGAATGAAAATCGATCAAATCAAGAGACGTTTTTAATTTCATTTAATTAAATAGGAAATGGTTATATATATATATATATTTTGTAAATAAACATTCAATTCTCTATATTTGATGGCTATTTAATTACATATTACTGTGGTTGGATTTGAATTGAAATAAATTACCATTATAAATAGTATAAAATTAAGCATTAATTTTGGCTGGCAACTCTGAATTATATATTCATAATTCAGAATTGGCAAACCTGATTTCTTCTTTCTCTGTCTTTAGTCGAGCCATGGCGTCGTTTTACACGGGCATTTTGATTTAATGAGTCTAATTAAGTCATTATTAATCACTCTTGTGTAGTGTTATGTTTCATTATTAATTAATATTAAGTGTTTGCTGGTGTTAATTATTAGTATTAAGTGTTATTGATATTATTGTGTTGGAAAATGAAAATTTATCTCCATTAACATTATTAACTGTGGTACCGTTGAAACTAATTAGGCCTAACGTTAATTCATCGTTTTACGTGTTCTAACCTCCATTTGTCACATTAAATATTTGTGCTAATGATTTTGAATTGCTATTATTTTTTAATATTTCAGCCTTATCATAATGGCTGAATCAGTAAACAAAAAAATAAAATTGTCAAAGAAAGGAAGCGGAAGGAGTTTCCAAGATTGGTGGACTGAAAAATATGGCGTTATTGATACGAACGACAAAGCTCTATGCATCTTGTGTAGTGAAACAGTTGTGAGCAGAACTTGGAATGTGAAAAGGCATTTCGACATTAACCACTAGTGGCTTCTAGAAAAAAGTGAGCAAGAACGTAAAGAATATATATTGCGAATGTTAAAAGATAAACAGTTTGAATCAGACAATTTACTTAAATTTGTAAGTGGGCCTTCAAATTTGGTGTCTGCAAGCTTCAGTATTTCATATACTATTGTCCAGCATGGAAACTCACTTAATGATGGAGATTTCGTTAAGGAAACTTTTATGAAATGTGTCGTGAATACGTTTTATTATTTATTATACTTCATTATTTACTCTACTTTCTGCTCTCTATTGCATTTCTGTTTACACTCTCTTTACTCATTTCCACAATACTTTATAACGCGTGGTAGGTAGCCGAGCTAGCAGAAAAGCGTTAGCTTAATGCTAGGGGGAGGGGGGGTTCATTAACACTCATTTTAACGCTTGTTAAAACTTTATTTAATTCCGAAAATGGTTTAGTTAAACGGGGAACGCGAGTGGGAGATTCAATTATAATAATTTTACGTCGGAGAGGGGCACAAAACAATTAATTTAAAGTTACATGGCCCCACCAAAACACCTTACGGGCCCAGCGCCGCCTGAATGACTGACTCTTTTTGGGGGTAGTCCGCTCTCTGGGCCTCTGTTCAGGATTGCCAACCCTTCCAATTTTAAACAATTACAATCTAACAAACATACTTTATCATAATTTCACAATTATTAGTAAACAATTTATATTAAACATTATAATCTTAATTAAACACAAATTAATATTCTTAACTAGGCATTACTACACTCGCATCACCCCCTTGAAAATAAGTTTTTCACTAGGAAAACTTATTAATATCGTTTAACAAATTTAATAATTTATTCGTTATATATTTTGCAATTTTTTTTTTCCTTCAACAAATTCAAAGTTGAGATAGACAAGAAATAATTAGAATGACAAATTCCACATATATATTTTGTATCATATTATAAAAATCGAAAACTTTATAATTTTCACATTTGCATAAAATAACAGTTCACACTAATAATTAAATTACAACCTGTAACTAATCTATACATGCCAAAATAAAAATAACAGAAAATTTTCTTACAGTGGCTACACAATTTTCAAGTTCACAATCTATTCCAGCGACTCCTCATCAAAGATCGCTTTACATTTGAAACAATTACTTGTGTAGTTATACATTTACTATCAGGGCAACATAGAAAAAAATAAGGAAAAGTTTACCTAAAATACTAACCAAGAGCGCACATACTATTTTACGAAAAACGCAACAAATATGGGCAATAAACGCACCTTTTCACTTATAATTTCATTACATAATAATCAGTACATTACTTTGCTGGACGTAGTTTAGATCACAATCCGCAAGCTGACAACGGACTTCTTCAATTTTCAATCGCAGCTCTCCTGCTCACTTCGCTAGAATGCAAGGGATTACATCAATCAACATGCAACAGGGCAGCACGCTTTAATGGTTCCGCTCTCTTTCCAAATGGCGAAAAAAAAAGAGAGACGTCCAATTCTAAAAGGATCAGGGGGGAGATATACTGAAAGTGGGACCACGCGCCGGAATTGGACGGAATTTGCAATTCTAGAAGTCGATCAAGAAACTCGCCTTGTCTCATCTCCACTTTTGTCGGTGAACGCTGCTCTTCCTACGTCCAGCTGAAAGACTCTTCCACTGGTAACAATTAACCGATCACTTCGCCGTAGGCCGTTTCTCAACGAACCTACTGTATGTCTGTATGGACAGTACAGTCTTAGACACCCGTTCAAGCTCTCGTGCTTGCCTACCGCGTGCTAAAACACATATTTAGCGAAGCATTCGAGCAGCGTGAGCAGCTACTGCCAGAAAAATACCAGTAGACCATCTTCGATCGAAACTTTCGTGTGCCAAGACCCTGCACAGTTTAGTTTCTCTTCTCTTCTGAAACCATCCTGCGCCAAGTCCCTGCGCATTTGGTTTCTCTTTTCTCTCTCTCATCATTGGTGATCGATCACCTATCCGGTCGACTAAACTCAATGGATGGAACTCGGATTCAACTTGGTTGCCTCCAAACCGAGCCTTTTGAAATTTAAAAAAAAAGTTTATTCGAAACGTGCTTCTGTAGTGCTTATCATTTAATATTTAATTTACCGAATTTTCTCGACAGTTCACTTCGAAACAATAACTACACATTTGCTCTGGCCAAATTCATGGAAAAAAAAATGATATCTAAAAATTTTGCAAAAATTTAATCACATCTAGCTACCAATAAGGTCACTTATGGCAGTTACATCGGAGAATATAAAAAAGTCATAAAACGTACGAAACAAAATTGTACAGTATAAATATAAAAGCGCCTATACATAGTAACTGTTAGTATAATTTAAGAAATATTATTGTTCAAACTACCGTCAGAAATCACATCGATACTTTTAAATACAAAAGACAAAAATGAACCCCAGAAACTTCATGTCATCACTTCTCTGACAATCATGAACCCTCTTGCCCTTTGGCGGTGAGCCCACTAAGACGCCACAAAAACGTTACTGGCTATCTAGAAGGCTCCATTTCCGAGTGAACACTCGAGCCAATGTTTTAAATGCATTAGTACACCCGACTGAAGGTTTAAACAATAATAATTTTCCAAAACAGTTATTAAAAAGTAAAAAAATTTAAATATTACTACCCAAAATTATTTTAATACAGTAATTCCAACTTGAAACTCTAAATTTCATATGAATCCAACTCGTAATTCACAAATTACATCTGAGAGACAACTCTCTCCTTCAACAGAACACCCAGAATGGTTTGAAAATCACAAAAATTCCAGTAATTTATCGTTTTCAAGTGAAGCTACAAATTTACATCGTTATTTTAGATAATATGAACTCACCAATACACGCAACCTACTATGTAAACAAAAAAACAAAATCATTGTATGTAAGAGTGTTCGCTTTGTGTTGTAACCGAGCCTCTATAAAAATATTCCTAACCGAATGAACTGCAGTACATGGAGACATAATTTTGTAATCTTTTCCATGCAAACGTGCGAACTTAAAAAAACGGGCATTTTTCATTTTTAATATCCAAATTAAAATATCAAATCAAAACATCCTTTTTGCAATACAATCTAAATTCCAAATAAATATTTAATCATTTTCGTTGAACTGGAAGAAAGAAATAAATAAAAATCGGCCTACCTATAAAAATAAAATTGAATGAATTTATAAAACGTAAAGAAACAATATATGAAAAGAGTTTTCTACACCAATTTCTGTAATTCAAAAAAAATTATAATAATATCCAGATTTCGTAAAATATGTGCAACGTAACTCACATAGGCCCCCAAAATAAAAATAAAATTTACTGCCGCACTTTTAGCCCTATAATTAATAAATTCAATGTTACACGTGGAAAGAACAATTTAGAATTTAATGCATAACATTTGTGCTTATTAAAGAAAAATCCTATGATTATTTATGTTAAACCAATCAAAATTTTGTTAAATAACTCAGAATTTAATACTCAGTAGACATATACCGTAGTAATGGTCAATATTCGAACAATATTTAACGATAGGCCTACAAGAAATCTTTCTTTAGTACAATACAATAGCCATTTTACAAAATATCAGTCGGAATTGTCGTGAAAATGAACGAAAGGAACGCAAAAAAATAGATAAATCAGCCTACCTACCAAATTTTATGAGTATATAAATATATATAACTAATATATATGTATAAGTTAATATGTAAGTATATAATTAATGAGTATATAAAAAAATTCCAAAAAAAAACATGAATTTATCGAAAATTTCACGACACAATTTCTCTATTTCAGTTAAACCAATTTAGCTTATTTTGAAGTCTAACACAATCCTATACGGCACGCCTATAATCTGACAACTTCCGAATTAGACCCAGTATGAATTATTATGTTTAAGATTATTTTTCGACTGTCCCTTAAAATGTAACTTAATCCTATTTAGCGCGAAGCGAAGCGAAGCAAAAAGCCCGTAAACCTACATAAACAATAAAATAAGCCTATCATTATACACAACCAATCGAAAAATAATCTTCAAAAATCTAAAATCTATTAATGAATCCCAGAAAATTTTACATGTTCATGAAATGTCTTACAATGCTATATATGTATATATACCTAGAAATGCGATACAAATTTTCGCTCAAACATTTTTAAAGGACCGTATAAAATGCGTATCACACTGTATATAAACTAACATAATTCACTTACGTACAAATTCAGTGTAAAATTTATTTATTAATCGTTATTCTTATTATTATTATCATCACAATTATTACTAATTCAAAAAGTTTAAACACAAACAGTAAACAAAAGGTAAGCTGAAACAGGCATAACAGTGGAAGAGACGAAAAACAAAGAAAAATTGAGCTCTCAGACAGCACGATAAATTTTAAAAACTGTATATCCTCTCCGACGTAATGAACGGAATTTAACGGAATAACGACTCTCGCAATATTGAGTCAGACGTAAATTTTTCTACCGACTCACTGAACCACGGCTAAAAGAAATTTTGAGTCCCTAGACTCCGAAAAGTAACGGAACCGTACGATGAAAAATGGAACAAACGAACATTTCAGAATCAAACGAACTCCCACGAAAAGAAAGAAAAAAACAAATTAAATTTTTAGGCGTGAAGTTTGTAAGGGACGCTATAAGGATGTCGAAGGCGATGCGCCATTTTGAATTTACATTGACCACGAAATTTAAGGAATGGAAATCGAAATTTGCCTGCAAACGGGGTAAACTTTGCATTTAGATATTTTAATAATCGAAATAAAATATTCATTAATGCTATTAGCTATTATACCGGGCCGGAGGAATTTTAATCGAAATATTGGGCACGTGGGTAAGCCTCATACGAAATATGATGTAGGCCCGCCGCTAGCCACCAAAAATGTAGTGTTTACCCCATTTATTAATTATATTTCATTATTTTTTCTCGCTATTCCATTTATCGCTTGCTTTCTCTGTACACTCGTTTTCACTGTACCGTATAAATTCATGGTAGCCACGCCGAGACTATGAAAGCCGTTACAACACAAAGGGGGAAGGGTGTTCATTAACACTCTTTTTAAACGCTTGTTAACACTTTATTTAATTCCGAAAATGGTTTAGTTAAACGGGGAACGCGAGTGGGAGATTCAATTATAATAATTTTACGTTGGAGAGGGGCACAAAACAATTAATTTAATTTTAAGGTTACATGGCCACACCAAAACACCTGACGGGCCCAACGCCGCCTGAATGACTGACTCTTTTTGGGGGTAGTCCGCTCTCTGGGCCTCTGTTCAGGATTGCCAACTCTTCCAATTTTAAACAATTACAATCTAACAAACGTACTTTATCGTAATTTCACAATTATTAGTAAACAATTTATATTAAACATTATAATCTTAATTAAGCAAAAATTAATATTCTTAACTAGGCATTACTACAAATGTGCACCATTTTTATTTGATGACTTTCAAAATAAAGCAGCTATTATTCAGCGTATTAATGAATTACCAATTAGTGGAAATACTGTTAAAGACAGAGTGATGAAGATGAACTCTGATATAGAAAATCAAGTGAAAAAAAAACTTAAATGCATGTGATTTCTTTTCTATTTGTCTCGATGAGACCACCGATGCTACGTCATCGGCTCGATTAGCTATTATTGCAAGATTATCCCAGTGGCAATGCAATATATGAGGAATTACTTAAGTTATAAAATTTTCCTCTGAATACAACAAGAGCAGGTATATGTGAGGTTGTTGTTAGAATACTTCGTGATAAACAGATAGATATGTCAAAAATAGTGTCAGTTACGACAGATGGTGCCCAAAATATGGTTGGACGAAATGTTGGATTTGTGAAACATTTTACAGAAACTGTTGGTCATCCGCTTGTATGCTTTCACTGTACTATACATCAAGAGGTATTATGTGCAAAGGTAGGTTTAAAAGAAGTTAATAATGTAATGGCAGTTGTGACAAACATAGTCAATTTGATAGCTTCACGGGCTTTGCACAAACTAGAATTTATGTCACTGTTAAATGAAGTTGATTCAGTTTATAATGGATTACTTATGTATAATAATGTGCGATGGTTAAGTCGCGGTAAGGTACTTGAATGTTTTGTGGAATGCTTAAATGAAATCAGGCTATTTTTAAATATGAAAAATATAGAACAGTTTCCTCAATTAACTGATGTGGCTTGGCTCAGTAGACTTATGTTTTTCACTGATCTGTCATTACATCTGAATGAACTCAATATTAAATTACAAGGTTTTGGAAAAACTATTGATGTAATGTTTGGCTTGATCAAAGGCTTTGAAAGCAAGCTCAACATTTTTAAACGTGACTTGGAAAGTAGAAGTTATAAGTACTTTCATAGGTTGAAGAAACATTTCGATGAAATGAAGTGCCAAGACAGAGACGACTTGGAACAGGCTCGCGAACAATTTGTTGAAATTTTAAACTCTATAACTGAGCAGTTTTCAACAAGATTTGTGCAGTTCAGAGAGTTAGAAGGAACAATAAATTTTATAAAATATCCTGATGAAGCTGTTTTTACAAATCTGAAGTCAGATTTGTTTGACTAGTTAGATTTAAATTAGGGGTGCACCAATTAATCGGTATCGGCACATGGCATGCCGATTAATCGGCATGCTAGGTGCCGATACCGATTAATCGGTGCACCCTTAATTTAAATGACTTTGAAATGCAGTTACCAGAGTTTCTCTGCTATGTTTCTTCGAGCATTGAGAGTTGTCAGTCCTGAATTTTTAGATTCCGAGTTATGCAATATCATGAATATTGATACTAAATTATGTTATCCTATTTCATTTTTAGATAACTGTCTTAAGAAAGCCAAGAATAGGTATTATAATAATGTAATTGTAAAGGAATTTCAGCGTAAAAATATCCTTAGCCTACCTTACCATGTTAATTTTCAATACCTTCCAACTGTACTTAAAGCAATTGGCATTAATGTAATCTTTAAGTATAATAATACTGTTAAATCACGCCTAATAAAGAATAGCCCTGATAATGTTGGTTGTGTGTATTCGATCGGATGTACACAATGTAACTCAGTATATATAGGCCAAACCGGTAAAACGTTAGATATTAGGGTAAAACAGCATAAATATGCTTGTAGAACAGCTAATACTTCCAATGCTTTATTTAACCATATGTATAGATGTAACCATAGCATCAAGTGGGATAGTTCTAAAGCGCTTGTTAAAAACAGAGATATAATAGAACGAAATATTCTAGAATGTGCATTTATTCATTTTAAAAACAATTTCAATAACAGTGCGGGGACGTATAAAATTGACGATATCATGTTAAAATTTATTTTGCCTCTCATTAACCCTTATTAAGTATGTGTTAATTGTTTTGTTTTTCCTGTACGTTGTATATATTTATGGGCATCTCGCCTTTTATCTTCATTCCCTGACGAGGTGTAGCTTAGAATACACGAAAGGCTTTGGAATCGTTTTTCTTTTTCCTTGTGGGTTTGCAGCATTCATTCATTTCACGTGTTTTATTGTGAAATTCATCCCATATAATGGAGCCCACGCGTGTCCTCTTCACTGTTTCTCTTTTTACAACCATATTCCCTTCTCTCCGATCGATTTTTAGAAGTTACCGTTCTGCTATTGCTCATGCACATTCTCTTAAGAACCAATTCGATTTCCTTAGGAAGTGTTACAGTGAAAAAGTAATCCCAAAATCCCTGCTTGGAAGACGATACCGTATGTTGGACGATACGCCGTTTGGTGACACCGAAAGGATTATTTTAAAGAAACATATTAATATAGCCCGCATTGAAGTGAAGAACGCCTTCAGAGAGTCCGAAGTAAGAAAAAATATATTTTTTTCCACCGTTCCTCATGCGTGGAGAAGTACACTTTTGGATGATATTTACAACAACTTACGTAGAAGATGCAGAACTCAGAATAGGAAATTAAACAATAGACTGGAGGATTTAATTCGTAATAGTTACTGGACCAAAAAAAAAGTGATTTTAGTAATATTGTTAACTTGTCGTCCCAAGAACTAGACTTCAATATGAAATGTGCGTTAGGTTTTGGGTTAGGTTTCTCAGTCCCAAAAAAGCCGAGCAGTTTACTGATTGCTAATTCTTTTATTAATTTTGAAAAACATATATTTCCGAAAGTGAGGTGACTTTAGCCAAAGGTTGTGTGTAAAGTGCTTTTAATACGAAGTTTGAATCGAATTATCCTTTGAGGTTTGAAAAAGCCCTAAAAGCACTGAAAAATAACGATTCATTACATATTACTAAAGCGGACAAATCCAATTCGATCGTCATCATGGACAAAAACAGTTATGTTGAAAAGATGAATACGTTATTAAGTGATCGTGACACGTACAAACCTCTAAATAGAGACCCATTGGAGGATGTTAATAAAATGTTTAACAGAAAATTAAGAGAAATATTCAAAAATAACTATAATGGGCTTTCACAGCAGTTTCTTAGTATCAATTCGTCACTACCATATCTGTACGGCTTAGTAAAAACACACAAAGTTAATAATCCCATGAGGCCTATTGTTAGCTCAGTGGGCTCCGTAACCTATAAGCTATCAAAATGGTTAGTTAGTTTATTAACACCGTTAGTTGGCTCTATTTCTGAGTCACATATTGTAAATAGCATGGATCTTATTGACAAACTGAAGGGTGCTACTGTAGTATGCGGTCTACCTACGATTCGGCGGTCTACCTTTTAATTATAGCTTCTTATCTTCTTATTATTTTATTATTAGGTTAATTGTACGCCCTTGACGATTGGTTAGGTTAAGTCGTGATATTTTCGTTAAAACTAACGAAAATATCACGAATTAACCTAACCAATCATCAAGGCGTACTGTAGTATGCGGTCTACCGTTAAGTATGCGGTAGTAGTATGTTTAACTTCTTTAATAATTCCTTAATTGTGTAAATTAAATTATAATTCCTTTCAATTCATTTTCAATTCCTTTTAAATATTTTGAACGGTAGACCGCATACTACAGTAGAAACTTAACGGTAGACCGCATACTACAGTAGAAACTTAACGGTAGACCGCATACTACAGTAGAAACTTAACGGTAGACCGCATACTACAGTAGAAACTTAACGGTAGACCGCATACTACAGTAGAAACTTAACGGTAGACCGCATACTACAGTAGCACCAACTGAAGTTCCCTAATGACCCTAATTTCAAATTGGTAAGCTTCGATGTATGCTCGCTATTCACAAAAGTCCCTGTTGATGACCTACTTGATTTTTTAAAAGATAAGATTTCTGAATATTCTTTCCCTGTTCAACACAACACCCTTATTGAGTTAATTAAGCTGTGTGTCAATGATTGTAAATTTCAGTTTGAAAATAAGTTTTATGTTATGTCGTTTGGATTGGCTATGGGAAATCCCCTTTCACCTGTACTAGCTAATTTATATATGGAATTTTTTTAAAGTAGAATTTTGCCTACGATTGTTAATTTTAACCTGGTTTGGTACAGGTATATAGATGATATTTTATGCCTTTGGCCTAATAATTTGGATGTGGACTTATTTCTTGATAGGCTCAACAATTTAGTCCCATCTATTAAGTTTACAGTTGAAAAAGAAAATGATGGAAGCCTATCTTTTCTTGATCTAAAAATTTGGAGATGCTCTAATCAGTTCAAATATGAAGTCTACCTAAGCCTACTAATAATAACTCTTACGTGCATTTTTATTCTGACCATCATCCTTCGATTAAATCCTCTATTTTCTCTGCTATGTTTCTTCGAGCATTGAGAGTTGTCAGTCCTGAATTTTTAGATTCCGAGTTATGCAATATCATGAATATTGGTACTAAATTATGTTATCCTATTTCATTTTTAGATAACTGTCTTAAGAAAGCCAAGAATAGGTATTATAATAATGTAATTGTAAAGGAATTTCAGCGTAAAAATATCCTTAGCCTACCTTACCATGTTAATTTTCAATACCTTCCAACTGTACTTAAAGCAATTGGCATTAATGTAATCTTTAAGTATAATAATACTGTTAAATCACGCCTAATAAAGAATAGCCCTGATAATGTTGTTGGTTGTGTGTATTCGATCGGATGTACACAATGTAACTCAGTATATATAGGCCAAACCGGTAAAACGTTAGATATTAGGGTAAAACAGCATAAATATGCTTGTAGAACAGCTAATACTTCCAATGCTTTATTTAACCATATGTATAGATGTAACCATAGCATCAAGTGGGATAGTTCTAAAGCGCTTGTTAAAAACAGAGATATAATAGAACGAAATATTCTAGAATGTGCATTTATTCATTTTAAAAACAATTTCAATAACAGTGCGGGGACGTATAAAATTGACGATATCATGTTAAAATTTCTTTTGCCTCTCATTAACCCTTGTTAAGTATGTGTTAATTGTTTTGTTTTTCCTGTACGTTGTATATATTTATGGGCATCTCGCCTTTTATCTTCATTCCCTGACGAGGTGTAGCTTTGAATACACGAAAGGCCTTGGAATCGTTTTTCTTTTTCCTTGTGGGTTTGCAGCATTCATTCATTTCACGTGTTTTATTGTGAAATTCATCCCATATATACATATATATATATACAGTACTAGAAAAATTATTATGGATTTTTCTAAAATTTCGTTTTTGTGTGTTTGAAGACAATTTAAATACATTCCGGCAAAAATTCCTCCCCAGGTCATGCAGGAAGATATCTAGCATGCTGGCAGAAGTAAACAATCGGTTTTTATACTGTAGGTTGCGAGCTTATCGTCCTAGGAAGAAACTACGACTCACCGTGGCAATGAGACAGACCCGTTGCGCATGGGCAAAACAACATGAAAAGTGGACTTCGGATGATTGGAAGAAGGTAAAATTATATTCTATAATAGTTGTGATGTTTAGAAACTTTTCTTACTGCCCCTCTTACATTACCTCCATTTTCTTACTGCCCCTGTTACATTACCTCTATTTTCACACGAAACATGTTAAGGATACAGCAAGATAACTTGCTTTGTCTCCATGTCTAGTAGGTTCTAATCTTTATTTTATTTCAGGTTGTCTTCTCTGACCAATCAACTATAGCAGTGCTTGATGATCGCGTTCAAACCGTCCGGCGTCGACCTGGGGAGGAATTTTTGCCGGAATGTTTGAAGAAAACAGTTAAATTGTCGCAAAAAAAATTGTGATGTGTGGGAGCTATTTCAGTGCATGGGACAAGTCGGTTGCACATCATTAATGGCACTATGAACCAAGATAAGTATATAGGGGCACTGAGAGATCGTTTACTGCGTCAAACAAAAGATTGGTATGGAAATGAAGCATGGATATTCCAGCAAGACTCAGATCCATGCCATACCGCAAAAAAGGTTAAGACGTGGTGCTCACAAAATGGCGTCAGACTGCTCCCATGGCCTGGTTATTAACCAACATGAATCCTATTGAGACTTTATGGGATGAATTGAAGGATGAGAATCATCAAACACCAATTACTACCAAAGTGCAGCTCATTGAACGACATAGGCGAGCCTTCTGAGTGGGTTTCATTGGTACAATACATTTTATAACGTTAAGACAGATTTCACAGATGCATTTTAAAAAGTCGAAGTCAATATTTTTAAGAAACAGGTGTTGGAGAGTCCGAGGCAGCCGGTGATAGATTTTTATTAAATCACGGTATTTCTTTAGCCTCTTTGTCATTCTGGGATATATACCATTTCAGCCTCGTTTGGGAATATATTCGTTCTTAGAAGCAACCCAAACGTGTTTCGCGGGTGAAGGTCATAAACCAAATATCCGTAACGTTGGCTTCTAGCTTCTTTATAAACTTCCAAAAATCCAAAAACTCCTTACGCTGATTGGGGAACATTTGATTGGCTAATACCCCAATTTGTGACGCAGCTCTACGTTTTACGAATAAGACTAGACATTGCGTATTTAGCGACACGTCGCACATGTATCTATTTTTGAAAAATAGATTATGATTGATAAAGAATAGTTTATGTTAAGATGGTGGGAGAACACTGTAAATGTCTCGGCAAACGTTTTAGCCATTTTTAACATGAGATCCTCACTTACAATGACATTGTGCTCATTACTCTTTAATGAGCTAACATCATAAACACCTTTGCGGATTTATGTGCATAGATGACTTTATGCACAAAATTTAAGAACAGTTCCCCCTTATCTTTAATGATTTTAAGCATAAACACAGTTTAACCACATCCTGTAGGGCGAGATATAATGCATGTGGAAGGGCTCCTGAACCTGAATTTTTGTACAGAATCTATCTCTAATACGTCACTCTTAAGTGGAACATTTACAAAATGTAAAATTTTAAGTGATGCTCCTTATATTCTACAGTCTTCTTTTTCTTCTTCCCCAGAACCGTGAATGATAAGAAGGATGAAGTACTGTGCCAGCATCATGTCCCCATCATAGACATTGCTGATGATACCGATGAAAGTGTAGTTGTCGTTCAGGCTACAGAATGCCCCATTACCCCCGCTAGCGTTCCGAAACCCCCAGCAACGACAACTCTAGTACCCCCACGCGACAATTCGAGGAGAAAGCGGGTGCATGATGACGTTGCTGATTCGCCTTCCACGTCAGGTGTAAAGCGCGCAAGGAGTGCGTCGGTTGTTAGACCCCCACTAATAGAACCCCAGCCCTCTACGTCTTACGGCACAACCCCCTCCCAACAGTAGGTCGTTCTACAAATAAAACTGCGCCCCCTTATTCCTATTCAATACCGCCCGTGCTTTCCACAGCAACACCTCATTTTGTAGACAGTAGCATAACATTCGAACTGGTGCGCACCGCCACCCCCACCCCAGCCCTGTCTAGAAACTGGTACGTAGTCAGAGTCGACCCATGAGCCATGTATAGCAACGGTGTTGAACACGGGCTGCGACGTGTAGTTGAACGTATTGTGGAGTTTGCGCTTCGGAGCGGTGAGGGACTTGAAGTCAGGACACGACTGTCCTTCAGGTTCGGGTGAGACGACGGTGATAGAGATAATTTTTGGGTAGTAATACCCTACAGGCGTTTGGCCGCCTTAGATGTAGATTACATTTTAGGTCGTATAATGCAAGCCTCTCAAAGCAGCACCGCATTCGCTATGGAAAAATTCACGATAGATATAGACCACGTTTTCCGTGTTGGGTGTTGGGGACATACGACCACACTTTATACTCTTAACTTTGACAGTTATCAAATATTCCGAAACCACACAAACCTCGATCGCGGATGCAAATTTATAGCAATAGTCTTAGGTCATATGTTTACTGTACTAAATGCATGGGCCAGAAAAATTTGGTTGCCGACGGTTGTGCAGCGTGCCCGTAAACTGGTTACAGACCACAAGCTCGAGTTTGACTGTAATATGGGGCCTGAAGAGGTGAGAAGGGTAGAGCAGGAAGTGAATGTTCGGATAGTCGTATTTGGATTAGATGATCGACGTAGAACTGTGTATATTTTTAAAAGCATTGTGAGAGAATGTACAAAACCTCTACTTATTTTAGGGCTGTCAGGGACAACGTATCTCCCCATCCGCAATATAAGGGCTCTTTATGAGAGTTATGATAAAAGTCGAAAATATGGAAGGCATCATGATTTGTGTAAAGGATGTTTCGAGTTTGCGGATGATATATTGAAACATTGTAAGGATTGCCACATGGTATGCGAACAGTGGAAAAGCTCCAAATGTGAAAGTCATGTAGTTGAAGCTGAGAAGGACTGTAATGTGTGTAGACGCATATTTTTCAATAATAACTGTTTTGAATTCCATAAATCAAATGGTACGTGCATGAAAATGAGAATCTACGAATGCGGCATGTTTCATATGATGGACAAGTCGGGAAAATTCAGGCATAAATGTGATGAAATTTGTTGTTCTACATGCCATGAGCTACATAAGGCTGATGGTGTAAAGCATGTATGCAATATGAAGACGCAAAACCTAAAAATAAACCTTGTATACTATAAACCTTGTATACTAAACTACGATATAGAGACATACGCGGATGCTGAAGCCAGAGGTTATCCCACATCTACTTGTAAGCCAGACTATCTGCGACGAGTGCATGAACGTCGAGTGTGATGAATGTCGCAAATGTGGTAAACGAACAAACGTTTTTAAGCGAACGCACACGAAAACCGCTTGAAACTCTTTGTGGTCTATATTGTCAAGTTAGCGAACAAGTTAAAACAAATGACTGTGTATATTCTTGCCCATAACGGCGCAAAATTTGAGACACAATTCCTTTATAAGGAACTGCTTGAACACGAATCAGCAGAGATATTTACAGGCGGGTACTGGGCAATTGCGTCTTGGTCAAGTGCGTTCCGGACAAATGCGTCCCGGTCATTGGCGTCCCTGGACAATTGCGTCCCGGACAATTGCGTCCCGGACAATTGCGCACTTCTCCAACTACTATATGAAGTTTATTTATTAGAGAAGTGAATAGAAAGTTAGTATCGGAATTTCAAATATACTTTTCATTTTAACCTATTAAATTTGTTATATGTTCATAAGTTCTGTTCGAAACTGTTCTCTAAAACTTTATCCATCATCAGCAACATCATTGTCAAATTTTATGGTTACGTCCACTTAAGATAAAGTTAGTTTCGTTAGTTTTAACGAAATATCACAACTTAACCTAACCAATCGTCAAGGGCATACAGTTGACCTAACTGGGCATTCAATTAATCTAACCGGGCATTATATCCCATACAAAATTACAATAACAAACATACTCGTCCCTCATCATTGGCGTCCCTGGACAATTGCGTAGGTGAAGTCACAATGAACTTTCTATTCACTTCTCTAATAAATAAACTTCATGTAGTAGTTGGGGAAGTGCGCAATTGTCCGGGACGCAATTGTCCGGGACGAAATAAAACCGGACGCAATTGTCCAGGGACGCCAATGACCGGGACGCATTTGTCCGGGACGCACTTGACTAGGACGCAATTGTCCTGTCACCTTTACAGGTGATCCCTTGAGGAGAGGAAACAAACTTATACAGATGCAAATAAGAGGTAATGTTCAGTTTAAAGACACTTTATTATTCACACCTTTTAAATTAGCCAAGCTACCCAAGGTGATGGGCGTAACCGCCAAAGTTTCAAAAGGGTATTTCCCTTACACTTTCCTCACTAGCGAAACTAAATTACATAGGACTACGACCACCCAAACATTACTTTTACTATGCCAATATGAGTGATAGTAAGCGTCAAGATTTTGAGAGGTACTACGACAGTTTTAACGAAGATAATCCTTACAATGTAGCGGATGAATGTGAGCGCTATTCCGTGAATGACGTACGTACGTGTACTTAGAGTATGTTTCCACGCCTTTAGAAGGATGTACATAGTCCGATTCAGCTGCGAACCGCTACAAGCCACAACCACGATCGCCTCATTGTGTTTTACAGTGTTCAAAAACAACTTCATGCCTAAAGACACACTATCCGTTATTCACAGAAACATCCCTCGCAGTTATGGGCATAAGTCTATTTACTGGCTCATACACCTACAGCAGTAGACTGGTGTATATATAAAGCATGCTCGCAATACGGGGGAAGTGGCCATCAAGATCAATGGTCGCGCTTTTTGGGTGAAGGAGCTAAGAGAAGACCGTACCACTGGTGAGAAGAGAGTATACTCTTTTAACGGATGCTGGTGGCATGGATGCCCGCGTCCTGAGTGCGGAATCGCGGGAGATATCCATGGTACATCTCTTGCCGACAGTCTTGCATGGACCCGTACCCGCGATCAACTTATAAGCTCCCAGTTCACTCACAACGTTTTGTGGGAGCACGAATATGATGCACGAATGGATACAGATGGACAGTACCGTAAAGAAATAAATACCATCAGGCGTTCAATGGTGCTGGATCCTCTTAAATGCGGCGATAGTTTTTTTGGAGGACGCACAAACCCCCTTCAAAATAAACTTTCCACCTTCGAAGGGCGTGAAACTCCATTCCTATGACTTCTGTTCTTTATACTCGTACGTGATGAAGACCACTCCGTACCCCGTAGATGCATCTGAAAAACTGGTGGGCCCCGCCCTGCCTATCATCGAAGAGTTCTCAGCTAATTTGAACGAGAACTAGTTCGGCCTTTCTTTCGTAGATGTGCTCCCCCCTCGCGATTTATGGATACCAACCTTACCCGTCGTTATAGATCGCAAACTCATGTTCCCTCTGTGCGTGAAGTGCGCAAGGGAGAACAATGGGGCCTGTAATCACACAACCAACCAGAGGAAGTTTAGAGGCGTATATGCAAGTCCTGAGCTGTCCCTAGCCGTTCGTCATGGTTACAGAATATTGAAGATATATGAGGTGTGGAGGTGTCAAAAGCTCCACACCTTTTTCACACCATATATAAACACTTTTTTGAAGGATAAATTAGAAGCATCAGGATACCCACGAGGAGTTGAGACCGAAAATGAAAAATCGGAGTATATTCAGCGCTACCGTGATCGTAAAGGGATACAACTTGAACGGGACCAGAACCACTTTAGTGCAAAGTTGTGCCTAAATAGCCTTTCGGGGAAATTTGCTCAGAATACAGAGAAGGGAAACGTCCATCTAGCCCAAAGTTTTAACGAGGTGTCGGATTACGCCAACGATCCCGATAAAGAGGTCATGGAAATTGTGAATGTGGGTAATACGTACATAATAAAGTACAACAGAACCGAAATGGCTAGAGATACGTCTCGTGTTACAAACACTGTAGTCAGTTTCACAACAGCATACGCCCGCATCAAATGTGGAGTCTACTGCATTCTCATGGCCGGAAGGTTCTGTACGCAGATACGGAGAGAGGGAAGGTGAATACATGCTTCCTATTGGGGAATTCCTCAGAGAGTTGACTGACGAGATCAAGGAGGAGTATGGAGATAGCGCCTATGCTGATTCTTTTGCATCAACAGGCCCAAAAATTTACGGGGTATGGGTGAGGGTAGGGGAGGAAATGAAATATATCGTGAAGGCTAAAGGCATCACTCTTAACCAGGTGAACCGAAGGAGCGTCAATTTGATTCAGTGAAAGAGCAAGTGTAGAAGATGGATGTGACCAACCACCCCAACTGACTGTAAGAACTCACAAATTTCGGGTGCAGAAGCTGGGGGTGTGTGAAGGAGCTTAGGGGGACAAAAGTGTGTCGTAGCACATACTGGAAGCGATACCAGGTGCCTTGCACCTACGGTACTGTTCCCTTTGGATACCGCGAGGCGTAAATATTTGTTGTGTTATATTAGTCTATTTACTTGTTGACGAACTTTTAGAGTTTATTTATTTTTCTATTTATTACATGTATTTATTGTTTCAGCTGGTGTTTCATTTTGTCCTGTGTGTGTGTGTGTGTGTGTGTGTGTGTGTGTGTGTGTGAAAAACTCTAGGCACCACCCACTGTATGTTTCTTCCCAATAAAAAGAGTCACGTGACTCCTGCTGCTACTCGGGACATGTCTCCTCCCTGCATACCTAGTTTACCCCCGCAAGCTCTGGTTCTCAGACGTGTCTTTTTACCTGTTAAAGAATTATCATGTAGAAGAAAAATAACGATGGCGGCCACTGACATTGCATGCTCTACATTTCTGAAGTGGTACTCACTAAAGTCTACATATGTGGTGAACACCGAAAGAAATTTTAGTCATCCCTCCTTTGAATCCTTTAATACCGCATTAAATCGTGCGAAGCGTGAGGAACACGACGTCCAAATACGCTATGGATATTCTGGTGAGAGCACTGCCGGGTTTCGCGGTACAGATGATGTAATGCATTATGCTGCAGGATTAATTTGCACTAGGGAGCTTATATATCGTGAAATGAAAGAATCCACGCTTGCAGAAGATAAACAAAGGATCTGGGTTGTGAACCTTGTTGGTCATTGGTGTGACAGGAGATATTACACCATGTTACATCACACCGAGTACGCGCGCACTGGGATGGTGAATATAAATCTTGTGATTATGAACAGTTTGAAATATTTCTACGACTACGTCCATGTATATTATGAGGAGGTGCGCAATGAAATTGTAGCTAAAGGCTTGGGCGAGTTTTAAGTAGAGTTTAGGGACGAGTATAGTTTGTCCAGCAAAAAGGACAAGTGTGGCCAGATGTTTCTCTCAAATAGATCGCTGGAGTGATAATAAAATGCGCATAGTTCGTGAAATTACAATGGTGAATACCCATGCAGATGTAAGGTACGCATTCCGGGGAGTGGGTGTGATAAAACATTAAAACCGATATTACTTCATGTATCGCAGATGTAAAAACTCTCTAAACACCTACCCAGTATAATAGGATACAAATATTCGGATGATTCACTAGGGCGCAGCGAATCTTTCATGTTGGAATAATATCGTACACGGATTACTAACCCCTGGAATCGTTCATGACGCAACCCCGTGTGACTCATACCCACCCCACACCTCCCTCCTCCCCAACCACCCGCACGGACCCTCCGAGTCCAAAAGCAACGCGCCGGTTGCTCATAGTCGCCTCAGAGCTTGGCCGGTCTGGACGCTCTCACCTCGCAGGATCAATAGAAAACTATCAAAAGATGGAGTTTCCGTTGAGCAGCATCCTCAATGCAGTATACGACATATCCGTGTTGAAGTATGTGCGTGTATTCAGGAGTAATACCAGTGCTGTTAATTATGTACTTGAAACGAAATGTAGACATTCAAACTCTGGAGACGCAATATTATTTATTTAAGTGTTGAAGAGAGGAATAGAATCTTCGTGTTGATTGAGAAATGGGATGAGGACAGTTAAAAAATACCTGCAGGTGTAGGCCGAAAAAGAGAGCAGATTAACGATGTACCCTCATACGCCATTATTTGTACGCTATACGTAAATCGTGATACAAACCAACCCTGCGTTGATATATGGTTGATGTGGAAAAATGCTGCTGACAATAACACCTTTTTTCCACACGAAGCCGTTTCATTCTCGACAGAATGTTTGAAGTCGTCAGCTTCCGTAAACTGAAACTTATATTAGATGCACGTGTTGCTGACATGCGTTATTTTGACACGGTTCTTGAATACGCGTACACCGTCCTGCTCGATGAGTTTACCAAGTGTTGAGCCGAACAAGGCGAGAATGGTTTAGAACTGACTTCGTATTTAGAAGGTGCAGAATCCTCGAAATACCATGAACTTTGGTATAAAGGGCGAGAACGGTAAGGGGCTGAACTCACCTTCACTGTTCATCCTGATGAATTATTTCTTTATATAAGACACAGTTGTCGGCACGATTTAGAAACATATTTCAATTGTCGATATGAGTTGTGAGGAAGAATTTACAGTTGAAAAGATCAGCGTTTAAATAATAAACACCCGTTTGGAAAGGAGTGTTTATAAACTTGAATTTAGTGGTGGTGTTTTAGCAAACGATGACATCTTTGTGCGTGCTTATGACTGTGTTCTATCCGCGTTTAAAGAGCGTGATAGTTTTCCCCAATTGTAAAGTGGGTACAAAAATAATATTAAACGAGTTTAAAGCCGTTTATATTTAATATAGATACCCGCATACTTTGAGTGGTGAATTAATGTTAAATTGCATTTATTATGTAGTACAGAGCAATGAGGATGTAAGTGTGGATTCCATTACGTGCGAGTGTACTATTTTATTTAAGCGTGGTAGACCTTAAAGCATGTATTTCCATTTTTTACCCGTATATATATATATATATATATATATATATATATATATATATATTAAACGTGTATTTTGCTGTATATAGAATTCTTCTTCTGTACTAGCTGTACTATTTTTCGTTTTGATGCGTATATATATATATATATGTGTGTATATATTTTAAACGTGTTGTGTACTTTGTTGTATATAGAATTCTTCTGTATTGGCGTATTATTTTTTGTTTTGATACGTATTACGTATATATACATATGTTAAATAACACCGATTATTCTTGTTTTTGCGTCTCATGCAGTTCTCCTCTACTCTCTCTATTGTTTTGATATAAATATATATAAATCATGTATGTATTAGCCCTGTTTTGCCCCTAATATCTATACATATTTTGTATTTCGATATATATTAAAAGGCAGAACGATGCAGTTCTGTTTTATTTACACCTTTTAAACAAACATTAATGGAAGTGAAGGGCGTATATATAAACGATACAAATGTGTGTGTGTGTGTGTGAGTGATGCAAAGCGATGGTAATTCACCTTTATATGTACGTAAATAACTGTGTACGGCAAATATGACAGGCTGCCTTCTAAGTGACCGTGATGCTGAGGAATTCAAAATATGTCGAGACGCCGCAGTGAAAGGATCTCTCTACTTCTTCTGGTGTTTTATTTTAGGTTACCCACATTTACACACCCACATGCGTATATATATTTTTTTGGGGGTGGGCCTGAACTGCCAGGATAGGTTACCCCTTGGAGTTTACGTACATACAGCTCATATATATATATATATATATATATATATATATATATAATATATTATATATATAGCAGCTTTTCTATACATGCATACACACCTACATACATATATTTTTGTGGGCCTGAGCAGATAGTTTAGGTTACCCCTTGGAGTTCACATACACAGATATATACTGTATATATAATTTTGGGGGCTGAAAACACTCTCATCATGTTGCATGTAATGTTGCAATGTTGCATGTCATTGCATTGCACTCGACATTTTTGCGGCAATACTACTAAATGAATGGATCTCTTCGCACTGGAAGCAAAGTTGTTTTATCAGTGATCTTGAGGAATAACATAGCCTGCCCTGCAAGGATGGCTGAAAGGGATGTTGGTGATGATGCTACATTGGTTATCGGTGGCCAAGCTTTAATAAAAACAGTGAGAAAGGCAAATGGTGCATATACCTTTGGGGATTTAGGTGATGCATTTCTAAGAGCTGTTCTCCAATCAGAGTCCCAGTATTGCCGCATAGATATCATACTTGACAGGTATTATGAAAACTCGATAAAAACAGGAACAGAATGAAGATGTGCTCAAGGTTCAAGACCTATCAGGGGTATTATTGAATAGAAAGATATCCCTTTGTCATCGAAGTGGAGTGATTTTCTGTCAGAAAACAAAATAGATCTATCAAAATTCCTTTCCGAGATACTTATTACAAAAGCACTAGGAGACAAAACCATAGTTGTAGCTGGCAGATTTGATGTAGAAGACATGGTGCAGTCAAATAATGCTAATATTGTCAAGGTAGCATGAGGTTCAAACACGAGGAAGCTGACAGAATTGTTTTACACTGTATTCAAAACTCCACAGGAAACGTAGTTGCTTCACGTGACACTGACATTCTTCTTCTCTTAGCACATTTTCACAGGATCGCCTGCCAAAGGCTGTGGCTAAAATCTGGGACTGCAAAGAAGCAAAAAATATTTCCAGTGCACGCTATTTTCTCTCAAATTCAATATGGTTCAAGTGTACTGGAAAAACATCTCCCACTTCATGCCTTGACGAGTAGTGATTCCACCTCTTTGCCAGACATAAAAAGAAAACAGCTTGGTGAGTGTTTCAAAGCCATCATGAATTGATACAAGATTTAGGCAAAGGTGACCTTACAACTGAGACTACAAAGAATACGGAAGCATTCATTTGCAGAATCTATAAAATTAAATGCTATGACATTATGGATGCCAAAAGCTGTGAGATATTTATTTTCTATTTCGGTTTGGTTTATACTCGTATATACCCCTTGATAAAAGGAGAAGTTATGCATTTCATTCGGATCCGTAAAATCGATTCTTTGTTTTAAATATGAACATCTAAAGGTAAACATCGAGCCTAGCAGACACCAGAAATGGAGTCAGCATATTAAATTGTTTGCCAACTTTTCCCCCAAAATACCTCTTGGGTTCTGTTTAATGGGAAATTCGCCCAGGCCATGAATACGAAACCGATGTAAATGCTTCGTAAACTAGAAACGCAGTTCTCATAAGAAAATCCATCTGTTGTGTATTTGTACTTTTAACTAATATCAAATTTTTCTTATTAAACTCTTCTACAATAACTAATTTGAATTGAATATAATTACTATGAAATTATAGTTTCAATGTAAATCAAACAATTTAATACGAACAAATTCTAAACCATATTAATTCTATGATCTCTAAAAGCCGGTTGAAATATTTAGAACCGCTAGATATTTCAGCCGACTTTTAGAGATCATAGAATTAGTATTGTTTAGAATTTGTTCGTATAAAACTGAGTTTGATTTACACTAAAACCATAGGCGTACGGGCTTCATTTTTCGGGGGAGCGGCTAGCGTTTGGCCGAAAAATTTCCAAGGTGCCCGAATTTTCCGATGCTGATATAGTGAACTTAACATGGCAAGGAAGTGAAAGATTTTGTTGCAATAATGCGCATATGTTCACAGAGCATTATAAAATATATATATTTTTCATGCATATTCTAGAAAAAATTAACTAACAAAACAATGATTTTTTTTGCCATCAGATAACGAATTTTTCGATAACATAAATTGAAAAAATTTCATGAGTACCTCAAAAATTAAATTACATAACAAAAAATTTTAAGAAATACATAACGCAACAAATTTGTTTTTATAAATTTAAATGCGACACGTTTATGCGACATTGCATAGTACATCTGAGTCTAATTTTAATAAACTCCAATTTTTCCGCCATTGTTTTGGGACTTTGCCCGAATTTTGAGGCATTTGCCCGAAAATACTTGGAAACTTGCGAATCTGGGGGAGTTTGCAGCCCCCAGACCCCCCGTCCCGTACGCCTATGATTGAGACTATAATTTCATAGTACAGGTTGTCCTCATTTTATGCGGGGTTGTTTTCCCAAAAAAGTTCGCATGAAGCGATTTCGCATTAAGAGATCCATTTAGTACATATATCCAATGTCCCCGCAAAAAAAACCTTTCTAACACTCTTTCATAACAAATCCAATGAAAAATCACCTAATAAAACAAAACAATCATCTGACATTATATAAACAAAATTAAGAGAAATAATAACATGTATTTACTTGAATACTCATTGCACTAAAGTCAACAGTAATGGCAAATCCACACACTACAAGATGAGACCGAGTAGCATAAGTTCACACACAACAATGGACAATGTGACAATGAGTGAGGGAGATTAAGTGAGCGTGCGGGCTGCCTCGCGTGGCTACCGACTAGCCGCTCCACCCGCACTGCTTCATTTACTTCATTTACTTTTGCAACAGGAGGGTTTCCAATTAATTATTAATGGTGTGTCCACGATTGCAGTTTTTTTAGTTATGATCATATATGATGATTTTGTGAAGTTCAGTGAAACCTTATTTGCACACATCACTTTACAGACATGATTTAATTATCTGTTCACTTCGTTCATTAGGTAATTGATATCGTGGTGTTAGAAGTGAATGTTGTATCATCTGCATATCATCACGTAATAATAATAATAATAATAATAATATGCTGTATTGCACAATGCATTCTATTAAGCTATTGTTCTATTTTCTTTATTTTTCACCTCGTTCTCATTTATTTGCAGTCGCATTCTTTTTTAAATGATTCTATATTCTCTTTACTTCAGTGATAGCATCGACGGGCTTCAACCTCGAGGGACGACGAAAAGATGGCGGGAGTCATTTATAATGACATGTTTTCTCTCTATATATATTTTTTATTAATATTTAAAAACATGATTAAAGGGGTGCGGTGAGAGTGACCTACATTAACGATTTAGGTACTTGTGGGTTATCTGTCGCCACTTTTTAATATTTTTTTATTTATTTATTTTTATATATTAAGAGAAGAGGATTCTTTATACTGTACGGCATTGACGATTGGTTAGGTTAAGTCGTGCTAGTTTGGTTAAATAAAAAACTTTTTAATATTTTTTTTATTTAGTTATTTTTATATATTAAGAGAAGAGGATTCTTTATACTGTACGGCATTGACGATTGGTTAGGTTAAGTCGTGCTAGTTTGGTTAAATAAAACGGTATTTAACCAAACTAGCACGACTTAACCTAACCAATCGTCAATGCCGTACAGTATAAAGAATCCTCTTCTCTTAATATAAAAATAAATAAATAAAAAAAATATTAAAAAGTGGCGACAGATAACCCACAAGTACCACGATTTAATTACAAAAAAAAAAGAGCCAACATTTTATCACTAATTCACCAATTTTTACATTTTGAACAAAACACTTCATTACTCATGGCTAATGAAAACATGAAGGTGCGGAGTGGGGTATCCCTCCATTGCAATTGGCTGTTCTGAATGTCCATTGCTGATTGGTCAATTCTCTCTCCCAGGTAAGAGTAATAAACGTTATTTTGAACAGTAGCAAACTATGACAATAAAAATCACGAAGACATTTGTTTTAATTATTATCATATTAAATTCCATATGTTAGTTAATACATTACACTACTTTGACCAAGTTTGTCATATGCAAAAAAATGGATCACCTGAAGATCAGGGCCCCCAGCCTTCTTTAGTTAGTCTTATAAAGCTAACTAACGAAAATATCACGACTTAATCTAAACAATCGTTAGGTCAACTGTACGCACTTGACGATTGGATAGGTTAAGTCGTGATATTTTCTTTAGTTAGCCTTATAAGGCTAACTAAAGAAAATATCACGACTTATAAGGCTAACTAACAAAGGCTGGGGGCCATGATCTTCAGGTGATCCAAAAATATATATATATATAAATACAGTGTGTGTGTGTGTGTGTGTGTATATATATATATATATATATATATACCTTTCAAGTCTTTCAACCTTTCAAATGTTCCGCGCGATGATTCCTCATTTCACGAAGGTCAAGCTTGTCACCCCTCCTCTCGAGTTGGCCTGGTGAAGTAGAGAGTTGGTTTCTTGTACTCTCCACCTCACATAGCTAGGTACGCCCGACTCATCGGGGATTGTTTTGAGCCAAGCGTCTAATCTTCTTTTGAAGATGTCCACCGCAACACTACCCGTGTTCCTTAGTTCTTTGGGCAGATGATTAAACAGTCTTGGTCCTCTCACAACAAAACTATTTTCGGAGCAAGTATAGTTTACGTCCCCTGACGTAAAAGGGGGCACAAACTACACTAGGTCATAGTTGGGGAACATAAACTACACTAGGATCTTTAGGAGACATTTTTTAAATGAATCCATCAAATAAAACGTTAAAACTAACGAAAATATTACGACTAAACCAAACCAATCGTCAATATATATATATATATATATATATATATATATATATATATATATATATACAGGGTGGCGTTGTATCCGATACATTTTCTGTATGTTGTATCGTATCGCGATACATTTTTTATTATTTGTATCGTATCAAAAGATACGATACAAATAAGTGTCAGGAACGCGATACTTTATCATAGACTCAGTCAGTGAGCTTTCCCCTCCCCTCTCCATCTTCTCCCCTCCCCATCCCCCATTCCCACTCCCAGAGCAGTGAGGAAAAGGACGAGTTCTTTAGTTTTAAGAAACGAAAAATTTGTGAGACTGAGAAAAAACCTCGTCAAGAATTATCTAATTATTTAGCGAATAATTCATCAGACATTCGACAATTACACATGTATCCTTTGATAAAAGAACTGTTCATAAAATACAACACTACACTGCTATCAAGCGTTCCGGTTGAGAGACTTTTCAGCATAGCTGGAAATCTCTCTCCTTCAAAGAGAAACAGAATGTCTGATGAATTGTTTGAGAAGTCACTATTTGTAAAATTCATTAAAAAATGAAAGTAATTCATTTGTTTCATAATATGATATATATATATATATATATATATATATATATATATATATATATATATATATATATATATATATATACAGGGTGGGCCGTAAGTTTCCATACATAGGATAAATAAACATTTTGTTATGGACAATCATTTTTATTTATATAATATGTTCTACATGGTTGCCATTGTTTTGAAAACACATTTCAATACGTGTTCCCCACTGTTGATGAACACGCATTAGCACAGTTGACGTTATGCTTGTAATGGCGTTGGTGATACGTTCCTTTAGATGATTTATGTCTCGTATCTTTTCCTGATACACCATGGCCTTCAAGTGCCCCCAAAGATAGAAATCAAGGGGGGTGAGATCTGGGGATCTGGGAGGCCACTCCACAGGACCACGCCGACCAATCCAAGCATCCGGAAACTGCTGATCCAAATACCGACGCACGTGAAGACCATAATGAGGTGGAGCTCCATCTTGCTGGAAGTAAACTGGGAAGTTACCTTCCTCGTTTAGCAGGGATGGGAAAATCTCTTCTTGCAACATGTTAAGATACCTTTCGGCATTAAGATTTCCACTGACAAAAATTGGTCCAATAATTCTGTCACCCCATATCCCGGCCCACACCATCACTTTACCGGCACCTTGCATCTTCGTCGGACTCAGCCAGTTAGGGTTAGCATTACTCCAATAACGTATGTTTTGCCGATTAACCTCTCCATTGACGTAAAAATTTGCTTCATCAGTAAACAAGATCTTACGTCAAACGCATATTCTTAGGGTATCTGAAACATAAAAACAAACGTTTAATTTTTCCTATGTATGGAAACTTACGGCCCACCCTGTATATATATATATATATATATATATATATATATATATATATATATATATATATATATTATATGTATAATATATATACATATATATATAATGTATTATATGTATCTTATCGTATCGTATCGCGTTACTTTTTTTGGCCCCGATACACCACCCTGTGTATATATATGTGTATATATGTATATATATATATATATATATATATATGGGAATGAACTCAGAATGGTTCCCTGAGTTTTTTATGATACACACAGACCGTGCATGGAACACGGAACTCTTCTGGGATAATTAAATCCACTATAGTCCGAATAAGTAATGGTAAATGACAAATACCATAGTTTTTCTTTTTCATGATGCTAGCCCGACGTGGGCAACGGGTCTCTCGCAAAGAGGTCCCATAAATATAGCTTCCCTCACCAGCTATCTGCAAAGCAGACAGGATCCAGCTTTGGGACATGGATCTAGGGTTTAAAGCAAGCCTAGTCCCACTACATTTAGAACCTCTATATAAGTAAAAGACTCGTTGCATTCACGTCGGATTGAATAAATCAAAGAAAAAGGGGTAACTATTATATTTTGCGAGAAAGACCCGTTGCCCACGTCGGGCTAGCATCATGAAAAAGAAAAACTATGGTATTTGTCATTTACCATTACTTATTCGGACTATAGTGGATTTAATTATCCCAGAAGAGTTCCGTGTTCCCTGCACGGTCTGTGTGTATCATAAAAAACTCAGGGAACCATTCTGAGTTCATTCCCATCATGAAACGGACATGTTATGTGCCTTGAAAAGTGGACGCTCAATTCTGCCAGTTGAGGTTTAAGTTTTGGTTTGGGCTAAAAATATAATAGTTACCCCTTTTTCTTTGATTTATTCAATCCGACGTGAATGCAACGAGTCTTTTACTTATATAGAGGTTCTAAATGTAGTGGGACTAGGCTTGCTTTAAACCCTAGATCCATGTCCCAAAGCTGGATCCTGTCTGCTTTGCAGATAGCTGGTGAGGGAAGCTATATTTATGGGACCTCTTTGCGAGAGACCCGTTGCCCACGTCGTGCTAGCATCATGGAAAAGAAAAACTATGGTATTTGTCATTTACCATTACTTATTCGGACTATAGTGTATTTAATTATCCCAGAAGAGTTACGTGTTCCATGCACGGTCTGTGTGTATCATATATATATATATATATATATATATATATATATATAAATTGACGATTGATTTAGTTAAGTCGTAATATTTTCGTTAGTTTTATTTGATTAGCTATACGCGGACAAAGTCGGGGAACGCAAACTCACTAGGATAATGTAGGGGAACGTAAACTACACTAGGATAATGTAGGGGAATGTAAACTACACTAGGCACCACAGGGGAACGTAAACTACACTTGCTCCCTATTTTCTTTCAAGGTGAAGGATGTTCCTTGTCTAGCCTTTAATTTGGAACACGACACAGTCTTCCTTTTCTACTTTCTGCTGTTGTTTGGGGGGGTTATAGGGTTCAGAGTAAGATTAGGGGCAAGTTTCTCCATTATTTTGCAAGTGTAAATAATGGTGTATCTCTCTCTTCTTCTTTCCAGTGAATATAGATTTAATTCGCATAACCTTTCCCAGTAATTTAGTTCTTCGCACTCATTGATCTTGGCTGTGAAGCTTTTCTGAATCCCTTCTAGCTGTTTAATGTCTTCATTTTTATATGGGGATGCTAGGATCGAGCAATATTCCAGTTTGGGTATGATCAGTGTTTCAATAGAGGAATCATTATATGCCTATCTCTTCGTTTAAAGGTTTTCAGTATCTGCCCAGTTATTCTCTTTGACCGCTATCTTGTTTTGTGTTTCAAATTTCGCATCATCAGTCATTACAACACCTAAATCTTTTGCTCTAGAATTTCTCTGAATTTCCTGTCCATTTGAGTATTCGATGGATTTTAGGTCCCCCCTTTTTCCCTACCGTAATAGTTGAAATTTCTTTGTGTTAAACTTCATATTGTTGTCTTCCGTCCACTTGTAGATTCTGGTCATGTCTGTTTGTAGATATCCTATATCCTCTGGGTTTTTTATTTTTCTACTGATCTTTGTGTCATCGGCAAAGGATGTTACTGTGCTGTAGGGTGTATCATGCTCATTGAAGCGCGAATTTCAAGATTGGCACTATGTATTCCTATGTAAAATTAAATTTTAGGAGGGGTTTGTTTTCTTGAACTTTTGCTAAAAATCACCTTTGTGTTATAGGCTACTAGAGTTTCACTGTGATAATTTTCTATGTTTCAATTCAAAGCTTGATAGATAGATAGATAGAATAGATAGAATAACCTTTATTAATAATAATAAAATAAATACATTTTTTCAATTTACAATGACATGAATAATTGTGAAGCGCGACTATTTATTTTATTTAATTTGGCCCTTAAGCTTTAGGCTTTACTGGGCTCTTATTAAAAATAAGCAGCTGTTGTTATTAATTAATAATAATAAATAAATAAATAAGTAAATAAGTAATATTAATAGTTAAAACATGTATTACAATATTAAACAATATTAATGGACAATATTAAACAATATTAGTGGACATTAATCCTAGATTTTTGTTAGTATGCCATTATTAATCGGGATTTCAACTTGGTTTTAAACAAATTTACATTCACTATATTTTTTATATCGGCATGCAAGTCATTCCATAGTTTCAATCCAATGAAAAGTGGTAGTTTTTGAGATGAAGACAATCTAAATTGAGGTATAACAAGCTTTGATCTATTTCTGGTCTGATACGAGTGGATTTCTTGATAAGTTACAAAATATTTATTTACCCATTGCAAATTAATGACTTTGTTCTTACACTTGTAAATAAAAATAAAATGTGCCAGTTTGGTTCTATCGTTGAGCTGTAGTAGGTTTAGCTCTTTAAATAATGCACTAGAGTGATCAAGGAAATAAGCATCAGATAATAACCTTATTGCTCGTTTTTGGATGACAAAGATACCATTTAATGCGTTGTTAGCGGAGTTTCCCCAAACAAGGGTGCAGTATGTTATATAAGGAATAACAAGAGTATGATAAAGAGTCAATAAAACTTGTTTAGGGACTACATTTCTAAGTTTAAACATTATAGCAACGCTCCTTGAAATCTCTTTCGCGACATAATTTACATGATCACTCCATTGCAAATTCTTATCTAGCATTACACCAAGAAATTTTGTTACAGTACACTCCTTTATGACGATTTCAGTAACTTTAAGTTCATCAAGATATACATTTCTCTTATTAGTAAAAATTATGAAATTTGTTTTACTGGTATTTAGGAAAAGTTTATTGGTGGTCAATCATTTCATTACACTGATGAATTCTGAATGAAATATATTCTTAGCTGTATTAACAACTTTGCAAGACAAAGAGACAGTTGTATCATCTGCAAACATTATGAAGTTCAGTATATCAGATGAACGTGGAAGGTCATTTATATATAATAAAAATAACAGTGAACCCAGAACTGAGCCGTGTGGCACACCATGTTTGACAAGCGCTTTAGTTGAGCAAACCTTATTTACTGATACAAAATGATATCTATTGGACAAATAACTTTTAAACCAATCATTTGATTGCTCCTCTAAAGCCGTAACAATATAATTTATTAAGTAGAATATTATGGTCTATTACATCAAACGCCTTACTCAAATCCATAAATACTGATATCATTATTTCTTTGTTCTCCTAAGCTATATTTACATTTTCCATAAGATTTAAAATAGCCATTTCCGTTGTTTTATTATTACGGAAGCCATATTGATTTGGAGATAATAAATTGTAGGATTCTAAATATCGCTGCATTCTACCTTTTACAATTTTTTCAAAAACTTTGCTGAACACAGATAATGAACACACCTGCCTGTAATTTGTTGCTAGTGTAAGATCACCCTCTTTAAAAAGGGGTGTTATACAACCAGTTTTTAGCATTAATGGGAATATTCCTTTGGAAATACTTTGATTGATAATTTTAGCCAAAGTTACAGATATCTTATCTTTAACAAGTTTCAATATAGGTACAGGAATGTTATGAATGTTATTTTTTTGTATTTTTTAATTTACCAATAATATTCTGGACCTCAGTAGAAGATTGGTGAAGATTGTGTAGTCACCATGGCTAAGCAAGGACGAAAGACCAGAAAAAGTTCTGGTTCAAAGCTGAGTGATTTGGTGGGTCCAGGAAAGCAGTTATTTCCCACAAAAGTTCCAACCTGGAGAGTTGTGTTTCAGAGAGGAATCCTCCTCCAAGAAGAGAAGCTGCTTCTGGATGATATGAAGAGAGCTCAGTACCCTCTGCAAGATTTGGCTAAGCACTTGGCATCACTGATACTGGCACAGTGGTGCAAAAGCAATGCCAAGTTCACTCCTCCTGTGATCATTCAAGAGAGATCCATTGCCAGGAAGATTCTTGTCAGGTGGAATGAAGTGATTGACCTAGTGAATGGCCGAGTGAAGGCTGCAAAGAGAGAGAAGAGAATATCTGAACTTAATACATTGTTTGACATAACAACCTGCAGACATGATATCACTTTCTGTGGAACTGAAGCATCTGGCTGCTCTGGCTGTGCTGCTAGAGTTCATGTCAACTGTGACTGTCCTCTGCCTCAGAAGATTCCAAAGCTAGAGCTAGAGTGGCTCCATTACCAGAGGATCAAAACCTCAGAAGTTTCTGGCTTCCGGATGACATCTGTTGATGTGAACGAAACAGTGAAGCAGGTGAAGGCTGCTAAGAGGAAGGAGGAAGAACAGAAGGTAGCTGAGAAGAGAAACAGGAAAGAGGAAGAAGAAAAGGAGCAACTGCTTAGAGCTGATGATGGTGATGATGATGAAGATGAGGTGACTTCCTTGCAAGAGTCTCCAGGCAGAGCAGCTCCTACTGCTGACACAGATTTTTCCAGTACTGCACCAGGCACAAGCTCCAGTGTCACACTGGCAAAGTCTCCACCTCTGCCAGGAGGAACTTCATGGATATCTCAAGCACTGCTGCGGTTGCAGTCAGGTTCAAGGTGGAAAAAACTCCTGCAGCAGCCATTGAAACTGGTTTCTTGCAAGATCTTATCAAAGCTGGCCATCTAGCTGCTGATAAGGCATATCTAGCTGTTGACATGAAGATGTGGAGGGGCAAGGAGTCTGTAATAGGTGCATCGGTGGAGGCCCTGGAGAAAAGGACAGAGGGAGAGGAGATCAAGGGAATTTTATTTGATGGAAAACAAGATAAGAAGACAAAGATCATGAGGTACAATGAAGAAACTGGCCGCTTCCATCCTGATATTACAACTGAAGAGCACTATAGTGTTACCTGGGAACCTGAGGGGAAGTATCTCTTCCATTGTACACCAGAAGAACCTGAAGGAAATGAGAAACCTGCACTGAAGATAACTCAGGCTCTGTTTGAGTGGATTAGTGTTCATGGTGCTAAAGATACTATTGTGGGCCTTGGTGGTGACTCCACCAACACAAGCACAGGACCTGATGGAGGAGCCATCACTCACTTGGAGAGACTGCTAGGTCACAAGTGTCACTGGCTGATATGCCAGTTGCATATTAATGAACTCAGCCTCAGGCACATGATCATCAAGCTTGATGGTCCCTACACGCACAAGTCTGGGTTCAGTGGCCCAATAGGAAAACTTTTGGAGAAGATCAATGACATACCTGTCTGAAGTGTGGCCCACTGAATCAGTCACACTGGCTGACTACAGGTGAGGCTCTGTTGATGCTGTGGATGAGGCAGCATGGTCTGAAAGGGGAGGTTTTGAAGAAGCTGGAGGTGCTGCTGAAGTTCTGCTTGGACTTCTACTTCAAAATGTATTTTGAGATCAAGGTGAAGCACCACATGAGGTATAGACCTCACCATATTTTGACCGCTCTGGGACTGCTGACAAGCCAGACCTCTGAAGTCAGGAACATAATCACTCATGTGATAGTTCGTGGAGCATATCATGCTCACAGTGAGAACCTCATTGCCTCTCTCTTGTGCAGTGAGGATGAGGAGGAGATGGCATGGGCGGGGTTGGGATGATCAAGAAGATCAGAGGTAAGTCTGAGTATGGAGACATGAGTCTGAGAACTCAGAGAAACCCTAAACTGAATTTTGATGCCACTTCTCCAATTACTCTGATTAATTGGGATAAGAAGAAACTGTATGAGCCACTCTTCACTTGTAAGATGTCAAGAGGAGAAGTTGAGGAGCTTCTCAGGTCTCCACTTAAAGTTGAGAACTTCTCAGTTCACACTCAAAGCTGTGAAAGAGCAGTCCAGGAAGTTTCAGCTGCAGCTCATGCAGTGTATGGGCAAGAGGGAAGAGATGGTTTTGTTCGTGCTAGGATCGATCACAGAGAATTGGGTGCTACTATAGCGTGATTCCTACCTCGATTCGGCGGTCTACCTTTTAATTATAGCTTCTTACCTTGTTTACTAATTGCTTGTTTACATTCCAATGTCCATCGTCCTTGACGATTGGTTAGGTTTAGTCATGATATTTTCGTTAGTTTTAACGAAAATATCGTGACTAAACCTAACCAATCGTAGGTAGACCACATACTATAGTAGCACCGAAACTATTAACTATTTTTTAAATAAATAAAACTGAATAATAAATAGCATTTTATATTTATTATATTTTCATTTATACCTTGGATAGGAATCACACTCTACAGTACTGTAGTTTCGAACCAAAACGGGTAGGAATCACCCTATAGTATCGAAGTCACCAGTAGGAATCACGCTATAGTAGCACCGAGAATTGTTGCCAGTTTTTAAGTCAAAGCAAGACATTATGAACATGTTTTGGATCTCTACAAGACATGCTAGTCAAATCAAGATGTTTTCAGAAGAAAAAATCTCAAAACATTCAGTTGACCAGCATATTATTACAAACTCGGGGTGGAGGAGGGACTTATACAAATATTAAAGAAGAATTGCAATTGCAAAAAAAAGGTTGAACGTCACAGCAGCTTGCGGAAAGGTGGGGGCAGCTGCCATCACACTCAGTGATGCCGAAAAGAAAATAAATAAAAATTGGTGAAGGCTTTTCTAAAAAAAAAGAAAATGCAAGACCAAGAAAGAAGAACAAAAAGACTCTGCCTGATGAAAAGAACAGCCGCGAAATGTGGTGTATAAGAGACTAAAAATCATACAATTCCTTAGTTTTGGGCCATTTTGGGTGTTTGGGTTATTTTAGGGGTTGTGAACCACTTTGGTTGCTCTTAAATGGGTCCAAGCCTGCCCCTAGAAATGCTTAAGGGTGAATGTGAACAATATGGAACATATGGAGGTCATTTGAGGCTACCAGGTCTTTGAAATTGGCCAAAAATCCCATTTTTCGACAAAAAAGAGCGATTTTGAACACTAGGCGATTTTTCGCAAAAGTTGCAAAGATGAACCCCTCTTAAAATTCAATTTTACATAGGAATACATACAGTGGACCCCCTAGTTACGAAGGGTTCGACTAACGAAATTTCGACATACGAGGCGATCTCAATGTTAAAATCTGGTTCGAGTTCCGAGAAAATTTGCGACCTACGAGTGGCAAGCGAGAACACGTTCGGTGTTGTACTGCTGCAACGGAGTCACTGCCTGACATTATCATGTCGGATGACTCCCCCTCTAAGCAGTGACCCGTCCCTGCTGTTTCCGGCCTGACCTCAGATGACGACTATGCATGGATTTGGATTTTCGACACGGATTTTTACTTAGTACCGTACACCAACTTTAACTCAAGGTAGGGTAAGTACTGCACACAAATTATTTTATTAATTTTTATTAACTATATACACTGTACTGTACACATATGTATTTTATTAATTTTTATTAAATATACATACAGTATATGCATATTTATTAAGAAATAGGGAGGAAATTTGGGATTTGGAACGGATTAGGCCATTTACATGTTAAACACGGTCCGACATACGAAATTTTCTACTAACGAGCGTTTGACTGGAACGGATTGTCCTCGTAACTCGGGGGTCCACTGTACTGCCAATCTTGAAATTCCAAGTTTTTCAATATTCGACCTGAGCATGATACACCCTACTGTGCTGTCTCTGGTAACGTCTTCATCTATGTTAGTTAGCATGATTATGAAAAGTAGTCAGTGGCGGATCTACTATGAAACTAATGAAGCTTAAGCTTCAGGGCCCCTAATTCAGGAGGGGCCCTGAAGCAACTTTTTTTTTAGTGAGTGAATTTTTCAACAAAATCGATGGAGTTTTTTTAAGTGTTTGTTATTAAAATAAGGCTATTTTAGTGATAGAATCATAAGCCAATGGGTTGAAGTACTTAATATTGACCTTAGAATATGCTCTAATACCCATTTCATATGGCCTCAAAATGCCCCTGTAATTGGTCAAATTTCAAAATTTTCTCTGGGGCTTGCAGTGCCCGAACCCCCAGCTGTATGGGCTCGCTGAGCTCGCCAGAATCTATTCATAGTCTACATTTTGGCAGCTGGATCCTCGAATCCTTCGTTGGTGCACGGCTTAATAGTTCTATAGCTCAGCCCTTAGGCTAGAGCCAATCGGAACCATAAAAAGACATCTGAATTCTCAATTCAGGCTGCACTCGTCTCGCTTGTGCATTTTAACACCAAAAATCAGATTTTCACCTCTTTATCCTAACGAGCCCCCTCTGATGACGAAGGAGCCCCCATAACAGTTCAAGCTTCAGGGTCCCAAAAATGTAGGTCCGCCACTGAAAGTAGTGGAGCTAATACTGTTCCTTGTGGTACTGAGCTGAGGACCTCTGATTCTGATGAAGATATTCCTTGAACTGGAACGACTTGCCGCCGCTCACTAAGGAAATTATATGTCCATTTCCCTACTTTTCCTGTTATTTTCATACATTTCAGTTTATGTATTATGATTCCATGGTCACACTTGTCGAACGCTTTGGCAAGGTCTGTGTATATTACATCGTAGGTTTCATTACTTTCAAATGCATCAATAATGTTGTTGTAGTGTTCCATTAGTTGTGATTGGCATGATCTGCCTGACCGAAATCCATGTTGGTTATCATTTAATTTTTTCCGAGTTTCCAAAAGTTATAGTTTCCAAAAGTTATAGATTTTCTCTAACTATTCTTTTAAATATTTTAGTGAGATGAGATGTAAGCGACACTGGCATATAGTTTTTGGCCTCGGATCGATCTCCTTTCTATATTGGGACTATGGTCGCGCTCTTCAGGATGCCCGGTATTTCTCCCGTGTCTAGTGATCATCTCCATATCCAGTATAAGGCTGAGCGATTGCATTCTTGCAATTTTTTTTTCCGTGTGGCATTCCGTTTGTCCGGTCCTGCCGCTGAGTGTGCTTTTAGTTTCCCTATAGCTTGTGTCATATCATCTGTCGTAAAGTCAAAGTCCGTTATACTTTCCCCTTGTAGTTCTTCTTCAAAGAACGCGTTTCTATCGCTATCAATTTGTCAGTTTTTGGGATACTAAAAGATGATTCATACTGAGCTCATAATATTTCAGATACTTCTGTTAGATAATTATCAGATAAAGCACTGTCTTCATTTTTCAAAGGTCCGATAGTCGTGTGATTTTTCGACTTCCTTTTTGCAAAATTATAGAAGTACTTTGAGTTAAACTTTATCGCTTCTATAGCGTCCTCTTCTTTTTCTGTATGCTTCTCAATTAGTTCCTGTATGACGCAATCTATACTCTGCAGTTTATCATTTAATATTTTTCTGATGTTGTTGTCTTTGCAGTTACTTAATTTTGCAGTCACCCTTTTCTCTTTCGGAACATTGACCTCTTTTGTCTCTCAAACCCGCTTCTCTTTCCTTTATGTTGCATTTTTGGGCATGTCTTTCCACAATTTCCAGTGTCTTCTTTGTGTTCTTCTTTCTTCCATTTAGCTTGGAAGACAGCTTCTAATGTGGCCAAAGGTTGTGCGAGTGTTATTTCCTTGTAAAATTCTAATAAATGTTTTTTAAATTGTCCCAAGTTGTAGCTTCGCTCATGGACGGGACATATGTAACTGTATCAGGGGCATTCCCCTCTTTAGGGTTAATAAACCTTTTAGCTTTCCTAATCTTTATGTCATTATCTGTGATGTTTTCGCGCAAGAAATGTTGTTCTATTGACTCAATCTAAGGTCTCACGTGAGGTTCAACGAAGTTATTGTCTCTGGTTCCCGTAAAAATTAGGACAGTATGGGGAAGGTTACAAGTCTACCTAAATTAATGTATGCTGGGGGAGCTGGTTGAGACGTGTTGACTTGTGTTTCATCTGAAGAAGTTTGCGTGTTTGGGAATGTTGTTTGAAGAGCGCGGGTAGGTGAAAAAATGGGTGTAGAAGAATTTTCAATGTCAGAAAGCATATCGTCTGAATTGCTCATATGTGAAGGTACTGTTAATTTAGTTTTTAATTTGGTCTGCTCAACCGATCTCAATCTCTGGAATGATCACTTGAGTGGCTTTCCTAACTACTCTATCTAAGAAATACACAAATAAATGCACAACAAATTGCCTAACTAGGGAAAAAAATTGGAAAAATTGTAAACAAATGTAAATATAAATTCACTCGAATGTATGTGAATGTACGGTAATATTATGATTGACACATTAAATAAAATTATTCTGTGCTAACTATAATAATGGAAATAACTCAGTTTCAGGAAAAGAAGTGTATCACTGGTTTGATACTAATTAACTGTTAATTACACTGACTTCTCAAATGTTTAGTAATTAATTTGAAAAAGAGATCTTTACTTAACAAGATTCCAACGTAAAAATCCTTGAAGACGTGTCCTGAAGACGTGTCTTGCTGGCCACTTGTTCCTGGAAGCAGAATGCGCGTGAGTAGTATGGCCGAAAACAAGACGAATGCAGAGCAATTGCAATGTTGATCATATGAGTGCCAGGCCAACCCCTCCCCCTTATTGTAAGGTGCTAACGCCCACGAGTGCCAATCCCCAGGGTGCCCCCAAAATTGGGGGAACTCCACAGCAAACTGGGGGGTGTCCACCTAATCTCTTTGGGGGAGAAGTGGGACGGCCTCACCCTCCAAAGGGGTATACCTAACCTCAGAGAGAGAGGAGGAGACCATCCAGCGTCTGCGAGATGCAGAAGCTTAATGAGAGCTCAGGCAGCATCACTTGGCTTAGAACTCAAAATCCGCCAGTTGGCTTAGAAGACTTAGAAGGCATAAATGGCCTGTATATATTAATAACCTTCGAACGAATTAAAAGCGCACACAAACGCACATACACTTCCATAGATAGATCCCCTGTTATCACACACACACATATATATATATATATATATATATATAATATATTATATAGACAGATGCATGTAAAGCCCCAATAGCAAAATATATACGAGCATAACCACCACACAAAAAACACCACAGCACCACAACCACCAATCGTCTAAGTATAGCTTACCATCACCTAACCAAACCCACCTTACCCACGGCTTTTACTTACCAGCTCCTGGTAGACCGACAAGATCTCTAAATACGACCCAATAGACAAAGCTATTAAGCATAAACAAATACGTTTATGGGACCAGGGGTAGACCGACAAAGTCTCATAAAAAGGGCGACACTAATAGCGTTTCTATTAAGCTTCTCATGGTGAAACACCACGAGGCCAACTTGACGTTTTGGGGGCGACCTTATATACAAAAAATCGAATAAGGTAAACTAAGTTTAATGCCAAAACAAATTCCCACCATAATATACAATTTTATCCTTAAACTATAACATAAAAAGTATTAATATGATTTTATATTAAAAATAGATTGTATTTCGGAATACCTATTTCATTTCTCGTCTTTCTAGGAGGGCTAGAGCGTCTTTCATTATTCGCCACATCTTCCGTCTTTACCGAATACCACTTCATAAACGTTGAACACGCAGAATCAAAGGTAGCCATCACTATTTACGTCTACGTGAGAAATCTTCAAATATACGTCTGAGATCCAGGGCTTGCAGTGGTCAACTGAGCACGCAGGGTAGAGATATGCCCAGGAGTAGCATGAGACACGTGACCTTTGATCGATCATACGGGGGCGGAGTTTAGGGCTTTTCCTATACATACGCTACTATTTAATTATTTGGAGAGATGTTACCCAATGAAGTTTAATTGATTTAGAAATAAAGACTTAAACATTTATTCCTTAATATATGTGGGGGGGGTCACTTAAATATATGAAATAACTTTGCTTACCATACCAAATAAACTTAAAATATATAAAGCAGTGTATTCCAGGCTTTAATTAAAAGCCAGCTGTACCGCTTAGAAGATTAATCCGTAAATTGAAATCTTACAACAATAATGGAATTATACTGAACATTTTCTGGCTGAGAGGCGCCAATGTGTGTGTCTGTTATTGATTCTAATGGTGTTAACCGTGATTTGGCGGTGTTTACATTCGCGGTTCGGCCTCTGCCTGCCCACCACAATGCGCCTCACTCAGTGTCTTTCAGCGCTACCAAAGACAATATTAGCAACAATGTTAGCAGAGGGAGCGGTTACAACAATGCTTTCCCCAGGAATTGAAATTAGAGGGGGCATTCGAATTTTTAATGGGGAGAGGGCTGAGGGGTGAGAACGTGAGGGCGAAAGTGGGATTTATGGTACCATAGTAAAAGACTGAAAAGTTTATATATATATATATATATATATATTATATATATATATTATTAGGGGGTTCGAAACATCAAAAATCGAGTTTCTCCAATTCCACAGTATGCACGTAGTTGGAAATGGTGATCTCAACATCTTGTAAAAAAAATGAGTATATGCGACCCCCCTTACCCATTCTATAGCATCCCCCCCATTTTACTCTCTCCACAGATATATCCCCAAATGTGACAATCATGCATTATATTAAATCTTATTAAGTAGATTAGATTAATTTGGATAGATTATTTAGATAGAGTTCTAGATAGATTGAATAGATTACATAGATTAATTTAGATAGATTAGACGAATTATATAAATTATTGTCACGTTTTTTTGTTTAGTTTCAGATTGTTATTTTCAGATTGTTTATGATTGAATGAGTTATGATTTAATTCTGAATGAGTTATATTAAATTCAGATTGAATGATTCAATTGCTAGAATTTAACAATTAGTTTCTTGTTATTAATGCTACTAGGCCTGAATAAGTGAAATCATGGCGACAAGAAGCAAAACGCACAATTCAACATTTGGTCACCCTGCAGAATTTCCACCTTCAATGACTCCTTCAAAGGCTGACGTATTTAGGCATTATTTATTGGTAAGAAAACGAGAAGAACTGATTTCGAAAGGTTCTAGAATAGCAAAAGAATGTTACAGAATTGTCACTAAAGATGTGGAAGCCATTTGGGAGAAGTTTTCCTTTCCACATATAGGATTTGAAGGAATAGCTATAAAAGTTGAACGATTGATAGAATCTGCAGCAAAGCTAAATAAAGTACCATTAAAACAAAGAAACAAAAGTTTTCAGCAGAAGGTGGAGACATTCGATGAAATGTTTGATATTTGCACTTGTACTTGTTACAATAAAAAAATCAGTCGAACGGATTGTAGATGTGATAGAGTTCCAATGATTGAGTGGGAGTCTTTTGTGGGGCAGAAACAAAGAAAAACCAACTAGGACCAATCGACAGAGTAACGACTTCCGCAAGGAAAAGGACTCACGATAGAGTTAAAGGATTAGAAAGAAGAGCCAAGATAAGCCTAGATATGAATGTCGCCTCAACCAGCAAACTGGACCCTTTACATATTATGGAAGATGAGAGCATGGAAATTGATGATGACAGCGACGATATTGACTTTTTTCCGGATTTTGAACTGAGAGAAAACCATCAGAACAGAATTATTTATGATAACTTAACAATAACAGCAGATAGATACCGTGTAAGTTACAGAGCTACTGCAGCTACAGTAAATGCAGCTTTGAAGGATATGGGAATATTAGACGAAACCAATATGTTGGATAGGAAAAAAGTGGAAAGAGAAAGAATGCGTGTGGGTAAAAAGAACATAATCAAAGTGAAATCAGAGAACACACAGATTGAAGGTATCGGATTTATGGTAAAAAAGATCAAACTAAGACAAAGAAGGGAATGGAGTACGAAGAACATTATGTAATAGTCAAAAAACCTGATGATGTTTACATGGATCATATAGCTCCAGATAACGGAACTGCGTGTTGTATTGCAGATGAAATAATAACGTTTATAGTTGATTCTAATAGCAAAGAATCCCTCAAAGCTTTGCTATGCGATGGCACCCCAATGAACACAGGCAGGATTGGCGGAGTGCTAAAATTGATTGAATTATATCTGGTGGACAGGCCGGTACAATGGCTAATTTGCCTTTTGCATGCAAACGAACTGCCCTTCAGGCACGTATTTGAAGCAATTGATGGAAAAACTTCGGGACCGAACACCTTCAAAGGTTCTCTTGGAAATAAACTCCGAGAGGATTTGACCGAACTGGATATAGTTGATTATACCCCTGAAGAGGGCAACATTAAAGAAGTTTCGGCCGATATTGTTAAAAGTTTCAGCAGTGACCAAAAATATATGTATGAAATGTGCATTAGCATACAATCTGGACGCATCTCACAAGCGGTAGCCACCAGATCCCCAGGTGCCCTCCATCATACAAGCTAGCTAACACGAGCAAACAGGATCCTGCGCTCATATGTCTCTACACGGAATCCAGACAAAAACATCCAAGACCTAGTAAAAATTATAATGCTGGTTTACGCTCCAGGCTGGTTTTGGATAAAGTCTCATCCAAAGGCAAATGACGGAGCATCTAATTGTTGGTATATCATGCACTTGCTTAAAGGCTTAGATAAAAAGCATCGGATGATTATGGAGCGTGTCCTCAGAAATAACGCCTATTTTGCCCACCCAGAGAATATCTTACTCTCAATGATAACAGACACAAGAAGAGAGGTCGGAGAGCTGGTTCTTCAGCACATCATTCGAGCAAGAACTAGGAGCACCAGTGCGAGAAATTTTGAGCTGTCAAAAACACTGAACTTTGAAGCAGACGCTTATCCTAACATGATTGACTGGGACAACGAAACCATCACCCCCCCCCCACCTATTTTACAGAATTTGACAAATGATGATCTTCTTAAAGTTCGAAATGAACCAATTCAGCTTATTCCTTTTTCCTGTCACAGCCAGGGAGTAGGACATGCTGTAATTGTGGTAAGAGAAGCATCACAAGATAGAAGTGGTTATGAAAACAGACATAAATTTATTTTGAATGTACTGGAGTCGAGAAAAAGCTACCTGTGTTCCAATGGAAAGGCCAGTGGTGTCGGTAATTTACGATTTTAAATTTCTTAAGGTGAATATTTTGATTTTAGTATGCTTCAATTGATTCTTTAAGTAATATACGGAGAAATATTTCTTATTATATATATATATGTATATAACTTACTTTAACTTTACTTATACCATTATTTACTTTAATCTTTGTCATTTATCAGGTTTTTTTAATTCAAAGAATTGGTTTCAATTTCATTTCAATTTAAAAAAGGGGGGGGCATATGCAACGGGTAGGGGAGGCGCATAGCGGTGTAATTACAGTATATTGTTTACGGGCCCAAAGGAAACTCCGAGCAGTGTGTAGAATAAGAATACAAAATTTCTACCCCCTAATATATATATATATATATATATATATATATATATATATATATATATATATATATATATATATAGATATAATATATATATATATATATATAATATATATAAATATATATATACTGTATGTATATATTATCAGACTACAAGATCCGGTGTCAGACTGCGCTATTTATTTAATTTGTATATATTTAATGGAGAAGCGGTGCTCTCCGTATAATTAAGTTCCTTATTATGTGCGTATTATTAAGAGAAAAATGTAGTTTGTAGACATTTTCCTAGTTCATATCGACGAATTTATTCAGCATCCGTCTTAATACACAAATTTATGTAAAAACAATAACTAGCTTACGCTTACAGTTAAAATTGTTTCCACAGTAATGTTATGAAATAGTATTTACAGATGCATTTAGCAGGATCTATCCAAGTAATGAAGTTTTCTATGCATACTTATAAAGAAAACGGAATTTGTTTAAGGGGGTTCTTAATTGTTCATCGAATTAGTGTATACAACACATTTTACGTTACAGGGCTTCAACATTTCTAACATATATAGGGTCATAGACAGGCGGAAAAATGGACTGAGGAAGATTCAGAACTCCAGACTGAGTTGTCACGAGATAATTGAGCGGCCGCAGGCGAAAACGTGTTTTTGATGGATATCACTATTTTTACCCTTCCTCTATCGCGTGGTTTGGGTTATAATGACCTTACGACACTAGAAGTATGGTTGAAAACCTTATGAAGCGAACTACTTTTTTCACCTTTATTGCCAGCCAAAAGTTCACCCAAAGTTCGGCATAATAAGAAAATAAAAAAAATTAAAAAAATAGATATAAATTATAAAATATGAAAATCTATTCCAAAAACTCATCAACATCTTCATTAGCATACTTAGAACTCTAATTTAGCCAAAAGTGAACGTTCTAGCTCAATTAATAACAGAAATACTTTTGCTAGAATATTGCTGAACTTTGGAGGCGATTTCTGACAATTTTAATTTTGGCGCTCAGGTACCTTAAGACGCGGGACCCCTCATATATCGTGTTAATTTTATCTACTCTAGGAGTGATTCTGGCAAGGAGAGTGTGTAACAGACTTTGATTTTACCCCAGAAGATAGAGGACAAATGAAACCACATTCAACTGCAGGTCGGGACAATTGGAACGAATTATTGATTAAAAACTGTAAAAATGAAATAGTTACACTTTTATACTGGATATGGAGAACATCCCTACACACTGGGAAATATCGAGCATCTTGAAAAGAGCAAACATTGTCTTTATATATAAAGGAGGAGACAGATATCAAGCAAAGAATTATAGATCAATGTCAATGACGTCCCACCACCAAAGTATTTGAAAGAATAGTTAGAGAGAAAATGTATGATTTTTTGGAGACACTGGAAAGATTCAACGAAAAGCAGCACGGATTTGAGTGTTTAGAAGTCAGTATATATATATATATATATATCGGGCTAAAAGGTTAGTTGCCAGAATGCGCTATGCATTGAATTAGTTCTGTTATTTGAACATTCTGAGTAGGTTAATTCGAATTATTGCAGTACCAAGCATATTTCGGGGTAACTTATTAATTTTTGTCGTGATTTTACGATATATTGTGTAGATGGAAGTTCATCCTTCCACACAATAAAGAAAGTGGTTGGTAGATAAATGGGTACCCTAGGTGACCTAGTGGTTAAGACGCTGTGCTGCTGATGGGGCGTGGTTCGGATTCCACGTTAAACTGTAGGTCTAAGGTGGAGTGAAAAGCTTGACCTTCGTCAGAATAAACAATTCGGGCGGGAGCTAACCAAAGGTTATATATATATATATATATATTCCACAGACTAGTTGCCAGTTTGCGCAGCTTAATATATGCAATTTTATTTTTAATCAAAAACAATAAATTAAAAACGCATACCATTAAAATATTTTCCACAGCAATGTTTAGAAGGCTGTGTGTGTATATATATATATATATGTACGTGTGTGTGTATATATATATATATATCGACTACAAGATTAGGTGCCAGACTGCGTTATTTATTTAATTTGTATATATTTAATGGAGAAGCGGTGCTCTCCGTATACTTAAGTTCTTTATTATGTGTGTATTTTTAAGGGGAAAATATAGTTTGTAGACATTTTCCTATCTAGGGTTTATTTTTTCTTAATATTCTCCTAAATTATAGTAGGCGGAGCTTAGAACTTTTTCATACACACACACACACACACACACAAAGGAGAAAATGGAACCCTAATTGAAACATTTACATATTCAAATATACGTAACTAATAAACATATCGTTAACAATAGATATATATAACATTGAAGTACTCTGGTACCCAAAGGGTATCATAGGTGCCAGGCACTTTTTAAATCACAAAGCAAACTAATTATCCAAACACACATAAATTAAATACATTTTAAGCCAATATATAAAAAGCAAAGTAGCGTATTTACTATGCCTACAGTTAATAATGAATCAGAATAGCTAGCTGTCTGATCTCCGTTTTTGTAGGCTACCCCAGATATCTTGTTCTGCATACCATATCTAGTACTTGATTGCAGCCTCTAAATAATTGCATTTGATCTTATTTAGCTCTTTGTTAATTGTAGTTAAACAGAAAGTATTCCTCTTTTTGTATTAGCTACCAAATTAAGTTCAAATTTCTTTGTACAAAGTGAATCATGCTTAGCAGAAGCTTTCTCAAGGTAGATGATGCGTCAACCGACGCAATTAAGCGCTACTTAGATACATTATTTACACAAGGCAGATTAAGGGGATGTTATTAACCCACTAGCAACAGTACATAACCATTTTGTGATGTAAACTCAATAGTGAGACGTTTATTTCAAAAGCACAGAGGTAAAATTGGAAATCTTTTCAGCCAATATATTGCTAAATAATTTTTAAAATGCCCTCTAAACATTGTAATTGCACATTAAGTTCATATGACAAAGTCTAATTCACAACTTGTTTCTCTCTACAACTACATAACTTTTACACCCTGGGACTCTTACACTGTTCACATACCAAAACATATTTTAGCATAATTGAAAACCTTTCTGACTTAATATTAAATTCAGCTGATCTCAGAGGTACTTAAAAACCGTTTAAGTGGAAATAAATGAATACGTATTAACTAATACTACATTGTACAACTTGAAGCATGTGATGTGTTCTATTATATATATACACATACACAGTATATATATACATACTGGGAATACGTCACAGTCTTCCTTTCTTTTCTACTTTCCACTGTTGTTTGGAGAGTTACTGGGTTCAGAGTAAGATTAGGGACTAATTTCTCCATTATTTTCCAAGTCTAAATAATGGTGTGTGTGTATATCTCTCTCCTCCTCTCCGGTGAATATAGGTTTATACGTTTAATTCTCCCTCTGAGCCTCCCCCGTCTCCCTCTGAGTCTCCCCCTTCTCCCTCTGAGTCTCCCCCTTCTCCCTCTCCCTTCTCCCTCTGAGCCTCACCCTTTTCCCTCTCCCTCGTTAAAATTATTAACGTTGTTTAATATAATAAAACAATTAGCAGCAGGAGCTCTAGGGGTGGTGATCGAGGATGAGTTTGTTGACGATAATGCCAGCTTGTGATATGCCAACAATAAAAAAAAAATAGACTAACACGAACGTAGATGTAGCTCGTAGCGTAAACAAGCCCACCTTTTGTTATACTCTTCCTACTTTTTTTTCTTTTCTTATTCTCTCTTTACTTGCATATCTGTAGTTTGCATGGTATGACAGTGTTTGAGTTAAGACTGTGTTTGCATGGTTTGTAAGCGTTCTTATTTTACTTCTTTTCATCTTTCACCTCTTTTCTATTCTCTTCGACTATTTTTCCGACTTGTCGGCAGTGGCCAGCGGATGATGATGGCGAGTCTTTCTCTCTCTTTTCTGAATGAATGTTAACCCACAAATGATAGGTTTTGCTACTTAGTTAACCTCTTATTCTCTTCTTTTAACCCCCTACTCTCTCCTTTCTCTCGGGCTAACCCTAAAGTGGATATTAGGGTCTTTGTTAGCCTTAGCTTCTCTAGATCTGTAGATCATCGTCATCATTATCATCGTTACTACGCAATATTTTTTTTAGCGGACTAGTGTGCCCGTGCTCAGTTGCTGCTGAAGTTTTACAAGAGCGAGTACATCAAATTTAACTTATTAATAACAATGGCTGCCGCAGATATTGCTTGTTCCACCTACCTCAAATGGTACTCTGTAAAGTCTACAGATGTCGTGAATACTCAAAGGTCTTTTATTCATTCGTCTTTTGAGTCCATTTAGTCTGCCTTAAATCATGTGAAGCTGGTGGAACAGGATATTCAACTACATTATGGTTATTCTGGTGAGAGCATCACAAGCTTTCATAATGCTAAAGATGTAATGGACTATGTCGCAAGTTTAAAATGCGTCAAAGAATAGAACCAGTGTGAAGTGAAAGATTCAACGTTTACCGAAGAGAAGCAGAAACTCTAGATCGTGAAACTCGTTGACGAGTGGTACGACAAGATCTATTACGTCATGCTACATCTCACCTAATACACACCTATTAGGTGGAAATTACCCCCCTGCAAAATGCACATGAAACTTCATTTTACCGAGCATGAGAATAATTATTCAAATTTTATAAACATAATACAGGTATATTTCTATATATACACAGTGCCTTATGTATAAGTTAAATACATAAGATATTGGTCAAAGAATGGCTACAACATTACATAGGAAGCAAGCAAAACGCGTCACCACCAACTACTAGTCTGGTGTGAAGGATGCAACAGTTTCTGCTGAACTAACGCCTGAATTCTGGATTCAGTTTCGCTCAAGGCGCAGCGTAAATCGCCTTCAATATGCAGTTTGTTCTTTATGACCATCATTGCTGAAAAGCCTGCCTCACAACGATAACTTGTCGCAAAAGCCACCAGCACTTTTTTTGGCTCTTCAGCAAGCAAAGGATACTCCCCCTTCAATTTTATCCAAAATGTCTCGATTTTTTTTCTCTGCAAACTGAAATTTCAGAATAAGATGTTGTCGCATTTTCAGGGATTCTGCTTTCAATTCAGGTGAGTTACTGCTTTTCAGGGAGTAATAAGTGGATGGCCTCTTTTTTAGATAGCATGGCTGCGTATTAAATATGTTTCTATACCACATCGACTGCAGGAAGTCATGGACAACAACGTTGGCTGGACAAGATATTAAATTTGTTGTGTTCATATATAAAATATCTCTTAAATACAATGATAATTATGAATGTGTAACACCTTTGCAAAATTGTCAAATATCATCGTTTAAATGGCTCTATGTTTATTGATATGAATCACTGTAATAGTTTTATTTTCTGTAATTCTCTCCTTTGAGGTGGGAGACCGCCAAGAGTCAAAGCTGCATTGGTTCAACACTTAAGTTGTAACATGGAACTTATTAATACAAAACAATTATATGCATTTATGATGCTGCCTCAATATAAAACATCCTTTTTTTTTAAATAATATTTCTCTCAACGACTGTTTATTACTATATCAGTGTTGCTCATCTAGAAATAGCATTTGCTCCGGGTATAACAATGTCAAACCAGTAGTATCCATTCAGCTGTCGTCCATTTGCCAATTGGAAGATATTCTAAGCAGTGACGTATGAAAACTACAGATACCCATCAATCTGGTAATGTTATAATGTTTTTACAATTTAATATGCATCAAAACACTGTTTTTTCATTCATAAACCGCCTATATATATATATACAGGGCGTCCCAAAAAAATGTATACACACTTTAACAGCTGATAGCTCAATTAATGTTTCTTTCTTTCCAAGTTAAACCATTAGAATTAATAATGGCAGTCAGACTAAGCTTTGAACCAAGGAAATTCATTCTAAAATGCTACTGGAAGTGTGAAAACGCAGTTGAAGTGCAAAGACAGTTTAGGAGGGAGTTTCAAACAGATCCACCAACGCGACTTACCACCACTCGAATTAGAGATAAGTTTGAAGCCGATGGAACTGTTCAGAATATCCACAAGAAGCGTTCCGGAAGACCACGGACATCGACAAGCCCCACAAAGCAAGAAAGAGTACTGGAAACGTATGACCAAAGTCCAAGAAAATCTGTGGGGCAAGCGAGTCGTGAGGTAGGAATTTCAGAATCGTCTGTCCAACGCATTTTGAAGCGCTGTCAATGGAAAAGTTACATTCCAAGATTAGTCCATGCTATTAATGAAGATGATCCGGACCGAAGAGTGGAGTATTGCGAGTGGTACTTGGCACGATGTGGATGTGGATTGGACGAAGGGGTTTCGTAGAATACCCTCCGCGTTCACCAGACCTCACACTACTAGACTTTTTTATGGGGATACTTAAAAGACAAAGTCTACGCTATACATTGTGTGTATACATTTTTTTGGGACGCCCTGTATACAGGGCGTCCCAAAAAAATGCATACACACTTTAAATACTTATAAAGGCAGTGTTTATTAAAATACATTTCATTTTCAAAATGTAATAGAATCTACAGACATTATTTAATTGTTTTGTCAACGCCTGTTTTCAAACTGACGTCCGTTCTGGTCCAGGCACTGCTGATAACGCGAAGCAATGGAATCGCAAACATCACGAAACATTTCGTTTGGTATTTGTGTGCATTCTCGTTCAATGGCTGCTCTCAATTCAGCGACTGTTGCAGGTTTTATAGCGTAGACTTTGTCTTTTAAGTATCCCCATAAAAAAAGTCTAGTGGTGTGAGGTCTGGTGAACGCGGAGGGTACTCTACGAAACCCCTTCGTCCAATCCACATCCACATCGTGCCAAGTACCACTCGCAATACTCCACTCTTCGGTCCGGATCATCTTCATTAATAGCATGAACTAATCTTGGAATGTAACTTTTCCATTGACAGCGCTTCAAAATGCGTTGGACAGACGATTCTGAAATTCCTACCTCACGACTCGCTTGCCGCACAGATTTTCTTGGACTTTGGTGATACGTTTCCAGTACTCTTTCTTGCTTTGTGGGGCTTGTCGATGTCCGTGGTCTTCCGGAACGCTTCTTGTGGACATTCTGAACAGTTCCATCGCTTCAAACTTATCTCTAATTCGAGTGATGGTAAGTCGCGTTGGTGGATCTGTTTGAAACTCCCTCCTAAACTGTCTTTGCACTTCAACTGCGTTTTCACACTTCCAGTAGCATTTTAGAATGAATTTCCTTTGTTCAAAGCTTAGTCTGACTGCCATTATTAATTCTAATGGGTTTAACTTGGAAAGAAAGAAACATCAATTGAGCTATCAGCTGTTAAAGTGTGTATACATTTTTTTGGGACGCCCTGTATATATGTATTTATATATATCAGGTTTTTGTTCTGTCTTTGTTATAACACAAAATAATATTTGAATCTATACTCAGTATTAAATGTAAATAAATAAATAAATAAATGAAACAATTTGGAATTTGCTCAGGGCGCAATAATGGTATTCAACCAATCAGAGCTCATTCACAAAACATTCATTCATAAAATGTTACAACCGTTTGTAGTACACACAACGAATATATGCCAGGTGTCGCTATCTGTTCTCAAGAATGTCCTACGAATAATGAGCGCAACTGTACAATGTACATATCCCTTCATGTTTCGCATCATCTCCCTAGCTACGTAGGATCTAAGACGTATGACTCACCATCATCCCGGACTCACGAGCAGTTGTAAACATTCCATACCGATTCACAACGGATTCTGAGTTTGAAGCGTCGTCACGTGCTCTCCTCACAGTCCCGCCAGGAAACAAAGAAACATGGAGCTACTTCTAAGCAGCATTCTTAAAGCACAATACGATGTAGCCTTTTACAAATCAGTGAGGGTGTTTAAACATAGCGGTGGTGCAATTAATTACGTGCTTGAAACAAAATATAGACATAAGGAGTCCGCAAGACGTAATATTATATATCTGAACATTGAAGAAATGGGTAAAATCTTTATGTCAGTTGAGAAGTGGACGGAGGAAAATTATAAAATACCAGCAGGTACGAGTGCAAAAAGAGTGGTAATTAGTGAGACGCCCTCATACTCTATTACTTGTATATTAACTACAAACCGTGATACAGCCCAACCATACGTCGAGATACGCCTGATGTGGAAGAGTAGAATTAACAACACCCTTGTTCCTACTCGGCATCGTTTCATCCTCGACAGAATATATGAAATAGCCACGTTCCATAAACTGGAGCCTTTATTAAACGCTCGTGTTAGCGACATGCACTATTTTGATAAGATCCTCAAATATACTTACACGGTCCTACGCGACAGTTTTACGAAGTGTAGAGACGAACAAGGTACGAATGGTTTGAAACTGAGAACATATTTAGAAGATACACCCCTCGAGAAGTACCATTCTCATTGGAACTACGGTTTAGAACGCTACAAGACCTCTTCCTCGCCATTATCTTATATAAGATACAACTGTCGACACGATTTAGAAAATTTCCTCAGCCAGCAATATGAATGGTAAAGAGTTTGCAAATGAAAAACTAGTGAAAAGAGGCTAAGCAATCGCTTAGTATGGGTAGTGTATAAACTCGAGTTTAATGATGACGATGTTGTAATAAACAACAGCGTTCTCGAACTGGACTGGCATATTTAAAGAGCACGAGTGTGTTACATCAAGTTGTAAGGTCGGCTTGAAAGTAATATTAAACGAGTTTAAGGGGCTATATATTGAATATACAGTAGATACCTGCATACGTTAAATGGCGATTTATTTCTAAAACGACTCTGCTGCGTCGTTCAGAGTAATAATGCTGTAAATATTTTCTGAGATGACGTGTGAATTTACAATACTCACAAAGGGACAGAAGGTGAAATTAGATATTTTATTCTAATTTTATGGTGCATGTATTATAAAAATAAATGTAATTATTTTATGATGGTTTGTTGTGCGTATATTCTATTATAAGTATACTGAAAAAAGTATTGTGTTGAATTTGGTTTGTATTTTTTGTTCCTAATTTACGTTGATTGTGTTATATAATCTATGTAATATGGAATTAAATTATAATTGATTGCTTAAAAAGAATATTAATAAACAAGATGATGTAAATAGGATTATGGAGTGGACGGATATGTGGCAGATGCAATTTAACGTAGACAAATGTAAAGTTTTGCATGTAGGTTCTCCTAACAATAATTACACGTACACGATAGATGATAGAGAGTAAGCGAGCGTTGACGAGGGAGTAGATTTAGGCGTACGCGTATCTAAGGATTTAAAAGTTAGGAACCAGTGCCTGGAGTCTTGCGCAAAAGCTAATAGGATGTTAGGCTTCATAGCTCGTAATTTCGAATTTAAATCGAAGGATATTATATTGCCCCTTTATAAGTCCCAAGTCAGGCCTCATTCAGAATATGCCGTTCAGTTTTGGTGCCCGTATTTGCGTGAGGATATTGATAGGTTAGAAAGGGTTCAGCGTCGTGCCACGAAGCTAATTCCGTCATTGCGCAACAAGCCATATGAAGATAGGATTAAAGAGTTAGACTTGCATTCAATCGAAACTAGGAGATTAAGGGGGGAGCTTATTGAAGTTTTCAAAATCGTTAATAACATCGATAACGTAAATTTTGACAAACTGTTCACTTTCGATAATAGCAATACTCGTGATAACGGATTTAAGTTGCGTGGCAGACGTTTCATTACTAATATCGCTAAAAACTTCTTTACGTTTAAAGTAATTGATAAATGGAATAATCTTCCAGCGCCCGTCGTGAACTCTAGCAGCGTTAATGTGTTTAAAAACAGTCTAGATAGGCATTTTAAAAATATTAACGTTGTTTAAAATAATAAAAAAATTGGCAACAGGAGCTCTTGGGGTCGTAATCGGGGATGAGTCTGTTGACGGCTAATGCCAGCTTGTGACATGCCAGCGTATGATATGCCAGCAAAAAAAAAAAAATTAGACTAACACGAACTTAGTTGTAGCTTGTTAAGTAAATTAACCAGCTTTTTGTTATTCTTTATACTTTTTTTTCTTCTCTCCTTTATTGCATGTCTAACTTTATTGCATGTCTGTAACTCTCTTTATCGCATGTCTGTAGTTTGCATGGTATGATAATGTTTGAGTTAGAATGTGTTGTAATGCGTTCTTATTTTACTTCTTTTCATCTTTCACGCCTTTCCAGCCTAGTGGACTGCATCCTCTACCTCCCTATGGAGTAGAGGATCGGTCTGCAACAGCTGGAAGAATGTGTTGCTTTGAGTTAAGAATGTGTTGTTCTTGAGTTAAGAATGTATTGCATGGTTCGTAAGCGTTCTTATTTTACTTCTTTTCATCTTTTTCCGGCAGAGTGGGCTCTACCTCCTTATGGAGTAGAGGACCGTTCTGCAATCTTTTCTATTCTCTTCGACTATTTTTCTGACTTGTCGGCAGTGGCCGGCGGATGATGATGGTGAGTCTTTTTTCTCTTTTTCTTAATGAATGTTAACCCACGAGAGATAGGTGTTGCTACTTACTTAACACCTTATTCTCTTCTCTTAACCCCCTACTCTTTCCTTTCTCTCGGGCTAACCTTAGAGTGGATCTTAGGGTCTTTGTTAGCCTTAGCTTCTGTAGATCTGTAGAAAAGTGTATATGTGTGTTTTATTACCCTTTACACAATTATTTTGAAACCCATGTTTATATAAAAATGTATTAATACAAATTAAATAAATCAATATTTACAGAAACAAATACTAGTTTTGAGTTGTATAAAAGAAAAGATGAATGGAAACACTTCGTTAAAATCCTACATCAAAATAAGACGACACACTTTAAAAAAATTTTAAATTTCTTCACTGGATGAGCTACGTTCCTCTATTTTGATGTGATATGGTATTGCGGGTGATCGCTAAAGTCCGTAATTTTGTCGGTGTTGTATTATTGGGATGGTGGTAGGGCTGAGGTAGGATGGTGATGGGTGAGCTACGCTCCTCTATTCGCTTTATTTAAATGCTTGGCACCCCTTACCCCACTACAACCCTTCCCTTGCCCTCGTGCATCTTTTTCAGCAATGTTGGAAAATATTGCAAATGATGCAATAGGCTATATTCCCTTTATTTGAAGGTTTGGCACACCCTACCACCCTTTTCAGGCTTCTGCGCATCTTTTTCTGCAATGTTGCATTACAATTGCATTGCACTCGATATTTTTTCGCCCATATTACCAATCCTTTTACCATTGCGGAAGATGATGTTCAGCAATTGGATTTGGCTTGCTGTATAATATTATCGTTGGTCGTCTGGAGCAAAACCATATTCCTGCCTGAAAGCCTCTTAACGAACCGTGTGAAGATTTTACGACTAGATTTTTCTCCATGATATGTTAATCATGAAAATCAATTTTGTGGTAGTGTGGTATTTTGCAATGAGAAAACCTTCTCTACCGAGTGCCATGGATCTTAACATTGTTATCGTATGCGTAGTACTCAATATGATTGGACCAACATTCTGACAATGGAAAGGAACAGAAGAATTCATTTTGGAGTGTGGGAGTGGATGCCTGCACTTAGAGTTGGTGAACTTACGAAGATTGAAGGAAGGTTAACAGGGCCAACAATACGTTGATATTTTAAGTGAAGGTCTACTACCTAGCATCACTGTTTACTTTCTACCTGAAGGAGAACGCTTCCAGTTAATTCAGGATAATAGCCCTATCCATACATCTCGCGTGGTCCGCAGATGTATGGTTGATAACAGAAACAACGTGACACCAATAGAGTGGCCACTTAACCCTTTAAGGACTGAAAGTACAAATTGTTAACGTTTCAAATACAAGCATTCATAACTTAACCCTACAAAAAATTCAGGGCTTAAAGGGTTAACTCTCTTGACCTTAACCCATTTGAGAATGTGGGGGAGTAATGATGAAAGAATGGGACAATAGAATTGAGAAATAAAAAAGGTCTTCTAAGACACGTCAATGAGGTTTCGGAGAGTTGCGAAGAACTCCCATTGTTTGCAATAAAGTGTATCATCCATGAACAGACGCCTCCAAGATGTAATTGATGCAGGTGGAGGCTACACGAAATATTAAAAATGTAGTTAATTTCTTCAATTTTTATTCCAACCTTTGTGACATCTTCTGGAAATAAAGCGTTGCGTTCAGAAAGATCGGGAAGGTACTTGAAGTGAAGTTGGAATAGAATTGGAATTATTAAACGACATCGAGCTGTTAGACTGGATAATTTCATACACAAGAATTACTAGAAATTCACCTTTTACGTCATCACCGAGACTCTATTATTAGAATGATTTAGTGAGCATTACATAATTTGTCTCTTGCCGTTAACGTATTTAAACTATCTTTTACAAATTATGTAGCTAAAGTTTACTTCGAACCCATATATATGTATATATATATATATATATATATATATATATATAGAGAGAGAGAGAGAGAGAGAGAGGAAGAGAGAGAGAGAGAGAGAGATAGAAATTATAAACTTTATTAACTAACAATTATGAAAAACATAAGGAAAGATAAACTAACTACAGGGGGGGGGGGGCAACCTTAACACTAACTAAAACTTATGCTTATTTAAACAAAATAACCTCACGTTCTTGGCTTAATAATTATAATTGCTCTCTTGGAGGCTTCAAACTCAGATTGTGCACACTGCAGATAACTCTCAAGACTGTCTTCTGCTTCGAGCACCAGCTCCAACTCCGGTTGCCTCCTTTAAAACTATATACAAAAGAAAGTTAATTTAACTAAACCCAGATTCTATACACAAATACACATTAATATACACATATAGTATATACAAAAACCGACCACAATTATAATTCATCTATATAAATTAGCAGTACCTATAAACATGCATAATAAATAACAAAATGCAATTTATACACCAGTGCACTTATCCAAGGAAGCCACTCAAAACATTTTGGTTATTTTAAACTTTAATTAATCAGTTTGAACTTACCAAAGAGCTGATATTATTTTCAAATTGAGAGACGAACCAATACAGCCAGTACAAGAATTTAAATATCTGGTTGAAACTATCACCAGCTCCTTGAGTGACGACTCAGCAGGGGCGTACCTAAAGTATTTGGCACACGGGGCGGATCCTTCCTTTGGCCCCCCCATAAATAATTTTAAAATTTAAACACACAGAAAAATATATTATGTTTGCAAGTAGATTTTTAAACAGTACAGTACTGTCATAAGCAAATTGGAAATAAGAAAAATGCAGGACATTAAAAATTCAGTGAACAGGTAATACTGCATTTTATTTTATACAAAAAACACAGGAAATCCAGTCTCAACGCTCAGCCTATTCTTCAAAGGTAAATAGAGAGGATTCACAGTCTCTGCTTTCGAGCCTTAATTTCTGCAAATTGATCAATGACCTCATCAAAATTCACCTTCTTTGCATATTCATGTTCAATTGAAAGTGAAGCCCAATTTGTCAATCTTGTCTGACTCATGGTTCATGGTCAAGCGAAAGAAATTTTTTATCAATTTCAATTTGGAAAAACTTCTTTCACATGAAGCAATAGACGCACAGACAGTCAAAAAGAATCTCAAACACAGTGACAAGCTTGGCAAAGATTTACAAAAATCCCATTTCACAATAAACTCCAGAAACGGCAATGCTGTCCATTTCTTTGCCTCTTCAACGCTGATTTTGGCAGCTTCCAGATGCCTCCGAAGTCGTCCAATTTCCACACTGATATCTTCATCAGAGAATTCATCGAAAATCTGAGTCAAATTTGGAATATACTTCCGAAGTTCTTCTGTTGCAAAAACCAAAGTGTTTGGCTGAATAACAGCGAAGATTGACAGAATTTGATCCATTGCCTTAGAACGAATCTCCAATTCTTGATGAAAGCGATCAAGACATTCAAACATAGCCCTTTTCACTTCCTCTGGCAATGTGAGACCAGCATCCTTTGACATCTCTCCTGGCATCCTTTTTCGGAGCTTTACTCTCCCTCTTCTCTCCATAGAAATGTCCATTTCCTCACACTTTGTAGTTGCATAATGAATGAGTTTCTATAACATGAGTTTCCATAACATCACGACGATGCATTTATAAACACTTAAACATCACTATGATACCACATTGTCAAAAATTACTGGACACTGGTATAAGTACCATGATATTGTTATAAACACCAGCACTTTATGCTTTATCATAATTATTTAATGAAACATACCTCACGTATATGGAGTCACAGTGTGAAGTGAACAAGACTTGGAATGTCAGTTGCAGCCAGCTGGCCATGCTCAACAAACTGATGACTAAAACGTCAACAAACGTTCGCCTTTCGATGTAATTTTTATCAAATATTTAATTTTTCGTTTGTAAATTTTGTATTGCCAATAAAAATAAAAATGTATTTTATAGTGGAAATTAACATTAAGCTGTTGTAATAGTTTGAACATTTTAAAATTTTTTTTCTTACTTTGGCGAATTTTTCATTTGATTTGAAAACTTGTACTGGTATTTCAACTCTCCCGATGGCAGCCCCCTCCTGGCTGTCACCCGGGGCGGACCGACCCCCTCGCATCCCCCTTAGTACGCCACTGCGACTCAGACATAAGGAAACTGTCGAAATTACTGTGCTGAGGCAAACATGCTTATAAGGAACTTCAAATTCTGTACAAGCGAAGCTAAAGACGCTTTTTCATACTTTCTGCACCAATATTTATGAACAGCAACTCTGGGTTAATTATGAAAAAGGCTCTTGCAGAACCTTAAATTTGGTTTACAACAGATCCTATAGACTGCTACATAAGTTACCTCCAAGATGCTCAGCCACTCAATTGTTCGCTAACCGCAACGTTTCGAGCCACGCTGAGGTAACAAGACGTGCCCGATACAGTCTAATGCAGTGGTTCTTAACCTTTTTACTACCATGCTCCCTCTAGGAATTGGTCCTTCCCTCCACGCCCCCCTTCAATCAAAATAACATTCTCAATAACTTCTCAATATTAGCCCATGCTCTCGTTAAGAGAATAACAAATACAATTAGAGAAATTCCTGTTTCTAGGGGGGCGCGCCCCCCTGGTTAAGAACCACTGGTCTAATGCGAAGAATTAAAAACTCAGACAATCCAATTGTTCAACTATTCATCAGTCCTGTTTTGTGTCTTCTAGAGTGAAGACTGTGAACCTCTTGCTATAAAAGTGTTTGTCTATAGTTCCGCTTAACTCCTGCATTAGCCATCCCATTACACTTACTTTTTATTTTTATGAGACTGCTATTACTATTTATTTTTTTACTATTATTATTTTTCGTCTCTTTACGTATATCATTGTTACTTCTTTATTACCGTAGTCCTTTCATGTTTTTGTTTTTAAAGTTAGTGTTTAACCCTTTAACGCCGGAATTGTTTGTAGGGTTAAGTTATGAATGCGTGTATTTAAAAGGTTACCAATATGTAGCGGCGTCCTTTTAGAGTTAATTATTTGCATTGTTGATTACCTTGATGGACACTGTACCCATTTTTTTTAGGTTGGGAGACCTGTCTCCTACCAACAAACAGCATTATTGTCATTATCATTATCATAATTTTTGTAGTCTTAGCAATGGGTACGGTTTTTTTCTATTATTATTACTTGTTTCAGTACGTAGCTTATGTTTATCTCCTTCAGTCATAATTTTTAGTTTGTTTGTTTTTAAATTATTATTGTTTGATTTATCTTTTATATTGTACTATGTTATGGGATTTATATCCTGCCAATAAAACTTATCATTGTCATTATTTTCCACACGACTATCCTCTTACCTTCAACAATACACAACTCAATCCTTCCTCTTCTATTAACATTCTTGGCGTTTCCTTTTCTCGTGATCTTTCCTCAAAAGACCACATATACTCTCTTTCTAAAACTGTTTCTAAGAGGTTAGGTGTGCTGTACCGCTTCCGCAGTTTCTTCACCCGCAAGTATGCCCGCAAGAAGGTAGAGTACAAATCAATTGCTATGCAAGATGGTCATTGTTGAAGGGGGGAGAGGGGGAGGGGTATGAAACAAGGGGGAGGGGTTTAGTCCCCCAAGTTGCATGAAGGGGGGAGAGGGGGTTTGAGGGGAGGCCCGGGAGAATGACCTCCCCCCCAAAGGGATAACCTAACCTAACCCTAACCTAAGAGAGAGGAGGAGGAGGAGATGTTCTTCCTGGCATGTTTCGTCGCATACTGAAGTTCTTGACAACTTCAGTTGGCTTAGAAGGCTTAATTGGCTTGTATAGAGGAGTAGATGTTCTCAATGAAGAGTCACCCCAGCCAGGAGAGAGTGCAAGAATAATTCAGTGCTATTTATTTAATTTGTCCCTTGTGTATATTAACGGAGAGAAATGTTCCCACTCCCACGGCTCAACGTATAATGAAGATCAGCCATCAGCATCAGTTGGCTTAGAAGGCATAGTTTGTACATATATATATATATATATATATATATTAATGTGCAAGAATGTAGAGACAGCCATCTACCAGCCAGTTGACAGCGCCACCAGCTCCCAGCGGCAGGAATGATGGCGTAGTATATATATATATATATATATATATATATATATATATATGTGTGTGTGTGTATATATGGGATGAATTTCACAATTAAACACGTGAAATCAATTTCTTTTCCCTTGTGGATTTACATCATATATATATATATATATATATTTTTTTTATCTAAGCACACACCACACACACACACACACCTGTAAAGAAAAATTAAAAAACATTTATATACCCCCATCATCCCAGTTATTTCTATCGTTTATATATTCCCATCAACGCAGTTATTTCAGAAGAACCCAACAGCAAAGCACACACAACCAATTCGTATGTAACTAAAAAAGCATTTATATATTCACTTCATATGCACTTGTTTCACTTCATATGAAACTGTAAAAGCATTTATATGCATTTAATAAAAAATCACATCATTCCGTTTAATAATATCGCTTTATATATTCACTTCAAATGCACTTGTTTCCTTCGTATATATCTTCTTCTTCCGCAGCCTTATTAGCCCACTTCTATGTGGGGTCGCTGTTGTAGATCCTTTTTCTTCTTTCACTTCTGTTTTGAGCCACCTCTTCCTCCAGTTCCTTATCACTATCTTTCTTCAGTCTATCCCGCCACCTCATCTCAGGTCTACCTCTTCTTCTCGTGTCTGGAATTTCCATCCTCAGCATCCGTCGTCCCACATACTCCTCCTCCCTCCTCTGGACATGCCCAATGCCCATACCATCTCAATCTCTTTTCCTGTGCCTTCTTGGAGATTTCCGTTACTTTTGTTGTTCCTCTTATTATAATTCATTCATAAGGTGTTGGCAAAAGTTTTACGGCCGGATGCCCTTCCTGCCGCCAGCCCTCCTCCTTTCTCTGAGCTTGGGACCGGCTGAGACTTTGGCTGGCTTGCCCACTCCCAGGCGGAGTTGTTTCCTTCGTATATATCTAAATCATTTATATATCCACTTCAGAGCATATCATTCTGCTTTATAATATCCCCAAACAATTATGAGATGAAACGTTCAAATAAAACACCAATTAGAAATACATAAATAAACAAGTTATGTTGGTCGGAGAATTAAAGCACACAAACAATCATAACGTATATAACTAATTCGTTTATATGCCTTCAAACTGATTATTTAATCACCAAACAGATACATTTATTCGAAAATATATAGGAAATAAATATATACAGGCAAAAACGGGAAAATTATATAAATTAAATGGAATATTTCCACAAAACATTTATTTTACGATGAAACATCAGAAGAATTTTACTTCTTTAGATATCTTCAAGTGTATAGATTTTGAGTTAATAAAGCTACGTCCTCTTTTCCGAACAAAACACAAATTCTCATTTCACTATCCTTCTCACATAAATCGCCCAGCGATAAAATTTTAAGGTACACCCTGAATGATAAAGCACATCATTCTGTTTATTAAGGAAACATTTACTCTCTCTTGTGAAAGATCACATAAATCTGTGAAAGTGACCAGTGGTCAAATACCCTGAATAATAAAACGATTGAGGAAACATTTGGACAAGGTCTTATTGAATCAATAAAAGAATTATATTTCTTTAGTTATCTTTAAGTATATAGAAAGAAATCAGATTATAATATCATTTCACGAACAGCTGTGCTCTAAACTCTCACTAAATCTGAGGCATCGCATCTTCATATAACAGCATGCCAAACGATATGCTTGTATACTGAGACATTTAGCACAGACAGCTGTGTACCGATCTAGCACCAAGCGAGTCTGAACCATTTTATTTACGCTGCGAATTACCACTCTAATGTAAAAACACACAGGCGAGATTCCCCATTTCAAACGAAAGGTATAGAAATGTTTGTTTACTCTTCAATCATACGAATATAGATATTCGAAATGTTCTCTACGGGGACATTTTAGCACTACAATTTAGTGTAGAGCCGAAATTTAATTCGAGAATGGCAAATCACTCCTTGAGATTTAATTCACTGAGCGCCTTAATTTAACACCCTTATCTAAAAGCACACACGAGCGAGTAAATAGCGATCCAGTACCCAAACGAAATACCACATGCATTAAACCTTTCATGGCGGCGTTCTCGAACATACAGCCTAAATGCTATAAATTAATTTGTAAGAGTTATCTAATGTATAATCGGCTATCTCATTTCGCTTTGAGCTCAATATAGTTTTTCCCTTTTTAATATATTCAAATAAATAAATCATGTCTCCATTTTAGTATACTAAAATTGGTGATAAACATTTCTATGAAATTAGTTATTTAGAGTAAAAAATCACATTAGTCCAATCTATTTCGCGTAAACATTCATTTCAAAATTAGCGGTCGCGATAAATATTTCAATAGAAATACATAATTATTCCGAGGCATCTTAATCTAGAATATAGGAAAAAAACTCTTATTCCAACAAATAGCCCCTAGCAATGTTATGACGGAATTTTATTTAATGGAGAGAGCATAATTAAGTAGGCGTAAGAAAATGGAATAGATTATCCGTTTCTCATTCACACACAATTACTTCACTAATTATAAAATAAGGTCTTGATTTTACAACTTTTGTATCTTTTTGACGTACAATAATTCTATGCGATTTATTTGCACCTTAAGCATTACAGGAATCGTCGTTTAAAACACCATTTCAAAGACGACGATGTACATGAAAAAACCATAATGCCTGAAGTTATGTAGATCGAATTATGGTCCTTTCCCGAATCGAATACTTTACCATCTTAGAACTGAAACGCTTAAATGTTCCATTTTTCTGCCATCTTATGAATATATATATATATATATATATATATATATATATAATATAATTTTGAGGTGATTATTTCATTGAATATCATTTTGGCGGTCCCGCCCAACAATTTTACAACTATTCTCTTTTAGGGCTAAATTATAAACCTTCTCTCTCTCGCCCCATCTCTCTTTCTCAGGTAAAAGCTTAAAGACCGTCTATAACCCCCCCCCCCTCAGTAACCGTCGTAAATACGATCAACCAATGAGTGTTCTGCTTTCTGAAAGTGTCGGGAGGGGGGAAAGGCTCTCCTTCATCATGCCCCATTCTAGGAGGCGCCTCTCCCCGCTCCTATAAAAATGCGTAACAGAGCCATATACAATTCAGTTTAGTGAAGCTTTCAAACCATCCAATACATATTTATAAGTAAAGAAAATGTCGTCGGACGAATTCCCAAATATTGTCATGTAAGTGCCCTACGCGAATAAACTTATTTACTCCCAGTGAAGTGTGTTTTTTTTGAGTGCACAACTTTAATATATCATTATTTTTATCTGAAAGGTAGGACTCCCATTCACGGATGACTAGGAGACTTTACAACACCCGAATTGTTTCTATGTTGTGACACAGTGTGTGTAGCTATTTTTTTATCTATATATATCCTCGCTATATATATATATCTATATATCTATATATTATATATATATATATATATATATATATATATATATATATATATATAAGAAAAGAAGTAAAGCGTAGAAAATACCATATGTAAATACTACGCAAAAGGGAACTGCAGATATCCGGTTGGGCAATGCATATATGCACATCCCACATTATGCAACACAGTACACAAGTGGATATTGCAAATTTGATAAGAAGCTCAAGTTCCACCATCTTACAGTCTGCAACACCTATGCAAGATATGGAAGGTGCAAATCCAGACAAAAATGCCGTTACCACCACCCTCAAAGGAACACAACGGTTGAACAGGAAAAACGAACATCAAAGAAGGGTACCAATTTTTTAAACGTAGCCAACACAATTTAGCTGCTAAATACTATCCAGCAAATACAAAATCAGCTAACAAATATAGGAATCCGAGAGCCGGACAGAAGGCATGCACAAAGACACTTCATGCGTTATCGGGACAACAGGTACCGACCAAGATAAAAAGAAGCAAAATTTCGGAGGACCACAAGTCAACGAAACCAGTACCACCATAGGAAAACGAATCTGAACCACCTGTATGCGAGAACGATAGAGAAAAATTAAAAATAATCCTAGCCAACAATCAGGGCCTTAAATTAAGTCATTCTCCAGACAAAGTTTTATACCTGAAAGGACTCACGCAAGAAGCCGGAGCAGACTTTGCATGCCTCACGGAAACTCATCTAAAGGACTGCCAGGCGAACTATGAAAACTGTGAGCCCTATGTTGACAAAAAAGAAATACAAATTGACAACTATAACATCCTCCGAGCCGACAGAACAGTGAGACGTAAAGGAAGATGTGTTATTTACACACGCGAAAGGCATATGGCAGAAATGACTATAAGTACCTCAAACAGCTACGGAGAATGTGTAGCAGCGAAAGTTGAAAAATTAAATATGGTACTAATTGTAATGTACAGACCCCAAACACGCCAACCTCAAAATTTTCGGATTCCATTACAGAAGTAAGAAACTGGGTAAAAGTTCTAAACACTCCAACCCCAAATATTTTTCACTGTGGTGATTTTAATTTCCCATTCACGAAGTATAAAAAGATAGGAAAAAATACACCGGGACATGGGGGGCACACGGGAAGACGAAGAGCAAGTAAAACTGCTACTAGCTCTGGCTGATGAATTTATGTTAACGTAAGAAATAACAGAAAACAAAAGAAAAACAACTGCCTAAATTTGATATTTACAAATAACAGCAACCTAATTGATAATGTAGAAATATCCCTAACTATAATATCGGACCACAACATCATTGAAATAACAACCAATATTAAAGCAACAGGAAATGAAAGAACACGAACAACAGAAAGAAGCAAATTCGAAATTTTTAGTTTTCACTCCACAGCTATAAACTGGGAAGATGTTGCATCCAGCATAGAAGTAATAGATTAGAAAACCATTTTCGAGGCCAAGACAATGGAAGAGATGCTAGAGGAGAAGACGTTAGAAATTGTGGAAAGACATGTCCCAAAAATACAACAAAGAGGAAAGAGAAGCAGGTTCGAGAGACAAAAGGGGTCATTGTTCCGAAAAAGAAAAAGTGACTGCAAAATTAAGTAACTGTAAAGATAATATCAGGAAAATATCAAATGATAAACTGCAGAGTGTTGATGACGTCATACAGGAACTAATTGAGAAGCATACAGAAAAAGAAGACGACACTATAGAAGCGATAAAGGTCAACTCAAAGTTCTATAATTTTTCAAAAAGGAAGTCGAAAAACCATGAGACTATCGGACCTTTGAAAAACGAGGACAGTGCTTTATCTGATGATCTAACAGAAGTATCCGAAATATTAAGAGCTCAGTACGAATCATCTTTCAGTATCCCAAAAGCTGACAAACTGATATGCGACAGAAACGCGTTCTTTGAAGAAGGGGAAAGTATAACGGATTTCGACTTTACGACAGATGATATTACACAAGCTATAGGGAAATAAAAACACACTCAGCGGCAGGACAGGATAAATGAAATGCCACACTGATCAAAAACTGCAAGAATGCAATCGTTGAGCCCCTATATTGTATAGGGAGACGATCACTAGACACGGGAGAAATACCGGGCATCCTGAAGAGTGCGAATATAGTCTCAATATATAAAGGAAGAGATCGATCCGAGGCCAAAAACTATATGCCAGTGTTGCTTACATCTTATCTCACTAAAATATTCAAAAGAATATTTAGACAGAAAATCTATGACGTTTTGGAAACTCAGAAAAAAATAAATGATAACCAACATGGGTTTCGGTCAGGCAGATCATGACTATCACAACTAATGGAACACTACAACAACATTATTGATGCACTTGAAAGTAATGAAAACTATGATGTAATATACACACACTTTGCCAAAGCGTTCGACAAGTGTGACCAAGGAATCATAATACATAAACTGAAGTGTATAGAAATAATAGGAAAAGTAGGGAAATGGACATATAATTTCCTTAGTGAGTGGCGGCAAATCGTTACAGTACAAGGAGTAACTTTAACAGAATCAGAGGTCCTCAGATCAGTACTACAAGGAACAGTATTAGCTCCACTACTCTTCATAATCATGCTAACTGACATAGATGAGGACGTTACCAGAGACATCACAGTAATATCCTTTGCTGATGACACAAAGATCAGTAGAAAAATAACAAACCCAGAAGATATGGGATCTCTACAAACAGACATGAACAGAATCTACAAGTGGACGGAAGCCAACAATATGAAGTTTAACAATGAGAAATTTCAGCTGTTACGGTACGGAAAAAGAGAAGAACTAAATCCATGGAATATTATACCTCAAATGGACAGGAAATTCAGAGAAATTCTTGAGCAAAAGATTTAGGGGTTGTAATGACTGATGATGCGAAATTTGAAACACAAAATAAGATAGCAATAAACAGAGCAAAGAGAATAAAGGGGCAGATATTAAGAACCTTTAAACGAAGGGATAGGAATGCAATGATTCCTCTACTGAAAACAGTGATTACCCTAACATGTCCATATGAAAAAGAAGACATTAGGCAGCTAGAAGGGATTCAGAGAAGCTTCACAGCCAAGATCAAGGGGTGAAAAGAACTAAATTACTGGGAAAGGTTACACGAATTAAACCTATATTCACTGGAAAGAAGAAGAGAGAGATACACCATTATTTACACTTGGAACTGAGTCCATCCTTGATCAAAGCCTTTCGCGAAATTATTCCTCGCTCGTGACAGTCTTACATAATCATTTAATTTGAAACGACCAGAGCGTGGTGGTGATCTACAGTTATCAGGCTCTATATGGGGTTCTCTCTTTAAAATCTCATTAGATGTTCCAATCATGTGATGCCGTGACTGATTGTAGGATGAAGTCAGAGGCTCCAGAATGTCTATATATCTGTATATGTTTTTATGTGAATGCGTTCCTTTATGGTAAGCTGAACTCTTTCGACTAAAGATGCCTTATGTATAGAATTGGACGTGTAATAACTGATGTTAAACTCCGTCAGCATGTTCTGGAAAGCTCGGCCAATAAACTCTTTGCCCAATCTGTACAGAAATAGCCAGGAATCCTGTTTTCCTTTAACATCAGCGCTTTGGTCGCTTTAGCCACTGATTCATGTGATTTATTCTTCAGTGAGATGAACCTGTACCCGTTATATATATATATATATATATATATATATATATATATATAAGATAGGAATAAAAATAACAATACGAACAACAATAGGAACACAACAAGCGAACAAGAAAATGTTTTCAACATCTCAGACACCTTACGAAGGCTAAATGTCATCCACATGCAGTTGACACAGCTGGAAACCCCCGAGCCAAATCGCTACCGGGCAAGAAGCTACCAATACAAGTAGGAGGAAACGGATCTCTTACGGAGGATCATAGAGCAACGAATCAAGCGATATCGAAGGAAAACGAACTTGAAATGCGCAAGGGGCAACGAAAAACAGAGAACATAAAAATTGTCCTGGCTAATATTCAAGGAATAAGACCAAACCAATCACTCAATAAGGTTTCGTACCTGAAAGGATTTATGGACGAAACAAGGGCGGACATCGCATGCCTCACAGAAACTCATCTTAAAGATTGCCAAGGAAATTGTGAAAACTGCGAACATTGTATTGATAAGAAAGAGATAAATATAGAGGGCTTCAACTTACTAAGAGCGGATAGAACGACGAGACGGAAAGGTGGCTGTGCTATATATGTACAGGAAGGTCATATAACAGAGACGATAATAAGTAAATCAAACAGCTATGTGGAACTCCTAGCAGTGAAAATAGAAAAACTAAACTTGATAGTAATAGTCATCTATAGATCCAAGACCTCCCACCCCAACCGAAAAATTCTCGGAGGCCATTGATGACATTAGAAAGCTAATAAAGGCCATAAACCCTCCATCCCCCAATATAATGATCTGCGGAGACTTTAACTTCCCATTTATAAAATACAAAAAGGTGAATAGGAATATATACAGGGTGGGCCGTAAGTTTCCATACATAGGAAAAATAAACGTTTTTTTATGGACAACCATTTTTATTTATATAATATGCTCTACATGGTTGCCATTGTTTTAAAAACACATTTCAATACGTGTTCCCCACTGTTGATGAACACGCATTAGCACAGTTGACGTTATGCTTGTAATGGCGTTGGTGATACGTTCCTTTAGATGATTTATGTCTCGTATCTTTTCCTGATACACCATGGCCTTCAAGTGCCCCCAAAGATAGAAATCAAGGGGGGTGAGATCTGGGGATCTGGGAGGCCACTCCACAGGACCACGCCGACCAATCCAAGCATCCGAAACTGCTGATCCAAATACCGACGCACGTGAAGACCATAATGAGGTGGAGCTCCATCTTGCTGGAAGTAAACTGGGAAGTTACCTTCCTCGTTTAACAAGGATGGGAAAATCTCTTCTTGCAACATGTTAAGATACCTTTCGGCATTAAGATTTCCACTGACAAAAATTGGTCCAATAATTCTGTCACCCCATATCCCGGCCCACACCATCACTTTACCGGCACCTTGCATCTTCGTCGGACTCAGCCAGTTAGGGTTAGCATTACTCCAATAACGTATGTTTTGCCGATTAACCTCTCCATTGACGTAAAAATTTGCTTCATCAGTAAACAAGATCTTACGTCAAACGCATATTCTTAGGGTATCTGAAACATAAAAACAAACGTTTAATTTTTCCTATGTATGGAAACTTACGGCCCACCCTGTATATTCACCAGGACAAGGGGGGCACAAGAGAAGATCAGGAACAAGCAAAAATGTTGATGGCTCTCACAAACGAGTTTATGCTGACACAGGAGATAACAGAAAATACCAGAAAAAATAACTGCCTGGATCTGGTATTCACGAATAACACGAACTTGATTGCTGATATAAAAATAACCCCAACCATTATCTCAGACCACAACTTAATCGAGATATCAACAAATATGATGGCAGCATTAGAAGACAATACACATATTGTGGAAAGAAGTAAATTCGGGGCCTTTAACTTAAACTCGAAGACTATAAATTGGGAAGCAATCAGATCGCACATGGCCCAAATAGAATGGAGAACAATTTTCGAGAATAAAACAACGGAAGAAATGCTAACAACTTTGGAGGAAAAAACGCTGAGAATTTTAGAAAAATATGCTCCGAAATCGCAGCCAAAAGGAAAGAGGAGCTGGCTAGAAAGGCAAAAGAGAAGACTATTCCGCAAAAGAAAGAGAGTGGAGGCGAAGTTAGGAAACTCCGGAGATAATGGCAGGAAAATAATAAAAGAAAAACTGGAGGGTATCGATAGGGAAATACAAACCCTGATTAAGGACCATACAGAGAGGGAAGAGGAAAAGGCGGTAGAAGCAATAAAGGAAAATCCAAAATACTTCTATAGCTATGCAAAAAGGAAAACAAAAACGCGCGGCGCTATTGGGCCCTTAAGGACGGAAAATAATGAACTAACCGACGATCCAAAAGAAATATCTGATACATTGAGAGCTCAATATGAATCAGTTTTCAGTACCCCAAAAAGTGACAAAGCGATACCTGACATAAATGCATTCTTTGAAGAGGAATTGCAAAGGAGTATATAACAAACTTTGAGTTTACACCAGAAGATGTAGCGAGAGCTATAGAACAAATGAAACTACATTCAGCTGCAGGTCTGGACAATTGGAACGCATTATTGATTAAAAACTGTAAAAATGAAATAGCTACACCTTTATACTGGATATGGAGAAGATCCCTAGACACTGGGGAAATACCGAGCATCTTGAAAAGAGCAAACATTGTCCCTATATATAAAGGAGGAGACAGATCTCAAGCAAAGAACTATAGACCAGTGTCATTGACGTCCCACCTCACCAAAGTATTTGAAAGAATAGTTAGAGAGAAAATTTATGATTTCCTGGAGACACGGGAAAGATTCAACGAAAATCAGCAGCTCAGTACCACAAGGGACAGTACTGGCCCCACTCCTGTTCATTATCATGCTAACAGACATAGACAGCGAAGTAAACAGCAATAGTATAGTAACATCCTTTGCAGACGATACAAAGATCAGCAGAAAAATCAGCGATGTACATGACGTGGAGGCCTTGCAGAGGGACACGAACAAAATATACAAATGGTCAGAAGACAACAACATGTCATTCAACGCCGAGAAATTTCAGCTCTTGAGATATGGTAGAAAAGAAGAACTTAAACAGACTGCATATTATGCTCCAGATAGACAGGAAATTCAGAGAAGCATGAAAGCGATTGATCTCGGGATAATAATGACAGATGATGCGAAATTCGAAACACAAAATCAGATAGCGATAAATAAAGCAAAAAGAGTCGCCGGACAGGTTCTAAGAACGTTCAAGAGAAGGGACAGGACAGTAATGATTCCCCTGCTAAAAACACTGATTATACCAAAACTTGAATACTGCTCAGTTTTGACGTCCCCATATAAAAAGGAAGAAACTAATAAACTAGAAGAAACGCAAAGGCATTTCACAGCCAAGATTGATGGCTGCAAAGAACTCAACTACTGGGAAAGACTACGTAAACTAAATCTGTACTCACTGGAAAGAAGAAGAGAGAGGTACATCATAATCTACATATGGAAAATGATCGAAAAACTGGTACCAAACCTAAAACTAAACCCAATTACCATTCAAACAACACTGGAAAATAGGAAAGGCAGAATGTGTAGTGTTCCCAAATTAAAAGCACGACAAGGGACCTCCTCAACCCTGAAGGAAAATAGCTTGGTTGTCAGGGGGCCAAGAATTTTCAACCAGCTTCCTAAGGACCTCAGAAACGTAACGGGGGTCAAAGTTGAAGTCTTCAAGAAAAGACTGGATGCCTGGCTCAGGACAGTACCAGATGAGCCGGGCGTGCCTGGCTATGTACGGTGGAGAGCGCAAGAAAGCAATTCGCTCCTCCACCAGGCCAGACCTAGAGGCGGGGCCACCAGCTTGACCTCCGTGTGAAGAGAGACCAACACACGAAACAACATAAGGTTCATAAGGTAAGGTATATATATATATATATATATATATATATATATATGTATGTATATTAAGGTGTGCCTAAAATTAAACTTTATTTTTCCTAATACCACATATCTTTATTTTGTGGCAATGAATGAAAAACTAATATAGACAAAATTTTATTGAATTTAGTTAATATTAACAGGGTGCTCAATTCACTGAAAAGTTCCACTTCAAAAAAGTTGTACCATAACTAAATAAATTCCATACTTTTAAGACTTTATTTCAACTTGAGCTTAATTATTTTCAAAATTTAACATAAATATACTTTTGGAGTCTTCTGAACATTCACTTAAGCCTATCTTTTTTAATCTCTTTGTAGGCCTATACAAAAACTACACACATAATATATTTTACATATAAAATAGCCACAGTATATTTTTTGAATAACACTTATTAACATACATTTTTTAGTAATATTTCTTGGCTTTGGGGTTTTGTTTCCTATGGTGTTCTACAACCAGCAAAAGGTACTGTTTTTTATTTTCATCTGTTGTTAGTGTTGCACTGAACTTCGTAATGAGAGCCACACCACGTTCTGCAAGATCATTTACAACTCTCCAATTTTTAACTATTTCTTTTGCGGCATTGTAATGTGCCGAAACTGACCGCCTTTCAGGATCTTCATGAAGAAATTCTGCGAATACTCCTGTGATTGTGAAAAATGATTTGGTTCTTTAGTGCAAAAATCAGGTAAAGTTTTGTGAGAAGGATCAAAGGGCTAAACCCTACGCACAAAATCTTCATGGGAAGGAACTTATTTGCATTTTTGGCCTCATCCTTTTGACATCAAATGATATCTCTGGATCAAAAAATGCATGAGCAACATTTACCTCATTTAAGTACCACAGGTGGCGTCCAAAGACAGTAGTAAGAGAATTTGATAGATTTTGATTTCTAAGACAGTTCAGCTCTTGAAAGAGCTTCAGATCATTTGCTGGAGCCTTTATGGCCACAGAGCTTTGGAACCATGCTTTTAAATATATCTTTACAAGAAATATATTAAAATTTTAAAAATTTAACCATTTCCTTTCTGAAGCTGTATTTCCTTTTATTCTCAAATTCGGTATTTCCTTCTGTAGATCGAATTGATTTCTAAACAACCACATTTTGAGAGAGTAAATGGCTCTTGACATCCATCTTGCTCGATGGACAGGACCTGGGCGCTTAAAAGAAATACCTGTGATTGGAATCCTGCCAAAAAATATGATTGAGAGCTCCATAAGCTCTCGATAATCATCCGAGGCTGTTGTTCGTGTAGGGTTGCGTTTGCGAACATGATAATGTCATCTTTAAGAGCAATAATTTCTTCTGCGCCAACATCTGCATGGGTAATAGGCCGATTTTATATACCCCAATGTAGTCTGCACGACACGTGTGGTCTATATGTGTTTTATTGTCTCACATTCTGACATACAAATATGTCAATTGTGTTGGTGCGACCTAATTCGCATGATTCTATCTTTGCTGTACATTAGCTTATATTTACTAATATACAGGGTGTCTCAAAAGTCACTATCTATTTTGAAAAATAATGGGAATTACGAAAAACTGGTTTAAGACATGAAAAACATATTTATTTCAGAGTAAGTGCCACAAAGAATTAGTGCTATTTATTTATCTGTCTCCACATGGCGACCATCAGTGTCTCTACAGAGCTCAAAGCGATAAGTTGTTTCCCGGAACACACTTTCCAGCATTTGAGGTGTTATTTTCTGAACTGCATCGGTAATACGATTTCGAAGTTCGGCTACATCACTAATTCTTCTACCAGTGTACACCTTAGACTTAATGAAACCCCAGGCGAAAAAATCTAATGGTGTTAAATCGGGTGAACGTGCTGCCCATGGTTGTGTTCCTCCACGACCAATCCAGCGACCGGGGAAGCGTCTGTCAAGATAATCACGTACAATTATTGCATAATGGCACGGTGCTCCATCCTGCTGAAAAACTACTGTGTCAAGAATGCCATCTGTAAGAAGTTGAGGTTCGAGGAATTGTTCAAGCATGTCAAGATAATAAACCAATTAACTTTTTTTAAATACACAAATTTGCACCAGAAGTACATATCTTTATGCCAGCATAGCATTTTTTTAAAAACATCTAATGTCACCGAAATAGATAGCGACTTTTGAGACACCCTGTATATTACATAAATGGGAGTACTTGCCCAGAGTTCTCTTTCCTGTAGACGCAACTGTAGATGCCAATCATTTAAAAAGAAAAGAATTTATTCAATATTGGCTTCAAATCTATATAAAATAATCACATTTGATTAAATGTATTATATTAAAGTAAAGTTATTTTTAATCACCGTTTGAACTCCACTATTGCGACAAACATGTTTACTATCAAGTGTCAATACAATTACAATGTTTAAAATTAAAATTAATAATGTCGAGAGATTTTATCTGTTTGAGAAGTAAGTCTTCACATGTATTGTACATACATATTATTTTAAGTTTGAATTCACACCCACCCCGCACTCGCAATATTTTACCCACACCCACCCCGCACCCGCAATATTTTACCCACACCCGCCCCGCACCCGCAAGTATTTTTAAGTGGGGCCCACATCACGTCCGCAGTGTGGGTACCCGCGGGTACCCGCACCCGCCGGCAACCCGCACAGGCCTCTAATACGTATACACACACATGTAAGCGTGTTTGTGAGCGTGTGAGAAAAAATTAGCATTGCCTATCTGCACCGACGTAAGGTTCGCGAGTGACTGAGAATGACAGGTTTAGACTTGAGCTTTTGAAGTCGTTGAGCACCCACTTAATATTCATTAAATTGAACAAGATTTTTCCTGAAAAGTTTTGTTTCGATATGTAACCAATTCACATTGTGTGCTAAGTTGTAAGTCAATTTTAAAATTTTGTCATATATACAATGGGCACACCTTAAATTGTGTATATTATATATATATATATATATATTATATATATATATATATATTATATATACATATATATATATATATATCCTGTACCCGTTATAATACACTAAATATCTCTGCATGTCTGTTAAATCCGCCTGCCAAATAGAATCAACCGAGGTTGCTAAAGTCTTAGCAGTTTTAAACCTTCTTCTCACCCGTTTATGTAGTGTATAAGTGTCCTGTTCACGCAGAAACCTCTCAACATCTTTTTTCTCTACTCCCTCATGACGTCCTTGTACAATCTATTAACCCCACCGTTGGATGCTGGATTAGAAATGCCATAATAACTTTTTCTTAATATGTCAGCCATTTATGTATTTCAGAGGCGCTCGGGTAGGATAGTCCGTTGGTGGATGGCCTCTTCTTCTTCTTCAGAGTTGTTACTGATGGAGGCGAAGCTGTGTTCAGTTGTGGTACTTGCGCTGCTTCTCCTAAGTCTTTTAACCTGTTCTGATTACCTATCAACGTTTTTGGAATGTTTATTTGCTGTAGTCTAGCTTTAATAGTTTCCCATCCTGTTGATAAAGGTCTATCCCACTTTCTCACCAAATCATGCACGATATCAGTGATGTTCGAGCCCTGTACCTTTGACCCTCCAACAATAACCTCGCCTGTATCGGACCAATGTATAATGGGGTCCTCACTCAATAAGTTATAGACTTAATCCTTTATTCCTTAATGTATGAGGTTGACTACTTTTTAATACGTGCTCGATGTGTCCCCCTCCGCTGTTCTTTGACTGCTCGTCTCCAGCCTCGGCTCCACGTCCGTCAGCATCATCAGTGCTATGTCTAATAACTATGGGGACCTCGGTCGGTTTCTTATAATCTTCGAGATCGTGAAGAAATTTATGTAGAGCTTCTTGATATAAAATTCTTTTCTCATCAGGGGGCTTCTCACTGTTTAATAGATTTACCAATTCATTCTCCATTCTTTTAAGCTTATTTTTACCAGGATCTAGTAATGATTCCTTTGTATTTTGCATTGAAGCATACACCTCGTGTGGAAGCACGACCACTTTCTTCATTATATTATACTAGAAAATAAAGGTGCCAAAACTGAAAACAAGATGGGCAGGAACGAGCCACCTTTTTGCACAATAATTTTCTTTTTCTTCCCCACACTTTACTTTTTACGAGCGAGCGCGCGTATTATGCTCTTGTAACGACGTAAGCGTGCCTTCTGAGGGGTCTTCATTGGTACATTGCATTTTATAACGTTAAGGCAGATTTCACAGACGCATTTTAAAGAGTCTGGTTCAATATTATTAACATACAGACGTTGGAGAGTGTAGGGCAATCGTTGGTAGATCTTCATTAATTCACGATATTTCTTTACCCTCTTTGTCATTCTGGGATGTATACCGTTTCAGCCTCGTTTGGGAATATATTCGTTCTTAGAAGCACCCTAAACGTGTTTCGCGGGTGAAGGTCACAAACCAAATGTCCATAACGTTGACCTGTAACTTCTTTATAAACTTCCAAACACTCCTTACGCTGATTCGGGAACATTTGACTGGCTAATACTCCAATTTGTGCTACATCTCTACGTTGTGCGAATAAAATTAGATATTGCGTGTTTAGCGATACATCACGCATGTATCTATTCTTGATAAACAGGTTTTGATTGATGAAGAACATGCTTATGTTAACATGGTGGGAGAACACTAAATGTCTCGGTAAACGTTTTGTGAATGATGAGGTACAGCAACATGTCACTAACAGAGATATTGCTGTTGACGATTATGTGGTTGAGGTTACAGACTCCACCCTCGCCATCGAACCAACAGCTGTGACAAACGCAGCTCCCCCACTCGTCAACTCGAGGAGAAGAAAGCGGGAGCATGAAACATCTTCCAGGTCAAAGCGCGTAAAGTCATCAGCCACAGAAATAGAGCCGCAACCCTCCACGTCTTACGACACGACTCCTTCAGTACCACCATCTACAAATAAAGCTGTACCCACTTACGCCCCTTCGTCCGCGCCCTCCACCTCAGCAGCAACACCTTCAGTCAATGGTATATCATTCGAGCTGTTACGCAACGTTACCACCACCCCAGCCTTGACTAGAAACCGGTACATAGTCAGGGTCGACACCCGAGTCATGTATAGTGGCAGCTTTGAACACGAACTGCGGCGCATGGTTGAACGTATTCTGGAGTTTGCCCTTCAGAGCAGTGAGGGGCGTGAAGTCAGGGTGCGTCTGGCGCTCGGGTTCGGGTCAGCTGATACCGATAGAGACGATTTTTGGGTAGTAATACCCTAGAGGCGTCTGGCCGCCGTAGATGTAGAGTATATTTTGGGGCGTATACTGCAGGCCGCTCAAAGCGGCACCGAGCTTATTTTGGAGAATTTTACGATTGATCTAGACCATGTCTACCGACCTGTAGGCCACATCGCAACGCCTAATACCCTTAACTTTAACAGTTATGAGCTATAAAAAAACGCACTGCTTTTGATTGTAGTTGTGGCTTTATAGCATTAGTCTTGGCTCATATGCTTACTGTGTCAAATACAGTTGCCCAAAAAATCTGGATGCCTACGGTAGTGGAGCGTGCACGTAAACTGCCTGCAGACTGTAGACTTGAATTTGCCTGTAATATGGCGCCTGAAGAGCTGCGAAGTGCTGAACAGGTAATGTGTGTACGTATAGTTGTGTTTGGATTAGATGATAACCGTAGGACTGTCTATGTTTTAAAAAGTGGTATGATAGAACGCACAAGGCCCCTACTTATTTTAGGATTGTCTTGAGCAACGTATCTCCCCATCCGTAATATAAAGGCTCTTTACGCGAGTTATGATAAAAGTCGAAAATATGGAAGACATGACGATTTGTGTAGCGGTTGTCTCGTTTACGAATGATCTGTTGATGCATTGTAAGGAGTGTCACATGGCTTGCGATCAGTGTAAGGGCCCCAGGTGTGAAAGTCGGGTAGTTGAAGCTAAGAAGCGCGACTGTAATGTGTGTAAGCGAATGTTTTTCAATAATATCTGTTTTTCTCACCATAAATCGAATGGCATGTGCAGGAAAATGAGGATTTGTGAGTGTGGTATGTTTCACACAATGGACAGTTGGGGAAAGTTTGAGCACAAATGCGATGAAATTCACTGTTCTACCTGTCATGAAAAATATGAGGCGGATGGAGTAAAGCATGTATGTTATATGAAAGATGCTAAGCCTAAAAATAAATCCTGTATAACCGTGTATTATGACATAGAAACGTACACAAACCCTGAAACAAAAGAGGTTATTCCATATTTACTTGTAAGTCTGTGACGAGTGCATGAACATTGAATGTGATGAATGCCTCAAATGTGGTAAGCGGACAAACATTTTTAAGATGTCTGCAGGAGATTCCCCCATGAAACTCTTTGTGAACTATATTGTCAAGTTAGCAGATCAGTTCAAAAAAATGACTGTGTATATTCTTGTCCACAACGGCGCAAAATTTGACACTCAGTTCCTTTATAAGGAGCTGCTTGAGCACGAATCATCAGAGATATTCACGGGTGATCCCCTGAAAAGAGGGAACAAACTTATACAGATGCAGATAAGGGGGAATGTACAGTTTAAAGACACCCTGCTGTTCACACTTGTAAATTAGCCAGGCTACCCAAAGTGATGGCCGTAGGCGCCGAAGTCTCAAAAGGGTACTTCCCTTACACATTCCTCACTCAAGGCACTTTAAATTACGTCGGCCCACCACCCCACAAACACTACTTTAACTATGAAAATATGAGTACAAGTGAACGTGAAGATTTTGACCACTACTACACCAGCTTTAATGAAGATAACCCTTAAATGTGAACGTTATTGTATGAATGTCGTACATGTATTTAGAGTATGCTTTCAAGCCTTTAGAAGTATGTACATAACCCGATTCAACTGTGATCCACTACAAGCCGCAACCACGATCGCCTCCTTATGTTTTACTGTATTCAAGAATAACTTCATGCCTAAAGATACGTTGGCCGTCATCCCTCGAAACGCTCCGTGCAGTTATGGGTATAAGGCTACTTACTGGTTCACACACACACACACACACACACACACAACAGCAGAGAGGGGTGTATATATAAAACACGCTCGCAACACGAGGGAAGTAGCCGTTAAGTTCAATGGCCGTGTTTTTTGAGTGGACGGCTTAAGTGAGGACCCAACCACTGATGAGAAGACGGTGTACTCTTTTAACGGTTGCTGCTGCATGGATGTCCACGCCCTGAGTGTGCCACAGGGGACCTCCATGGAAGATCCCCCGCCGACAGCCTCGCAGGGATCCGTACCCGCGACCAGCTTATAAGTTCACAGTTCACTCACAAGGTTTTGTGGGAGCATGAATATGATGCCTGGTTGGAAACCGATGAGCAGTATTGCGAAAAAATAAAAGCTATCAAACGTACAATGGTGGTGGAGCACCTCAAATGCGGTGACAGCTTGTTTGGAGGATGCACAACCCCTTCAAACTTTACTTTCCGCCTACGAACGGGCTGAAGCTTCACTACTACGATTTCTGCTCATGTGATGAAGAACAATCCGTATCCCATAGTTGCGCCTGAAAAACTTGTGGGCCCAGCCATGCCTACCATCGAGGCGTTCTCAGCTAACTTGAGTGAGAGCTACTTTGGGCTTTCTTTCGTAGATGTGATCCCCCCTCGCGATTTATGGATGCCGATCTTGCCTGTTGTTATAGACCACAAACGCATGTTCCCTCTGTTGTGTGAAGTGCGCAGAGGAGAATATTGTCCCTAGCCCTCCGTCACGGGTACAGAATACTAAAGATATATGAGGTGTGGAGGTTTCAGAAGCTCCCCATCCTTTTCACACCATATATAAATACTTTTCTGAAGTATAAAGTAGAAGCCTCAGGATACCCACGAGGAGTTGAGACCGAAAATGCGAAAAACGGTGTATATTCAACGCTACCATGATCGTGAAGAGATACAACTTGACCGTGCCCAAATTGTGAGGAACTCTGGCAAGCTCTTTAGTGCAAAGTTGTACCTAAATAGTCTTTGGGGCAAGTTTTCCCAGAATACAGACAAGGGGAATGTACATCTAGCACAAAGTTACAGTGAAGTCTGGGATTACTCAAACGCTAACGATAAAGAAGTTATGGAAATCGTAAATGTATGTAATACATACATAACAAAGCGTGACCGGACAGCTCATACCAGGACAACACATACCAGGACAACTTATACCGGACAACTCAGACCCGGACAACTCATACCTAGGACAACTCATACCTAGGACAACTCATACTCTTCATCAATTACCACCCCAATGTTGATCTTTTCATCTATATCCACCCCGAAAGTTTAAACTCTGCAAATTAACGAAAATAAAATAAGAAAACAATAACAACAAATTTATTATTTATTGCAAACATATAATAAATAGAGAACCATTATTTACATAGGATAAAATTTGAATGCCCGGTTAGGTCAACTGTACGCCCTTGACGATTGGTTAGGTTTAGTCGTGATATTTTCGTTAGTTTTAACGAAAATATCACGACTAAACCTAACCAATCGTCAAGGGCGTACAGTTGACCTAACTGGGCATTCAATGAACCCAACCGGGTATTCAGTTGACCTAACCGGGCATTCAATGAACGTAACTGGGCATATATATATATATATATATATATATATATATATACATATACAGGGCGTCCCAAAAAAATGTATACACACTTTAAATACTTATAAAGGCAGTGTTTATTAAAATACATTTCATTTTCAAAATGTAATAGAATCTACAGACATTATTTAATTGTTTTGTCAACGCCTGTTTTCAAACTGACGTCCGTTCTGGTCCAGGCACTGCTGATAACGCGAAGCAATGGAATCGCAAACATCACGAAACATTTCGTTTGGTATTTGTGTGCATTCTCGTTCAATGGCTGCTCTCAATTCAGCGACTGTTGCAGGTTTTATAGCGTAGACTTTGTCTTTTAAGTATCCCCATAAAAAATAGTCTAGTGGTGTGAGGTCTGGTGAACGCGGAGGGTATTCTACGAAACCCCTTCGTCCAATCCACATCCACATCGTGCCAAGTACCACTCGCAATACTCCACTCTTCGGTCCGGATCATCTTCATTAATAGCATGGACTAATCTTGGAATGTAACTTTTCCATTGACAGCGCTTCAAAATGCGTTGGACAGATGATTCTGAAATTCTACCTCACTACTCGCTTGCCGCACAGATTTTCTTGGACTTTGGTGATACGTTTCCAGTACTCTTTCTTGCTTTGTGGGGCTTGTCGATGTCCGTGGTCTTCCGGAACGCTTCTTGTGGACATTCTGAACAGTTCCATCGGCTTCAAACTTATCTCTAATTCGAGTGATGGTAAGTCGCGTTGGTGGATCTGTTTGAAACCCTCCTAAACTGTCTTTGCACTTCAACTGCGTTTTCACACTTCCAGTAGCATTTTAGAATGAATTTCCTTTGTTCAAAGCTTAGTCTGACTGCCATTATTAATTCTAATGGGTTTAACTTGGAAAGAAAGAAACACCAATTGAGCTATCAGCTGTTAAAGTGTGTATACATTTTTTTGGGACGCCCTGTATATAACTTGCATGAATTTTGAATGTTTAAATTTAATTTTTAATTTTACAAAATAAATGCTTTCATTAATTTTAAAAATAAATGTTTTCATTTCAAAATGTTTTCATTAATAACTTCCATGAATTCTAAATGTTTAAATTTAATTTTAAATTTTACAAAATAAATGTTTTCATTAATTTTTTTTTTTTTTTTCTGGTCCTATGTATGAGTTGTCCTCGGTATGAGTTGTCCTAGGTATGAGTTGTCCGGGTATGAGTTGTCTGGGTATAAGTTGTCCTGGTATGAGCTGTCCTGGTATGAACTGTCCTAGAACCATAATAAAGTACGACCGAACCGAATTGGCTACAGATACATCGCGTGTCACAAACATACCTGTAGCCGGTTTCACAACAGCCTACGCACTTATCAAGCTGTGGCATCTGCTGCATTCTCTCGGACAACGGGTTCTGTACGCTGATACAGATGGTGTGATAGTCACGGAGAGGGTAGGTGAATATATGATTCCTATTGGGGAATTACTTGGGGAGTTGACTGATGAGATCAAGGATGAGTATGGCGACATCGCGTACGCCGATGCTTTTGTCTCAACAGGTCCAAAAACTTACGGAGTACGCGTGAGGGTGGGGAATGAGTACAAGCACAGCGTGAAGGCTAAAGGCATCACACTTAACCATGCCAACCGCCAGATCGTTAACTTTGAATCGCTCAAAGATCTACTGAGCTTAGAAGACGATGGTAATGACCAACCACCCAACCTGGTTGTGGGGACTCATAAATTTAGAGCACAGAAATTAGGGGCGTGAAGGAACTTAGGGGCACGAAGGTTTGTCGTAACGCCTACAGGAAACGATACCAGGTGCATGACACCTACGACACTGTACCCTTTGGGTACCATAGTCCCTTGAATGTTTGCTATATATATATATGTATGTTATTTACTTGTTCACGATATGCTTATTTATTTATTACGTGAATTAGAGACTATTTCCGTGTTGATGATATGTTTATTTATTTAAAATAAATCACGTTTCAATTAGCGTTTAATTTTCTCCTTTGTGTGTGTGGGTGTGGGTGTGTGTGTGTGTGTGTACAGGAAAAAATTTAAGCAATCCTCACTGTATGATCAATCAAAGGAGTCACGTGACTCTTGCTACTAGCTGGTCACATCTCTGCCTCTGCGAGATAGTTGACCTCAACAAGCCCTGGATGATCTCAGACGTATATTTTGAAGAATTCTCGCGTAGACAGAAAATAGTGATGGCTACCTTTGATATTGCGTGCTCGACATTCATGAAGTGGTATTCGATAAAGTCCACAGATGTGGTGAACACTCAAAGAATCCCCAGTCCTCCCTCCTTTGAGGCTTTTAAGGTTACATTGAACCGCGTGAAGCGTGAGGAGCAGGAGGTCCAAATACTCTATGGATATTCTGGCAAGAGCATTGCAGGCTTTCGTGGCTCAAACGATGTAATGGACTACGTCGTAGGACTAAACTGCGTAAAGGCTCACATATACCGCGAAGTGAAAGAAACATCACGTGTGATGAGTTGTGTGACAAAGCGGTATTATGTCATTTTGCATCATACCGAGTACGCATACCCTGCAGCTGAGAATATAACTATTTTGCTTATGGACAACCTGAAATATTTTTGTCATTACGTTCGTATATAATTCAGTAATGGCGAACCTTTGACACGCGTGTCAAAGGTGACACGTTGCTGTTTTTTTGTTGACACGCCTAAACTGACATTTCTATCGTCTAAAAGTTAAACAAAAACTATAAAGAATGAAAATCGATCAAATCAAGAGACGTTTTTAATTTCATCTAATTAAATAGGAAATGTTTATATATATTTTTTGTAAATAAACATTCAATTCTCTATATTTGATGGCTATTTAATTACATATTACTGTGGTTGGGTTTGAATTGAAATAAATTACCATTATAAATAGTATAAAATTAAGCATTAATTTTGGCTGGCAACTCTGAATTATATATTCATAATTCAGAATTGGCAACCCTGATTTCTTCTTTCTCTGTCTTTAATCGAGCCATGGCGTCGTTTTACACGGGCATTTTGATATAATGAGTCTAATTAAGTCATTATTAATCACTGTTGTGTAGTGTTATGTTTCATTATTAGTTAATATTAAGTGTTTGCTGGTGTTAATTATTAGTATTAAGTGTTATTGATATTATTGTGTTGGAAAATGAAAATTTATCTCCATTAACAAATTTAACTGTGATACCGTTGAAACTAATTAGGTCTAACGTTAATTCATCGTTTTACGTGTTCTAACATCTATTTGTCACATTAAATATTTGTGTTAACGATTTTGAATTGCTGTTATTTTTTAATATTTCAGCCTTATCATAATGGCTGAATCAGTAAACAAAAAATAAAATTGTCAAAGAAAGGAAGCGGAAGGAGTTTCCAAGATTGGTGGACTGAAAAATATGGCGTTATTGATACGAACGACAAAGCTCTATGCATCCTGTGTAGTGAAACAGTTGTGAGCAGAACTTGGAATGTGAAAAGGCATTTCGACACTAACCACCAGTGGCTTCTAGAAAAAAGTGAGCAAGAACGTAAAAAATACATATTGCGAATGTTAAAAGATAAACAGTCTCAATCAGACAATTTACTTAAATTTGTAAGTGGGCCTTCAAATTTAGTGTCTGCAAGCTTCAGTATTTCACATACTATTGTCCAGCATGGAAACTCACTTAGTGATGGAGATTTCGTTAAGGAAGCTTTTATGAAATGTGCACCATTTTCATTTGATGACTTTCAAAATAAAGCAGCTATTATTCAGCGTATGAATTACTAGTTAGTAGAAATACAGTTAAAGACAGAGTGATGAAGATGAACTCTGATATAGAAAATCAAGTGAAACAAGACTTAAATGCATGTGATTTCTTTTCTATTTGTCTCGATGAGACCACCGATGCTACGTCATCGGCTCGATTAGCTATTATTGCTAGATATTCCAGTGGCAATGCAATATATGAGGAATTACTTAAGTTAGAAAATTTGCCTCTGAATACAACAGGAGCAGATATATGTGAGGTTGTTGTTAGAATGCTTCGTGATAAACAGATAGATATGTCAAAAATAGTGTCAGTTTCGACAGATGGTGCCCCAAATATGGTTGGACGAAATGTTGGATTTGTGAAACATTTTACAGAAACTGTTGGTCATCCGCTTGTATGCTTTCACTGTATTGTACATCAAAAGGTATTGTGTGCAAAGGTAGGTTTAGATGAAGTTAATGATGTAATGGTAGTTGTGACGAAAATAGTCAATTTGATAGCTTCACGGGCTTTGCACAAACGAGAATTTATGTCACTGTTAAATGAAGTTGATTCAGTTTATAATGGATTACTTATGTATAATAATGTGCGATGGTTAAGTCGCGGTTAGGCACTTGAACGTTTTGTGGAATGCTTAAATGAAATCAGGCTATTTTTAAATATGAAAAATATAGAACAGTTTCCTCAATTAACTGATGTGGCTTGGCTCAGTAGACTTATGTTTTTCACTGATCTGTCATTACATCTGAATGAACTCAATATTAAATTACAAGGTTTTGGAAAAACTATTGATGTAACGTTTGGCTTGATCAAAGGCTTTGAAAGCAAGCTCAACATTTTTAAACGTGACTTGGAAAGTAGAAGTTATAAGTACTTTCTTAGGTTGAAGAAACATTTTGATGAAATGAAGTGCCAAGACAGAGACGACTTGGAACAAGCTCGGGAACAATTTTATTTATTTGTTGAAATAAATTTTATAAAATATCCTGATAAAGCTGTTTTTACAAATCTGAATTAGATTTGTTTGACTGGTTAGATTTAAATGACTTTGAAATGCAGTTAGCAGAGTTCCAATCCAGCTCTATTTGGAAGCAAAAGTTTATTGATCTTAGATCTGAGTTAGAAACACTCGAGCGAGACTGCTTGAAGGGATCTGTGAATAATAATTCTGACAATGAAATTCTGAAAGTGTGGAACTGGATCCCAGAAACTTTTGACACTCTTAAAAGACTTGCCAAAGCTATACTGACAATTTTTTCATCAACTTACTCCTGCGAAACTTCGTTCTCAACTTTGAATAACATCAAAACGGACAAGAGAAACAGATTGGTTGATGATGTCAGTGCTGCTTGTGTAGCATTAAAATGTACGAATTACACACCTGCTATAAAAGAGCTGTTTTCAAGAGTACAGCAACAAAGAAGTCACTAAATAACAGGTAAAATTGTAGTTTTTATTTTAAAACATTTTATTGTCATTTATTTTTATTTTTCCTGTATTGTTCAAATGAGCTAGAATGGATAATTTTATTATTATAATTGCGATGTTCCTTTGATAACTGATCGTTTATGTATGTGACACGCCACTTGAATATGATCACGAAAATTTTTAATTTTTGACACCCAAGGTTGAAAAGGTTCGCCATCACTGGTATATATCATGATGAGGTTCGCAGTGATATTGTAGCTAAATGCTTGTGCGAGTTTTTAATAGAGTTTAGGGATGAGTATCGCTTATTAAGCAAAAGGGATAAATATGGACACGTGTTTCTCTCAAATAGAGCGCCGGAGTGTTAAAGTGTGGATAAAATGAACGAATATGTATGATTCTGATAAAACGTTAAAGCCGATATTACTTCATGTATCGGTCCTTTGATGTTAGAACAACTCCTTGCACCAATCACTAACTTGTGGTATGAGGCGCCTGTGTGACTCAATCCCCCACAACTCCCGCCGAGCCAAACCGCGCACAGGCGGCTCATCGCCATCTCAGAGCTTGACCCGACTGGACGTGTTCTCCTCACAATAGAAAACGATGGAGCTTCCATTGAGCAGTATCCTCAATGTCGTATACGATGTGTCCGTGACGAAGTCCGTGCGTGTGTTCAGGCGTAAAACCGGCGCTATTAATTATGTACTTGAAACGTCGTGTAGACAATCAAACTCTGGTAAACGGAATGTTATTTATCTAAGTGTTGAGGAGATGAACAGAATCTTCGTGGTGGTTGAGAAGTGGGGCGAGGATCGTTCTAAAATATCTGCAGGTGTAGGCACAAAAACAGAACAGATTAGTGATTCACCCTCATACGCCGTTACTTGTACGTTGTGTATAAATCAAAACCAGCCATGCATTGACATACGGTTGATGTGGAAGAATGCAGCTGACAATAACATCCTTATCCCCACTCGAAACCGTGTCATTCTCGACAGAATGTTTGAAGTCGTCGGTTTCCGCAAATTAAAACCTGCATTAGACGCGCGTGTTACCGATATGCTTTATTTTGACACTGTTCTTGAATACGCGTACACGGCTCTGCTCGTCTGTTTTACCGACTGTGAGGAGGAGGAAGGCGAGAATGGTTTGGAGTTGGATGCGTATTTAAACTGTATAGACTCAGCGAAATATCACGAACTTTGGTACAAAGGACTTGAGCGGCACAGGCCTGAGCTCACCTACACTGTTCACCCTGAAGAACTATTTCTTTATATAATGGTCAGTTGTCGGCCCGATTTAGAAGATTACTTCAATTGCCGATATGCGATGTGAAGAAGAATTCACGGTTGAAAAGCTCGGATTGGAAAGAATAATCCCGCGTTTGGAAAGGAGTGTTTATAAACTTGAATTTAACAATGATGTTGTGTCAAACGATGCCCTCGTTGTGCTTGCTTTTGAATGTATTCTATCCGTGTTTAAAGAAAGTGATAACATGCCAGCCAAGTATAAAGTGGGTACAAAAATAGTGTTAAGCGATCTGAAAGCCCATTATATTGAATATAGATTTCCACATACATTGAGTGGTGAAATAATGTTATATCTTACTTATTGTAGAGTACAAACCAACGAAGATGTAACTGGATTCAATTACGTATGAGTTTAGTATTTTATTTAAGCGTGGTAGAACTTAAAGCGCTTTATATATATATATGTGTGTGTGTGTGTATATATATATATATATGTGTGTGTGTATATATATATATATATATATATATATATATATATATATATCTGTTATACACGGGCAGCAGAATACCCAAAGACTTTTCATGCCCAAACCTCCTCCATGACCCTGGAAACTTTCTCTTCCACGTCTGGTCCGTGGACCCAACAACCCGACGAAAGCCGGAATTCCACGCTCAAACCCAGACGCTCCAAATAAGGACTGGCGCGTCTACCCTTTCACTCAAGCTCAAGGTTCTCTTGAGAAACTTCAGACTACAGATACTCCACGCCAACTCGCTTTAGCCCTGAGATCCTCTTTGTATGCCTCTCACGCTTGGGTTGGACTTCTGACGTAAGAGAAAGTAGGATTCCGCCGTATAAAAGGAAGGATCCGAGGCGTGGACGCCAGACTCTAACTTAGGCATCGTGCATCGTCAGTAAAAGAGAAAGGTTGGGTTGCGTCTCGATCAGTTCTCCGAGTAGAGACCAGAGGGATTTTGCTCGTTAAAGACTAAACTTTTGAGAGACGAGTTATTAGAGTATCGAATATTGTGGGCCAATAGAGTCTTAACTGCAGATAGGAAGAAGTGGTGGACTCAGGCAATATTTATCTTGTAATTCAATTATTTTTACGTTTAAAACTTAATTAATATACTATTGAACGCTGTTGATTTACATTTCTGAAATTTGATTGATTTTTTTGTAACAAGCCGAGTTGTATCCTCTAAATTCTAATTAAAATTCATTGCAACCGTTGATTTCATTATCAATCACGAACTTAACTCACACGGGTCAAAGTTACGAATAAAAGAACCCACACAGTACTCCGTGATTGTGGGAACCCAAACTTTAATTATTTTCACCACCAGGAGTGCTTTACAAGTAATACCCTCTCTCGCGTACAAACCTGACTTCGCCGAAATCGGTAAGAAAGAGAAGGGTATTACATATATATATATATATATATATATATATATATATATATATATTATCCATGTATTGGAATGCTTCTGTACTATTATTTTTTAAGTTTATATATAAGTGTGTATTTTTGGATGCGCGTATATATATTAAATGTGTTTATAGATTTCTTCTGTACTATTATTATATCATATATGATTGTGTGTATATATTCCTCGCTTTAAGTGTGTATTTTTTTATGTATATACATTTCTTCTGTCCTATTATTATTTTGATTGTATATTTATTTCCCGAGCTCCATAAATGATGTTAAATAATTGATTCCATGTTAAATAATTCGTTTTGCAACTAAATAAACAGAATGATGTATTTGTGTTTTATTATTAAAAATATATATATATAAGCGATATTATTTGATTTAATAATGAACTGATGGGTGTGTGTACATATAAATATAAACGCTATTATTTTTTATGCACGTGTGCTTGGATAAATAAATAAATATATAAAAAAAAATATATATATATATATGAAAATTATTTCACGAAAGTAACACGTGAAAAATATTTATGATGAATAAAACCACGAAGGAAAGGAAACACAGAATGGAGCTCAAGCGCTTTCGTCTAATGACATCCTCAGGAACACTGAAGTACATAAAGAGTTACAGCCTATATATAGGTTACAGAAAAAAAAAAATATATATATATATATACAATATATATATCATATGGAAATAATCTTACCTTCTTTCTGAAAAAAAAAATTCGATTATGGGGATTTATAGACCTGTTTTTTTTTTTTTTATTTAAGTTAAATTAAATCAGCAATTCTGAGACTAATAGGGATTAAATCTTAAACTGCAATAAAAAATAAATTAATTATTATTCTTTCAGAAGTGGGAAGCCAGCCAAGAAGAGGCTGAAGAAGATCACAGCCATCAACATTGAAGCTACCCACTGGTCAGAACTAATCAACCTTTCTCAAAGTGGCATCTGTGAACCTGCTCTCACAGAAGACTTTTCTGACCAGGAGCTTCAAGAAGCATTGCTGAATGGCACCAAGCTGGAGCTGCCTGATCTGCCTTCACATTCTCAGAGTGTTGAAAGGGCCGTGAAGCTGACATCTGAAGCTTCCCATACTGTTTATGGACTCGAATCAAGGCACAAACACATTCTGGCCAAAGCCCTAAGCCGCCAGATGAGGCCTTCCTTTGCTTCAAAGGGCTCTTACAGTGAAAATTATGATGATCTTGGAATCTAAATGTGTCTATTTGACTCTGTACGTTTTTTTTTTACTTTTTTTCAATAAAATTGTAACTTTTTTCAGGATTTTTTTATGAAAATAGCATGATTTTTTCAGCCGAAAATTGCGAAAATGCTGTATTTTTGGGTACGATTTTTTGACGATTTTTGAAACGGTTTCCTCATAAAACGGTTAAAGCTAGGGATCTGAAATGTTTTGTCAGTTATTATCATATTAAGCCCTGACTATCTCAACTAGTCGAAAGTCGATATCTAAAAAAATGTGGAAAGTCAACCTACCTTAATAAATATATATATATATATATATACAGGGCGTCCCAAAAAAATGTATACACACTTTAAATAATTATAAAGGCAGTGTTTATTAAAATACATTTCATTTCCAAAATGTAATAGAATCTACAGACATTATTTAATTGTTTTGTCAACGCCTGTTTTCAAACCGACGTCCGTTCTGGTCCAGGCACTGCTGATAACGCGAAGCAATGGAATCGCAAACATCACGAAACATTTCGTTTGGTATTTGTGTGCATTCTCGTTCAATGGCTGCTCTCAATTCAGCGACTGTTGCAGGTTTTATAGCGTAGACTTTGTCTTTTATGTATCCCCATAAAAAAAAGTCTAGTGGTGTGAGGTCTGGTGAACGCGGAGGGTATTCTACGAAACCCCTTCGTCCAATCCACATCCACATCGTGCCAAGTACCACTCGCAATACTCCACTCTTCGGTCCGGATCATCTTCATTAATAGCATGGACTAATCTTGGAATGTAACTTTTCCATTGACAGCGCTTCAAAATGCGTTGGACAGACGATTCTGAAATTCCTACCTCACGACTCGCTTGCCGCACAGATTTTCTTGGACTTTGGTGATACGTTTCCAGTACTCTTTCTTGCTTTGTGGGGCTTGTCGATGTCCGTGGTCTTCCGGAACGCTTCTTGTGGACATTCTGAACAGTTCCATCGGCTTCAAACTTATCTCTAATTCGAGTGATGGTAAGTCGCGTTGGTGGATCTGTTTGAAACTCCCTCCTAAACTGTCTTTGCAATTCAACTGCGTTTTCACACTTCCAGTAGCATTTTAGAATGAATTTCCTTTGTTCAAAGCTTAGTCTGACTGCCTTTATTAATTCTAATGGGTTTAACTTGGAAAGAAAGAAACATCAATTGAGCTATCAGCTGTTAAAGTGTGTATACATTTTTTTGGGACGCCCTGTATATATAGACAAGGGAAAATTAAATAAATAGCGCTGTTTGACAATTATCCTACTGTGCCACTCTACATATTTGCATAAATATATATATAAGTATACACTCCTATATGCCTTGTAAGTCAACTGGCTGATTAAGCCTTCTAAGCCAACTGGCTGATTGCACCTTCTGAGCCAACTGAGGCTTTCAAGAACTTCAGTATGCGACGAGACATGCCAGCAAGAGCATCTCCTCCTCCTCCTCTCTCTTAGGTTACCTTCTTAGGTGAGGACACGTTAGGGTTAGGTTCCCTTCTTAGGTGAGGACGCGTTAGGGTTAGGTTACCTTCTTAGGTCAGAGGACCTTCTTAGGTTAGGTTACCCCTTTGGGGGCATTCTCCAGGGCCTCCTCTCAAACCCCCTCTCCCCCATTGATGTAACTTGGGGCTAAACCCCGTCCCCTTTGCAACATTGACCATCTTCCATAGCAATTGATTTCCACTCTACATTTTTGCGAGCATACTACTGCTGTCTCTGTGACGGGGTCTTGTTCGTCCCTGTATGGAGTGCGCTTCTCATGTGTTGGGTGGCTCAAACCATACAACCGTACTTGACCGGGTGGAATCAAAGGCTTTTCTTCTCATCAATTCCCCGCCGCCCCTTACTGATTTTCTTCAATCTCTCTCTCTTCGCCACAATGTTGCCTCACTCTCTCTTTACTGTCGCTATTATAACGGACATTCCTTTTCTGAACTCTCTAACTGCATGCCTCCTCCTTTAAGGAGATCACGCAGCACCAAACTTCTACATTTTATCATTCCTTTTCTGTCCAACTATCTAACGCAAGGGTTAATCGGTATTTTCAATATTTCATCTACTCAACCTGTCAACTCTGGAGCAATGTTCCTCAATCCATCTTTTCTCCTGTGTATGACCTCCCATCTTTCAAACGCAGAGTACCTAGGCATTTCGAAAACCCCGGACCTTGATTTTGGCTCTCTTCTTCTTCTATCGGGTGGGCACTTTTGTGGGCATTTGCCCTTGGCCCATCCTTCGTGCATAAAAAAATATATATAAGTATATGGCTGTCATCCTGTCAAAGGTTCCGCGCGTGGGTCTCACTTCGCAACGAACTCTAGCTGGGTTGGTAGCCCTCACCTTTAGACCTGGTTTGATGCTGGAAAGAATCGCTTTCCTCTTGGACTTTCCATGTCACACACTGGCCAGGTACACCTGGCTCATCATCAAAGATTGTTCTGAGCTAAATACAGTATATATCCGGTATATAATTTATTTTTGCTAAACTATTTGAATATCAAATATCATTTTAATATTAATTACACAGAAAATAGCATTCATTTAACTTTAAAAGTTTCAGTAGCATGGCCACAAAATGGGAGTGCAATTGCAATGTTGATAAATGTTGCAAAGGGGGTAATGTTGCAAAAGAGGGGTGGGGGTGATGCAACAAGGTGGGTAACTCCCAAGTTGCATTAAGGGGGTGGGGTTAATGGGAGAGGGGTTTATGCAACAAAGGGTGGGGGTAACTAACCTCCAAGTTGCATGAAGGGGGGAGCTTTGAGGCAAGAGGGAGGATGGCCTTCCACCAAAGGGGATAACCCTAACCTAAGAAGGTAAACCTTAACTTTGGAGGAGAAGGGAGGAAGGCCCCCCAAAGGGGTATACCTAACTTAAGAAGGTAAACTTTAACCTAAGAGAGGAGAGAGGGAGAGCATCCTTTCGGCTGGACCGTCAGTCGCATAATGGCCCAGCATCAGCTGGTTGGCCGGCTTTTGGCTTAGAGGAGGTTGCCAGATAGTAATATTTATTTTAATTATTTATATATGAAGGGGCTGCCAGATAGCACTAGTTATTTTAATTATTTATATATGGAGTAGTTGCCAGATAACACCATTTAATTATTTGGAGAGGCGTTACCCAATGAACTTTAATTGACTTAGAAGCCGTATACATATATATATATATATATATATATATATATATATATATATATCATTAAAAGCAATATAAGAGGGTAATTATATATTCCCAAAACGAGCCATATTAGAAATGTTTAATCATTCCTTATATATATATATATATATATATATATATATATATATATATATACACTATATGATCAAAAGTATTCGGACACCCGGAAAATCCGCATTTCTGCAAATATCACCTTCGCCGAAAGGTATGCTGGGAAAAAGCGTTGCGAAACTATAATGCTGAGGTGTTCTGTTAAGTTATCAGTAACTGTTGTGAAGCCATGCCGCGCGGACGTGAACTCTCCGAGTTCCAACGTGGACTCGTCATCGGATGTTATTAAGTAACGTTTCTATACGAAACATTGCAGCCAAACAGGATATACCAAAGTCGACTGTAGCGGATGTTATCATGAGATGGAAGCACGACGGTGCAACTAACGCGAAAAAACGTTCCGGACGACCACGCAAACTGTCGGAACGTGATAGAAGAAGTCTGTACGACATGTCAAGAAGTCCCGCACGTCCTCTGCCGCTTCCATCGCTGAGGAGGTAGGAAGAGCATCCGGTACCTCCGTTAGTACTGTAACTATCCGCAGAGAGATGCACAGACTCGGTTATTATGGTAGAGCAGCTGTACACAAGCCACTGATTACAAAAGTTAATGCCACGCGTCGTTTGGCCTGGTGTCTCTCCCGTCGTTCCTGGACCGTGGAGGACTGGAAAACTGTTCTTTGGAGCGACGAGTCGCGGTATTCACTCTTCCAGTCTGATGGGCGTGTTTGGGTGTGGCGACAGCCCGGAGAACGGCTTCTTCCTGACTGTGTACGTCCAACGGTGAAGTTCGGTGGAGGGTCCATCATGGTATGGGGTTGTTTTTCCTGGCTAGGGCTCGGCCCGTTGGTTGTTATACCCACTACCATGAACGCTGACGTTTATCTCGCCGTTCTGGACAATTCGGCCCTCCCTACACTGTGGCAATACTACGGAGATGGCCATTGTTTGTTTCAACAGGATCGAGCTCCCTGCCATACTGCTAGGCGTGTGCATGACTGGTTTCGTGAAAATAAGGTGGATTTGTTAGACTGGCCTGCTCAGAGCCCGATCTCAACCCAATCGAGCACATGTGGGACGAACTGGAGCGACGGATACGAAACCGCACACCACGCCCGGCTTCACTTGCATCTCTTGCATCAGCTCTGCAAGAGGAATGGCGAGCCATTCCTGCACAGACTTACCGAAAACTGGTGGAAAGTATGCCTCGACGTGTTGACGCTGTAATAAAAGCAAAGGGTGGACCTACTGGTTACTAAATGCCATAATAAACCATTTTCCCAAAACCATGCGGTGTCCGAATACTTTTGATCATATAGTGTATATATATATATATATATATAATTAAATTAAATTAACCTTTACATATATATATATATATATATATATATTACAGAGAGATGTTCACATGAGATAGCGAAACCCATATTAAGACAGTAATTTCATTAAAAGTATACATATATGTTAATGGATCATTCCAGGCCAGTTGGTAATGCCACCAGCTACCAGCGGCAGGAATGGTCAAAAAGTTTATAAAGAATCGTTCCTAGCCTTATATATATATATATAATATATTATTAAATGCAGTATTAAGAGAGTAATTCAATTAACCCATATTAGAAATGTTCAGTTATCCCTTAAATATAAAAATCAATAACCTTACAGTTATTTCTATCTTTTATATACCCCGTAAAATCGTTAGAAATGTTTGGCCAGGAGCACCAGTAACACCACCACTATGATGGCACTTTTATATATGGAGAGGACGACAGATATTAATGAGATGTCCCCGTATATCATTAGAGACAGATGTTCCAAAGAACAGTTATTTAACTGGCACGTTAACCGAACGGCATTTATTTTGGCATCTTTCAAACAAATCCAATTAAAACAAACCCCTGCTCTTTCAAACCGAAATGGGGAAATTCAGGTGTAGGTACAATAAGAGAATTACTATTATTAGTATTTACCTTAATAACTTTCCTAAAGTATGACAATTCATGCTTTCAGTTAAGGTAAATCTCGATAACCCCCCCCCTCACACACACACACGCTGTATAATTTCTAATATATATACACATATATATATATATACAGGGTGGGCGGAAAGTAGCTCCCTATTTTGGATTGGTAAAAAAATACGTATATTATCCATTTATTTCAGAAGAAATAATATGAAAAGGTAGGCATACATGGTAGGTTTTCTCTAAAATTCAATGTGGGCTCCAAATCTTTCCACCAGCTTCTGGAGCCGCCCAGGAATGGCGTCCACTGACTTTAGCAGGAACTCCGGCGGGATGGAGGACATGACTTCCGAATTCGGTCCTCCAGTTCTTCCAATGTCCTCGGTTTGGTGCGGTAGACTTCTTCCTTTACCCACCCCCAAAGAAAGAAGTCGCACGGTTACGCTGAAAAACGGCAGAATCGGTTCAGTGTAACGGTGTGGTGTGGTATGACCTCAGATCAGGTTGTGGGCCCGTTCCTTCTGCGCAACACATGAATGCTGAGCGGTACCTTGCTATGTTGCGAAACGAGGTCTGGCCGGTTGTCAGCACATGGAGAACATCGACGATCTGATATTTATGCAAGATGCGCCCCTCCGCACTTCGCTCTTGTTGTCCGTGAGTGGCTGGATGCCCACTTCCCTGGGCGTTGGATGGGTCGTCGTGGTCCACATCAATGGCCAGCCAGGAGCCCGACTTGACACCGTGCGACTTCTTTCTTTGGGGTGGGTAAAGAAGAAGTCTACCGCACCAAACCGAGGACATTGGAAGAACTGGAGGACCGAATTCGGGAAGTCATGTCCTCCATCCCGCCGGAGTTCCTGCTAAAGTCAGTGGACGCCATTCCTGGCGGCTCCAGAAGCTGGTGGAAAGAGTTGGAGCCACATTGAATTTCAGAGAAAACCTACCATGTATGCCTACCTTTTCATATTATTTCTTCTTAAATAAATGGATAATATACGTATTTTTTTACCAATCCAAAATAGGGAGCTACTTTCCGCCCACCCTGTATATATATATATATATATATCATCATCAGAGGTAAGATAATAAACCATTACTTCAGTTTATTCTTTTAAAACATGATTGTCGATTTTGAAATCTTGAACCAAAGCGCCTATTTTCGGGAAGTAACCACTCAGTTCGTAGATAATATTACATTATGGTCCACCACAGCTTTTACGCTCCACTAATTCCTCTTCATCATGAAGGTCAATTTCGTTCTTATCCGTCTACACCAGTGCTCTTCAACCTTTTTATGCTTACCGCCCACTTTTGTAACTTTTGAATCTCCGTATCGCCCACCAAAATTAAAAATGCAAAAACTCAAACTAAAAGTTATATACCCTGCATAAAACAATAAAATTAATTGCAATTACCTTTAGATTAATGAGATCCTTCGCCCACTAGTGGGCGGTACCGCCCAGGTTGAAGAGCACTGGTCTACACTAAAAACATTTTTTCATGTTTTCTCTAAACACAAAGCTCAAAATATAATTTCAAATAAATTTTTTCTTAAGCATCATTCTCTAACTTGTATTATATATGTGTGTGTGTGTGTACACACATACACACACACACACATACACATATATATATATATATATATATATATATATATATATATATATAATTACCCTTTAACGGGATGTATGGTGCAGATACAGGAAAACTTCAGATCCACGATTGACAGTGTATTTTATTCTCATTATGCATGAACTAATAAGATTTTACGCTAAATAATTATTCTCATAGAATGTTTACAATGTTTATTGTCAATTTTAGTATACTAACATGAAAGTGCGAATTATTTATTTGATTATCTTAAAAAAGGCAGATACTATATTAAAAAAAAAGAATTATGATTTCGGCTCTACACTTGTTAAAATCATGGAGTAGTAACAGGGTGAGTGGCCGACCCAACCCAACCCAGGCGCCAGCAACCAGGAGCGAACCAGAGGCTCAGAGTCAGACACAGAAACCGCTAAGCTACCGGAAAGGCATCAACTCAAGATAGTGCTGGTAATAATAACAATAATAATAATAATAAAAATAATTCAGGAATTTGAGCAATGTGCCGCATTCATTTGACATGAGCGCCGTGCCACCCTCAGTGTAGGATAATGAATAAATGAAGCCCTAATCTAACTTATAACATACCCTGTACAGAATATTTGCGTTGTGGAATTCTTTCAAATAAAAAGTATAGTAAAAGAATGAAATATTTATTTGGGTTTATTTTTTGTAAGATTTAAAACCTATTTAAACTAAGTATTATTTCTCATTTAATAGGGTTATGTAAGTATATATATATATGGGAATGAACTCAGAATGGTTCCCTGAGTTTTTTATGATACACACAGACCGTGCATGGAACAAGGAACTCAAGGACCCGTTGCCCACGTCGGGCTTGCATCATGAAAAAGAAAAACTATGGTATTTGTCATTTACCATTACTTATTCGGACTATAGTGGATTTAATTATCCCAGAAGAGTTCCTTGTTCCATGCACGGTCTGTGTGTATCATATATATATATATATATATATATATATTATATATATGCGCGCGCTTACTCTCATAGTTATATTGAACTATATATTATTTGAAATTCAAACATTCTTTTCCTATTTTTTGGTCCTTATTATATAAAAACGGAGCGTCTCCAATGGTTATGAGAACAATTCCGAATTTCTTTTTTAGGAGAATGCTTTGTGGCCACGTTCTAACACAGATGACCATTGGATCAGCGAGGTTAAGCGATGTTAGGTCTGGGTAAAACCTCAATGGTTGATCGCCCTCCTCATTCAGATGATGTAGCGACGCATGGTTGAGATTTCCACGTAAAGCTAAAGTTTCTTTGCATCATATAACCTTATAGTTGTTAAGAAAGAGATTAAATAACCCTCGAATAATATATCATTTCTTTTTGTCTTTATAAAATCTTATATAATAATAATAAATACATTCAGAGCTTCTGAAACTGAAAAAATCTGCGGAGTAAATAAGCCAAATTTGATAAAGACACACCTTCATTATTCGTGAAGGTGTCCAATCAGAACTTCAATGCCGAAAGCGTGGGGCGTAGCTTTGGATCTACCACAACTGATTGGCACACACACATATGATATAGGCACTTCTAGTTACATTGGCATACAACCAGCAAGCTTACGAATCGGCTATTAGTCTTCTAAGGGCTGCTACAATTGGGGTTCATGCATATAAAAGGAAGTATTTTCAGCTAGAACTCACAGCAGTTATTTTACCAGCAAATAAACACACATTCCCTCCATCATCGACACTGCCAGCCGGTCACATCACAACTTTACAGTTTACTGGCGTTATATGAAGAGGGGTGCCCTAACGCCGGTGTTACAATTAGTCTCTTCAACGCAGCCGATAGGGACGAATTATTTTCAACGCAAACATTGCTGACATTTGCAATGACGATCCGTTTGATCCAACGGAAAGCTCAACAGTTGAAATGTAAATGTGAAAATTTTATGTACCTGTAATTCCTTTTTTTTGTGCCCTATATTTAGTCGCGAACTTGTTAATTATTTTAGTATTCCTGAGGAAGTCATTAGGCGAAAGCGCTTGAACACCATTCTGTTTCCTTCGTGGTTATTTTCATATATATATATATATATATATATATATATATATATATATATATGTGTACAGTATATATATATATATATACATTTTAACTGCAAACAACACACAATATAATTAATGTAAAGAACGACGCTTGTGTAGAATAGCGTTCCGCACAAGATGAGGAGGGAGACCGAACAAATGAAAAATTAGGTACCACCCAGGAATCGAACCCGGGATCATCCGATTGCCGGTCAGATATGCTATCCACTACACATCAGAAGTCGTAATTCTCCTACATACGAGCAGAAACCATTGCCCTGAGGGGGCACCTTCGCATGCTGTGTGTTGTTTGCAGTTAAAATGTATATATGTACGGCATTCGAAGGTGCCCCCTCAGGACATTGGTTTCTTCTCGTATGTAGGAGAATTACGACTTCTGATTGATCGAGGTCCATGTGTAGTGGATAGCATATCTGACCGGCAATCGGATGATCCCGGGTTCGATTCCCGGGAGGTACTTCATTTTTCATTTGTTCGTTCTCCCTCCTTATTGTGCGGAACGCTCTTCTACACAAGCGTCGTTCTTTACATTTATATATTATATATATATAATATATATTATATATGGAGGGACTGTAATATTATATTATATAATATTACAGTCCCTCCATATATATATATATATATATATATTATATATATATTAGATATATATATATTATATATGTATATATATATATATATATGGAGGGATTGTATATTATATTTTCAACTCATTACACTTTGTAGTAAAATGTTTCATTAAAATAGCTGGTGTTCTCATGTTTAAATTATAGACTAGTTTCAATTAGTAATAACTAATTAATATAATTAATAATTAATATTTTACAAAATACGTTCAATATTATGGTAAAAGTCCAGCTCTGATATTTCCATTAATTAATTTTATAAAAATTCATAATAAATTCATTTTGAAATGTGAAGTTGTTCGTCATTTTCTCTTAAGTGGACCACAAACCGCGAACTTCTTTGAGTGGTTCGAGGGTATTTGAGGCTTCACCTTATAACTCCTTGTAACTCCTTGTAACTCTCTCTTCCTATATATATATATGTGTATGGAAGTATATGTTATAGTCAAAGAGCGGGAATCATAATAAATATTATAATAATGAAGATTCTTTTGAAAGTGTTAATTATTTTTATAAAATCCATAATAATCACATTTTTAAGTGTAAAACTATCTGTCAGGAGCTCGGCACCCCCCTCCCCCAGTGTCGGCAGGCTGTGTCTAGCATACCCAGCTATTCATCCGTCCTCACAATAAAGATTGTATCGGAGTATATGAGGGGTCGCGCGTCTTAAGGTACCTAAGCGCCACCACAGGCGAAAACGTGTTTTTAATGGATATCACTATTTTCACCCTTCTTCTATCGCGTGGTTTGGGTTATAATGACCTTACGACACTAGAAGTATGGTTGAAAACCTTATGAAGCAAACTACTTTTTTCACCTTTATCGCCAGCCAAAAGTTCACCCAAAGTTCGGCATAATAAGAAAATAAAAAAATAAAAAAATATATATATAAAATATAAAATATGAAAATCTATTCCAAAAACTCATCAACATCTTCATTAGCATACTTAGAAATCTAAGTTAGCCAAAAATGAACGTTCTAGCCGAATTGATAACAGAGATACTATTGCCAGAATATTGCTGAACTTTGGAGGCGATTTCTGACGAATTTTAATTTTGGCGCTTAGGTACCTTAAGACGCGGGACCCCTCAATTATGTAAATGAGTAGACTTACTGCTTATTATTATTCGAAATTTTCTCTTAAAGGGGACTCAAATTTCTATTTTACGTATATATTCCGAATTTATTTCAACTCGAATGATATAGCCGCGTCGACAGACGATCCCTGCAAATTAAAGTGTCTGTTTTAGAACTACTAAAGTTGATATTTATGAGTGTGTGTATATATATATATATAATATGTATAATATGTGTGTATTTTTGATGAAAAACAAACGGATTTTAATTATTATTTAAAAAGATCCAGAGAAATGCATGAACTAATCAAATTAATTTAAAAATTTCTGTCTACATCCTTATCCCTTCTCCTTAAAGGACCGATGAGGAGCTAAATCGTGTTATAGAATCTTTTCGTAATAGTTTTGAAGAAACGCTAGTCGTGGACAATTACTGTATAGGGAGGTTGAAGTATTGCAACACACCTGGCGCAGTGATTGCTGCATCATCGACGAAGTAATGTAAGCTTTTTTCGTTTTCTTGTGTTTCAGGTGAGAAAAAATATATTTCCATCAATTTATTAAATGGTAGAATCCCAAGAAATGTTTTATAAAATAGTAAAATTTGTATATTCAACTTAAATTATCATAGTTACAGAATTAGCATCCCTTACATTTTAAATAATACATTTTCAATGTACAGCACACAAGGCTTGTCCTTATACGGAACACAAAGTAACATTATTGGAGACAATTTATATTTTACACAATATTGTTACAATTACTAAAGTCTCAATATATATATATATATATATATATACGCGCAAAACATCACACGATACATCGAGTGCGCACAAACGGGAATCTTTTTTTATTTGCCTGCATAACATTTCATCATTCCGCGCAGTGTGACACTGATCGAATAATTTTTAAAAAATTTGTAAATTCCTTTCCACGTGCCATGTGAAAAAAGAAATAAAAGGCAGTACATGCCGCAACTATTAATAAAGTATCCCTGGAATCGATAAGGATTCCAGACAATTTCGGGGATATGCATCTGTTCGAGAAATTTTACAATAATAGAGTCATTCCAAGGATAAGTCCTCATCCAGTTAGAATAGTACATTCGTTCACTATTATTAAAGTAGATGGCTATCCAATGAATCCCTTCGCCACCAATAAAATCTGTGTTCAAAATAATTGCAACACAGTCTTTCGTATTCGGGATCTTCAATGTTTCATTCTTCGCAAACACACCGATAAATTTGAAGCGTGTGATTCGGTCACTATTCATTACTCTCTGGAGTGTATTCGCATCCATTTTCAAAGTCTGTGACTATACTCCTGAGTCTGTCGATTTCTATAAGGGCCTGTGATTCGAGGTATACTAGTACACTAATAGGGGCGTCTAGCGGCTTGGAGAATTCCAATCTGACTGAAATGTTTCCACTCTGCTGTGTACTTAAGTGTGTATTTACACTAGCAGACAAGTCAGGAGTGTTGTCAAACGGATAAAGGTTAAATTGTTCGATGAATTTTTTCTGCGTTACACCAATCCCTAATTCATCACAAGCACCGGCGTTATATGTAAGATTACTATAAGCTCTCGAGCAAAGAGGGAACATGGCTTCTGATGAATAATCCGTCTCCAATGTTCCCCCCAACGCTACGCCATTGACGTATAGTTATATTTTTAAGGCCGAAATTCTCGAAATTGAAGGCGTTCTCTTTATATTTCCTATTCACAGAAGCGTGGTCCTGCATTCCAATTAATAACCTTCAAGGTAGAGCTCCCAGGACGATGCCAACCCTTCGGGCACCGTGTACAGTTTGACTTGTACTCTGTTAATTGGGTATTTTACTGTGGCATATAGTAAATTTTTTCAATTTCTATTTGTTTTGGCGAGCTTAGTTTCACTCGGCCTACGCGAAGGTATGTTTCCATCACATGAATCACAAAGGGCTTTGTGCCCTCTTCTTGATCAGCTCCCAGATTTAAACTAATCTCAGGATTCGTCCGAGTGAGTTTTATTTCCATATCGACCCCATTCACAAGCAGCTTCTCCTAGAATGTGAAGTCTGTATGCAAGCGACCAAAACACTCGTATCTCTTCTTTTTAGAATTTTTAAATTTGTCCTGTATACTACTTTCTTCTTTAGACTGATAATAGCCCTCGGCAGTTAAAAAGGTGTCCTTCGCTTCGTTTGTAAGGTTGAACACATTTTCCAGATAGGCTCGTAGGTGGTAGTAGCCCGTTCCTGCCGAGATGTTGAACTGATTTAAATGTACGTCACACTGGTTGAATATGGAATGTAGAAAGTTTTCTTTCGGGAAATACAGCGTACTTGTCATCGCAATCCGTTCCATCTGAATATGCTATACGTAGTTTAACGTACACATGCGCGCAGCTTGGATCAAAAAAGTAAGGGCCTGAGCTAGGAATCACGAATTCTATCGGAGCACTCGGGGAACTAATTGTGTTTAACGGGTTAATCGTAATAAAGTCACTGTGCTCAATAGAAACTTGAGTTGGGGGCATATCAAAGAGACAGTTCCGATTTACATTGTGAACAATACGGATGGATGAAACGTGCCATGACGAGTCAGAATTACTGCACCTCTCTCGACAAGTAGTAAGCAACGTATGATTCATGAGAGTAATGTCCTTAGCTTATATCGGTTTAAAAAATTATCAACCATGGTTTTCACTCCCTTAGGGCACTTCTTTTTTATGTCCTTTGACGTTTAACGCCACGTGCTGGTAACCCCTTCTTCTTCTTCCGGACAGCCCTCTTCTTCTTCCCACCACCACGCATTTTTCTCTTTGCATCTTTGATCGTGCCGTGTACGCTTTAAGTGCTTTTTTAGAGCTTCTTTAGGTCTAGCCCCGCCATTATGTCTTCTACCGTGTTAAAACCTGATTGTAATGCCTTTGTCCCGAGATATCTGTCACCCTTCTACAGCAAGGGGACAGCCGTGCGCAATGTGGTTGATAAAATGGATCCAAGCCCACTCTCACGCTGGTATCTCACCCTTCGATAGACTGTGAGTCTTTCGGGCCATTATAACTCAGTGCGACGAAAGTGGAACTTCACTGTTAAGTTTCCATCACCGAATTGGAAACTTTTCCTCTCGATCGTTCTTATATATATTGAGATATTGGTTATTATCATAGATTAGCTGCGACATTCACATAATGAGGTTTGTCATATGTAATGCTCAAGCTCTGTCCTCTATGATTGGGATGTGAGCGATGCGAAGCAGGAGCTCTTGAGTATCCCCAACAATCTGATGCTCCACGATATTGCTGTAAATATAGCACATGTCTGGGGATGGATAGCCATCGCCCAATTTCTCCAATTTCAGCTGATACATTAGGCTGGACAAATCCTGTTGTACTTCGTGAAAGGTATCTCTTTGGAGGGCTGCGCCATATCATCCCTCAGTTATGATTTCGAACAACCCTTTATCTTTAATATTCCTGTTAGCTTGTGATTTTAGGGTCAGAGTTTGTGCAGGGGTTTCTTTGTTTACTATTTTGTATACTAAATGAGCCGTAAGATTTGAGTTTTTTAAACTAACGTTTTAGTCTCTCACAACATCCTCAGCCGCACCATAACGGCCCAGGCCTAGTGGTACTACTGTAGTGTAATACCGTGCATTCCCACTCCGGGCAGTACGCATGATTTCATCCCGAGTTACCCCAGCTTCTTCACACTCATCAAGGTCTCTAAGGACCGTAAAAACGGGTTCTTTATAATCAATACTTAAAAAAGAGGGTGCCCACTTGAATTTGACATATCACCACCTCATACGAATCACGACCCAATTCAACGGGCCCATGGAGTTATGTTACAAAGTTGGCCAGGGTGTTGCCAGGATGTACAGACAGAGAAGAAGATACGGTAGTGTGGCATAGAAATGGTTAGGCTCCATGTTGCACACTATTTAAGCGTCATCATTGCAGCTGCTTTTATATAGGTGTTGAAGCTTTCTGGGTATCATAGCCATTTCACCAAGTACATTTTTCTCTTTCTTGAACCTTTGCCGCCTAAAATTTTTTCAATTTTAAGCACGTGTTTTCATAAATTAAATGTCACTTTTTGCAACTCCTCGCGGTAAAAGCCTCCTGCGATTTATTTCCCATTCAAATCTTCAACGTAATACAGCATTATCTCCCCTTTAGGTCTCATAGCCTTAACTTTAAAAATCTCATGTGTCCAACCTTGCTCAAATCCCTTGGCGAATTTATTACCCGAACACGACAGCCTTACATAATCATTGATTTTGAAACGTATAGAGTGTGGCATGGTTCCACGAATATCTCTTCTCACCTCACACTCTGTGTGCGTACCTCTTTCTAAAACCTCGTTAGGTGTTCTCCCAATCATGCGATGGTGTGAACGGTTGTATAATGAGACCAGTGACTCCAGAATGTCTATATACTTATATGTGTTTTTATGTGTAAAATATCGATGCATGCGTTCCTTTATGGTACGTTCAACTCTTTCAGCTAAAGAGGCCTTATGTATAGAATTGCCAGTGTAGTAGCTGATATTAAACTCTGTCAGCATGTTCTGAAAAGCTCGGCTTATAAATTCTTTCCCCATATCCGTACAAAAATAGCCTGGAATCCTGTTTTCTTGCAACATCAGCGTTTTGGTAGCTTCAGCAACTTTCAGGCAATTTATTTTTTCGGGGAATGAACCACAGGTATCTAGAGAACACATCTATTATGAATAGCCATCGTTATACACTGAATATCCTTGCATGTCTGTTAAATCCGCTTGCCAAAGAGAGTCAGTCGATGCCACTGTTGTCTTGGCTGTTTTAAAACTTTTTCTCACCGGCTTATGAAGTGTATAAGCATCCTGCTCCCACAAATACCTCTCAACATCTTTTTACCCTACTCCATCATTGTAAACACCTCTGTACAGTCTATGAACACCACCGTAGGAGGTTGGGCTAGGAATGTCATAATAGCATCTTCTTAATATGTTAGCCATTTGCGTATCTTAGAGACACGTGGAGAGGGTTGACCATTGTTGTTTGGCCTCTTCTTTCTCCTTTTCAGAGATGCTACTGTTGGGGGTAATGGCGTGCTCAGTTGTGATACATGCGAGGCTTGTTCCAAATCTTTTAACCTGTTCAGATTTCCTATTAATGTTTTGGGAACATTTATTTGCTGTATTCTTGCTTTAATATGGTTCCATCCTGATCGTGATGGCCTATCCCACTTTCTCACCAGGTCATGGATAATGTCAACGATATTCGAGCCCTGTATTGCTCCATTGTATGATGGGGTCCTCATTCAATAGATTATAAAGACTTAAACCTTTATTCTTCAATATAGTGGGAGGCTGCTTTTTAATACATGTTCGATATGTTGTGGGGCCAACCCGTTATTCTTTGGTTGGTCAGCTCTAACGTCGGCCCCAGGTCCTATGTCGCCATGCTCATCTTTGTCCGTGGTGTGCCTAATAACCACGGTGATCTCTGTCGGATTCTTATAATTTTCGTACTCATGAAGAAATTTCTGCAGAGCTTGGTATAAGATTCTTTTCTCATCAGGTGACTTTTCACTGTTTAATAGATCTAACAATTCGCTTTCCATTCTTTTAAGCCTACTTTTACGGGGTTCTAGAACTATATCTGGACTCTTTGAATTTTGCAGTGAAACATACACCTCGTGGGGAATCACGACCACTTTCTTCATTATATTAATCTAGTTCGTAAAGGCCCCAAAACAGAAAATAAGATTGGTAGGAATGATCCCCCCTCTTTGCACAATAATTTGTTTTTTCTTCCCCACAGTTTGACTTTTACGAGCGAGTGTACGTATTATGTTCTTGTAGCGGCGTAGGCGAGCCTTCTGAGGGGATTTCATTGGTACATTACATTTTATAACGTTCTGACAGATTTCACAGATACATTTTTAAAGGTCCGAGTCGGTATTTTTAACAAACATCTGTTGCATTGCTCGGGGCAATCGATGGTAGATTTTTATTAATTCTTGGTATTTCTTTAGCCTCTTTGTCATTCGGGAATATACACCGTTTCAGGCTCGTTTGGGAATATATTCGTTCTTAGAAGCACTCTAAACGTGTTTCGTGGGTGAAGGTCACAAAGCAAATATCCGTAACGTTGACTTTTAGCTTTTTATAAACTTCCAAAATAAGGCTAAATATTGTGTATTTAATGACACATCGCGCATGTATCTATTTTTGAAAAATAGATTCTGATTGATGAAGAACACACTAATGTTAAGATGGTGAGAGAAAACTGTAAGTCTCGGCAAACGTTTTATCCATCTCCAACATGAGGTCGTCAATTACGATGACTATGTTCATTTCCCTTTAATGAATTAACGTCATATACACCTTTGTGGAACAAAGTATCATCTTCGTACTCGTTGAATACTGACTGGTACGTCGAATAACACTATATAACTTTATGCACAAATTTTGAGAACATCTGTCCCTTATCTTTAATGATTTTAAGCATAAACACAGTTTTACCACATCTGTAGGACCAGATATAATACACGTGGACGGGCTCGTGAACCTGAATTTTTCTACAGAATCCATCTCTAACACGTCACACTACTAAGTGGTTCATTTACAAATAAATAAAAATTTAAGTGGTGTTCCTTATATTCTACAGTCTTGTTTTTCCTCTTCTTCACAGAACCATGAATGACGACGAGGTACAGCATCATGTGCCCATTATCGATATTACAGTCGATCCCGATGACAGTTTAGTTGTGGTTACAGACTCAATCCCCGCTGGCTAACACACATCAGCGACACCTGTAGCGCCCCCACGCGACAATTCAAAGCGGAGGCATGATGAAGAGCCTTGAACGTCAGGTATAAAGTGTGCCAGGAGTGCACCGGTTGTTAGACCCCCAGTAATAGAGCCCCAACCCTCTACGTCATGGGTCGGAGAACTTTTTTGGGTATTACCCAAAAATCTATTTGAGTAAAATGAAATTACCCCCAGACTTCAAAGTAAACAAAAACAAGCCAATTGCTCTTAAAATTGTTGCATATGGTATACAAAAAATTCAAATTCAAAAAATGTTTATTGGATCCGTTATTATGGGGAAATAAAAAAAAGCCACACATGCTGGCATAAGAATAGCATACAAACAAAATTAGTAAAAAGGATTGAAGAACTGAAGAATTTCATTCAAAACATCTCCACTTCAGGTTTTGGAAAAATGATACTGTTTCATTTTTGATACAACAACATCAAAATCAGGACGTAAATTCGTAATATTCTAAAATTTAGAATAACGCCACATTTATGTAACAAAATAAAATAAAAATATACGAAAAAAATATCAGCACAAAGTGTCAAGCACTAAAAGCACCTCTTCGTTTCATGATACCATACATACGACTGAGGCTCTGAGGGAAGTGTCTCTCATACCGCACGCATTACCCCCAAAATTTTAAATTTACCCCATTTGGGGTAATTTACCCCTGTTCCCCGACCACTGCTCTACGTCTTACGACACAACGCCCACACTAGTTCCTTCCTCAAATAAAGATATACCCCCTTATTCCTGTTCAATTCCAGTCGCATTCTCCACAACAGCAGTTGCTTCTCCTGCTGTAGAGGATGGCTACCCTCATCCCGGCCCTGACTAGAAATCGGTACATAGTCAAGGTTGACCCTGGGTTCATGCATAGCAGTGGTGTTGAACACGGGTTACGGCGCGTAGTTGAACGAATTGTGGAGTTTGCCCTACAGAACCGCGACGAACGTGAAGTCAGGACGAGGCTGTCCTTCAGGTCAGATGACGGGGATGTAGATGATTTTTTGGTAGTAATACCATTCAGACGCTTGGCAGCTGTGGATATAGAATATATATTAGGCCGTATAATGCAGGCCTTTCAAAGTAGTACAGGCTTCAATATGGACAACTTCACGATAGGTATTGAGCGTGTATTCCCTGTTGCGGGTCATAGTGCCACACCTTATACTCTTAACTTCAATTCTCAGGCTATTTACAGACGGCATATAAACACCGATCGTGGTTGCAGCTTTATAGCATTAGTTTGGCACGTATGTTTACTGTACTAAATGCACGGACCCAAAAAATTTGGTTGCCTACCGTTGTGCAGCGTGCTCGTAAACTGGCTTCAGATTGCAACAGTGGCGTACTAAGGGGGGTGCGAGGGGGGGCGGTCCGCCCCGGGTGACAGCCAGGAGGGGGGTACTATCGGGAGAGTTGAAATACCAGTACAAGTTTTCAAGCCAAATGAAAAATTCGCCAAAGTAAGAAAAAAAAATTTAAAATGTTCAAACTATTACAACAGCTTAATGTTAATTTCCAATATAAAATAAATTTTTATTTTTATTAGCAATACAAAATTTACAAACGAAAAATTAAATATTTGATAAAAATTACATCGAAAGGCGAACGTTTGTTGACGTTTTAGTCATCAGTTTGTTAAGCATAGCCATCTGACTGCAACTGACATTCCAAGTCTTGTTCACTTGACGCTGTGACTCCACATACATGAGGTATGTTTCATTAAATAATTATGATAAAGCATAAAGTACTGGTGTTTATAATAATGTCATGGTACTTATACCAGTGTCCAGTAATTTTTGACAATGTGGTATCATAGTGATGTTCATAGTGATGAATATGCAAAGAAGGTGAATTTTGATGAGGTCATTGATCACTTTGCAGAAATTAAGGCTCGAAAGCAGAGACTGTGAATCCTCTCTATTCACCTTTGAAGAATAGGCTGAGCGTTGAGTCTGGATTTCCTGTTTTTTTTTGTATAAAATAAAATGCAGTATTACCTGTTCACTGAATTTTTAATGTCCTGCATTTTTCTTATTTCCAATTTGCTTATGACAGTACTGTAATGTTTAAAAATCTACTTGCAAGCATAATATATTTTTCTGTGTGTTTAAATTTTGAAATTATTTGTGGGGGGTGCCAAAGGAAGGATCCGCCGCAGGTGCCAAATACTTTAGGTACGCCGCTGGATTGCAAGCTTGAGTTTGAATGTAATATGGGTCCTGAAGAGTTGAAAAGGGTGGAGCAGGAAATGAATGTTCGTATAGTTGTATTTGGAATGGATGATCGTCAAAGGACTGTGTATTAGGGTGGAGTGAAAAAAACTTTTTTTAGAATTCAGTTTTGTACGGGCACCCAAAAGTTGGTCTGTGGTACCAATAAGAAATCTATAAAATATTAGCTACCTGCGACATCAACTTCACTGGCCCCAAGGAGGTCAACGATTTTGCCTTTCAGGTGCCCCCAAAAATTAAGGAAAAAATTCAAAGAGTTAAGCGTATCTTCCGTTATGTTTATGCTAGGAAGATCATTTTTATTTCATTTGATTTTTCTATTTATGTTCATTAACTTTTCTCTTATACACTTTTCTCTCTTTCCTCAAAGAAATTTGTAAAATTTGGTATTTCATGAAAAATACTAACAAAAATTAGGAATTTCTATTTGTTTCGTTGAGTTTCTCAACTTTAGTAGATGTTTTAGCACCATTTTAAGGTTTTCATTTGTTTAGATTTTTACAGATTTAAATTATGTCAAATATATTATTTAAGGTTTGTTATTTATACTGTATTACATTATAATTTATATCTCTTTTTCAGATTATTTGATTGCTTTGATAAATTTTTGTATTGAATCTGATTCGCTAAAAACATTTACAGTCACCAATATAGTCTAATTCTACTCCGACGCACAAAGCAAAATTAGGCATGACTTCCATGGCCTCGAATGAATCAGCAAAAAGGAAGACGAGGAATACTCAACAGCTGAATCCAATCTTTGAACCACCAAAGGACCTCTCACTGATTTATTTGCCTTCGTCCGAAGATATACGTCAGTGTTTCCTTTATGTTAGACAAGAAAGAATTAAGTCAGGAGAAGCTAATCCAAAAATTTATGATGTTGCTGCAGTCTTTGCCCAAATAGTAAAGACTTTATGGGATCGTGCTTCTATTCCAACTAGCCATCATAAGACCACAACGCAGCGCATCCAAGGTTCGTACGAAAAATATCAAAATATCTTAAAACAATTCAAAGGGCGGAAGGACCATCCTATCAAGCATTGCTCCACAAATTTAAACTTAACTCACTGAAGCTCTTTGATATAGCTTCTTGTAAATGTGAAGACTTCCTGTGAGAAAGACCGAAAAGTTCCTGTCCTGGAAAGAGATTTCTTAATGACCAACGAACGTCTCGAAAAATGATGATTAGATCCGTAGATAAAGTGGTCACCAAAAAGGTGAACAAAAAGAAAAAGGCACACAAAAATATGAGGAATATACAGCACGGATCTCGAAAAGAATGAAAGAATTTGAAACTGCTGCAACTGTTTCTTCAAGTTCCAGCGAAACGGACGAAAGCAGTGAGCCGTTAAAACTCACGACAAAGCCATTAATTAATCCCAGACCTTCACAAATGAGAATGAGAACCTTCTTCTTGCAATGATTACTGATAACTGGCCAAACATTCGAAAATTGGCAATACGAAGGCTCGAAGTAGCATGATCTCAAGCTGAAAAAATGAAAAGCATTAACGAGTTCAGTGTACCGAAACTAAATTTCCATGCACTTGACTACACTGTTATTATATTTTGGACAGATAGTCCCATAGGCTTGAGCCACCATTGACAAAACACTTAACCAAAGAGGAATTGACATCATTGGCTCTTTCAATTCCCTTGTCATACACAAGCAGTAGAAAGGAGTATCAAACTTTTAACAGAAGCGGCAAGAGCAGTTTATGGAAGTGAGAGGAGAGATGGCTACGTTAAACCTAAATTGCATCTCAAACAATAATTAAATAATTTGAAACCAAGAGTGACTACAAAACTGAATAAGAAGGTTTCTAAATTATTGTGGTGGGTGGGTTAGGGTGGAACTCAAAAAGCAGCCACCTCCACGTGGTGAGGTCTGGGTAATTTAAGCCGAGATAGGCATGGTTCATATCTAACTTAAATTAGCGGAGAGCTGCTCCAATAAACCAATATATTTAAAGCCATGCAACTATTTTATGAGCTTCTAAAAGAAAACTGAATCACTGAATGAAGCTTAACATCAACCAATCAACGAAAGCAATAAAAACTCCTATGTTTTTTTAGTATTTTTCATGAAATACCAAATTTTGCAAATTTCTGTGAGGAATGGGAAAAAAGTGTACGAGAGTAACGTTAAAGAACATAAATAGACAAATCAAATGAAAAAAACTAATCTTCCTAGCATAAAAAACGGAAGATACGCTTAAATCTTTGAATTTTTCCTTAATTTTGGGGGGGCACCTGAAAGGCAAAATCATTGACCTCCTTGGGGCCGGTGAAGTTGATGGCGCAGGGATCTAATATTTTACAGATTTCTTATTGGTACCACAGACCAACTTTTGCCCGAACAAAACTGAATTCTGAGAAAAGTTTTTTTCACTCCACCCTACGATGTATGTTTTTGAAAGCAGTGTGAGAGACCGTACGAGACCCCTACTTATTTTAGGGTTGTCAGAAACAATGTATCTCCCAATCCGTAATATAAGGGCTGTTTAAGCGAGTTATGATAAAAGTTGAAAATGTGGAAGGCATCATGATTAGTGTGAGGGGTGTCTTGAGTTTGCGGATGATATAGTGAAACATTGTAAGGAATGCCACATGGTATGTGAGCAGTGTAAAAGCTCCAAATGTGAAAGCCGTGTAATTGAAGCTGAGAAGAGGTACTGTAATGTGTGTAGACGCACATTTTTCAATAATAACTGTTTTGAGCTCCATAAGTCAATTGGCACGTGCAGGAAAATGAGAATCTCTGAATGTGGTATGTGTCATATGATGGATAATTGGGGGGAATTTAAGCATAAATGTAATGAAATTCACTGTTCTACATGCCACGAGGAATATAAGGCAGATGGTATAAAGCATGTTTGTTATATGAAAGATGCTAAGCCTAAAAATATATCTTGTATAACTGTGTACTACGATATAGAATCATATACGGCTGCTGAAACCAAAGAGGTTATCCCACATCTGCTTGTAAGTCAGATTATCTGCGATGAATGCATGGAAGTCGAATGTGATGAGTGTCACAAATGTGGTAAGCGAACAAACGTTTTTAAAACGATCGCACACCACAGTCCTGTGAAACTCTTTGTGTCCTATATTGTCAAGTTAGCGGACAAGTTAAAAAAAATGAAAGTATATATTCTTACCCATAAAGGGGCAAAATTTGACAAGTAGTTCCTTTATAAGGAACTGCTTGAGCACGAATCATCGGAGATATTTACAGGCGTTCCCTTGAAAAGAGGAAACAAACTGATACAGATGCAAATAAGAGGTAATGTACAGTTTAAAGACACTTCATTATTCACACCTTATAAATTAGCCAAGCTACCCAAGGTAATGGCCGTAGCCGCCGAAGTTTCAAAAGAGTATTTCGCTTACACTTTTCTCAATATCGACACTTTAAATTCCGTAGGACTACCTCCCCCAAAACATTACCTTAATTATACCAACATGAGTGATAGTGAGCTTGAAGATTTCGATCGCTACTACAACAGTTTTAATGAAGATAACCCTTACAATATAGCGGATGAATGTGAGCGTTATTGCGTGAATGATGTGCGCGTGTTTAGAGTATGTTTCCAAACCTTTGTACATAGACCGTTTCAACTGCGATCCGTTGCAAGTCGCAACCACGATCGCCTCATTGTGCTTTACGGTGTTCAAGAACAATTTCATGCCTAGAGACACCTTAGCCATCATTCACAGAAACAACCCTCGCAGTTATGGGCACAAGGCTATTTACTGGCTCATACATATACGACAGCAGACCGGCGTATACATAAAACATGCCCGCAACACGGGGGAAGTACCCATTAAGGTCAATGGTCGTGATTTTTTGGGTGGATGGTCTAAGCGAAGACCGTGCCACTGGTGTGAAGACTGTGTACTCTTTTAACGGTTGCTGTTGGCATGGATGCCTACGTCCTGAGTGTGGAATCGTAGGAAATATCCGCGGTAGATCTCCTGCCGACAGTTTTGCATGGATCCGCACCCGCGATCAGCGTACAGGCTCCCAGTTCACTCACAAGATCTTGTGGGAGCATGAGTATGATGCACGGATGGAAACACATGGGCAGTATCGTGAAGAAATAAACACCATCAAGCGTTCAATGTTGTTGGATCGTCTCAAATGTGGCGATAGCTTGTTCGGAGGGCGTACAAATCCCTCGAAGCTATACTTTCCGCGTCCGGAGGGCGTGAAACTCCATTACTACGACTTCTGTTCTTTATACCCCAACGTGATGAAGAACAATCCATACCCAGTAGGAGCACCTGAAAAGCTGGTGGGACCATCCCTGCCCACCATCGAAGAGTTCTCAACAAATTTGAACACGTACTATTTCGGTCTCTCTTTCGTAGACGTGCTCTCCCTCGTGACTTATGGATGCCGATCTTACCCGTCGTTATAGACCACAAATTCATGTTTCCCCTGTGCGTGAAGTGCGCAGAGGAGAAAAATGAGACTTGTAATCAAATAACCAACCAGTGGAAGATCAAAGGTGTATATACAAGCCCTGAAATGTCCCTAGCCGCTCGCCATGGCTACAGAATATTGAAGATATATGAGATGTGGAGATTCCAGAAGCTACCCAACTTTTTCACCCCATATATAAACACTTTTTTGAAGGATAAAGTAGAAGCATCAGGGTATCCTTGAGGAGTTGATATCGAAGATGAAAAATCGGCGTATATTCAGCGTTACCGTGACCGTGAAGGGATAAAACTTGACCGTTCCCAAATTGTAAAGAACCCAGGCAAGCACTTTAGTGCAAAGTTGTGTCTAAATAGTCTTTGGGCAGAATTTGCACAGAATACAGGCACGGTGAACGTTCATCTAACCCAAAGTTATAACGAGGTGTGAGATTACGCGAATGTTCCCAATAAAGAGGTCATTGAAATCGTGAATGTAGGTAATACGTACATAATAAAGTACAACATTACTGAATTGGCCACAGATACCTCACGTGTTACAGACATACCTGTAACCAGCTTCACAACCGCATAAGGTCGCATCAAACTTTGGGGTCTATTGCATTCTCTTGGATGGAGGGTTCTGTACGCCGACACAGATAGTGTGATATTCACAGCGAGGGAGGGTGAATACATGCCGCATGTTTGGGAATTCCTCAGAGATACCTATGATACTGTACCCTTTGGCTACCATAACCCTTGATTGTTATATATATATATATATATATAATATATTATATATATATATATATATATATATATATATATACTGGACATATATATATATTATATATATATATATATATATATATATATATATAAAACAATCAAGGGTTTATATATATATATATTTACTTGTTAACGATATGTTTATTTTATTTATTACACGTATTTGAATATATATACACCTTGAATAATTCGATGATATGTTTATTTAATAAATCGTGTTTCAATTAACGTTTCATTTTCTCCGTTGTGTGTGTGTGTGTGTGTGTGTGTGTGTGTGTGTGTGTGTGTGTGTGTGTGTACAGGAAAAGTCCTAAGCTCCTCCCCCCTGTATGATCGATCAAAGGTCACGTGATTCCTGCTACTACCTGGCAAACTCTACCCCTGCGTACTCAGTTGACCGCTGCAAATCCTGGGTCTCAGACGTGTATTTGAAAAATTCTCACGTAGACGAAAAATAGTGATGGCTACCTTTGATATTGCGTGTTCGACGTTTATGAAGTGGTATTCAGTAAAGTCTCCAGATGTGGTGGATACTTACTCCCATGCCCTCCCTTCTTTGAGACTCTTAAGGCTACACTGAACCGTGCGAAGCTTGAGAAACAAGAGGTTCAAATACTCTTCGGCTATTCTGGCGAAAGCAATGCAGGATTTCGTGGCACAAACGATGTAATGGACTATGTTGTAGGATTAAACTGCGTAAAAGCTTACATATACCGTGAAGTGAAAGAAACAACACGTGCAGAAGAGAAACAACGGGTATAGTTAGTGAGTCTTGTTGATGAGTCATGTGACAAGCGGTATTATGTCATGCTGCATCATACCAAGTACTCGTACCCTGCGGCTGCGAATGTAAATCTTGTTATAATGGACAATTTGAAGTATTTTTTTCATTATATTCATATATATTATGACGAGGTTTGCAGTGAGGTTTGGCTAAAGGCCTGTGTGAGTTTTTATTAAAATTTAGAGACGAATATCGCTTGCTAGGCAAAAAAGGATAAATATGGACACATGTTTCTTTCAAATAGTGCGCCGGAGTGTTAATAAAATGTCTGAACGAAAATGTCTGGTGCGCATTCTGGGGAGTGGAAATGATAAAACATTAAAGCCGATATTACTTAATGTGTCGCAAATGGAAAAGTTCTCTAAACGATTGCTCAGTATAATGGGGAACACGTATTCGCATGACTCTTTCACGCTGGAACAACACCGTACACGATTCATTAACTTATGGTGTGACTCGTTTTCCACACCTGTCTCCGGGCCAAACCGCTCACCGGCAGCTCATAGTCATCTCAGAGCGTGAACCGACTGGACGTGCACTCCTCACAATAGAATACGATGGAGTTCAATGCCGTATACGATGTGTCCGTGACGAAGTCATTGCGTGTGTTCAGGCGTAAAACCGGTGCTGTTAACTATGTACTTGAAACGACTTGTAGACAAACAAACTCTTGTAAACGGAATGTTAATTAACCCTTTAACGCCGAATGTTTCTGTAGGGTTCAGTCTAAATGCGTGTATTTGAAACGGTACGTATTCGACCCATCGGCGTTAGAGGGTTAAGTGTTGAGGACATGAATAGGGTCTTCGTGATTGTTGAGAAGTGGAGTGAGGATCGTTATAAAATACCTGCAGGTGTAGGTACAAGAGAACAGAATAGTGAAGCCCACTCATATGCCATTATTTGTACGTTATGTATAAATGGCGACCAGCTATGCATTGATGTACGACTGATGTGGAAGAATGCGTCTGATAATAACGTCCTTGTCCACACGCGAAACTGTTTCATCTTCGACAGAATGTTTGAAATCGTCGGTTTCCGCAAGCTAAAACCTATATTAGACGCACGTGTTACGGATATGTTTCATTTTGATACGGTTCTTGAATACACATACACCGCTCTACTCGACGGGTTTACCGAGTGTAGGAATGAACATGCCGAGAATGGTCTAGAACTGGTTGCTTATTTAAAAGGTTTAGACTCTTCGAAATATCATGAACTTTGGTACAAAGGACTTGAGCGGTACAGAGCTCAGCTCACCTACACCGTTCACCCTGAAGAGCTATTTCTTTATAAAATGAGCAGCTGTCGCTACGACCTGGAAGATTATTTCAACTGCCGATATGCATTGTGAAGAAGAGTTCACGGTTGAAAAGCTCGCATCGGTAAGAATAAACCCTCGATTGGAAAGGAGTGTTTATGAACTTGAATTTAATGATGATGTGGCTAACGATGCCCTCTTTGTGGGTGCTTTTGATTGTATTCTGTCCGTGTTTAAAGAGAATGATAATTTGCCAACCGAATGTAAAGTGGGACAAAAATAGTCTTGAGCAATTGAAGGCCCTTTACAGCGAGTATAGGCATCTCTATAACTTAAGCGGTGAAATAATGTTATATCGTATTTATTACATAGTACAAAGCAAAAATGATGTAACACTAGACTCTATCATGTGCGAGTTTAGTATTTTAGTTAAGCGCAGTAAAACATAAGTGTATGTATTTTGATATATTTTAGTTAAGCGCAGTACAACATAAAGTGTATGTATTTTGATGTATTTTAGTTAGGCGCAGTAGAACATAAAGTGTATGCATTTTGAAGTATATTTATTTTCTATATATATTTGTTAACATTTTTTATTATTATTTAATATAAATGTGTATATATATTTCTCCTGTACTATTTTCATGTTCATATATTAATATTTTAATGTATATTTATTTTCTATATACAGTATTTGTTAAAATTTTATTATTTAATATAAATGTGTATATAGACTTCTCCTGTACTAATATTATTATTTAAGAATATATATATATATATATATATATATATATATATATGTGAGTGTGTGTATATATATATATATATATATGTGTGTGTGTGTGTGTGTATAATATATATATATATATATATATATATATATATATATATATATATCGTTTAAAGTGTGTATAGAATTCTTCTAAACTCTTTTGATTATATATTATTTTCTATATTTTTCATGAAATTACTTCCAATAATATAATTCACAGGCCTGCGATGGTTTTATAATTTTATAGTAATTTTGCACGCTGATTCCAAAAATAATATTATTTTTTCGCCATCACGTACAGATTTTTCACAAAATGTCATATTTCATATTACATATGTTAGTAATTTTCATTAAAATTGACTCAATTAAATTTTGACTAAAAACTACTGTCTATAAATCCTTCCAGATCAGCAGTGACATCATAGCGTCTTCTAGAACATTCGAGAAACGCACCGCTAGTATATAAGTGATTGACAAACCACGCGATGAATCAGTCTGTCTAGTGCGTGCGAGGTTATAGTTCTTTATTATTCAAAGGTGCGCGGTGACTATATTTCTCTTTTCAAATTTGCTTATTTGTCGCTATGGCAACCAGAGGGTGTGTAAATAGCCCAAACATTTTCTCTTATATTTGTGGAAAATTTACTGTATAAAACAAAGAGGAGATATTACAGACTTCGTCAAGAAAGCATACTATGCGTACTTCAAAATGAAACTTGTGGATCAAGACAAATCATGGGCTGTACATGAAGTTTGCAGTGTGTGTTGAAGAACTTATACGATGGAGTAAAGGTAAAAATGATTCTTTACCTTTTGGGGTTCCAATGGTCTGGCGTCAGCCTAGAAATCATAGCTATGACTGCTATTTTTGTTCATGTAACGTGCAAGGCTACAATACTAAAAATACAAAGGAAATTTCTTTTCCAAACTTTCAGTCTACTATAAGACCTGTTGTTCATGGACCTGGTATACCTGTACGTACTAAACCAAATACTCTTGATATAACTTCATCTGATTCCGTGTCTGATGACGATGAAAACGATGATACTGATTGTTTTCAAACCGAAACATCTGGTGAACCCCAATTGTTTACACAAAGTGAACTTAATGATTTGGTAAGAGATTTGTGTCTCCCGAAGGATTCTTCAGAGATTTTTGGATCCAGACTTCGTGCAAAGAACTTGCTTTCTCCCGGGACGTCATTTTACTGGTAAAGAAATCGAGAAAAAGAATTCATCCAATATTTTTCTCAAGAAAATTCACTGGTATATTGCAACAATGTTTCGGAACTAATACTCAAGCTCGGCGCTGCAGTCTATGACCCAAATGAGTGGAGACTTTTCATTGATTCCCAAAAGAAGTCTAAAAGGCGTCCTCCTTCACAACGCTAACTTGTATGCATTCGTTCCTGTGGCTCATTCGGTTCACTTGAAGGAAACATACGAAAATCTTGAGCTTCTTCTAGCTAAGGTTAAATACAAAGAACACGGTTGGCTACTTTGTGGAGAGTTAAAAGTGATTTGTATGCTGTTAAGTCAACAACCAGGTTATACGAAGTTTCCGTTTTTTGTGTGAGTGGGATAGCCGAGCAAGACCTCAACACCGGATAAAAAAGGAATGACCACGCAGAGTCAACTTGACACCTGGTTCTAAAAACATTCAACGTGAAAGTTTGGTTGACACGAAGAAAGTCCTTTTACCTCCGCTTCACATAAAATTGGGCTTCATGAAGCAATTTGTTAAGGCCTTGGACGAAGATGGAGATTGTTTTAAGTATCTGTGTGGTAAATTCCCAACTCTTTCGAAAGCAAAATTGAAAGAAGGAATTTTCGTTGGTCCCCAGTTAGAAAACTGACGTTGTTCATTGTTC